>CM067536.1:3962500-4587500 GCA_034509925.1 Hirudinaria manillensis
ATGATGATGATGATGATGATGATGATGATGATGATGATGATGATGATGATGATGATGATGATGATGATGATGATGATGATGATGATGATGATGATGATGATGATGATGATGATGATGATGATGATGATGATGATGATGATGATGATGATGATGATGATGATGATGATGATGATGATGATGATGATGATGATGATGATGATGATGATGATGATGATGATGATGATGATGATGATGATGATGATGATGATGATGATGATGATGATGATGATGATGATGATGATGATGATGATGATGATGATGATGATGATGATGATGATGATGATGATGATGATGATGATGATGATGATGATGATGATGATGATGATGATGATGATGATGATGATGATGATGATGATGATGATGATGATGATGATGATGATGATGATGATGATGATGATGATGATGATGATGATGATGATGATGATGATGATGATGATGATGATGATGATGATGATGATGATGATGATGATGATGATGATGATGATGATGATGATGATGATGATGATGATGATGATGATGATGATGATGATGATGATGATGATGATGATGATGATGATGATGATGATGATGATGATGATGATGATGATGATGATGATGATGATGATGATGATGATGATGATGATGATGATGATGATGATGATGATGATGATGATGATGATGATGATGATGATGATGATGATGATGATGATGATGATGATGATGATGATGATGATGATGATGATGATGATGATGATGATGATGATGATGATGATGATGATGATGATGATGATGATGATGATGATGATGATGATGATGATGATGATGATGATGATGATGATGATGATGATGATGATGATGATGATGATGATGATGATGATGATGATGATGATGATGATGATGATGATGATGATGATGATGATGATGATGATGATGATGATGATGATGATGATGATGATGATGATGATGATGATGATGATGATGATGATGATGATGATGATGATGATGATGATGATGATGATGATGATGATGATGATGATGATGATGATGATGATGATGATGATGATGATGATGATGATGATGATGATGATGATGATGATGATGATGATGATGATGATGATGATGATGATGATGATGATGATGATGATGATGATGATGATGATGATGATGATGATGATGATGATGATGATGATGATGATGATGATGATGATGATGATGATGATGATGATGATGATGATGATGATGATGATGATGATGATGATGATGATGATGATGATGATGATGATGATGATGATGATGATGATGATGATGATGATGATGATGATGATGATGATGATGATGATGATGATGATGATGATGATGATGATGATGATGATGATGATGATGATGATGATGATGATGATGATGATGATGATGATGATGATGATGATGATGATGATGATGATGATGATGATGATGAGGATGAGAGTGATGATGACGATGACGATGAAGATGATGATGATGACGATGATGGTGATGATGATGATGATGACGATGACGATGAAGATGATGACGATGACGATGACGATGAAGATGATGATGATGACGATGATGATGATGACGATGACGATGATGATGATGATGATGCTGATGATGATGATAATAATAATAATAACAATATGACACAAAATATTAATTGCTTAATTATAACATTAACTAACTAACCTAACTTATCAACCGAGTAAATGACGTGAGCAAATCCAGTGTGGGTGTCCAGAATTTCCAGTTTGGCCTTTGATGGGCCGTCCATGGCCACAGCCAATAAACCAGCACCTGCCTCTCTGGTGTACACGTTGAATTCGTCTATTGGGAAATTATATTTAATTAAAATCAATTTTTGAAAAAATTGTATTTTAATTTCCGTTAAAATTTATATTTTTAAATTACGTTAATTATTTTAGGTTAACATTTACAAAAGCAATAATGACTTAAATTAATAAATAATCAATTAACTACTTGTCTGTCATTACCCACTCGGTTAATTTATTCATGTACTAATAACAAAGTGTTAATGTTCTAAGTGTAATAATAATAATGATGACATGGTTAAGGTGATTACGACATCATAATTTATTTATAATGTGATAATAAATTTACCAATAATTTTTATAATATGCATTAATGTATTATATTATAAATACATATATATTTGTGTTTAGATTATATTTTCTTATATTTTAATTATAATTAATAAAAGTATTATTTAATCTTTATATAATAAATTATAATCAATAATAATTATAACTAAGGAAATTAAAATTCATTTGGAGCTCACTTTTGGCACCAACGATGCCTCTTTCGAGTCCAACTCCTCCGAATTCAACCTTGTGAGTTCCACCAATTGGAGTTGATCCAACAGTGAATGGAAGGGGACTTCCTGAAATAATACGATATCTATGGAAATATATTAATAATTAATTAATATAACTATTGTGAAAATATAAATCTAATGATAAATTATTATTATGTTATATATTATATTATTTATTATTTAATAAATTTACGTTAAATTAAAAGTGCTATTGCAGGAATGTCGACATAATTATTAATAAATAAAAATTACAAATACAAATATTGTGAAAATATAAATCTAAAGACAAATTTATGTAATAAAAATGCATTAGACTCGAATTAGTGGAACTTGTGTTATTGCAACAGTAACGATTGAAACATAATCCAATCAGATCCAATAATAAGTTATCCTTTTGGGAAGTGCATGCTTTGTAGACTGATTTTATTTAAATAAAGAACTAAATTAACAATTAAATTCATAAATATTGGAATAAAGAACAAATTAATTAATTAAATGATTAATTAATGAATTAGCAAAGATTTTAAAAAAAATATAAGTGACGTAACAAAGTCGGTCGAACCATTGACATGGATGCCCTTCATTTTGAGGCTGATGATGTTGAGTCCCTTCTCTGAAGGAGTGAACTTAACCAGGAACTTTCCACCAGGTTGGTCTCTGATTTCACACAATTCAGTGAATCCAGATGGAGACGTCAGTTCGGCTTCCATGTCCAGAGGACTGCATCCTTTTTGTGTGTTTGTATCGTGTTTTCTCGTCATCTTTAGCACCGCATGAACTCATGCTTGATTGATTTTTATAGCGCATTGATTCATATGCAGAACCTGAGAGCGTTTCTTTTTTTTTTTTGTGTACGCATTTATGCGTCACAAAAAGCAAGTTAACAGTTTAAGCTGGGATTCGAACGCGACACTTTACTCATATATTCATATAGCGCTTTGGTTGATTTTTATAGCGCCGTCTGCCTGGCTTGAGAAGCTTGTATTTATGCGGCGCAAGTTAACAGTTCAAAATTGAATTCGACACCTCATTCATCCACTCCTGTAGCTCTGGTTTCAAAATTGAATCAAATGTTTATAGAAACAGACCAGGCAGGGTGACGCAGAATTCTATCGTCTCTCCGACTTGAACGACGTCGACTCCTGTTATGTTCCTCTGAGCAGTTTCACGAACTCTGCCACTCGGCTTCCCTCCGACGTTCACCATGAACGGACTCTCTGACGACGACGATGATGATGATGGTGTTGACGATGATGGTGAAGATGGTGATATGAGTGACACTTATGATAGCAACCAATGACGATAATGATGATGAACTGTTGAATTGCTAGCATGTTTCAGTAACTTTAATAATTTAATCAATCTTAAAATTCAATCAAATCAACCGCACTTGTGATGTGTTCCCCTCCATATTTGACTCCCAAAATATAACTTCCTGGTTCTGGTGGGCGATAATAAACGAGAATTTCCTTTCGGTTGTCAGGATTCTGTTTCGATTTGATATCAGTTCTGAAGGGACCTTCCAGACTCACTGTAAGCTCTCCATATCCTGACAAATAAATAATTCTATGCTATATAACATAACAATGTTCTTGAGCTTTTTGTTGCTAGTATATTATTAACTATATTACAAGAACAACATTATTAACTATATTACACGAAAATCATTTGAAGTTGATAATGAAATTTTTGTAACTGCTGACTAATTATAAATAATTTAGAATTTGTTTTAAACATGGCGAATAAAATTCAATAAGGAACATCTTAATTCTAACATAATTTAATAATGGAACAGCGAAAATGATAACTTTCTTAGTTAAATAAACAAAAATATTATTAATAAAATAATTATAAATTATCAAAAATTTATTATAATAAATATATTATAATTATGATAATATGACCAAACAGTAGAACCTGCTTCTGCAACATTGATGATCAAGTTATTCCACTGGTTGGCTTGTCCACTGTTAACTGCTCCCGTGACCTTGACCTTCTCCAAGTTGCAAACCTCACGGTCACCGACATTGATCTGGAAAGGACTGCCCTTGTACTTTGAACCCTCGTGGCTCAAATCCACGGTGTAGTCGCCCTTCTTGTGCGGTTGGAAGCAAGCCAGGCCTATGAATTTGAATAATTATTTCTGGATGTCATGGGTTGATGTCAATGGGCTGTATAGTAACACCACTCTTAGTAAAGATTGTGTTATTATTTTATTTTTTATAATTTACGTACTAATAACAATAATTATTTACATATTAATAGTAATAATAAACCATTAATAATAATAGCTTACGTATTAATAATATTTATTTTTTGAGCCGAAACGTTTGAAGATGGGGAAACTTCTCTGACGATCGTTAAACTCCGATGATTCTCTTGCAACAACCTTGGACTAATAATAATAATAACTATAACAACTATAACAATATTGATGATAATAATAATAATAATAATAAATAATAATGAATAAAAGTTATTGTTATTACAATGTTGTTATATATAATGATTTTGTAATATTTGTGACAAATTAATATTATAATGATAATATTATATAATAATAACAATAATTATAATTATTATTATTATTATAAATAATATTTATATATAATTATATTATATATAATAATTATTGTTATAACCATGAATGCCCATAAATTACGTGGTATGCAACAAAAAGTTTCGATTTATTCTCCTTCGGAATGAAACTCGTCAAGTGTTCAACTTCATTGGAATGTTGCTTAAAAAAGGTTTTGGCCTTCATCAGTGTCTGAGAACTTTTTAAGTTATCACCTCCATCATCATCATCATCATCAGCATCGCCATCGTCATCGTCATCATCGTCGTCATCATCATCGTCATCATCTTCGTCGTCGACATCATCATCGTTATCGTCGTCGTCACCAGCGATGACCAACGGCAAAAAAAGCCATTTGCTCGGAGCAAAAATGAGAATTATCTCCTGCTTGCACTTCATCAGCGAAGGCATGGAATGTGTGTAAAAAAAATGATGATGGAAAACAAAATATGAAGAAGAATTCCGCAGAAATTACCTCGGGACTCGAAGCGAAAACTCGAAATAAAACAAATTATTGGAAAGCGTTTAACATGTAATAAAAGTGATTTTATGTGTTTTATGTAAACATCTTAAATGCTCTGAAGTTGATTGAAGTTCTTCTTTCCGTCTGGAAATGAATGAAGTCGAACTGAAATCGTAAACACTGATGGATTTGGAAAGCCAGTGATTGTAAAATGTCGATCAAGTAATTATTGCCGACTTCGTCTATAAAAATACATTAATATAATAATATTCAGAAATATTCAGAATATAATTTATCATACTAAATTACCGGAATTATACATATGCCGTAATATTTATGTCACAAGTGTATTGTTACGTAAATGATAACATTTATGTACATATTATTATATACTTATAATTAATAATAATTATATCATTCATTGCAATAATTACATCTACACCATTATAACTATGTAAATAATAATAAACACGATTTATAAACAAATACGTATCTTTAATAATAATAATAATAAGAATAATAATAATAATAATAATAATAAAATACGATCACGTGAAGTTTTTAATCCTAACCTATTTCACCGTTGCTCAGTTTCTTGAGTGAAACTTGTTCAAGCAGAGCTGATGGGGCCTTCAAGTAAGCAATGAAGCCTGTAATGTCAGGACATTTGATGCCCAATGAATATTCTCCTGGTGAGCTGATCTGATGAACTGACTTCTTTGTTCCTAGGCCTATCAAGCATATAATGTAGTATGATATAACATAATATCATATAATAGTATCATACTACATAATATCATTCATTAATCATATAACATAATATGTATATAATATATGTATATAATATATGTACATTATTAATTTATGCTAGTTAAAACAATATACTTATAATTATATTATATTATATTATATTATATTATATTATATTATATTATATTATATTATATTATATTATATTATATTATATTATATTATATTATATTATATTATATTATATTACGGCAATATAATTTTATCTGCATTATTACGTACTACCTTTTTTGTGGCTTATTATATTATAATATTGTAACTCTGAGCCCTTAAATTTTTATAAAAATTCAAAAACAAAACGGCTATTAATAAACAAACTCATTAAGTTGTGCAGGAAATAATAATTATAAAAAAATATGTAATCAATTAATGCTTATTTATTTATTTTTTGAAAGAAAAAGAACAACAACAATAACAACAACAAAACTCTGAAATTCTGAGCCTGGAAAATGATCCTTTCAACGTCGTGAATCACGACTTGCGTGAATCACTGAGAACACAAAATTTCTCCCTGGAAACTGCTTCTCAGGAATCTTAATGGAGGCTTCAACGTTGCAGGGGCAGCTCGTTACAAGGGATGAGATTTATTACAAAGAATGTATTGCATGGAATTTCTTATTATGGATAATAATAATATCATATTTCATAGGCTAATACCGTGTATTATAGGGCAATACCACCTATTATAACTAATGCCATGTATTATGTCAATTGTAGATGTTATTCTTAGACCTGAGCAAACTGTTTTAAAAGTAACGTAATATATTATTAAGGATATATGTAATATATTATTATGTATTACAAGGAATGGCTTACTTTTAAAAAAAAAGTGTTAAAAAAGATATTATTAGCATTTAATTATGACTTCATGTCTAAATGAAAATATTTATGACATTATTACGAAGACCAGGAAATACAAACTACATAATGCATATGGCATATGCGTCAGGCATATGAAGTACACTAAGGAGCAAGCATACTAGTCAGTACTAGCAAGTTATGCTTCAAGATTTCTTAAAAATCCGTCCTTGTAATGTTGTAAAGATGTAATGTTGGAGGAGTGTAATGCTGTTACGTGGTAATGTTATTATATTGTAATGATGTTAAGTTGTAATGATGTTACATAGTAATGTTATTACACTATAATGTTATTACAATTTTTATTACAAGTTAAAAATAAATAAATCCAATTTTTCCGAGAATATATAAAGAAATTACTAAAATTGTAATGTTATTACAATTTTAATGTTATTACAATTTTAATGCTATTACATTGTAATGTTGTTACGTTGTTATGTTGTTATATTGTTATGTTACAGCGATGGAATGTCAGAGTTCCTCCTAAGCAAATCTGTCAGCAAGTTTTTATTGATTTAGCACAAGTTTTAACGACCCTTATTTACTGTTCTTGTCTGCAAAGTCTCGCTGCACGATGGAAATTTGTCCATAATTTGTAACTTTGCAACTCACAATTTCTATTTATTTGTTATTTAAAACAATTCGCTTTTAATTCCTCCATCGGTGCAATTACCTTTTCATTGAAAACGGTCTTCAATCGTCCAAAAATAAATCGCAAAAAGAAATTACTGAAAAAAATAATTCGAAACTTTAAAGAATTTTTATTGAATTATCTCTTGAAAGCTGTAAAAAAAAAAAACAATCCAGAGCAAAACTTCTGAACCTGAAATCTTGGCAGAGAAAGGTGAACCGTTGATGTGTTTGTCTTTGACTCTGACGTTGATGAGGTACTCGCCAGGTGTCAGGGGCGTGTATTCCACCAGGACACCTTTCTTGTCCTCTTTCTTCGTCACTTCTGTCTTCTCTGGTCCTTCTATGTCCACCGTGACGTCACCTATAGTTATTAATTAATTTTGTAATTAATATTTATGGAATGATTAGTTAATTAATTATTATTCTACTAATTATTCATAAATGACTTTAAATTGAAAACTATTCATTTATTGTAAATATGTTTCTTAATTTAAAAATGTGTATTAAACAAATATCAAACAAAATAAGAATAATAAAAAAAAAAGAAATAAAATAAATCCAATTTTTCAGAGAATATACAAATGTATAAACAAATTACTGAAAGCCTAGAGGCTACAAACACTGGCATTCCAAATAAGGTAACATTTATTAAAAACTGAAATTCAGTTAAATAATTTGTTAATCATTTATTAAATTATTTATTGAACATTTAGAATTTAAAATCGCTTAACAAACCGAGTTTCGGAGACTTTGAAATGCGAAAGTAGGTCTTTTGACCGCTTCTTCCGTGAACCAATCCTGGTCCATAAGCTGACAGGAAGCACTTGTCAACCATACCGACGTTCATGCGCATTGGAGAGCCTTGATGGGATCATTTGGCGGTCAGTGGTCACTTTCAATGATGATGACGACGATGATGATGATGATGATGATGATGACGACGATGACGACGACGATGATGATGATGACTGCGACGATACCTCATCTGTTCGAAACTGACTGATAAGTGACCGTTAATCAGCCGCTACCAAAATCAAGAACACTTGAGAAACAACGCGCTAATAATAATGTTAATAATAATAATAATAATAATATCATTATAGGCAATTTCAAGTTTAATATTATTAATTTACTTAATCAATTTACAAATTAAATCAAATAATAAAAAGAGAAACAACCAATCGATTTCATCGATGGACCAGTTTCATAGTCTCAGGGTTTTTTAACAGAAGACTCTTGAACGCTTGTTTGTAATTTTTAACAGCAATTCATCGTCACAACATCACAACGTCACAACAAATCATCTTCAATACATCGTCTGATTGTTTTCCATTTTCCCCTCTCTCTCAATCGTCGATCTCTCTCTCTCTCTCATCTTGTGTAACCCCTAAAGAGAAGGTGCTAATAAAAATCGTAACTTAAAATTCCTATCGGTGACAGTTTTTTTCCCTTCTGCAAAGTTCCGCTTGCACGGAATATTTGCGTTTAATTATTTTAATAAAAAAATTAACTCCAAAAAGGACTGATTAAATATTTTTAAATATTTTAGAAACTTAAAAACGAGATTTCAATCGTGCACTTCAATCGTTCATTGATTGAAATCAATTCTTTCGCGTTGCATTTTTATCAATAACATGTTTGCTTTCCTTTAAAAATTCCGCCAAGAAACAATAATAATAATAATAATAATAATAATAATAATAATAATAATAACTTAATGAACTTTAATCATAAACATTAACAGACGGTATAATTAAGTAACTTATCCTCTTCAATTATTATTATTATTACTATTATTATTATTATCATTATTATTATTATCATTATTATTATCTTTTTTTTTTTTTTTTTATTTAATTTTATTTTCTCGGCCTCACACCCAAAACACAAACAACAATATTCCGACGGCCTCTCCAAAGTTTAGTGTCCGCACTAGGGCCCGAGATCACCCTGGACATTCGGTCAGAAGGTGAAATCACGATCGAACGCGCCGAGTAACGTCAACTGCCAATGTCATTGAGAATTCGCAGTCCGAGAAAGTGCGATTGCCCTCGGAAGTGGGCACCTGTGAGCCCTCCAGATTTTGTAACTGTGACTGAGGACCGAGAGCACAACGTACATTAAACTCGTCTTCGAAGCGCCGCACTCTCTCCAGAATCTGTATGATTCTGCACTCATGACTCCTCTCCAGTTGCAAACGCAGGCGCCAACCTTCGGAAGCATTCTTTGGACACCGGCTGGGGCATTCCTCAACATCCAATCATGAACATCTTTAATGTCATACTTTGAAACCTTGCTCTTATGACACTTGTCTAAATCATAATCATCGGATGTCACGGCAACATCAGTCACTATGTAGAGGTCACGTGTCCAGGCACACAAATCAGGAATTTTGAGTCCCTTTTCTGTGGGAATACGGGGCTCCATTATCGTAGTATAACCCCTTTTTCGTAATTCCCGTTCTAATTCCCTGACGACAGCGTTGTGTCTTTCATGCCTTGGGCCATCCGTTCTCGGGCATCTCTGGATCATGTGGCCCAGCGATTCGAAAGAATTGCAGCCCTCCCCGCATCTCCTTGAAGCCAGGGGATTCCATCTCGATGCTCGGAGTCTGCAGTGAAGGGCGGCCGCTCGGACTTTTATGCATTTGATGTATTGGCCAGATGGAACTCTTGGAACCGCTGCTGAAATCCAATCACTCATTCCAATTCCTCTGGTAAATGATCTTAATCCATAACCGTCTACAGTTTTGTATAGGCTCTCTGAGGCCGCCACTTTCCAATCCAGTTTTGCTTGTTTTGCCTCCGACGTTCCAAATTTCCGGAATTCTCTCATGATCAGGGTGTTGTTCCTAAGAACATCCAACAGGAATTCATCTTTACGACCACCTGTCTCAGAGAAGATATCTGTCAATCTATTTATTCTGAGCCGGGGAACCCATTGTTTAAGTGGAAGTATTCCCAGACCACCGGATTTGACGGGAGCATGGTAAAATGGCTTTGGGACATCATTTGGAAGATGAAGCCAATGTCTTGTTGCTTTCCTAATCGCGGTATCTGAGGAACTCAGAGAACCGAGGTTGACCTCGCCAAAGGTAAGTTTGTGAACGAGGCTTGGTATCAGATGGACTTTTAAAATATATAGGCGTTGGCAAGGCTTAATTGGTGCTTTTGAAATGGAGTTGAGAGACTTTTGAATTTCATAACCGATCGACACTGGCTGCTTTCGAACTCCAATCTGTATCCCCAGGTATTTGTAAGTCTGTGAGACGTCTATTGCTTTGATATCCTGTGATTCAAATTTAATGTAGGGCGTAGGATTATAAACATTAACAGACGGTATAATTAAGTAACTTATCCTCTTCAATTATTATTATTATTACTATTATTATTATCATTATTATTATTATCATTATTATTATCATTATTATTATTATTATTATTATTATTATTATTATTATTATTATTATTATTATTATTATTATTATTATTATTATTATTATTATTATTATTATTATTATTATTATTATTATTATTATCAACATCATCATATCATCATCATCACAGCCATGCCATGTCAAAACACTATCCATCACTTCCCTTGTTCAGCAACTCTGATGTGCAAAGGATGAAGCAAGAATTTTCAATAAGATGTTCTTAAAATGTCAACAACAACAGTTTTTTAAGGCATAACCCGGCCGCCATCTTTAATGTTCGCCGGCATTTTATTAATAACATTTTCCCCATTTATCATCCTCAAATCGAATTATTGGTGTGTTATAATGTTAGATTATATAAATATAGAGTATAAAAATATTAGTAACATAATGTTTGTAATAATAATTTGAATGTTATTAATGATGATATTATTATAAATTATTGTAATAGATATAGTCATATGTAATTGTATTAGTGATATTAGTTATAATAGATATAATAAATATGTATTGTCTTAATTAATATAGTTTATAACTATAATAATATAGTTTATAACTATATTTATAAGTATTGTTTATGATATAATTATTATTATTATTATTTAAGATGTTATTAATATTATAAGCAGTTGTTATTGCAGTTGGTGTCTGAACTTATTTCGTTTTTAAAACGATAAGAAAAATAATGGTAGCACTTTTTATGCTTCTCGGTGCCAGGAATGTCTGAACAGCTGCGATGATGTCATCGTAAAACATGTTTTTTTCCTTTGCAGGAAGTGCCGTTCATAGCATTTCAAACATTTTCATTTTCATGTTTTTTTTTTTTGGTTATTTTTTTTTTCGTAGGAATTTTTCACGGAATGTCTGGAAATATTATAATGCTATTTTAAGAAGATATTGGAATAAAAAAATGATCATTACTGTCTTGGCGCTGGAATTCCGTGAGAATAATTTTGGCGGATATTATTAAGATGTATTAGCGGTATAAATACTGGGCACTCGACATGATAAATATAATAAACATATTTTATAATTTATAATTTAATTTTTCAATCCTAACAGTTTGTTCCAAGTCTGGGTGTTTTTATGATTTTTAACATCTCAAGACAAGTGAATTAAAAATAGCCAATTTATATTTAAATTAAAAAAAAAATATTTGCATTCATTCTTTCAAAGAATCTGTAAATGCTTGATTCGACTGAATTATTTTTTGTAAATCGGATGGCGATATCGAGTGGGTTAGTATTAATAACAATAATAACATATAAAATATAATAAAATGAACATGTAATAAGATAATAAATAAATCAATAATATATATATATATATATATAATGAATTAAATATAATAAATAGAATATAATAACATAAGAAATGATTTAATAATAATAATATATACAACGAATTAAATGTAATAAATGGAATATAATAACATGAGAGATGATTTAGCAATAATAATAATAATAATAATAATAATAATAATGATAATAATAATAATAATAATAATAATAATAATAATAATAATAATAATAATAATAATAATAATAATAATAATAATAATAATAATGATAATGAATTAAACATAATAAATAGAATATAATAACATAATAATAAATGAATCAACAATAATAATGAGTTAAATATATTCAATAGAATATATTAACATAATAAATGAAAGTCTCAAAGCCTAACCATCCAATTGAACCTCGTTGTGTACAACGTTGAACTCGTAACTTCCAACCTCTTTTGGTACGAAGTGGATTGAAATGGATCCATCAGAGTTTGGCTGAACTGAGGAATGGGGATCCATCGGAGGAGGCTGGTTAAATATTTTAAAATTTAAAAAAAAATTAACTCATTTTAATTTAATTTAACATAACATGTCGCAAGACAAGTGAATTAAAAATGGTCAATTATTAAAATTTATAAAAAAAATATAAATTAATTTAAAGCATTTAAACGTGAAATTTTAAAAAATGTATAAATAATTATAAACACATTTTATAAACACAATAATTAGAAACACATATTTATTTTTTTTTTAAATTCAGGCATCGTAAATACCATGAGAAAAGATCTATCGTCATGGTTATGTGCTTTGATCCGATTTATGAATAGGAAAGTTTAATTATCGTTAACTTTAACATTTCTGCAAACACGCTTTAATCGAGAATATGAATTCTAATGTGACTGATTTATAAGAAATAAATTCACTGATACTTAATAAATAAATAAATAAATAAACAAAGAATTGATTGAGATAATCACTTCACTTTCATCACCTGATAACCGTTTGTTTTTGTTTTTTTTTAAATTTAAATTTTTATTTTTATTTCTTCTTTTTTTTTTTTTAAGTTTCAGTTTATTGGAGCCCATCATTATTTGTAATATTCCAAAAGGCAATCGCTTCAACATCTTTGCAAATATGTCTTGCAACAACACAACTAACAATTAACCAATTGTTTCCTAATAAAACTTTACTTAAGTTAAACTTAAGTCACCCTCACTCCCCTCAGTGGCCTTGGAGTCACTTTAATGAACTATTATTATTATTATTATTATTATTAACCTTTAAAATTTAATCGACTTAGATGGCTTTAAATGCACGTTCTTGTGATTGCGAAGGTAAAGCATGTAATGTAAATCAAGTCAAAAATGTGATGTATATATAAGATATCGTTTACTGCATTATATAAGATATTGGAAATGGTTATTGCAATTATTATTAAGTATTATTATTAACTGTTAAATATTATATTAAATAATGATTATTATTATTACTTAATTACTGTTGGTTAGAGCATAATGAGCGCAAAAGTCTGCGAAATGTTTGGATCATTTCGCACATACTAATTACATACAAGAGACGGACTGATTTTATTTTTAATCTTCGGAGATGATTTATATCTTCCCGTGTGCTCGAAGTCTGCCTTTCATTACACGGATTTGATTCACATTCAATAATACGAAAGCTATCTTTCCTTACCTGTCGAGGTTTTTTGTTCACAGAATAACAAGTTCCAGAGTGGAGCATCCTTTTAAAATATTAAAACCAATCGTATAAACCTAAGAGTCCTTTTGTTTTAAAAAGACGAACTGAGGATAGGAGTCTCGACTGATCCCTGTGAGGAAATATAAGGCAGGATGTGGCTATAAAATTAAGATAAGCCCGCTACTGTAACTCGCAAGATATATCGCACGAAGCTCCTGCTAGGATTTTTCATGATATTAGTCTTCCTTGTTTGGACATTTGTGCAGGAAATGCTTAAAAGCTTCCGGCGTTTGAACGCCTGATTTATAACGTGCGGCCTACAAAACCGTCGAGGATTTAAGGGAAAGCAGAATTCAATAAGTAAGATAAATGAATAACTTCCATCCTTGCTGTGAACGGTTTCTCGAGTCTGATTTTTTTTTTATTTTTTGCAAACGGTAAAAAAAAAATTAACAGTTTTTATTTCCTTGTCAAAGACTGTGAAGATATTTTTATGAAAGAGGATATTCATACCTTGTTCATCTGAAAACACCTGCTCCTTTATAAGTACTCGCATGTTCAAAGGAACTCGAGATAGTCGGTCGGAAATGTATTAAATATCACGATCGCCGTCAACAAAATGTTCGAAGTTTCCCTCTCAGACACCTCAGAATTTACCATAAATTTTAGATTTCCTCCTCCGAAGTCAAAGAGTCTATTTAAAAGACTCAAAGAAAAAGTAATTAGTTTAAACTTTAAAGTTTTTTGTGTAAACCTAATTAATAATTATTAATTATTTATTTGCCACATTTATAATAATCATTTGTTTTGCGTTTCTCCCGGTCGAATTCCTGACTTTTACAAATTTCCTAAACAAAACATATCTTCTTTAGCATTAATTGACTCGATGAACATTTATAAATTTGTGAATAAATCAGAATCCGAAAATCACACGGGTGGATAAATTTTTTTAAGCGATTCATTCAAATTAGCGAAGATGGCCTGGACAAAAACATAAGTAAACAAATTATAACCGTTAAATATTAGGAGAGGAATCCCCGATTTTACCAGAAAGCCCGTAGTGCCATAAAGTTATCAACGTCTTAACTCTGGGTCGCATTTGGCACCTAACTAATGCTGTCTGTCCTCAGAACCTACAATCTTTCCCATTTGTTCTCAGTTAAAGTTCATAATTATACTAAACGAAAGAAAAAACATCAGAAATCAAGCTAATCTTATTATGAAGATTTTTTCAGCTTATTGAGAGAAACCTAATACGTATTCTATCAGTCGAACGATTATACCTTTCAGACGGTTCATATCTCGGAACTTTAAAGAATTGAATTATTAATTTTTTTATGGAAATGATACTTAGGACTCCGAAAATGGAGAATTTGCTCCTAATTGGCAAAGGCCATTTCGATATTTATTTAATAATATCCCGACATTAAAAATATCGCGATAAATTATGTCTGAGAACAAGCTATGTTTTGTGGCAAGTTTTTAAAACATGTCTGCGAGCAGTATTATGTTTTGCTCGGTTCAGACCCGCTTTTGCATCGAGGAGCAGAAAGCTTCGAATAAATTCTGCAAGTTTTTGCCGACAGAACTCGGGGCTCAACTCTCTCCACAAAGAAACGCTTTGAAATCATTACTGAAGAATTTCCGACTCCAATTTCCACTAATTTTCACCTAAAATGGTAATATATCGCATTCTCCACCGATCTAGGATAAATGTGGTGCAATTCATTCGTTGCAGATAACCCGGTCGACTTTAAACAAATAATTAGGTGCTGTATAAGCTTTTATTATTAATCAGAATTGGTTCACTATAAAAGGCTGATGATTATCAAGATCTCGTTTGGCACAAAGCTTTCAAGTAGTACAGTTTTCAGACATCTTTGGTGACAGGCCTGTCTTAAATTTCAGCCTCATGATGTGGTGCAAATTGACAGAACTGTACATTATGAGTCTTTCACAGCATATGCTTAAACTTCCAATCACAAACAAAATAACAAAGAGAAATCTGTAGGATATCTCCATCCACTTTCCCACACTTTCCTACACTTCTGTCTTTAAAACTGTGCAACAGTTTTTAAGTGCAACACTACTGAGGCAGCAAATTTGCTTTCCTGTTAAGTCTAGATCCATATTTTTACTATCATAGGTCCTCATTCAGATTTTAATTAGTTCAATTTGATTTAATCCTCACAAATGTTTGGATTTAAAAAAAAATTTAGATTAATCCTAAATGGCTTGAAACTAATTTAATAGTTTAAGCTTTAAATACTCATCGAAACTTGACCATTGCGATCAACTTCAGTATTTGAAATAACGGACAAAACAAAATGTTGGATAAATCAGTAAATTCAAGAATTAATGATAATTTTATGAATAATGCCAAAATTTCTGACAAAGGGTCAAACTTAAATGAAATCAGCAGTCACGTTTTTCACATTTAGCTTCTCACGCATCATGACATGACCGGAATCCATCCCAATTCTTTCATTAAAGACGGATCATTCCCTTTCTGTCTTTTCCCTAATAGCTTCCTGCAAACACAAGAAACATGTCACAGGTGGAGCCTTTTTAAGGTTTACATCATCTGCCACTTAACAAACTTTAAATCTCTCTTCAATGAGTGATATTTCACTAATTAAGTCTGTTATGGCATTTGTGAATGCCTCTTGAGGACTATATTCTGGAGTCGTCTGAACTCTTAAAATGATTTTATGGTCAAGAGGATGGGGGACTTTGTAACCAGCAAATAAAACACCAGGATCCTTACACAGTTGGCTGAAATTTAAAAATCGATTCAATGAAGTCTTCGACGATTCAAAAATCATTCATGTCACGTCTTACTCCCTCAAGAGACCTCCAAGAGTCGAATCTTCTTTCAAAATTGTAAATATACAAGCATTCGGAACTTTTGTGTCTTTTTCTATCTTGATCCTTTTCAAGAATTTGCTTATATTATAACCATGATTTAATAATTGTTGAATTTGCAACATCATATTTAGCTAACGCTTAAATTTAAACAAAACGTTTAAATATAATAATATGCAGACTGTTTGTTACATTAATCACTGAATGACCTGTAACTAAACTGATCTTATAAATTCTATGAAATCAGTTTTCATTAGACAAACCATTTAAAGACAAAAAATATAAAAATAAAATATGAATATTTAAACCAATGCATTGAGTTTTAGTGCTGGAAAAAAGTGAAAAGTATCCATAGCAAGCCATTAGGCGTATAGATCCATCAACATCACCGTGAGGTGAAATATAAAACCCACTTTTTCTCCCCGTCAAAGAGAATAAATGATTCAAATGTCGGAGGAGCATTCATCTTTTCCAAAACCGAAAATTCCGATGACAATACAGTACAAGGCTCGCCTGCGCAGAGCAGCAACAATAAATGAGTTTAAAAGGAAATCTCTCAATTTCATAAATTTTATCAAATGCTAAAAAATTTTGCTTATTAAAATTTTTATTATAAGTTCAATGAAACTTAATAAAACGGAAAACAACTCGATAGTTTTGAGTCCAATATCTCAGCAAAATTAAGTTAGTCCCGATTCTATGAATAAAAGCAGATCAAATCTCAAATTTATTAAACAAAAATCTTTAAAATGGGGCTGGCTTTAAAAAGCTATTTATTTGGTGATACAGCAACTTTCCATTTCTGGCCTTAATTGGTAATAATTGGAACATTTTCTGAAATTTAAAAGTAATGGATATTTTGATAATTTTATCATTTTGTTCAAAACTTTTTGATCAACTTTTTCTGGCATGAAATGAAAACAAAGGTTCCCCCACGACCTTTAAAACACTCCAGGAATATTTGCGATATCCGCACACATCCAAGAAATCAAATTAGATGATTCGGTGAGAAGCAAAAAAGTCATCAGGATGCCAATCGGTAAAATGCAACATCGACTTCTACTCAATACCTGACCCAAGTGGATGCTGCGACAAACATCTATGGGTGAACAAACTCAAAACCATTTGCGATTTTATTAATCAGAGAAAAAAAATCGGTTGAAGGTATCAAAGACATGAAGATATAATTGAACGATCTTCTACCACTTATTTAATTTCCAAGAACAACTTTTACGAGTTCGTTGTTTAAGCGAAGAATTATTTGTCAAGTGCCATACCCCCAATAAAAGCTTAAATGACGCCTTCATGAAATCTCTGTATAAAACCTGCACCAAATGCACTTTTTGGTCGACCAGCTTTTAGGGCAGCGCAAACTGGGTTGCGAACGCGACAACTTACGACTGCTTTCAATACCAACGCCTGACTTAAGAAAAGCACTACCATCATATTTAATGGATTTATTGGACTCGCCCTAATCATTTTCTTGTGCAAAAGACATTAATGGTGATGATAATCGTCAGTGGACTCATGTTTTGTAAAACCCCGTCATCTGATGGATCAAATCTTTTCTAGCGAGAACTAACGGCATAATTCTCGATTTTGCATAGATAAGATTTATTGCATTTCCCTTTGCTGTCCATGCATTCAGATTGAAAACTAATTGATTGGAATTGATCATCAAAACAGTGGCAAAATGTTCAACTGGAAACACCAACCTTTAGAGTCTAGAAGCGAGAAGAATGAAGTCAGAAATCTTCACTTGAAGTCGTAATGCCAGATTGCTTCGAACAACCTCGAGTACTACTTCGCAGCAAAACTCACAGATTTATTCGCAGGCAAACGAATGAGTAGTCTAAACAAAGTCCTTCATCCATCAATTTTTGTTTCATCGCCACATTGCTGTTGTTCGGAGTGCCGCACAGGTGATATAAAGCAAAATCTAAATATGCTTTAGAAAACAGTTTTAAAGAGCGAGATTTTTTTAAAGATAAAGTCTACATCAACATTCATTGGTGCTGATAATGATGGAAATGCCGTGTTTATGTGTTTCACGATCAACAACTTTCAATGGAATCAGGCTTCGTAAAACCTTATCTTTATCACAATTTGTTTCTTATTTTTGAAGAAAGCTGTAACGCTCGGATTGATTTAATGAATCTGCGTTCGAGAAATCTAGTATCTTTAAATAAGTACTCAACTAGAATTTCTTGTTCTGCCTGGCCCTCCAATTCCTGCATTTTACTTGCTTGGGTGTCCCATGATGCTCTGAAGGACGTCAACCTGATAAATGTCGTTTCACAACCTGCATTGAGAACATTGCAAGATGTGCTAACATTTCTATGTTCCGTTGCAGTGGCGTTGTTTTGAAACCCCTTCTTCCCTTCGATACTCAGATGATAATATGACCTTAAAAATACCGGAAAGTCCTCAAAGAATTTATTTTCGTGGGTTTACAATCAAAGATCTAATTTTAGTTTGTGGTTGGTTGACTTTCGTCCTATTACAATGCTCATAAACACACATGCATCTGCTTAAGGCACGGTCCCTGAGTTTCTATCTTCGAGCTATGCATTAAAGACAATTTAATGTTCAATTGCATAAACTTGAGCTCCAGGGTTGACGGAAGGCATCCAATGGTCTCCCAAAGACGAGGTTGAAAAATTTCAGGTAGGCTATAATGCAAGAGAAACCAACGAGATCTTCCAGAATTGCTCCAATCCTGGCTTTTATAGAGAGCATAAGAAGGTTGATGAGAGCCGAAGGGAAAAACAAACAGACAAGGACATATGGCTGATCATTGGATGAGGAGTTTCAAAGGGACGAAAGATTTGATGATGTGGGACAACCAATCCTCTTAGGATCCCTGTCGGTAAGCTCCGATGCGGAATATCTTATAACTTCACATCGGCACTAGACCGATGGACATCTAAAATGACTGGTGGACAGGTGACAGGTGACACACCTTGACAAAAATGAACTAGTTCAACGACCAAAGAAATATATCCCCATGGTCTGACCGTATGCAGCGAAGAACGATGGACCAATAATGGATTCTCGATCTTGCTTCTTGCGGAGCTTACAACTATGACTAGCGCCATGGACAATGGCGTGCCAGTTAGCAGTTTGGAAAGGCAGAGAGAGGACTCAAGACCTGCGATCCAGTATAACGATAGCATACTACCAAGAAGACGCAGATAGTTAGGGACCGTTTACACCATAACTCCGAGTGTGTCGTCTAGGACAAAAGAACCAAGTCGGGTTCCTTCGAGGAAGTGACAAAAGAGGCTCTTCAAGACTGGAAAAGGAATAGAAGCGTGGTCTTGAGAAAGTCATGAAGGAAGGCTCAATGAAGTCCTTCAAAGAATTTATTTACGACAGTATTACGAGGGAATCGAAAGGTTTGAGTCGTCCCTTCAATGAAAACTCAGAAGGTGCAGAAAGCCAGGCTACATCAAATCATTAATCGTCTCAATGCTTTGGGAAAGAGGCCAAGAGAGACAACGAAATGAAGACGAGAGAGATCTCTCCGTTGTATAAGAAGGCGTGAAGAGACGTGTGTGCTCGAAAGAGAAAATACAAGAAGAGGAGAGCAATAAAAAGTTACTGAAATAGCTATCCTTAGAAATACGCGAGATCGTTACTGGACCGTCAGAAATCGGACGAGCAGGAGAAGCTGGAGGAAAAATTAGTCAGAACCTGCAGTGAGGCCCTTTGCCACGAAGTTCTACATTTCCAATGTACATGCTAGAGCTTAAAACAGAATCCTAAGATGGGAAGGGGAAGAGGGCAAGTCGAATAGTTGGTTAAAACTCCAATGGAGCGTAACCAAAAAACCCTCAAAATATTTATTTTCGTGGGACTAAAAAGATCCGATTACAGATTGTGGCTATTAGTCGAAGATTGTCGCCTTACTGCAATGTACTAACGTGGTTGAATTGTAAGGGCTAAAACAGAATCATATTACAAATTTAAAAACTCATTTTAGTCTAAAATGCTATGCTTTTAATTTTTTTTTGACGCCTCTCAAAATGTCGCCCCATGCCTCTTTGTTAGGATGTTGAGCGATAACTCCTGATACAAAAAAATGAGACAACTTATTTTATATTTAGATATTTACGAGGTTGTTAATGATAATGACTCAGAGCCAAAAAATATCGACTGCTTCTAAAAAAATAAAGTTAAATTTAATATCTTATCGTCGGAATTTTCACTAGGTACAACTCTGTCAGGACATCTCACATAATTGATCAAACCGATGGCTAAGATTTAATTCACTTGTTTGAGTTACCTTTCGTACCAGCTTATTTGAATCACGGGTAAAAAGTCTGGTGCTCCGACAGAATTACCTGAAATAATTTTTATTTATTATTTAGTTAATCTGCTTGTTACAACCGGCAAGACCTTTGCAGCTTGCTTGCTGACCTGAAGTGATGAAAAAACATCAATTAAAATCATTCTTTTTTACGATTTTTAAAGAAATTTTATGACCAGGGCGAATTTCGGGATCGTTTGTCTCAGTCACTGGACAACAATACGCATCTCATCAAATTAATGTATCTCACCTTCGTCATTTTAAAATGTATTTTTAATTATAAAATACCAAGATAAAAACTTCCATTATCCAAAACGAGAAGCAGTAATAATAATAAGAAGAATAAAAGCTTCGGGATATCTTTCAACTTTACACCACGTTGGAAACATCTGGTTTCAGCGAACGTGATCAAAAGCATATTTTTATCACGACCCAGTGGCTTTTGGGTAAGTGACATGATATTGTTCTGCTTGACGTGGTGGCCTGCTGTTGGCCTAGCTTTAAAAAACGAAATAGGAGAATATTGGAAATTCCGGACCCTACTTTTATATTATGATGGAGGGGGCGATATGCGAACACTTAGTTGGAAGTTGATACTTCACGGTTTTTTCTTTAATGTGAGCCACAATTACAAATATCGAGAAATACGAACGTTCGAGGAAAAAAAATATGTCGAAGCAAAAAGACAGAGGTAAAAAGCAGACTTCTTGCATTAAGAAGTTTTACATAATCATTTAACATTTTCAGAGAGGTTTCGGAGGGGCATGATTATGCCTACGTTGATCAATCAAATCAAAAGTATTTTGGAACAATATCCCGATGATGGACAAATATTAAAAGTACGGCATGCACGTTGTTCTTTTTCTGGCGAGTTGTTTGCGGTGATGGGTGCTTTAACTCATATTGAACCATAACGCAATCTAAAAAAAAAATTTTTATGGAATTATATTCTTTTAGATATGAATATAATCGAAAAAAATTAATTGTCTAGCCAGACTTCGTTCGCCACGAAGTCGGGATGTGCATCAGCGTGGCCAGCTTCATCACCTTATCCTTGATCAAGTCACTGCTGACAGGCAGATTCAGTCCTCTTGCTTGCCACATGAGCGTTCCCTCGTCAAGCTTCAGGTAGTGAGCCTGCTTCAGCTTCATGCACTTTGATGGAATTACAGCTTTGATCGCAGCATTCTTCTTGCTGAATGGCAGTTCTCTTAACTTAGACACCTCATTTCTTGCTAATCTCCTGGCCAGCTTGGATTGATTCAGCTCCTTAGCTCCTTCGCTGCATCGATCATCTCATTCTCCTTCAGCGTAAAGCTGCTTCGCTTGTGTTTCTGAGCTGACATTTGCAGCTGAATTTGAAAAAGAAATGTGAAAATACACACACAATCCTGGCACAGTAGCGAGAGTAGGGGTTGGCATAATAAATTTATTTTGCATTGAATTTTGTCGGGACCGAGCAAAAATAACATAATAGCAAGGGTGACATAGTAATGAGATTTGACTGTATGTGCACTGCTTCAAGAGTCTTAACACTTTTGGGTGCAGCCCTCAGCACTTTCAAGGTTGGAGACTCCTGATGTACAGACTTCAACCAGAGTATCAACAACCATGGCATGGGCATTCATGAGAAATGCGAGACTTAGTCTTTCACAATAAAATTATTGTCTCTACTGTCAGGCCTTGCCGTATGTCACTGGTTTTGCATAGCTTTATATGAGAACTCACTCTTTCTTGTACTCAAGATTACCTCTATTTTCAAAAACTATAGGATGTATGATGAAGATTGTTAGTAATTGCCAATGCAATGGACATTTCGTTAAATTTCTCTTTATCTGGGACTGGTTTGAAAGAAATGAGATCATTGGATCAATGTTCATTAAATGTTATCTTTATTGAAGAACCAAATTTACTTTCCTAAACTGGTATTTAATTGGATTTAATAATGCAGGAAATAATTCAAAATGCTGAGGATGCTGGAGCAACAAAAGTAGTCTTCTTATTGGATCATGAAACTTATGGAAAAGATCCAAAGAAACTTCATCATCCAGATCTGGGGAAATATCAAGTTAGGCAGATTTTTATTTCAATTGGATTGATTAAATAATAAACATTCATTTTGGAAATCTACTCAAAAACCTGATTTTGCTACATTTAGCTGCATTTTTGAGTGTCTTGCATATCTTAAAGCCTTTCACCAGAAATGAAAACGTCAGTTGTCCTCTTAATTTATGTAGTATCCTTGCTATGTGGGTTGTGGGAGCACCATCCAAATCTTAGAGTCATATAATAAATATTAATCAGGAAAAGAAAGAAAATTGGTGTAATCTGTCAGGGACACAGGAGGAAAAGTATTTGGGGCCAGAAAATGTGCAGGCTTTGCAAATGAGTCAAATAAATTCTCTTGACTTCAAACTTTAGTGGAATATGTGATGATGGAATCATAATGCAGGTGCAGCAGGGCCATATGTAGGGGGAAGGGATGGATGGATTTTGAACTCACCCCCAAAATAACATAAAAACAAAACTTCAAGAATCTATAATTTATTATTTTATCGATAAAAATTAGATTTTATAACTTGTACTGTTTAACTTTTACATTAGATAATTTATTTATTGTTTTGGGAAAAATATAGATAAACTAATATGGATATTCTAATAAGTTTAAAATCTCCCAAATTCCTCCATTCCCTAAAAAAAAACAGTTCTAAATATGGCCCTGAGATGCAGTAATTCTACATTTTGGAAAGAGCTTGACATTTGATATTTTGCTATATCTGCCTTTTATGTAGAGTCTATTGTATACTACCAGAAAAATAAAACAACATAATTTAGTTGCATTTTGATTCAAGTAGAATCCTTCAGAATAGTGGCAAGCGAGTATTTTGGGTAATCAAATATAGTTGGCCAGACTTGCTGCTGGAATGTTGGCCTCTCAGAGCATTTCTGAATAGATGGACAACTATTCAATACTTAATCTAAAAAATGGACATCTATTCAACAGATGGATATCAGAGTTAACATCTCATAATAGCCTCTGATTATAATCGCCAGAAAACTTTAAGTACTATGAGTAAAAGTATTACATATGTGTTCTGTGCCTCAGAATAAAGTATACCACATAAAGTATTTTAAGAGTTTTACTTTAAATTATTTTGTTAAAGATATTTAGTTAGTAGTGCCTCAATGTTTTATCCAAAGAATGAATTAGTAATAGGAATATTTAATACAGAAACATAATAAGTTAATCCATTTACTAGAAATTGATATAAGTTATTTTATTTGCATAATTTTCATCATCTATAATCATTTTATTATCTCATTTTTATTTTTGATAAGCAAAACATTATTTTAATGCAGGGCCCTGCATTATATGCATACAATGATGCTGTATTTACTGAGATAGATTGGGAGGGAATTAGACGACTTCATGACAGTATTAAAGCAGACGACCCTCTCAAAGTTGGGAAGTTTGGACTTGGCTTTAAATCTGTTTTTCATCTCACAGGTTGAATAATCTTTTTGCATGCAGTGAATTACTATGGAACACATTATAATAATATGAATTTACTGTTTAAATTAGAAAATTCATAATATTAAATGCAACTTCCATTAATTGACACTTTTTTCAACAGACTTACCCAGCATTTACAGTGGACATGTAATTGGATTCCTTGATCCCCACAAGAGACTCTTTGAAGTTCCTGTGATTGGTCAGAGTCAACTGGAGAGGACATCAAGTTATAATTGGGATTTTGAAGTGGAAGAAGATGCCAGAGATATTGAGAGGCTCAGTCATCAGTTTCAGCCTTTCATCCAAAATATTTTTGGAACCACTGAAAATACTTTAAGATCTGCTAATTTTAATGGAACCATGTTTAGATTTCCTCTGAGAAATAAAGAAATGCATTCTGATTTATCAGCTAATTGCTATAATGGAGATAAAGTTCTACAACTTTTGAAATCTTTGGAAGCAGAAAGCGATGTCATATTTCTCTTTCTGAAAAACATAAAACACATTGAATTTTGTGAAAAAAGAGGAGGAAAAACTACAAAGCTTCTGGAAATTAAAGTTCCAGAATCAAAGGTTGCAGTGGCAGAAGAAAGCAGGCAAAACCTATCCAGTCACATTGAGGCAAATGCTAATGAATGGTACAAGAATGAATCCTTGACAGTAAATTATCCCTTGCAAACTGAAGTGGTTGATGGAAATGGAAAAATCAGGTCAACAACATGGATTGTGACTCAGCACTTTGGAGGAAGAACAAGTGAGCCAACCACAGAGCAATCAATTGATGGTTACCTTCCATTAGTTGGAGTTGCATCGAAGTGCATTGAGGATACATCAAGTGAACCATATGGACAAATATTTTGTTTTATGCCTTTGCCATTGGAAGAAAAGAGTCCTACAGGTTTTTATTTCCATGTTCAAGGATCATTTGCTGTTGACCAAAATAGAAGACATCTCAAGTGGATTTCTACCGATCAGGACCAATCAAAAGTCACTGACAAGGATCTCTTATGGAACAATTTCCTCATAGAAAAACTACTTCCAGTTTGTCTCAAGAAACATTTAGTTTATCTCAAAAAGGAACATAAAATATTAACAGATAATCATGAAGGCAGTGATTTTGCACACAAATGCGCTCTTAACATATATTCAGTTTTTCCAAAGGAAACAATTGTCAACCATCATTGGAGAAAATTAATCACATCCTTCAACAGAATAATCCTTGAATCATTGGAGCTATTTTCAATTACTACTCTGACATGGCAACAATCAATGCCACACATTTCGTGCTCTGCAAAGGATGATCTGACAGATTTGCTGAAGAGAATAATGTCTGCAGATAAAAGTGCTGTGGCCTGTTTGCCTGAACATTTGCTACAAATCATTCCCAGAAGTTCAAGTGCTCCATTATCTGCTGATGACGTTTGCAAAAGTTACAAAGATGTTCAGAAAAACATCAATTTGTCTGAAAATGAAAAGATGATTTTATTGAAATATTTCCTTGAAAATCTAAAAAACATAAAAGCATTGGAAGGTGTTAAACTTGTACCACTTACTGATGATACTTGGACAACATTTGAAAATCCACATTCAAAAGTTAAAATATTCATACCAAATGAAGAATTCAGTCTTGATCTTTTTCCAAACTCAAGGGATAATTTTATATGCCTGTCTAAACTGCCCGTTCACTTTTGTATATCCTTCAAAGGTAAATTTGAGTATCATTACCATAATACAATGTTGCATTATTAAGGTGGTGAATGTTACATGAATGTACTCTGTTATGGAGACCATGGCTTTGAAAAATGAATGTGATTCTTTTTATAATGACATATAAATAATGCTTTCTTTTATCAAGGTACACATACCTTTAACTGGGAATTTAATGTAAAGATAATATTATTTTATTTTATTGTTTCCCATAAGATTGTATTTCATATCAATGGGTTGTCCCAACTTAGTCCCATGTTTTTTGCTTGTGGCAACATGAGCAATGCTCATAATATGTTTAGTTCATAATCAATTCTAGAAAACAGTAAAGTTTGACATATATAAAATGGTCATTGAGTAATCAGAGTTTCCATGTCTTATTCATATATATATTTAAAAATATATATGATTAAGTACAACTTTATTTTTCTTGCAAACCCTGAATTTTACTGCATTATACACTACATGAGACATCATGATAAATGGGATGATGTCAAGCTGATATGCCAAGCTTTGCATCCTCAGGAAAATAAAATCATTTCTGAAACCTTCCAGTCTTTCACCATTCAATTCATACTTGCAAGGCTTGACTTTTGCAGCTCACAAAGTACTTGATACCTATCAAGCAGATATGAACACAGCTGTCTGACTTATAATCAGAGACAAACCATCAGATCACATCACTCCAATGTGATTTTTTTGCCCAAAGATTTCAAACAGAATACCACATAAGATAGCCTTCCTGTTGGTGATGCAGGTGAAGCCCCTCATTATTTATCTGCACCACTGACAATCACCTCTGCTGTCTCTGGCAGAGTGTCACTTCATTCTTCAGACAATGGTACCTTAATCCTGAAGGATTAGCTCCCAAAGACTTGGACTGTAAACCAAGGCAACCTATCATTCTGTGTGTTCAGCCTGACACATTCATCAGATGCTTTAAATCAAGACTTAAGACTTTTTTTATTCTTTAGCTTACTTATTGTTTTACCATGTTATATCACTATTGATCCTTAACTTTACTTTAATATGTACTTTGAATTTTTATACTTCAATTATGGTCTGTCATGTTTGTAAAAGTGCCTTTACGTTTCTTTAGGAAATAATAGAGAGATAGAACTGTGCATGTTAAAAAAGAATAAATAAATATAAATGTGAATTATACTACATACTATATTTGTTGTTTCAGAACATTTCAATATTCACCAAATCGATGAAGGCATATTTGTGGATATCTTAAAGGACATGTTGAAACAATTCCTAAATGATAGTGTCATGTTATCAAGTGTGGATTGGTTTAACTATGACTGGCTTCAAAGGGTGTGGAATTGCTTGAATCAACATTTCCATGATTCCTTGCATCACTTTATAGGATTGCATTTGCTATTGGTATCAGACAACAAAGTGGTCAGATTAATCCCAAAGCCTACAATAATTGGTACATCATTAACTGAGGTAAATATCAACAGAAAATTTGTACAAAGTATCTGCTTGAAGCTTGGCATAGAATTCATTGAAACTCACAGAAATGATATATATAGTCATCCATGTCTGTGGGACAAAATTATTCTACCTCCAAGAATAAAGAGTGTCTTGAAATTTCTCACTCAACCTATCGAAGGATTTGAAGAATTCACTGACAATGAACGTGATTATTATATTAATTGTCTAATTTCAGAAATGTTGTTAGATCCACTAAATACTGAAGAAATCAATTTGTTGAGATACTGCAGAATTTTTAAAACAGTTCAGGGAAGTGCAAAACAGGATGTTGAATTGGTTTCCTTAAATGATGTGAATGTAGCTTTGGAGAGCAATCTGAAACATGTTCCCCCTGTTCCTTCATTTAAGAGATTGGTGGATTTACCAAACGATTCAACAGAAAAATTGGCCAAATTACTTTCTATCAGAACATTGAATCAAAGCAATCTTCTTGATGAGGCCTTCATACCAGGGATTAAAGACAATTTCTACAACCAAGAAGAAATACAATTGCTGATGAAATACATTTGTAAGAATTTTTATAATATTTCTGAAAGAGCTCACAATATGTTATCAGAAATCAGGTTTGTCACCAAAATTGATAAAGAGACTCTGGCAAAACCGAGGGATTTGTTTGACTACAAGGATGACATTTTATTACATATCCTTGAAAGGGATTGCTTTCCTGCTGAAGAATGGAGAAATCCTGAATTCCATTGTGCTTTAATAAAACTTGGACTAAAAAATTCTAATTTCGTAACAAGTGATGACTGCATAAAAGTAATTGAAAATCTTTCAAACAAGTCCAGGGAGCAACAAAGTTACAATAAATTTGTAGAATTTTTGGATAGAAGAGGTGATTTACATGATGAATATTTGAGGAATAATATAAAACACATAAATTGGATTAGATTCGAGAAATCAAAGCCACATGGATATCCACTTGAATTAAAATATTATGGAGAGGAAGTACATGCAACTCAAGAAAATGCAACAATTGAGGATGTTGTTTCTTCAAAATTTGAAAAGATTGTTGGTTCAACTTGTTTGTTAGTCGATTGCAAACATTTAAGAATTTTGGAAACGTTTTTTGGTTGGAACCAAAGGCCAAATATTGATTTGATTGTTGGCCATTTGAGAAATGTAATTTCCAACTTCAAACCATCAGATAAGATACAAATGCCAGATATTCTCAAAGAAATATACAGCCATTTGAACATTTATGCAGAAAGTGAATTGAGAAGGCTTCTAAGTGGAAACTTTCCATGGGTTTGGAATGGTGAAGACTTTTCTCCCTCAAATCTGATGGTAAAATCTCATCAAGTTATTAATACATCACCATACATACATGAATTACCAGTGTCATTTAGGCAGTTTGATCATTTGTGGAAAAGCTTAGATATTCCTTTAGAAGTGGATTTTATTCAAACTTTAGCATTAATGAGAGACCGTCATGATAAAAGAACCGATATTGATGTCGAAAGAGCGGAGCACGATTTAAATCTTGCAATTAGGATATTGAATCATCTAGCAGAAAAAAACATTTCTCAAGAATTTGATCAAATAATTTATGTTCCAATCAACACAAATAATTTAAATTTAAAAATGAAAGCCTTGGAAGATTGTGTTTACTGTGATAAAAGATGGTACCAAAATGGATTTGATATGGAAGGCATTGATGACAATTTGTATTTGATACATGATAAAATTCCAATGAAAACTGCTGAAAGACTAAACATAGCAAGTTGTTTGAGTAAAATAGTGGATGCTGAAGAATTCTGTTGTAGTTGGGGACAGGGAGAACCTTTAACAACACGTTTGAAAGGTTTATTAAAGGATTACACTGACGGTTTGTCTGTTTTAAAAGAACTCATTCAAAATGCTGATGATGCTGGTGCAAGTGAAATAAGCTTTGTTTATGATCAAAGAAATAACGAAGGATGCAAAAATGTTCTCCTCAGTGAAAATATGAAAGACCTCCAAGGACCTGCCATCTGGTGCCAAAATAATGCCATGTTTACTGAAGAAGACTTCAGAAACATCATAAAATTGGGAGGTTCAACAAAGGAACACATGACCACAAAGATTGGAAGGTTTGGTCTCGGATTTAATTCGGTGTATAATTTAACTGAAGTGCCAATATTTGTCAGTGGTGATTACATGACCTTCTTTGATCCTCAAACAAAATATTTGGGAAAAGCTCTGATCAATAGATATAGTCCAGGTATAAGATTAAAATTAACCAAGAATCCAAAAATAAGTCGATTGAAAGATCAGTTTGCACCTTTCAATGGGATGTTTGGATGTGATTTCAATCCAAGTGTTGAGATACAAAAGTACCAGGGAACTTTATTTAGATTTCCTTTGAGAACAAGATCTCAGGCCGTCTCGAGTGAAATATGCAAGAAACATTACAGTAACGAGGAAGTCATAAAGTTGTTTGAATGTCTTATAAAAGCTGGGGCAGATTTGTTTTTGTTTGCACAAAAGTTAAAGAAAATCAATTTTTATCACATTGGTGAATATCAAACTGGTTTGCAAATGTCAGAAATTTACAGCATTTCACGAGAAATTAAACAAATTATTCTAGATGTGCCCAAGGTAATGGGTTATTCATATTTAAATGCTGTTTCAGAGTCAATGTGTATGAAGAGATGCAATGAATTCATGTTGCAATTTGAAACAAAAGAGACTTTTAATGCCACAGATGAGTTTAAAATAAAAAATGGAGGAAGTAAATGTTGTGTTTGGGTTGTTAGCTGGTGTTCAGGTGTTGGTAAGTCATATGACTTATATCTTGAAAACCAAGATTGGTTGCCCATTGGAGCAGTGGCAGTCAGGTTGGAACAATCAGGAGAGAATATGTTGAACTTAAGAGAAACCATGAAAGGAAACATGTTTTGTTTTATGCCATTGCCATGTGAATCCTTTCTTCCATTTCATGTGAATGGATATTTTGCTCTGAATACAAGTCGTACACACTTGTATACAAAGATTAAAAATGATAAAGAAGACAGAAGATCTATTTGGAATGAAACTCTTTTGGCCGAGAGTGTGACTTCAGCTTATTGCAATTTAATTCAATATCTTTCCAAACAACCAAATCAAAATCTGTACCATATTTTTCCAGATATTTCAAGCTGGCAACATAATAGTCTTCTGGTGAAATCCATTTATGGTGAATTAATTAGTTCAAATTTGCCTGTCTTTAAATCCATTACTGATGGTCGGATGTGCAGCTTCAATGAATGTAGAATAATTGGGACCGAGTTGCAAGGCAAGAGTATCCACCAAGCAGTTGAGAACTCCATGAAGAGCATCAGTAAAAAATGTGGAATTAATGTATTAAAGATTCCAGAAAACATTTATAAATGCCTTTTTGAATTGGATTGTGTAATCAATTTCAGTTCAAAATTGATTGGCTTAGAAGAGTTTTATGAGTCTTGGTTTCTACCAAATTTGTCAGTGGTTAAATTCAAAGACCTAGAGGACATCATAATAGCAACAGTTTCTGACAGCCATTTAAATGGATTCATAGCTCAACATTCTTGCATTCCTGTAACTCCTGATGGTAAAAGCCTAAAATGCATTCATGAACTTGTCAATCCATCATCAAAAATTGCCAAATTGTATCATGATAAAGATCAAATGTTTCCTTTTGTTTCAAGTGACATGAAAGAAAGAAAGAATTTATATTTGAATATGCTTGTTGGTTTAGGAATGAGGTCACATTCACTCACAATAGAAGAGATCCTTGGTAGATGTTATTCTGTGGAATTAAATCCTGATTTGGTAAATGAAAGATTGCCTCTTCTCTTGGATTTGATTGAAATTAATTTATCTGCAACAGACAAAATGGATTTGTCAATCATAGATGAAATCAAGAATATTAAGATGTTTCCCATCAAATTGATCCCACCTGAAGAGTATCCATTGATGTGGAAGGAGCCAGATTCAAATCTTATTTCCTGCAATGATGGATTCCTGGAGAATAAAATGTTGATTGCAGCTCCAAGCAATGTTTTGATTGATGAAGTTCAGAGTTTCAAAGGAGGATATCCAAACATAAAAAAGCATTTTGGTTTAACAGAAAAACTTCTCTCCTTTGAATCTTTGCAAATTCTTATTGAGGAACTTAACAAACATTTTGATGAAAATGAGAACTATTCATTAAGAAATAGAAAAGTTGAAGTTGTTATAAGAAAGATTGTTGATGGAATGCATGAAGAATTAGATTCCATGATAGGATGTAGTAAATTGGATTCTGATCATATTTCCAAGCTCTCAAAATTAAGGTTTGTTTTAAGTAATAGTCAACCATGCAGACTCTTGATACCAGGCCAATGCTGTAAAGTTATTTCTAAATCTTTGTTGCCATACATGTGTGGAGTGAATGAGACCAGCCTTAGTAAATGGGATTCAATATGTAAAACATTTGGATTAAAAGAGAAATTCAATGTTGCTGAGTTTGTGGATTTACTAAAAGACATTGAAAAGAAAAATCACAGAATAGAACTTGATGAATCAACATTGAATCTCGTTATTGATACATTGGAATGCTTATCTAATACAACAGATGAAGGTCAAGGTCTGGGAGAGTTCTTCCTGCCAAATGAAGTTGGAATTCTGTGTTCATCATCTCAATTGAAATATGATGACTGTTCTTGGTCAAAACCACTTCAAAATGATGAATGTTGCCATGAAAAAATTTCAAAGTCACTAGCTAAAAAATTAGGAATAAAAACTGTTCTGGAAAACTCTCTTTCCAAATGCAGACTTTCCTATTCTTTTGGACAGAAAGAGGAACTAGTGACGAGAATAAATAGAATTCTTAAAGGATATCCAATGGATGAATCTATTTTTAAGGAAATGATCCAAAATGCTGATGATGCAATGGCATCAGAAATAGATTTTATAAATGACACCAGAACTTTGCCAAATGAAAAAGTTTTTTGTGATGAATGGAAGTTATTGCAGGGTCCTGCATTATGCATTTACAACAACAGCTCATTTACCTTAAATGATCTCAGAGGGATTCAAAAGTTAGGTGAAGGAACAAAACAAGATGACATCACAAAAGCAGGCCAATATGGTGTTGGTTTTAATTCTGTTTATCATTTGACCGATGCTCCATCTTTTATGACAACAATAAGTTCAGATGTTGATTGCAAAAATAATTCCAAAATATCGGGAACCATTCTGGCTGTTTTTGATCCTAATTGCCATTTTCTTCCTGATTCTGATTTGTGTAATCCAGGTGCTCTTTATAAAGGTGAAATAGTTACTACTATGTTTACTGATGTTTATAGTGGATATCATCAAAGTGATCAAAAATACAACATTGATAAATGTGGAACAATGTTCAGACTACCACTGAGAAATTCAGAGTCAAAAAAAATGTCTAAAATTAATGGAGATGAGGTGTCTACAGAAACAATTACTAAACTACTAACAGACTTGTTTAATGAAAGATCTCATGAGTTATTGCTTTTCCTGAAATCTGTTGAGTCCATAAATGTTGCAGAAGTTTCTTGTGATTCATCATTTAATTCTAAATTTAAGTCAATCCAAAAACTGCATCTTCAATGCAGTGAAGATTCAAAGAAAAGAAAAGTTGATTTTATGAAATCAGTAAAAGAAATGGGAAAGTTGTTACAGAATAAAGATCTTTTGCTTCAAGAAATTTCTAGTCAGGAGGTTTTATATGAAGCAAAAGTAAAAGATTCAAATAATGAAGAATCTAATTGGATAATAATTCACAGATTTGGTTTCGAAGATACATCAATGATATCTGACAAAATTTTGGAGGCTTATGATGAGGGCATCATAAATCTTCAACCATATGGAGGAGTTGCATTCCAAATTGACAATTTTTATTCATTTACGATGACAAATGGTAAAATATTTAATCTCCTTCCCCTTGTTAAGTCTAGTGAGCTTCCTGTGCATATAAATGGACACTTCTTCTTGAGTCATGAAAATAGAATGGATTTATGGTTTGATGATAAGAAGACATTGAGAACAGAGTGGAATGAAACAATGATGAGCCAAATAATTGTACCTGCTTATTGTTCATTGTTGACATACTTGAAAGAAAAAGAATTGGTATCGAAGAAGCCATCAAATTTTTCTAAAGCATTGTTTCAATTTTACAATTTATTTCCAGGAATGCTAAGTGAGCCCTTAGATATTATAAGAAAAGAATTTTATAATTACATTTTTGTGAACAAGTTAGATATGTTCATGCTTTACCAAAAGTCCCAAGATGATAGTGCTATTGCTTGGACACATGTTCATGAAGAAGTGTATTTTGATGATTTGAATGGTCAAGTGATGAGAAACCATTTTTTTTTATTATGCACTTATCTAGAAAAAGCAGAAATGTTACGTGAAACCTTGCATTGTTGTGGGCTGAAAATTATTGTTGGTCCAATCGGCCTTTATAACAATTTCGAAAAAGTTGGAATAAAAGGTGTTAAAAAGATTACTGCAGAAAATGTTTGCCTTCATTTGTCTTCATCATTACTGTTCAGTGGCCTTCCCAAGAAATTGGAAGATACACTATTTTATTCAGTCGAAAATGTGGCTACAGTTTTAGATTACATAACTAATGATGTAACTGAGGCTTTCAATCTTGGAAATCTTCCCCTCTTGCTATCTTCCAACAACATCTTACACAAAGTTTCAAACCAATTTACGATGTTTGAATCAAAACATTGCAAAGTTGCACCACATAAATTGAATCACTTCATTCATCCATCAGTGGAAAGATTCTTTAAAAAAAGTGATTTTATAAAAGAGTTAACTATGTCCGACTTTGCTGATTTCATGAAAAATCTTGGATCACTTTATTCTTCAAATATCCAAAAAAATGTTCTCAAGTTCGATGATGTCTGTCAAGATTTCGGTGAGAATTCAAAATGTCATGAATGGCTGGTAGCAGTTTGGAAGTTTATCAGTGATGTCTTTAAGGACCCAAACGATTTAATTCCAATTTTGAATTTGTCCATAATACCTGTCAAAATCAATAATGTTAAGTATTTATATCCAATGCATAAAAAGCTTTGTGTTTTAAGAACCATTAAGCCGACTGATCTGAGCTCAAAAATGTTGTTTGAAAGCCTTGAAGCCGTTGGTGTCCCAATTTTGGACATGGAACCGCAAGATTTATATCATATTAAGAAGGATGTTCTTGACCTATTTGGTGACATTCATAATCCTGAACATGTCCTGACAGCTCTTGAAGAAATATATGTAAATTCGTATTCAACCAAAGTTCCCGAAGAACATCAGGGCTTGGAAATTTTGAAATATTTTGAAAGAAATATTACAAATCTTTCGAACTGCAGAAATGCCTATAACACTCTGATATCTCTTCCCTTCTACATTGATAGTGACGGCCATCAAACTGCATTGCGCGATTCGCAGATTTTTATCATTCCTCAAAGTATTCCTCAGTTTGATACAAAATGTTTAACTGGATCACGTTTATTCTTGAAAGATAATTCAGAGTTAAGGAATCTTTTTGAATTTTTCAAGTATGAAAAACTAACAGATATTGCAATGTACATGAGGTTTCTTCTCAAAGCTTTTAAGCATTTTAGCAAGGAAAGCCAGATGGAGCACATAGTAAAGATTGCACGTCTTGTAAAATCTGATGATTTTATTCAAAGATTAAAAGACTTTTCATTTATTGAATATGAAGGCGAACTTAGAAAGGCATCTTATTTTTATGACAAGAAATATCCATTATTTGCATTAATGAATGAGAGGTTTGTTCCTGAGCCATTTAATTCTGAAAATTGGTGTGAATTTCTTTCACAATGTGGATTAATCACCAAGTTATCAAAAGAACTTTTTTTGAGTTATGCTAGGGAATTGCCTTCTTTGAAAGTGAATATTTCAGAAGTGCAATCTTTATTGATTAAGTGTTTGGTTTATAATTGTACCTATGAAAAAGATTGGGATGATCATTTTTTAAATCAGCTCAAAGTGATCCCTTTTATTTGTCCATCAAAAATTGATGAAAAGCTTTTAGATATATGCTCAAGCTATTGCCAACAAAACTACATTTCCTTCAATAACTCAGTTTTCCATGAAAATGAGAGATTATGTTGGACAGTTTCAAACATCTTGCCAACTATGAGTCCTAATTTGTTACCTTTTAATTTATGTGGAAAACTAGGTGTCATGGTAAAACTAGATCCAAACTTGGTTGTGAAAAACTTACAAAATATTATTTGTGGGTATCAAAAAATTGCTCAAATCAAAAAACTGAGTACAGAGATGATAGGTTTAATCAAAAGTTTGACAGACAAGCATCTTTCATGGTTTCACTCAAAACAAGCAAGTCAACATTCAAAAGAAATGTTAAAAAGCATTGCATGTTTGTACATTGATGATCTTTGTGCATTAGTTCAACCAAACCAAGTTGCAACAGACATTTCCTCAACTGAGGAAATATTGCCTTACATTGCCAAACTTCCACATTTTTATGGAAAACATGAAAAATTACTGCTGCAATTGGGAGCAACAAAGCACGTAACAGTTGAACAATGTGCATCATCTTTGGGGAAAATTAGAGACAAAGTTGGGGACCAGAAAATGGATCCACATATGGAAAATACTGCCAAGAGATTATTTGCAAAATTATTGAAACTGACAAAACAAAATATCCCTGACTTCAATAACTTGAAAAGATTGTTTCTTCCATGTGAAGGGGGAAAAATTCATGATTCTGCTACAATTTACTGTACCAAGAGTGCAGAGAGACAAATAGAGACTAATTTTGAAAATTTTGGTTATCCAGTTATAGTAACTGAGGAATTGGATACATTGTTAATGCTGCCCGAACATATAAGACCCAAACTACTCGACGATTTTCTTCAAACAAAATTAATTTCTATTGGAAAAGATGCATGTGTGCCCATCATCAATGATTTACAGAGAAACATAAGTAATCATAATTTCTTGGATGGGCTAATGAAAATTAAAATCCATTATTCAAATGTTGCAAATAGATCAGTCAACCAATTGGATCACCAATCAGATTATGAATATTTATCAGAAAAGCTGGAAAAAATTGAATTTTTGGGGACAGAAAGCATAACAGTTCAATCCATTTTAGATGGACAAGTCATAGATAACACTATTCAACAAAAGGGATACTTTTTTGACCATGATCGTAACGAGGACAGATTAAAAATTTATGTTTCACCTAATACAAATGAAAATTTATTTCTTATTGATTTATCAAAACTACTAGCTAATTATTTTGATATTCATTCAAATGGATCACTTTTATTGAAAGAAATTTTACATGTAAATCCCGTTCATATTGAGACTATTTTAAACCATCTGGGTATAGAACTAAATTTGTCAGCATACAAAATACCACTTGGAAATGAAATACCAATTGAAGACCATTTTACATTAGTTCAGGATGTTTGCATTTATTATCCAAAACAATTGGTGGCATATGAAGTTTATGATCCTCTTGATGATGGAAAAGGAGGTGAACCAAAATATATCTTGGTTGAAATCATCCGAGTGCAAGCTATGGACAAAAATAGTTCAAGATTTGCCCTTAACTATAAAGTCAACTTTGGATGTTATGAAGAAGTAGTTTGTGCCACAAGGCTTTATGCATTTGAGACAAAAATACATAACAAAACTGTGATATTAGTGCCAATCGATGATCTGAAAACTGAACCTGTGATTGTTAAAAATTTTGCAACTTTGTCAGAAATAATTGAGGAATTTAAACTTGTTTTAAAGGAAATTTGGGAACTTCCTGATATTGAACAAAAAAAAGCCTTAAGGAGACTTTATCTGAAGTACCATCCAGATAAGAACAATGATAATCCAGAGTTGTTTAATGAGGCTTTCAAACATTTACAAATCCTTGTTCTAAAACTTGAAAAAGGTTTGTCCATTGATGATTATAATGATGCCAAAACCTCCGACAAAAAAGATAATCAAAGCGCCTTCTATGAAAGTCCTACATGGAATAACAGTTATTTTGAATACATGAGTCGACGAGCAAAACGGCAGCGTTATACGAAACAGAAAAAAGGGAATGGATTCCAGAATGCATACGCTCCACCCCAGAGTGCCTACAGGAATTTCTTTAGTAATATTTCCAACAAACGAGAGCATGATCTGGTGAAAGCAGAGTTGTGGTTGAAACAGGCTCAACACGATGCAAGGGCGGCACTTAATGACTCCAGTTATGACTTTAAATCAGCACAATGGAGATGCATCAAATATTATCAAGTATTTATTTTATTTGGATTATTTATTTATAATTATATAAATTACCATAAATTTATGTAATAATCGGTGGACATAGTAGTCACAAATTTATCAACTCTACTCTTATACCAACTTGAAAACTTATTGAGCCACATGTAACCATTAGTGATTAAGATGCTATTAAATCTAACCACTTACATCTGCACATGTTTATTAGAGTACCTTATCATATCAGTCTTCTGTCATAAACTTAGTTGATACTCGTATTTCATCATATTTCCTCTAGATTTTTATTTCTCATTAGCTTTTAACTATGAAAATATTCATAGCCCTCCATCATAAACATCATAAACAAATATCTGTTTGTTTCTGGACATTAAAGCCCACTTTTTCAAATTATCTTGATTATTTATTTTATTTTAACTGTTATTTTGTCTTATTTTAACCTGAATTTTTATTCAGTTTCCAATTCTAAATTTTGACTTATAAGGGCTTAGAGGCTGTTAGAGTGCCTTGACATCTTATTGGAATCTTTCCTCATATATTAAATTTTAAAAAAAGCATCTTATTTTATCAAGTTTATTAGATTATCTTCATAAGCTTAAGGCCCAGTAGCCACGCCCCATGTGATGATGTAGCTTAGGTACAGCATTTGTCTGCCCATGTTCTACGTTATTCACCTTTCATGTGATTTTCCAAAATTAGATTTATTTCCATGACTTTAATGACTAAAACACCATTATCATTATTGTCATCATTCGTTTTTGCTGAACTGGTTATTTAATAACATTTCTCGTAATCAACTAGCTAACCTAAGCCGCAGAAATCCAACTTAGATTGTTGACAGTGGAAGAATCTCCATTCAAGCCTAATGAATTGCCCTAACAAATATTAATTAAATAAACTGTTTATAAATATGATTTATGAATCTCAAATACCTTGCAGGCAATCAAGAATGGAATTATAGCTGTTTTCCATTCCAAAAATGCCAATCAGATTCCTAGCAAGTTCACAACATTGACAGAATTTTGCTCTGAGATTTATGACAATCAAATGACATCTCTGACCAGGAAAGTGGACAAAATTCTGCCACATGTAGACTTCCTGACACAACCTGACCCTCCAAGCACCGCATTTGAGAAGATCAGAGACTACACAGCAGACCAAGTTTCTGTACTTGTTGAGCAAATCTTATACCGTTGCGAGGAACTTATCGACCTTTACAACAATTGTTGAGAGTCGTGACAAAATACTCATGTACCCTTTGAACTTATATCAGCTCACAAAATGTCTCTTGTCTACCTTTTCTTGTTTTATGTTCAGACATGACAACAGCGCAAAAATAGCTTACAGAACACTTGTAAAGTTCCACATGCATAACCGCATTGGGTTTTGTGGCAGACCCAGTAAAAACACAACACCCTCCCACACACAATCATCACAAAGGCTAGGCAACCCCTCAGAAATTGTGGATCCATCCCCTGCAAGGCATATGCACCAGGTCAATGGCTCACGCAGAGCCAAGTTCATGGTACCCCTAAAATTCAGTTACCGGCATAGTTACTTCGTACTAAATATACTGGCTGAGCATGATACCACCCTCGGGAGAAGCCATAGTTTACCATGATCAACTTAAAATTGTAGTTCAAAAGCATGATGTAATAATAAACGCAACTCTAAAAACAAAGACACATTCCAAAACATTCGTATTTCTCAAAATGAAGCAGTCACATCGTTGTCAACAATTTCATTGTAATTGCCTGTCGTCCATTTATTGGGTATCAACTGAAAAAAAAAGAAAAACAAAATAAAATAAAACCAAATCAAATAGCAATTTTAACAACAATGTTTCCACAAAGCGAACCACCAGTTCGGATTCACTTACTGTAGGCAGAATGATCGATATTTTGAGGCAGTTCAGTGATGTTCACTTCGAACCTCTCCTGAACGTCGTTCAGAATTTTGGCATCTGTCTCGTCAGACACAAACGTTATGGCCAGTCCCTTAGTACCGAATCTTCCCGCTCTGGCGACCCTATGCAGGTAGGTATCTGAATCTTCAGGCATGTCATAGTTGAAGACAATGTTGACTCTCTCGATGTCCATGCCTCTTCCGAAGAGGTTCGTTGCCACCAGAATACGTGACTGGAAATCCTTGAATTGCTGGTACCTTTTCAGCCTGGAAGCATTTTCATATTATTAAAAAATCATCTCTAAATTTTATGCATTGACGAGTCCAACTGTGACTTTGAAACTAACTAACCTGTCATCTTGACTCATGGCCTTATGGATTGCAATGGCAGGGAACTTCTGCTCTACTAGAAGTTGACACAGAGCCATGCATCTCTGAATGGACTTGACGAAGATGATGACTTGGTTGAACTCTAGGTGATCAAGTAAGTCAAACAACTTCCTGTTCTTCTCGTTATCCTTCAACTTGACGTAATGTTGTTGCAATCCATGCAATGTAAGCTTTGAATCATCATCAACATAAACTTCCATCGGCTACAAAACAAAAGCACTGTTAAGGCACTTGAATTTCAGTCAAACTCTGTTTACCAAACCCTTTCTTAAGAAAGAAAAAAACAAAATGAAACGAATATTGTACAAAGTTTCTCCTCAAGACTCGACTGATTCATCGCCACGGCCAAAGTGTTGCACCAGTGGAACACGAGTTGCACAACACAGCATCCACTTGGTCGCCTAGCAAGTTTTCTGTCTTCCTGGCAAGACAATCATCTACACTGGCTTCCATACCCCTACAGCATAATCAGGGCATGTCCACCAGCTTCGACGATAATGCCATGCCAAACTACTATGAAAATCGCCGGACGAGTCTCTTACGGATATAAGGAGAGTGTTTTGCAAAGATTTGTGAGTAAAGACGTGCAGAATAAACAGAAAAGTTGAAACTTCAGAGAAAATGATTACATCTTGCATGAACTTCTTGCAGATCGGCCTAATCTCCTTGCCCAAAGTTGCAGAAAACATCATCACTTGCTTCTCATGAGGTGTCATTTTGAAGATCTCTTGTATGTCCCTTCTCATGTCTACAATACATATTAAAAAGTTAAATAATAAAACAACTAATTAAAGAAATAACTTAATTACCTAATTGGTCGAGCATTTTATCACATTCATCGAGGATAAAGTGCTTCAGATGCTTGAGATCAAGAGACTTCTTGCGAACCAGAGCTAATATTCTGCCAGGAGTTCCGACAACAATGTGGGGACAATTGTTTTTCAATGTTGCTTCATCCTTCATAATAGCCATTCCTCCAAAGAATACAGCAATCTTGACCCCATTCATGTACTTGCTGAATCTCTCATATTCTTTGCTGATTTGGAAGGCCAATTCTCTCGTATGGCACATAACAAGCACGGAGACCTGCTTGTCAACCACCTCCAGTTGCTGAAGAGTTGCAAGAACAAACACTGCAGTCTTTCCCATTCCTGACTTGGCCTGGCAAACTACATCAAGCCCTAGTATGGCTTGGGGTATGCACTCGTGCTGAACTGAAGACAATAATTAGCAAAATCAGATTTTGTTGAATGGCTAAACTGCAGTTCTATTAACTGCTTTAACAGGAAAATAAGCTAATACACCCAAAAGTGAATTTAGATGGAAGCAACAATTGTAAATAAATTGTGATTTAATTAGCCACATTGCCACCTTCTCAAAATGTAAGGTGAGGACAAATACCTTCAGAAGGGTGTTCAAATCCACAGTCCACAATAGCTCTGAGCAGCTCTGGTTTCAGCAAGAAATCCCTGAATCCAGAACTGTGGATGGAAACATATGTTCCCTTCACTTCTTTCTTCGGAAGTCCAGCATCTCCTGCTCCCTCGACGATGTTTTCTTCTTGTTCTTCGGCTTCCTCGTAGTCAAGAAGTTCCTCGTGATCGGCCATTATTTAATCTGCTCAAATATTACTCCATAATCAATTATAATTGATACAAAAAATGCACTGGAATACAATAAATTAGGAGCACAAAGATTTCCAGATCGAACAAAATTGATCTTAAATCTGATAGAGCACACTTCCCTAATTCCACGGACATTTCTAATACAACAAGATTCGTTCAAATTCAAACTTACCTTTACTATTAAAACTTCCAAAGAATTTAAATCGAATCGGATCGAATCTAACCAAAGTAACTAGCCCAATCGCAGATCTTAATCCACAATGGCGACAAAATGCTTCTCGGTCTCTAGATAGGGCAATGAAAACCAAAGACAAAGGATGAAAACATTGAACGATCTTTGAAAGTATTAACATTATTTTAAAACAGTTATTAAATTAAATCATTAATAACGTTGACAAATTTAATTTTAAAATTAACAACCACACAATACGAATTGTTAATTTATCGTCCAGTATGTTGGATATTAAGGTTGAAATAAATCTTTACATAGGCACATCTTTGGGTTTCTAGGATGCGATAGTCACAGATCCAAAGCTAAATATAATAATTGTGGTGTTGCGTGCGCAATCTCTGCTTGACAACGTCATTGCTGTTAACATAAACCAGGGTACTCGGACCGTAGCTTCTTAACGTATTTATTATTATTATTATTAATAACAATATTATTATTACGGTCTACCCCACCAGGAGATTTTATAATATGTGATTCTCAGATTGGGATCCTCAGAAATTTCCACGTCTTTAAACATTTCGGCCATTGAACCTTCTTTCGTTTTCTGGGGGTGAGCCGCATCCTGTGATCAGGCGGTTTATATTCTCCCTGAACTCTACTTCCTTCGAGAGGCTATCCTCATGCCTCTCTTTATAACTTGATTTAGACAAACTCTGAAAGTTTTAATTGATTTCTTTGTGACCTTTTCTGATATCATGCAAACTTCTACTATGTAAGACTCTTTGGCCGTTTTGCCTCGTCCGTCCAGTTTATCGCAGAGGTTGTAAAAAGTCTGGATGGGTTCCACATTGCGTCTTAACATATGCGAACTGTGGCTTACACTTTGCGCAATGGGAGAGAAATTTTCTGGACCCAGCTACGAATTCGAGTGAAATTCCGAATCAACACTGGCAACATTGGTAAAGCTTTGAGAGACCTTAGTCGGTCGATTTCTCTCGACGATACTGCATCTTTCAGCCGGGGAGTAGGTTCCATTGCTTCGGTGAATCATTGACATCAGGTACCTATGGCTTTTTTCTGCCGTGGCTTCCGAAGGCTTTTCACGTGCCAGATTCATGGCTAGGTCGCTTCTACATTCTCAGAATTCTTGCCATCGTTTTTGTCTTCCGGAGTGAATCCAATCTAAGTGAAGAAAGCATAAGCCTTCTACGTCGACGTACCAACTTCTATGGGGAAGTGGTCCAGTCGGTATTCTGTCGATTCCAGACCTATCGTTAAATCTGTATACTTTAAGCGCATTATTGCTGCTTTGAATGCGTTGTTATACTCCAACGAAATCCTCAGCTTCACCAGAATAATGTCATCCGTCGACGTCATATCCGGCCTCTTGCCATTTTAGCGTTCTAAGCTTTGGTCATTGGGTGGCCTCTTGGGGGGTGTCGTTCTCCGAACTTCTTTTCGCAGAGGTGTAAGATACTCTCGCACACGTATACATTCCCTGACTTTGTCCAATCGTGCTCGAATTCGTTTTGGAGACCGCTGCTTTTGTGGAAATTCTCGAAAGAAGCGGTTACGTACCGACTAAGATTACTTATTTGTCTTACACAATTATGTTTTTTTCTACAAAAATCAAATATTTACTAGCTAACCAAACATAAACAATGCGTTAATCAAGCTGCGTACAGAATGTTAAGTGTTTTTGTGTTTATGCGTGATTATCCGAATTTTAAATTTGTGCTTCACCCCACAAAGTAATTTGAAATTGTCTTCCCCCCAGATAAAATGATTCCTGTCGATATTTTTAAAAGATACATTTAGATTAAATCCTAAGAGCCTTTTCTGTTTTAGAGAGACTGAAAATCCTTTGGGATTTTAAGACCAAATAACAATAGAACAACTTAAAAAGCAAATACCATAATTTCAACAAGAAATGCAGTTTTACATTATCACTAATAGTATGTTCACCACGGCTCTTCACTATAACCATCCTCGTAGTATTCTTCCTCGTCGGCTCTTGCATCTTCCTCGACAAAAGGGTCGGTCTTTCTCCTTCGCTTCACCTTCGGCCTACCGTGAACTTGAGACTGATGATGAAGGACGCTTCTTTGATTCTTGTAGACCTTCCCGCATAAATTACAACAGTACCTGCTGAGTACTGTCAGCTGCTTATTGAAAGAGAAACCTTCTCCCGACTGGCACTCAACCACTTGATCGGACACGTTATCTCTTCCCCTTCCCTTAGCCCTTAAGTTTGCAGATGATGCCATTCTTCTCGGAGGGTTTGCAAGCCTCAACTGGTTGGGTGGTTTAGCCCTTGGAGCTCTCATATGCTGACCTTGTGTGGGAACTCTTGGCCTGATTTGAAAGTCCTGCTGAGGAAAGGGAGGCCTGAACCTTTGTCTTTGAACAGGTACAAGTTCCTGAGGGTTAGGATATTAAAGCAGAATTATTTTTACTTGGACTTTAATACAGCTAATAAACACCATTACATTAAACTCACCATTTTGCTTGAAGTTGGTGTGGATGGATTTGTAATGTTACCACTCCAACGAGGCCTCAATTGTCCCCCAGCATTTCTCATCCTCATTGGAGGCCGCTCTTGTGGTGGAACCAAAGCTGGTCTCACAAGGTTTTGTTGCATTCTGGGATGTCTAGGTTGAGGGACTCTAACATTATGATGTTGCTCTGGCATGATCAACTGCTGCTGAAAGTTCTGATTGTGGACCTGTTGGTGCTGGATTGTATCTTCATCATCAGAGGGAATGTTGATCATATCATCCATGCTTTGATGAAGTTTTTCTAAGAGATATTTCAGGTTCATTATAGTTAGACCAAACATTTTCTTAGCAAATTTTAAGCATTTTAAGAAGGACTGGTAAGAAGACAGAGTTTAGTAAATTTTTCAAAATAAATGTAAAAATGTTTGAATACAAATGCAATGAAAAAAATTATTTAAACACACCTGAGAAAATACTAGGCTTAATATCCAGAAATTCTTCTGTTGGATGTTTAAACTCCATTGTATCTTCATCATTGCAATTAAAACTTGCACCCTCCTCAAAAACACTAGTGGCTTCAGCCTATGTCCCAAATTAAATGAAATAATGTTAACAGCTTCATTCACTCGCAGCTCAAAATATTTGCAAATATGCCTTGGAAATATTTAAACCTTGCAGGTGTTGGCAAAACTGAACGAAACATCTTGTTTTCCTCCTGAATCGAAATGCTGGGGAGTTTCTTGAGACTTAAACAAGTTCTGATAATTATTGTCACTCTGTTCTCTTGGCAGGCCATTTTCTACTTTGACATTTGACAAATAGCTATTTTGATGAATTCCTTCAGTTACATTAGTTGATAGAGAAGAGCCCGTTGACCCAACAGAGACAGCACCTTCCCTATGACCAGATGATGATGGTTCTTGGATGTTGTTAGAGGATGAAATTCTACTTGCTGGTAATGGTGATGATTCAATGCCGCAATCATTTCGAGACACTACTTTATTCACATGAACGAAAAAGGTATCTCTTTCATCAACGGTTACTCCAATAACACCTTGAATTTTAACAGAATGTGTAAAGTCAAGTCCTTTTTCACACAACTTAATAATTGTTGATACGATCAGTCCACTGACTCTATCCTGATCAGGACGCATATTGTTTCATTATCTTATCACCAACTGAGATCACAAACACTGCTATTAACTATGCAGACCTCGGTGCTTCCACTCCGATAAAACGCCGCTTACAAACATAACTATGAGAACATCAAGTGCAGGGATGAACCTGGTGTATGACACACCTAAATACATTTTATAGAATATTTGTGATGAAATTTTTTCCAAGAACAAAATTGTGAATATATGCGCTGTTAATTTAGTCTACGGAGATTCTCATTAATATGCGATGAATCTTATGAATGGCACCTAAAAGATTTGAAATGTTTTACGCAAAATCCTCAATAAAGTAATTAACTTAAAAATCAAGGTTTATATAAAAAAAGTTTAAAATATTTTGTCTTTATTTGCCATTACAACTAAAAAATACTTTATTCCAAGCCAGGAACTGGTTGGATTGTTTGCTTTTTGGCTTCATAATTAATTGTCTGGTTGTACTTGTATCTCAAATGCGAAATGTTTCATTGTATTGCTCGCAAACGAGATAAACGAACCTACTTTCAGCGTTTGCATTATCTACTGCTTACTAAAAGCCTTATCTTATAAAATTTGAAATCAACGATGTCATTTTATCGGCTACAATTTCAAACTAATTGGCGATAGTCCACCTCGCTTAGAACGAGGCTTTCATCTTTTGAAGGATCCATGTAATCAGCCCGTGCATCATTTCTCACTCAGGGCAATCTTTCAATATGTCTACTCTTTCTAGTGTGTTGATGGTTATCTAAGAAGCAAATCTCCTTAACAAGTAAAACGAAGCTAATAGCAATCGTCAGTTACATTTCTTCGTAGCGCAGGGGTGTTATTCTTTTTTATATTTTAGATAACGGAAAACAAAAACTTTAGTTTGCTCCAGTCGGCATTTTTCGTTTTGTTTTCCTGCAAACACTGTTGCCGAGAAATTGTGCTTTTTTTTGTTTTGATAAAAACGCACCCTATCTGATCCGTCGTCTGTCATTGAGGGCCATTTTGAAAGTTGTTTAGCTGGTTTGTGGCGGCGCTCTTTGCGATATACACTAATTTTGGAAATTAGTTCAAATGTGTTTTTTTATTGATTTATTTTGTACGATGCTTTGTACGATTGGAGAAAAATATTTGAGTTTACGAAATTGTTTAAAGCTAAGAAGGTAAGCATGTGATTATTCATTCTATAGTGCATTTTTGGTATCAGGAGCTTCTTTACCCATTTCAAGCTCTGCTCCTCTGAATTCTGTCTACCCTTTCTATTCCGAGTTAGTATTCACCATATTAACTATACGAGCCTTTCTTTTGAACTCGGTTGCGTGTCTGTCTTCGAAACATCTCCGTTTTTTTTTATAATCGATTGATTCATTCATTTGCTCGTACCCAAATGACTTTTCAACGAGGAGAAGAGGATGTTGATCTGGAGAACAATTAGCTCCACTGCTGCCGATCTTGTCTCGCCTGATGAATAACTCCTCTTCACTCCATCTGCTGTGATGTTAATGACCTCCTTTCTCTATGCTTTCACTTCCATGATGGACCTACAATGAAATAACATGTTTTTTCCTGTCCTTATTTTGAATAACTTTGTTTGCGATTTATGCTTAAAAAGCAAATCCATAAAAAAGCTGATAGCTGGAAATGGGATTGTTAAAACAGTCACATTATTTAGATCTTGGTCTCGTAAAGGCTCGTGATCTAGCGAATAATGACATCATAAATGACCGTTGGGTGATCTCATTTTGTGGGCCGCACATTGCCAATCCAAATACCACTGACTCACTGACTTTAGCCGAAAACCTTTCTCGTTCGTGCAGACGACGAAGAGGAAAATTATGACATTTTACTTTATTTGATTTCGTTCTAAGTTATTAATTTTTTTTCCAGTAAATGGCGGCTGGTCTTCTTAGGGCTTTTGGGGTGAGTGTCAAAGTCGTTGTTCAAAAGGTCAACAACAGCAGAAGAGAACCAGGACTTGCAGTAACCCCAGTCCCATAAACGGGGATACGCCCTGCCTCGGGGATGCCATGCAGTTTTCCATGCCCAGGTGAGATTATTATAACAACGGTATCGTCTTTAACTTGAATTTAAGAAAGCTTGTCAACAGTCTGAAACAGTGCCTAAATTTGCATTCGAACTGTTCTTACCAGCTGCTTATCAGATTCACCTTCAGTGACCTTCAGTGTTTGTTGGCCTTTATCGAGTGTTCCTTCATTCTTTGATTACACTCATCTCTCATTCATGCACTGCTTCATCTTTGATGTCTACTGTCTGATCTCTGGTCATTTCCAAGTCCTTTCATTGATTGATCAATTCATTCATTTTAATCCATACCTCAGTCTAGAACCTTTGGTGCCACTAATTGAGAAGTACAGTGTCATATTCAAGCTTTTTTTTCAGCTGCAAATTTGCTACGAATTTTATTTGCTATTTATATTTTTTTGATGGCCTTTTGGTTTTTTTATTTCTGATTTTGTTTAGACATTTTCTTTCACAGATTTCACACTTTTTGATCTTATTTAAATGTGCATTAATTTTATTTTCCATGTCCAGTATTTCCTCCACAGTTGATTTTTCCAGCTGATTGTTACTTCCAACTGCATCGACCCCTTGCACATCTGCTCTCTGGTAACTCGTGGAATCATCGTCGTCGCCGGAAACGAAATTCAAGATCTCAGACTCGATCATCAGAAATGATTTCTTCTATCTCTGATCGTGTGAGTTTGTTTTCTCTTACAATGAATTGTCTTTGATTATTCAAATTCTTTGCATTCATATCTGGGAAGATGTCAGGATTTCTTTCTCTTCATATTCTATATATGTCTGGAGATACTCCTTCATTTTCAGTCTTTCTTGTGCAATACGAACAGATAATTTCTTTGGATTGGTTTTATGTCCTTTTCTGTTTTGTCCTGCTCTGTTTTGAGAGATGCTATTGCAGGGTGATGTCTCCATCTTGCTGGTTTTTTGTTTCATTCTTTTCCTTTGACTCTTTCATTACAAAAAATTTGGCCTTCTAACTGTGACAACATAGAAGGATACTGGCTCTCCTCTCACTTTGTAAATAAACTTTTCAACTTGACCTGTTTTTGATTTTCTTATTTGGCTTTCTTTATTACAGTATTCTACATTGCTCCCTATCTTCCATGGAGAGATTGTGGCTTACAATTAATGATTTCATCTTCTGCATCCTTTTAAAGTTTAAAAAAACTTTGTTTTGAAACTATAAAATTTGATTGTCAATGGTCTTCTGTATCTTTCATTGTCTTCACTTTTCTTTCCAATCTCTATTGTGATGAAACTCCAGGCCAAACTCTTTAACCAATTCATTGAGGTAGAATCTTATATCTTATCTTTACCTTTATCTTTACTCTTAGCATCTTTTTCATTCTCTGGTTGATTGTATGTAACTAAATTGTCCTTTCCAGAGCTCCTGTAATATCCATTGACTGCTTTGTTTTCTGGACAGTTTTCATATCATCTTTAATTTCAGCATTTCATTTCATTTTCCTCGAATAAGTCAGACCATTTATTTGTTAATTCTTGTCCTATTGTGCCTGGGACTTTAAAAAAAAATAATACTATAATAATTATTATTAATTATTCAATTGTAACAATTATCGACTCAATGTTCTCCCATTAAAATTGTTGAACATTGACTTATACAAGTGCTTTTGAAATTGTAACAGGCTAATTATCAGTCTAATTATTAACGAAAGTGTACAGAAGACCGGAGTCGCAGAGTTCTTCGTCGGAGTTACAAGAGACGACAAGGGACCTTTCGAAGCTGTCAGGCTATGAATAATAAATAATTATGATTGAGTTCATCAATTGAGTTTCATTATTATCATCATCGTGGTCGTCATCATCATCATCGTGACCATAAGTAGCACAGCATCACAACTTGTACCTCAACACTGCTCACCATTACATTCAGAAAATAATCTCTCTTGGACAAGACTACGGCAGCGTCTCTGGCGGCACTAACAGCAGCAGCTACCTGCACACATGGTCTGCCATCTGGTGACAGACCAGCTCTAACAGTTCGTCTTCATCTGAGAACCATCTGGTTTACCTCATAAGAGGCTCAGACTGGCGGCCTTTGCACTGAAGATATCACCATCGATGGAATTCAATCTCAGAATCTATTTCATCAAAGATACTCCGGATGTTCTCCAGGTGGCGCTGGGATTTTTTTTTTTAAATTAAATTTTTAATACACATTTATGTGTATATAAATTTAACACATTAAAATTAATTATTCGACATGGCATACACATTCTCAAGTACTTCCCTTCGAAGCTGCAGGATGTGATGATAATGATGTCGATGTTATTATGTGGTTAAGAGTCATGTGGTTATTATTATTATTATTGCTATTACTATTTTTTGGGCATTATTATTGTTAAAATGTTCCTCTTATTTTATTATAATTATTTTTACTGTTATTAATATCAAAATTTTTCACTTATTATGTTATTATTATTACTATTATTATTATTATTATTATTATTATTATTATTATTATTATTATTATTATTTTATTATCAACATTACACCAAGTCTCAAAATCTTTCTTAAACACTTCCCTTGGTGACAAAGCACTGCAAGGTGTGACGAGCATCCAGGAGGGTCTTGGAGTTCAACTGTTGGTTGGTGGACCTGAGGAGATGATGTTTCAGTAATTGGAAACCAATCTCAGTCTCCTTCTTGAGGACTTGTGTATTGGATGGTAGTGCAGGTCGGCTGCTAATTATCAGGTAACTATTACCTATTACTATTACGGATTTAATATTTTTATTAAACGCTGTCATCATCATCATTATTATTATTATTATTATTATTATTATTATTATTATTATTATTATTATTATTATTATTATTATTAGATAGTAATAATAGGATTCTTCAATTTTTCAGATAGATGTTTTATGTTTCTTTCTTTCATTCATTCCTTCATTCATCTGCATTTCCTTTATTTAAGCAGGAGATTCCATTACGTCACATTTGGATTGCATAGCAGAGACGGGACTTCACTGCTCCTTTGCAATGGAGTTGATTGATTTCAATCAATAGTTTCTGTAACATGCAAATGTTCTCCGGACTGGGTTCTTAACCAATGCCATGATATTCGTGATGTTATACTGAGGCAGATATTTGTAATATTAGATTATATCAGATTACCGTAAATTAACGAGCATTACATTTACTTGAAATTACGTTTAATTATATCAAATTACTTTCAAATTATTTCCCATTACACAACATGGCGGCCAGCTACTCTCAGCTTCCCCACAAAGTTCTCAATGACCTTAAATTCAAACTCTTCCGGTGACCACACACGAATTGCGATTCTCCAAAGTGATCGTCGCCATCGTCGTTATTATCATCCTCAGCAGCAACATCTAGAACTGCGAAGATGTCGACGATGACAGTGGAGATGATGATAAAATGTGATGCAGACTTGTTATTATTATTATTACTACAACTGTTATTTTTATACTTATTATTATTATTATTATTATTATTATTATTATTATTATTATTATTGTAGTAGTATTATAAGTTTTGCACATTTTAAATTAAATGATATTTGTGATATCATATGACAGAATAAACAAAACAAATTTATTAATATTGTCATCGTTGTCATTGCCTTAATAATGGTAATTATTATTATTATTATAGGGGGGATTAATTAATTGTTAATATATTGGACGATTAAAAAACATTCCCTGATCAACAGGATCGCGAATTGTGACGACTTTTATGAGTGCACATATGAAGGCGAGAAAACACCTCGGATTTTGTCACCAGATTTGAAATAAAAAAGGTGCTTTTAGGAATAATTGTTTGTAGTTGTTTTGAAGTTCTTGGCAAGTTTCTGTTTCGGTAGGATTACAAAAATGGCGTCTCATCGCAACATGACCCGCCGTTTGGGTTACGAGGAACGTAAGAAGATTGACAGTGTAATTAGGTACGATGCCGTAGAAGCAAAGCGCCAAAATTCCTGCCCAAGATGCCGAGAGAAGATTCGCAAGGTCGACTTTGTTCAGCACATAAAGAAAGAAGCGGACTGTGAGCTCTACCCAGGGTCCTGGGTTTGCCAGACGTGTGAGGACGAGGGGGAGTCAACGACAGAGCAGTTACTTGAAGAAATGAGGAGTCATGTGAGGAGGGTGCACTACGACCATGAAACCAAAAAGATTGTGGTCAGAAGCCAGTGGTAAGATTAAGATTTTACTTTTGTACAAATTTCGTGGCCCTATTTCTTCTTTTTTATCGTTTGTTTTCATCTCTAAGTAGATTAGGTTATATTGTTTACTACTTATTACTATACGGCAATATCCATGGACACGTCTATAGCCTCAATTTCACCTAAATGATTGTTTCAGACTTCGCGACGCCATCTTGGGGGCCGAGTTCTGTGGACACCATTCTCAGAGCAGTGGAACTGTTGTACTTCGGGACAATAAACCTTTCATAAACATGTTTGTTGTTTCAAATATTGTACTAAAATGCGGTAAACATTCGCGTATTGGGCTGCACAATGGGTGGCACAACATGGCTTTATTTCACTAATATACTATTAATGGTGTATATATTATGCATGACACAAATTTGGTACGCTAATTCGACTCTGATTGGTTGCAACGAGACAGCTAGCAACCAGCCGATTGGCTGAGAGGAACACGAAACTAGGCCACGATGAATCAGCCGGGCATGCCCAAACATAAGTAATGGCGGCTACACAGCAATGTCTTAACATATTTACATAGTCGTGATAATAAAAATGTGACAATAAATTTAACCCAACACAATATAATCAAACAGTGATAAATAATCGCTAAACGAATCAAGCTTTGCCTATAAAATAGGATTCAGCGAGAGAAATAGGCAAATACAACTTGGCCATGATTGAACATTGGAACTCTGGCGACAAAATAAAACAAAACAATTAATGTCAAGAAACACCTCTGCTCGCGGCCCGCTAAGGTATTAAGATCAGTCATTGACGACTAATAATTTTCAAGGGGTGCCCTGCTGACGAGTGGCGGTTGGGACCGTGGTCCCGGGGGTTCGCTTACGGCGTGCTGCCGTCTGCCCGAGTCCTAGAAGGCATCGGCCGCCAGGGGGAGCGAGTCGTGTCTGGGAAAGTGGTAAATCGTCAAAGGACCGGCGGGAAAATCTCAGGTATTGGTAGATACTGAATTTTATGGAGGAGTGTGACAATTTCGAAGGATTTGAGAACCAAAATCGACCGCTACAGGCAATACCTTAAAAAACAGATCAAATTAGAAAAGAAAGCGTTTGACGATAGTATTTAAATTGTGAATTGTATTCCAATTTAATTTTTATTGTGATAAAATTTTAAAATTGCACGTTATTTTTACAAAATAAATATTACCAATTGCTTTTCATTATAAGCCAAAAATTGTAACAATACGACTTTAGAATACTTTTAAATATCAATTTCGAGTTGCAGTCTAAAATTACAATCTTTAATGAATTGCCCCACTCGTGACAATCTAGAAAGAAGATCTGTCCAAGTTGAGTGCCAGTACGTGAGAAACAGTTGCCCTACCAGGGCTAAACATGTCCTTCAGAGTCCAAACCATTGAAAGGATTTTGGGGATATCGGAGGAACGAGCCCCTATCCCCAGGGGCTGATTGAAACCAACATGAGGCAAACATGTCGAGAAATATATGTCATTATGTAATGGCTGGTAATTGAAAAAATACTCTAGAATTAAATTATCAACTCTCCAGTGCGCCTTGTTTACTTCCTACTTTGGCAGCAAAATGAATAAAATTGATTTATTGACAATAAAACCATGAAATATGTGAATAAGGATCAAGAAATTAATTTGAAATGATTAATTGATTTCTATCGAGTTCATCAATTCATATTAATGAGATACTAAAATAGAAATGCATTACATAGTAACCATTTATTATTCACAACGGATCAAAACTAAATGTTTCTATAGTAGTTTGTATTTATGACGAAATATAGTTTTTCTTCGGTCAGCTAAAATCAGAGAATGAATTTAATATGCAACTCTTACAAAATACAAACAAAAACAAAACAACAAAGAAACACTTTAAATTGCAAGGAAACTTAGCAAAAAATATCTTAAAAATGGAATGATTGGACATTGGAGTTTACCTCATCAATAACTTCACCTTTCAACATTTTGATTAAGTCATCCGCCATGTGTTCATACGGCTTCGCTAAAACCATGAAAGGACTGAAAATAAAAAATTCATTAAAAACAATTTTTTTTAGATACTCGACCATCGACTTTACCATTTCTTTAGTAGGATCTCTATAACCCAGGGAATGTTGCCACGCATTGAAGGTTTGGCAAGCACCTCTCTGAGATGCCTCGGTATCACACACTCCCAGTTTCTAAAAATTTCATTGATGCCACAATCCAGATCACCCTCGAACTGAAATGGAAATCACAGCCATTTGAACAATTGCCATAAAAATCCATCGAATTTTAATCCTAACCCCCAGTAGTTCTTGGGACATCGTGCAAGCGGTATGAATACACTTTAACAACTGCAATTTCTTTACGAAATCATCGTAGAAGATAAACCTTTCCAACGTATAATCAGGTTCTTCTTTAGGATCCGATTCGATGAAATCGACATCTTTCGTATTGGCATTTGACACTTCATTAATGTTAATGACACAATCTCTTGAGAAGTAGTCTTTGACCTCACAACCGCAGTGCTTCTCAATGCTTCTCAGCGTATCGTCCGAATAGCCTTTAAGCCCGTCCTGAATTGAAACGTTTATTATATTGATATAATAATAATAATAATAATAATAATAATAATAACAATAATCATAAAAATAATGCATGACCAATAACGTTCATTAACGCCAATCAATGACATGAGATGTGACTCACGTATATAAAATGTCGTAGATAATTGTCAAAGGCAGAGATAAATCCACTCATTATTTCTTTCAACACGTCCATGTCAATTGGAGTTTCCTCAAAATCAGACTAAAAGAACATGGGATATTAATATTTAATATGATTGTTGAAAAATAAACAGAAGGGAACATAATCTAGTCATCGGTTAATATTTGAATAAAATTAAATATCCATGGATCTATGTTTTAAAGTACACAGTCTAACGACAGCATATCACATATTATAGATGTCATTTTATATAAATAGATAAAAGATGTAAAATAATTAAAGTAATTTAAACATTACAGGCGACTTGTAAGCTATTAAATATTCTTTCACTCTCTGTAATTTCTCCTCTTCGTCTTTTGCTGACATAAAATACGTGTAAAGGTTATTCTGGAGACAGCCCATGGAATCATATTCTTGACCACGGATGTCGTAAATATATGTTCTGTCAAATTGCTGTAGGAGGAGAAAGCGATAATCTTATCTACTTAACATATAGCAAAATATGTATCATATATGTTGTGTTAGAATGTTAAAATCTCAAAATGTCAATAAGCATATTTTTTAGTTATTTTGAAAATGATTATCACACCTTTGGTCCGGAGCTGTGCCTACACAAATAATTGTCAATTTCTTCAGTAAGAACGAACGGATCCATAGCTTGCATTATGAAAGAGACTGTTAACAAGTAAATTAAATTATTAAAGTACAAATAACGAATTAGTGTTGGTAAGTCATCAACTCACTTTGCTTTGACAGCCATGCTGTGATCCGCTTTTGTTTTGGTAATCTGACTTCAGGAATGTTTTGGAGATTTTTCAACCAAAGGAACATGTAGTTGTCTGAAATCGTTAAGAAAACGTTAAGAATTGTTAATGGAGAACAATTAAACCAATTTACTGCATTACAGTATGAATGTCTTTGCCACATTTTCATAATTTTATCTTTGTTGTTCTGCAGTAAAACTTTCAGAAGCTTCAGTGCAAGGCACAATTTTATTGCGCTCCGTGCTACAAGTAATACCCGAAGGTTTCTGAAATTAATAAGTTTAAATTAATTTTCAAGTATATATTTCGACCAATTCTATACAACCATAATCGACTTACGGATAAGGATTCAGGCATTTGTCAGTTTGCTTCGTTTTCGCTGCCTGAAGAAATGTCCTGTCCAAAATCTGATGTCTCAGCAAAGGTTTGTGATTGCCCTTGACGAATTTTAAAAATAATATTAAAGTCAAATAATAAAAGAATGGCGAATGAGAGTATAACAAAGTATAAAAATATGAAAACAATTTTATATTACTATTGTAATAGCTGTGTAGAACAGCGCATAGCGCTTGATGCATTTATTTCTTATGTTTGTTTCTAACTCTTCGCAGGTATCATCTGTTATAAAGAAAATCAATAGAAAACATTATAACATAAACATTTGGCAGCAATAGTGGCATGTAAACCTGGTGTTTGCGTGAAAATTAAATCATCACACTCTTCATACAGGAGATCGTCTATTTCAAAAAGGGTCGAATCAGACAACTTGGGTAGGGCATTACTGAAAGATAAGCAGAGTTATTCACAAATCTCGTCTTTTGTTTACCATCATTTAAATAATTATTTCAGGAACTTGTTGCAAACTAAGTATTTAAAATGTTCTAAAATAAGAATTTGATAATCAGTCACATTTTACCAACCCTAAATTATAAGCAGTTTCCATAATCTTTTTTATCGTTTCCTTCGAAAGCTGGAAAATATTTATTATTTAATTTTTTTATATAAAAGAAATCTAAATATAATCATTGCAACCTTCTTAGCCTCGAAGACGTCGTATTTTCGTTTGAACATTTTCAAATTTTTAATCATTTCTGAGATATAATCATGTTATTCATTTTGATGAGTTTAATACTATTATTTAATACTGTTCTTAGTATGAGATTGTCATTATGGTGAAATTATTTAAACATTTAAATCTCACCATGTCTATTATTCTCAGTTTCGACCGCAATTTTAACAAGTATTTCCTTTTTTACGCGAAAATAAATTGGTATAAATTGATTTTGTAGTCTCGGGATAAATAAAGTTCAATTTAATTTTCTTGAATGTGTAGAGCTCGATTTGAAAATAGCAAAGATTATTGATTTCATAAACGAGTAATAAAATTTTTAAATTATAGAAACTAATTTTGCAAAAACATTGAAATTTTATTATGACAGCAGTTGCTAAGATTATGGGTTCCAATATTTCTGTTTTTTTTTTTAACTTAGTAGTTCACTATTCTATATTGATCGGTTGTATTAATTACCAATTTTAAGTGAATTTTATAGTATTAAAGTACATTTCATTAATGGGTTCAATAAAAATTAAAAAAATCGTCGTTGAGATTGGCTCATAACACTGTATAACCTTATTATAAATTCTTTAAATTCTCAGATCTTTTCTTTTTATCGTTTGGCCCTCTTTCCACTAGTCGTACTGTTTTGTGCAAAAAAATTGGTTCTAATATCTCATTAGAACTTTCAAAGATATTTTAGGAAATCTACAACTCAATCTTAGCGGACCGATACAAAGCGACCTGTAATCTTTTTAAAAATGTCCCCAACTGCTCGCAATTTGAAGACTCACGCTAAATCGCCCAAAACGAGCACATTCACGCTAAATAACATCGCCCGAACCAACGACTAATTTATCGATAATTTTCCATCTGATCCGGGCAACCATGCATTCAGCCCTCGCGGGCTATGTTTACTGGGTGTATTTTATTGTTTGTACTTATTTTATACCTATTTATTTGACGTATATAATTATATTAAAGGGGCAATGTACGTGACTTTAATCATCATAGATGTATTCAGGATAGGCAATGGGATAATTTTAACGTAGAATTGCTCTCATGATAGTTTGTCTATTGTTAACCAAGAATTTAGGAAACTTATATAAGAAGTGAGTTGCCAGTAAGGATACTCAGTAACTGATTCTAATAAAATAAAATGAATCAAAGCGAAACAAATTAATTTATGTCGGTTATGCAAACGAGTCAAAATAAGAGACGACTGCCCATTTAGATATATCGATAATCAGAAATAACAATGAGAAGCTATAATTAAATCATTAGCTGTACCCATTGACTGTTGAATGTAAAGTAGCTTTGAAAGGTTTCTTCCTTCAAGGTGCAAGAGATCGTGCTATGCTTATCAAAATGTTTGTATTGCTACGTTCTCGGTCCTAACGTGTATCGCGTCATTCGATCATAACGACTATTTCATTAAAAATTAAACATATTTGCTCGACTAAACAAGTATTTAATTGCTTATACCTTTTATATATTAGTACAGTGTGTTACTGCTTAGCAATTCCTTGAATTCCAGTAAATGGTCGATTGGCGTGAATGTGTCACCTGGATGGTGAACATTGGATTCCTGTCACCTGATCACGAACTCACGGATGAATCTGCCGAGCTGAAAGACCTGGCCTTCTTCTTGAGAGACGGAGTTGTCCTTTGCCACCTCATCAACAGGATTCTGCCTGGATGCCTCGACCGTAGCAAATTCAGTCCACTTCCGGAATCGCAGGTTTCAATTCAAGTCCTTAAAATGTTTGATGCATTGTTGTTGCTGTTGTTGTGGTTATGGTTGACGTGAGACAATTTGCATTTTGCTTACACGTGTGTTGGTCAATCATTAATATAAACAATGTACACATGTGAATATGATCAATTCATGAATTCCAAAATCATATAGATTGTATGTTATTCAAAGAAATTTGTATCAAAACACGCAGGGGAAAGTGGAGTAATATCGGTGATAACAAAAAAAAAACATCATTAAACTCACATCCTTGAGAAAATAAAAAAAAGAAGCTCTTTGTTGTACATCAAGGAGACATGTTATTTAAAACATATGCGATATTAAATGAAATATTTTTATAGAACTAGATGCATTAAAGTGCACCGTTCTCTTTGCCTCATATTATCTATCCACTAGGATCGATCCCAGAATTTCATATCGTAGAGGTACGATATTCACGAATTAATTAATGCGATCAAACCTTATTTATGAAAAAGTGATGACCAAATGCGCCAGATAGTGTTTTGTTTTTTGAGTAAACATCAATATAACCTAGACGTACTTATAAGTATATATAAAATTATTTTTCATCAAAATCAATGGTAAAGTTCCACATGTTTATCAGTCATTTTTAGTCTCTGCAATGTCTCATTATTTTGTCTCTGCAAAAATCACAAAAAATTCTCAGGCATTCTGAGGCATCATTAATCGACCAAAACGGCGAGGCCAATTCATCGGCCGAAAGACGCTGGGCCGGCGTTAGAAACTTCTATCGCCATTGAGGAAAATATTAGAACTCAGGTGGATAAATCTGGACGCAGGGATGACTGAAGTGGAAAAGCTTCAATTAGGTGGTAAAGTGACATAAAAAAAAGCCAACGAAAGCTTTCAAAAGTCGATCCATTCCTGGCAGTACCTGACGGCATAAGAAGACCAATGAGAAATTCCCACAGCTGTAAGTTGAATCCAGAACGGAATATCGACAGGGACATGCGGCTGATCACCGTATGCGGCCCACCTCCGGAGAACGACAGGGCCGAAACGTTTGAAGATGGGAGACTTCCTCTGAGGATCCATGTCGATAAGCTCCGAGCTTATCATCGTAACTTACGACCTAATGAACGACTTCACAATGCTTCATCTTTCATTGGGCATTCCCTTTGGTTTAAATAAAACGATATTTGCAAATGCTTATTTATAATTTAATTAAAGATCAATATCATTATCATCCACCTACAACACTTATTTGTAATGCGTCAGAGACAATTTGAATCAAGTGATGTTGCAAAATGTCTGTTTTAGATAAATTTTTATAGCAATTACTTAATTTATTTACTTAATTATTTAGATTATTTCCTTTTGAAGACGTAAAATTCAATAACAATAATGTAGTCTTTGAATGTTTCCGCCAAAAGGCATTGTCTTTAAATGAATTATCATTCATTTCTCTACATTCCAGTTTTCCTCTGCCAACAACTTGAGGTCTTTCCAAGAATGCTGTTCCCAGGTCTTCCGTATTCCACATTCCTTGCACTTCGATGCCAACAAGTTCGTCAGACTGGACATAATTTGGGAGGTCCTTCGTTTCCTAGCGGAACTTTCCAAGAGAGCAGAGCCACTGACAGGAGTCGTGTAAGTTTTAAATTATTATTTTCTTTATTTATTAAATCTTTTTCAATTCGTTATTTAAACTTAATATCCCATAATATTTAATATTATTAAATAGTAGTATTTATTTAATAACATATGACATTTATTTAATAATAATAATATGACATTAGGTAGTATTTATTTAAATTTAAAATTTATTTAATTTAAATCGATTATATTAATCAATCGAAAAATTGCATTCCGTGTAGAATAATTAAATGCGAAAATACATATTATGTCGTAAAATATAATCGCTTTACTTCCTCAAATTCGTTTGAAGAAGTTCCGAGAAATTCAAAGCCACTCATTGTTCAGCTTGTGTTATGTTTTCACCGTTGGATGATATCCTATGAATACAATTTTCATATTATAGTACATTCCAAGAATTTTTGGATTTAAAGAGCTACGAATTGACATTAGATTGAATTTGGAGATGATGCTTTTTCGTATATTAATTTTAATTTCCTATTTTACGATATTTCGAAGAAAAATAAACTTTTTCCCGTCATCAAATGATTGATTGATTGATTGATTGATTGATTGATTGATTGACTGATTGACTGATTGATCGATTGATCGATTGATTGATTGAACATGTCGAACATTTTCCTTTCTCTAGTACGATTATTAAAATGAGTTATCATATTATTAATAATTTATTATTATTATTATTATTGTTTATAAATTATATTGTCATTATACATGTATCTTATTAAATAATATTTACAAATGTAATAATGTAACAAATTTATAATTCTCATTCCGATTTTCATTTGCTATTTCTAGACCTTTCTCCATCAAAGTTTCCAATTATTATGACATCAAAAACAACCCCGAGTAAGTTAATAATATAGTTAATCTCTATACAGTTACAATTAACTAAAATTACATTATTAATATTGATAACGTTGCAATATTATATTGATTTAAATATTTTATTAACACATTATTATATTAGAATTCGTTTAATTGTAAATAAACATTAATTGACTCTTTAGAAATGATGAAATTGTCTTGAATTCATAGAGAAAAGCATTGCAAATATGGTTACTTGAAGATGGAAGAAGTTGTTTATTCGAACGTTATGAGCATTTTTGAACAGAACAAGAAGGTGAACATTTTCAACATTTCATAGCAAATATTTAATTATACATATTTCCTATTTTCCTTCTTTAACTATATATAGAAATAATATATACTTAAATAAAAATAACTATGTGACCTGTTTGTTATATTATCGGTTAAATATAATATAATATCACATATCAATGAGCTCAGTTAAAATTCATTTTATTATTATTAATATTAATTTATTATTATTATTATTATTAAATCATATGAATAATTACTATCACTTTTATTAACGTTGCTAATACCATCAACATTGTTATTCCAACTATATCAAAATGTAAATATGGCATTTTGCTGCCTCATTGAAAATATTTTTATTTCCTGCTACGTTCTGTTTGTTTTACCTTCAAGAAATCCAATGCACGTCCAAACGTTTGAGTCATAAATGGCCACGATGTGTACACCAATTATTAATGTTAATTAGCTTGGTTATGCTAATTGGGTCGTGCTAATTATTAATTAATTAACTTCTAAGAGCCGTCCTGAGGACCTCCTTCAGAGAAACATTGACGAACTTCTGAACACGGAAAAGAATTACATTTCCGTCCTGTCACTAATAGATGACGTAAGTTATTAAGAGGTCACGTGTTCTAAATTTAGGTCTTGGCCATCTTCGTTGCGAACAAGACTCTAAACCGTCATCTTCTTCTTCATCATCGTCATCGTCATTATCAATATTTTAGAGCCAATCTATGCCGTGGTATTTATGGAATCAATCCGATGAATGCAATCACTGGAGCGATATTGTAATTCACTAGGCACCAAGTGCATTTAATATTAAAATACCATAATTATTTTTATATGAATATTAATTATATTAATCAAAATATTAATAAAAGGTTAAGTGCAAGCATAATTGGAAGACTGGATTTTAACAACCAAAACGAGGGCATGTACATAGTTACGTATTGAAACGGTTAATTATTCTTTTAGAAATTTTTGGAGCCCCTGAAATCCGTCTTGGCCGAAAACAATTTCAAATTGATTTTTTCAGAAATAAAAGTAATTATTGAAATTTTACATTTTTAATTGTTTTTTTCGATTAATTCGATTAATGGCAATTATAAAAATTACGATTACCGTCAATTTGAAATAAAGCCAGTCTTGCAAAACTTCAGCTTCTGTTGAAAATCCACAAATCTTTCTACGAGGAGTTAAGCAAATCAACAGAAAAGGATGCCACGCACGACATAGCAGATGTTTTCATAAAATTCAAGGAGACATTTCTCATATACGGACTTTACTGCAAGAAGTTGAAATCTGTTCTTGATTTATTGGAAACTTTGAAAGCGTCGAACGAAGTCTTTAAGTCTCGTCTGGAGGTTTGACCGCGTCTTTGACGTGGAATTTGAGCTTAAGAATTCCTATAGTGGTTTTAAATTTTTTTACATTTATTAATTAATTATTTTTTATTATTTGCTGGATTAATATTTAAATTCTAAAATATTTAAAATAAACGCTACCCATGTTCCCCTTTGAATCTTTCTTCGTAAAAATTTTAAACTATCTATACGACGTAATTAATTCGAGTCAGTAAATGAAAGTTATTATTTTAATTTATTATTTTCATTATAATTTTATTTATTTATTTTTGATGACAATACAATGAGTTGATTGACAAACCTTTCAATCAGTTGTGCGAGAAGAGTATTAGGACGAAGGCCTTCAAACTGCACGAATACCTGACTGTTCCTATGCAGAGGGTTCTAAAGTACCCACTTATTCTCAAGGTTTGTATGTTAAATTATATTTATAATTATAATTTTATTAATAATTTATCAGTAATATTAAATTAAATTACCGGTAAATTAAATTAATAATTAAAAATTAATTTGCTTCGTCTCAACTCTATTGAAACCAAAAATCCTTTAAAATTAATTAATTATTATTTTTATTATTATAATTATAATCTTGATATTATTATTAAATGACTAAAATATTAATATATGATAATTACACCTAGAGGCGAGTCCATGGGCAAATAAGTTACAACCGTAGCGCAAAAATAATTGATTTTTTTAATTAATTTTACGGCGTTATATTCAGAATCTTTTTATCTCTCGGCGTCGATTAATTAAGTTGAGCAGGTCATCCGCAAAAAACACTGGTCACCGAGTATTGTTCCGACTACGTTTCTGTTTAAGTAAATTAATCAGGACAGGATATAGCAATAAGGAACTGTTATTTTCAATCATGACCAAATTTCCCTTTGAAACTCGCGCCGTCTCGAAGAATAATTTCACGAAAATTTCCGATTGGCCGAAAGTGATTTTGAAAAGGATTCCAGCGCAAACAATCGTCCAAAAGGAGCCCAACTACTGCCTGAAGTGTGGATTCGAATGCGAGGAAAGGAAAGAAGTATTTTGCTCTTATTGTCTGGATATTATTTACGAATCGTTCCACGATAACATCAGGTACGCTGCTAAAAATGCCAGAAAAGATCCTACAGATGGCGTCGCGTGGGATGATTTTATCAACACCATGGCATACATCTGCGACGATCAGGGCCCATTGAAACCAACGAAAGAAGAAGGATCTCCTCTCAACTCAAACGAAGTTCCGACATTCCATGAACTTCTTCCTGCTTCCAACCTCGCCGGTTTAATCCCCACAATCCGTGTACCGACAAAAGAAAATAAAAAGCCCCTCTTCAAAGTTTACATCAAGAGAGGAACTGGGATTTGTCCGGTTGTTGTTCCTTTGCCGAATAAAAGTCTGGCAAAAACAAGCTTCACAATTAAAAATTTGGACGTGCCGACGATCAAGACCGGTGGCGAAATCACGATGTGTCAAGTCAGACCATTTGTCCATCCCTATGGCGTGAAATCGATGTACAAAACGAATGAGGAGACTGTCAAGAGAGGCCGTGGTAGACCACGCATTCATCATATCGCTGAAAAGGTTAGGTATGCTTCCTCTTCCGAGGAAAGTTACTCGGAACAAGTAAAAATCCTTCTAGACAGACCAAGTATTCACCCGATTGTTCGCCAAGAATGTAATCATGACTTACAAGACATCGACGAACCTGTCGAAAGAAATCGTGACAATCCTGTCATCGAAAACAGCATCTGCAAACAGGTGAAAAGAGGTCGTGGAAGACCTCGTATTCATCCGATCGTCACTCCACAAGAAGATGTGGAACTTCAGCAGAAAAACCAGAATTCGAAAACGTTGAAAAGAGGGAGGGGCAGACCAGGAAGTTACCAGGAAGATGAGGAGTCGGACTCCTTCGAGGAAGTGTCAGTAAGTCCAAAGAGAGGTAGAGGAAGACCGAGAAAGTATCCCAAATATGAGGACGATTGAACGGATTTTCCATTCTTGCACCGATTACATATCAATTTGATTTCCAAATTTGTTTTATGATGTTCACTCTTGCCGTTCCGTTTAATAATAAATATTTTATAAAAGTTTAATTTAAAAAAAACTACTTTTATTTTTTTTTTCCATGGACATAACAACATATTTTTATAACAACGCCGAAATTTCGCTCAATTTCTCACATCCCCGTTGATATCCTGATGATGATGATATGACCTTCAATATTCCACGAACAGAAATATTTTCCTAGAATTCCAATCGTAAATCTAGCACAGTGAAATAACACAGACGAGAACAACGAAGTCATTGCAATTCATTTTTCTTAACATTTATTCATACGATATTCTTTGTACGATGTTCTTGCTGTTAACATGATAACATAGGTTAGGAGAATGATAATATTGTTATTATCATATCATCATCGTAAACTATTAATTCTTTGTCAACTCAACTTGCTGATTCATTTGCTAGCCTCCCTAAGTCACGTTCTAAGGATATTCTAATAGGTGACTAACAATGTAAAGAAACAAAATGTTTGTTTTCATAAAATTTATTTGTAATAATATTTTTATATAGTATTAAATATATATATATTATATTATATATTACATTGTAAAGTAATAATATATAATAATATTATAATACTATAATAATATATTATTATTATTATTATTATTATTATTATTATTATTATTATTATTATCATCATTATTATTATTATTATGTAATAACTCAACTGATGGAATTAATCTGCACCTGATCGGGAGATTAAATTTGTTTCATTTTTAAATGTATTTATTATTAATCTCAGGAGATGGCGAAGCAAGTGAAAGGGTCTCAGATACGATCATTTGAAAAAGCCATCGAAGAAACTGAAGTTTGTTTAATAATAATAATAATAATAATAATACGAGTATATAATCATAATAATAATAATAAATAAAAAAAATAATAATGATAATGATAATGATAATAATAATAATAATCATAAACAACATATAATGATAATCTATAACACCCTGTTACGAGGGTTTTCGGAAATAGTTAATAAAATTCTGAAAGAAATGTTAACAATTACACGGATGTATTCTTAAAATCTGCACAACATTTGAATAAATAATCAGACGATATATTTAAACCGATTTATTTTTATATTTATTTCCCAAGGACTTGGCCTGCTATGTCAACGAAGTAACACGTGATCACGACATACTCAGACAAATTGAACTACTGAAAGCGAGGTTTAAAAAACATGTTATTTACGATTTTTAATGTATTAAATGATAATTTATCATCAAATAAATAAATTATAAAATATTTATCACTTAAAATATTAATATTAATATTAGAAGTACAATATCAATTTTTAATTGGTTTATTAGATGGAAATTCATGGATAAAGTAAATGGATAAAAATACATTTTTACAGGATCAGTGGTTTACCACCAGTGAGAACAAACTATTGTTAATATTAAATATCATTTTATAATTATATTGGTTTTAAAATTATTAGTTAATATTATCATGAAATATTAATTAGTTTCAGTTCTTAGTTTGTCCGTAAATAAACATTCATTTTAATTTCCATATTTTTCATATTTCATAAAAAAATGCTGCAAAAGTTAATTTAATCCCCTTAATTAATTTATTTATAATTTAATCATCTCTACATTATAAGTCGAAAATTTATTTAATTATATTTAATAACCATTTTTGTTTAAACTAAAACAGAAAGTTAGAAAGTTGGTGTAAATATAAATAGTATATAATATGTATATATAAATACTATATATATATATACTATTTATTTATATAGTATATGGTAAATATATAGTATTTATATTAAATAGTATATAATATATATATACACTATTTATATTATACTACTTATACTTATATAAATATAAAATCGAGCAAAACATTTTTAAAGGTGGATTTAAAAACCTTTGGTCGGACTGTGAAAGATGGCGAGGTGAGCGTAAAGGCTTCAAAGGGTTACAAAATGAGGTTTGAAAATCTTCTATTTCTTGAATATTTTTTTATTATTATTTTCCTTTCATTGCAAATCTTAAATAGGTTTAAATTGTGATTTAATTACGATGTATTTTGAGTAACTGTAAATTTAGGTTGACCGAGTATAAATATATTCAATGTTCATAAATATTCAAATATTCATTGTTTTGTTATAAGGCAAGGATGCAAATAATCATACATTGCATGGTTGATAGTGTACTGAATTTTTGTTTGATTTTTCTTATTATTTTGTGAATTTTTGTTAATAATGGTGACAATAATGATAGTAATTTTATAAACTTGTATTTGCTTTTAGGCATTTGTTTCTTTTTGACAAGAAATTGGTGATTTGTAAACCGAAGGTAAGGAAAATGCATTTTCCCAGCTGATTTAAATCAATTAACTTTGGATGCACTTTTAATTTTAATTATTCATTTTCTTAACAAACAGTCATTAAAAACGAAAATGAGAAAAAAAGAATAAAGAAAAACTAATAAATTAAAACATGAACAACTCGATAAATAAATAAATAAACAAATTAGTTAATTATAATTAATAAGAAAGAAATCATAATGAATGTGATAATTGATAATAAATAAGCGATATAGTAATGTTAAACATATAAAACAATATAAAACGTAAATAACATAAATCAAGCTCCTCGTTTGCAAACCCCACAGAAGAATGGAAACTTCATATTCTGTGAAATGCTTTCCACGCAGAACTTCAAGAACGTTGAAATTAAAAGCGAAACTGCCAAGGTTTCCATAACTTGATTATCAAATGACTTCCTGGTGATGATAATGATGACTTCGTTGTGATGGTGATGATGATGATAATGATGTCTTCGTTGTGACTTTGATAATGATCCTGATCGTGGTTATTATGATTTAATGTAGAGTAGAATAGAAACTGCTTTCCATTAATAAGGAGATTTATGACTTATTGTGTAATACAACAATGTGTACCACTGCATGTGACGGTGTGATGTTGTGCGTCGCACTTGAGACGTAAGAAGCGACACCTATTTTAGGACTGAGTTGCTAAATAATTTTCAGATTGATATTAAAGTTAATTAATATAACTTAATCGAATTAACATTATTCATTATTTATTTTTATGTTATTAATATGTAAATAGACTGAAATAAATTAACATAATTACAGAAACCAATGAAGAAGCACCAGTATATATGCACCATAGAAAGATGTGATGGACTGAAGGAAATCGTCCTTTTATCCAAATCTGAACATCACCTATCTTCATGGGCAGTTGCCTTCAACGACGCCAAGTGATTTTTTTATTGTGTTTAACTTTAAATTCGTAATAATTAGTTTTAAAAATATTAATTTCAGCCTTTAATTTATTTATAACTCAATATTGTTCTAAAATGCATCATTATATTCCATTAAACTAATATTAACATAGTTATCATTCAGAGCTGACTCCTCCCACTTTGCACTTTGTATTTACACCGTGATTCATTAATAAAGTTTAGAATAATTAATTAATAATTTGTTGGCAGCTGTCAATCAAGAATTAATATTAATTTTCAAATATTATCCTTCAATGAATTAATAATGAAACTTAATTATAATATCCAGGGATAACTCCTCCCCCAAACATTCGGACAAACCCAACAGATTTTTTCAACTCAGCAATTTCACTGACGTTAAAATATGTGACGTTTGCAAAAAACTGCTCAGGTTAATAAAATATTATTGGAAATAATTATTAATATTATTATTATAATTATTATTGTTATTATTATTATCGTCATCATCATTATCATTATTATTATTATTATAATTAATTTTGAATGACAAATGTTGTTGGAAATTATCGTTATTATCATTAATATTATTTTTTTATGTTTTTAAAATGTTAAATTTGCATTCAAATAATATTTAATTAATGATTTTAAATCAATTTGTTTGAAAAATCAAATAATCTAAATTGCAGGGGTTTGTTCTGCCAGGGATATTATTGCAAAGGTCGGTTACACTGTGAATTTTCACTTGTAATATAAATAAACATTTGATGAATAATACTATAAATAAACTGTAAATTAGTAATTAATTAATGCAAAAGATCAACTAATTTATTTAAATAATTAATTTAAATTAATTAGAAATTAGTACTTAATTGGAAATTTTAAAATCTTTGTTTCAGAGGATGACATCATCTCGCACAAGGAATGTTTGTTTATCGCTCAACAAGTCGACAAAAGTAATTTATAGAGAAACTATTTCATATTTTTTTGTTTATTTAATACAAAAAATAGTCGCTATTAGTAACAGAATAACAGATAAAGTGATACATTACATCCAAGGCTACTATCTCCATCTCACTGATGTCATGGAAGTTAAGAGTTGTAGACATTGATTAACTCATATTATCATTATCATGATCACCACTTCGCAGGCACTTCACCTTATTATAAAAATTATAATAAATATAAATTAAATAAACAATTTTAATGTTTAGGGACAATGATATTTCTTCCAAGACCATCGGTAAGCATCGTTGGTCCTTACCATTTCACCATTATATTAAATATATATAATATATATTACATATATATATTACATTATATATATATAATAGTGAATTATATAAATATATATATTATATTATATCATATTGTGTATAACTTATTTTTATTATATATATTTCTTAATTTGTTGATTTAGAAAGAAATGTCAAAATCCTATTTGAATATCGGTTCCTACATCAACAGCGAAGTCGAAAATCAGCCGTGGTACGTTTGAGAAAGAAATTTTAAGAATCATTCAAACACAGACTTTATGCCTCATCCTCTGATCCTCATTAATTATTCATTAGTTGTGTTAACAAAATTACGTTTATTTTTCTAAATAATGTTAACATCACAAAAAGTATCATGTAATAATAATAACAACAACAACAATAATAATAATAATAATAATAATAATAATAATAATAATAATAATCATCATCATCATCATCATCACCGTTCTCGTCGTCGTCATCGTCATCATGAAAAACTGGTTATCGTTCTCAAGGTACGTGGGCAGTCTGAACAGGGAATTGGCCTTCAAGTTGCTGTCGAAGTTTCCCGAATCAACGTTTATGGTCAGAAAGAGAATCACTGGAGAGAAGGACTTCTGCATCAACCTCAAGTCATTTCATTCGTACCTTCTTCAGTTCATCACTCGTCATTCAACTATTTCAATTTGTTTCATTTATTTAATTAATTAATTAATAATAATAAGTAAGTAATTAATAATAACAATTAATTAATAACAAGTTTATTTTTTACAAATTTTAAATGATACAAAAAGTAAATGAATTTCAGCTTAGGCATTTAAAACGTACAAAATGCTTGTTATTAAATTTAAACAACTATTAAATTAATTAAAGTAATAAGTTTAATTTTCGGTAGCCATTTTAATTAAAGAAAAACATTATTATCGTCCTAGTGGCGTCCACAATGCATACATACATACGTACGTTAAAACGCCATTTCTTTATAAGAGGATTTTCATAAATTTGTGGGATTATTTTTATGTAAATCCGACTTAATTAAGCATGTAATATTTATGCGCAGGTATTCGGAAAATATTCAAAACATCAAAATTTACCACAAAAACGGAAAATTTTTTCTTTCTGACATCAAGAAGTTCAGCAACGTTGTGGTCGGTGACTGAAAAGTACATTATTATTATTATTATCATTATCATCTCCATTCCCACTATCATCATCATCATCATCATCATCAACATTCTCACTATCATCATCATCATCTACATTCTCACTATCATTATCATCTCCATTCCCACTATCATCATCATCATCAACATTCTCACTATCATCATCATCATCTACATTCTCACTATCATTATCATCTCCATTCCCACTGTCATCATCATCATCTACATTCTCACTATAATTATCATCTCCATTATCACTATCATTATCATCTTCACTCCCAGTATTATCATTACCATTAATGTCAAGTTTCACTTTCAACGTCATCATTATCTTCATTTCCAATATCATTATCAGTATGATTCATCGATACAGCCGCAAATCTCTGAGGTCAGATTAAGGTCAGCTGAATTAATTCATATCCGATGTGAAGTCTTTGCAAATAGAATAGAGTTCAACGTAAACTCCCTCAAACATTAAGAACTTTAAGTCTTTAAGTCTTGTAAGTGGTCTTCAGACCTTGCTCTGGTCATTTGACATTGACGATGACAGAGTTCTTAATGTTTGATGGAGCTTACGTTGTAACTCTATTTGAACAGACTTCACATCGAATATGAAATAATGCGTGGTCTGTTAAACTCAGGATAATTTCAGGATTTACTAGAACTTTGTTGGTACAACACTTGCATAATGTTTCAGGAGCTGGTATCGTTCTACGAATCAAATAACCTACAATCCGTTTTCCGTCAAATCAATTCCCGTCTCCTTCTTCCAATCAAGGAGTCGCAGCCTTTGAGTGAGCATTTTGCTTCTTTATAGGTTAACATTACGTAATGATTTTCTTCCAAAACTAAAATTCGAAAATTAAGATCAATATATTATCCAAGCTTTCATTTAGTAAGCAATGTGAATTTATTAACGACTAAAGTATTTCGAAGAATTCGTTCGATTTTAAGTTTCTTGAAATATTAAAACAAAATTAATTTAATTACTCAGTGATCTTATCCTACCTGATTGCAAATTATATTTTAACCTCATTTAAAAACCTCATTTGATCGAACAGACGACGGCTCTGCTAAGTTCTGCAGAACAATTACATCGGCTTACTTCGGGAAGTGCGAATGGTTGGACTTTGAAAAAGGTGTCGAAATTCTCGTCGTGGAAGAAACTTCAGACAAGATCTGGTTTGGATATCTCGATGGAATGGTTAAACGCTCTTAACATGCATCTTTAGGCGAAATAAATTATAATATTTAATAAATTAATACAAATTACAAAGAATAATCCACGTAATATATATTACTGATAATAAAATATGTATTATTAATAATGCGGAATAATTATAACCAACAATGAAACAACATGTCGAAAACTTGAAAAACTAATTTTAATTGTAAATGCCATTATTATTAATATATAACAAATTAATAATAGCAGATAAATAACATTAATAATAACAAATTATTAATAATTATTATTTAAAATTTTCTGTTAACATCGAGCAACATTATGGATGTGAAATGTTATTAAAATTAAATTAACTAATAAAAGCACAATAAAAATTATTTATTTGCAAAACTCATCAAACATTACATTTCGAAAAATATTGTATTTTATGTTACATTTTTGCCTGTTATATTAAGAATTAATTAATTAAAGCTAAAATGACATAAAATTTTAAATAGGTGGGAAGGTTTGACCTCAGATCAGTGGAAATCACAACATGAAGAGAATGTTCACTGCCTGCAATATAAACGTTTTTTTAACAATTTATTGATGCATTTTATTTTGTTAAATTATTTTAATATTTAATTCTAGTAAATTATCTGGTTGGTTGGAAACATTTGGAAATTATTTGGCACAACAAGTACTAGTGACCTTGCAGCATTATATGAAATGTGGTTCTTAAAGTTCAAAGACGTTGGCTGCTCAAAATAATAAGCAAAAAATGAAAATAAATTTAGGCAATTAAAGATTTAAGTGAACTACTACAAAATTCATCTGAAGACATATTTGTAACATTATGATTGAAGATGATTAAAAAATACTTTTATTTTATTCGCTATAAGCAGATAATTATGCCCTATAATTACATAATATCAGCGATAGCAAAATTTTGTTATCATCGTTTTATTTAAACCAAAGGGAATGTCCAACGAAAGACGAAGATGGTATATGTTAAATACTTCGCCACTAAATGATCCTTAATGAAGACTCTCTTTTATTAACAAAGATTGTTGGTCAAATAAATAAATATTTTTTAAAATTTTGCTACAAATTTCCAAATCAATCTACTACTTTATTATGTCAAATTGTATTCAATTATCATTTTTTATTAATTTTTATTGCAATCAAAATTTAATTGCAAATATTTTTAGAAAATTTCATGTGACCATTGATTGATGGCCGATTTATTAAAACCAAGTCTAAAAATAGTTCAAACAAAAAATTTGGGTTGTCCCGAGAGAAAGGTCTGAAAAACTGAACCAGATATGCTGTAGCGTTCCACCATGTGACCTTTGGCAAAACACAAGGACACATTAATATCTGGTAAATAAAAACAGACCTGTAGCACAAGTTAAGCACTTTTTCTGATAGGAGATTTTGGTGATGGCCATCTTAATGGATAACAAGTACTGGCAACCTTTTCATGGTTGGTGAGCATAACTTCTGGAAAATTTGAAATTGCTACTTTTGTGGCCTTGCAAACTTCTTGCAAAGCGGTGGAGCTTTTCTTGCTGCTACAGAGTAAATTCTATGCACTTAATTTTCAACATGTAACAAAATTCCCAATGACGAACAAGCCCTTCTTGGCTCGTGTCAAGGCTACGTTAAGTCTGTTGGTTTTTTGTCAAAGTTGCTCCTCACGAGAGACAGCAATACGATGTCGTTTTCCTTGCCTTGATAGTTGTCGACAAAGCAAATTCGCAGTCCCTGGAAAATGTTCTTGGGCATCTTGAGTTTTCTGATTTCAAACATCTGACCAGCATAAGGAGTAAGAATTGTGATCTGTTCCTTGGAGTAGCCCTGTTTAATGAGATACAAGTAAAATTTGGCAAAGCTGCCTCGTACTTATTGGAGGCACTCATCAGTTCACAGTCTTGAGTCTCCTATTCACAATGATGAACATTTGAATTGACGCCCATGACATGATCTTGATTTAAAACGGAATCGCCATCTTTTAGGATAGGTACGTTATTCGAGCAAAGTCGGCGATTTCAAGCCTCATCCTGTGCTGCCTTTCCAAGGTAGTGTAAGGAAAATCGTTCGCCACGAGTCGTTCAAAAAGGGAACAGTTGAGATTATACTTTGTGCCCAATTTGTAAATATTTGCAGATGGACGGATTTGTTTATGATCTCCTATGAGGATCAGCATTCTGGATTGAGCATTCTCTCTCGTCGAGAGGCTTGCTATGACATGGGACTCCAGTACTTCTGCTGCCTCCTCTACTATGACGACCTTTGGTCTAATTGAAGACAAAAGGTTCCTAAATCTAGCTTCTGCACATGTTATTGTCATTTCAATGATTTTGGCCTCCTTCATGATCTATTCATCCTCATTAGAGTTGATATCTTTCAAGGTTTTTGCGAACAAATTGTAAGTTTGCATCTCATTAGCTATTCCTAATTTTAGACTAATTCTGTACTTCTGAAGCCAGTACCTAAAGAGCCTCCATCTGTCATTCATGTTTATCTACCACACGTTGATCACCGACTCTCCTTCATGCTCGTCCATGACGTCGAAATTGGTAAAGTGCCTTTTCATGTTTTTTTCATGTTTCTTATTTGATTTCTCATTCATTATCAAGTTCCTTTTTATTTGCATTAAGCCTTATTTGAGCAGCTCTTACAAGTCGCATCCAATTCTCTTCGAACGTCAGATTATTGAACCCATAAATTAAGTCATCATCAATTCTGCTTTGCTGCTCTTCGAGTTCTGCCTCATTTTCTACATCAAAATATTCCTGCTACCCTGGTTCAAGAAATGTTGGATTGTCCGTCTTCCCATCAGAAGATACTTCAGTGATTTCATTTTTTTGCAACCACTCCATCATGCATGAAGCGTTGCCCAAGAATTGGAGTTGGAATGAGACCAAGCTCGTAAACTGTTCCAGCTTCATAAATTGTCGGAAGACAGTTTTATAAATTATGTTCTTTTCAAGGCTTTCCAATTTAGTCTCTGCCCTTTCTCTTTATCCTGTAATGTTTTCATCTCTTGAAGAACATCCCTTTTCCTAGAGTAGATATCTCTTGGAATGTTCTTATTACTTCTCAAATTGTATCTTAATTGGCTTAAATTGAAGCCTTTCATAAGTTCACTTTTACTTCTGCCCCCTACTTGAACTATACCTTTTTTTAAGAAATTATGAAATGCCCACCAAAAACTAATCAAGGGCATGGTTCGTATAACAAACGACTAGAATTGGCTTTTCGTTGACATTCCACCTGCCCCAATTTTCCAAAAGGATTTCGACTATTTTCAAATCGATATAAGTTTTTCCAGTGCCCGGCGGACCCTGCACGACCGACACTTCGGACGTCAAGGAACTCCTCATAGCTTTAAGCTGATGAAGAAGAAGAAGAAGGCTGTCTCGTCATGTATACCCACTGTTGGCAAAGGGCGCAAGTGCGATTGGTAAACAAATGGTACGCTTGCTATGTTCCGCTGCTGAGCCCGCATTCGGTTTCTCCCACCAAGCCGGCAATAATATCTACTGGTCAAAAATTTTTCTAACTTTGGAAAATTATTTCAAGTGGAATCGAGCCAGATATTCTTAACGAAAGATTACCTATACATAATCTCTTTCAATTTCATTGTGGTGTATCAAAATAAATTATATTTACCAATATCAAAAATTTATTAAATGCATCACAAGTTAGAATCGATAATTTTTATTTTCTTTTTATCTATATATGATCTTTCAATGATGATGTGCGAGCTATTAATTCTAAGGGGTTGAACACACAAAATAATTAAAATTGCAGTAACAACAAAATACTGTCAATAGAAATGACTTTTAGTGAAAAGGTGCCGATAAATAAATCTATTATGCCAAGGGAAGAGCATTCATACCAGTTCGATGAATCATATTCCAGCGAAAGATCTTTTTCGGAAGTCCCACGAGGCAACAGATTCAGTCATACAAAGGTTCGCTCTAGAATAAGGAAATGTGCTTCCGCTTTTAAACAAACTCTAAGCAGTGATGATGAATACGACCTTTGCTTCAATAACTGTATCAGTTAATAGATCGATGTATAGACCATGGCAAGAACATCTTACCGAACATGATGAAGTTTCGCTCAGCGAGAAAATGTTATCAGAAGTCAGTATCTGCAGAAACAACGACAACATCTCGTGGTCAAAGGGGATTGTCAGCGAAGAGGCGCTAATGCATAAACATCTTGTGCCACGGGAAGAGCAATCATACCAATCCCAGAAATCATATTCCAGCGAGAGATCTTTTTCGGAAGTCTCGCAAGGCAACAGATTTAGCCATACAAACGTACTGGAAATAAATGGTTAATCGACCATTACCCGATCAGAAACGCCTCGGAATATGGGAATCTTAATTAAAAGTATATTTAAAATTAAACTATGCAACATACCTTGACAAACCTCAACCACTTCAACTATGCAGTTCCTGAACTCAATCTAAATCAATATCTTAAATGTAAAGAACTCTGACAAATCATTATCTGATAGAATTTATATTTTTATCCTCCAACTTTCTGTTCTATGATTTAATTTGCCGGAAAAATGGATTAAGTTTCATTCTGCGTTCTTGTCGATCGTGTATTGGCTTCGACCCTTCGATCGTTTTGTGAATAAACAATAATAATAAATTACATTTCCTAACACCAACCGTTAATTAAATTTATAATAATTTATTAAATAATATTATTTTTTAATCTATCCATAATCTTTCAGTGTCAAGGTCCGAGCTATTAATACTACGCATTTACAATGGCTATATTTGATTGTAAAAAAATTCAAATAACTAAAGCAAAGACTTTATAAATTATTCTTAGTGAAGAGATGTCGATGTTTACACTCTTCGTGATAGGGGAAGAGCAGCCACCCAAGTTCGAAGAACCTTACACCAGCTCTCATACGAATTGCCAATCTAGACCAAAAACATATGTTTCGACTTTAAAGATAACTCTAAGTAGTGACCATAAACCAGCCAATGTAACAAGGGAAGAGCAGCCACCCCAGTTTGATGAATCTTCACTCAACCAGAGATGGCTTTCCGAAGTCAGCCTCGGCAATTCCAGAAGCAACGACGATATCTCGTGGTCCGAAGGGATTGTTGATGAAGAGATGCAGATGCATAGATACTGCGTGGTGCGGGAGGAGCAGCCACCCCAGTTCAGTGACCGTTACGCCAGTTTTCATATGAATTGCCAATGTAGACCAAAAACATATGTTTCGACTTTAAAGATGAATCTAAGTAGTGATCATGGGCGCGCCATTGTAACAAGAACTATCATTCCTAAAAGATCAATATATGATGAATTGGGAGCAAGGGAACAGCCATTCCAGTTTGAATCTTTCCTCAACCAGAGATGGTTCTCAAATGTCAGCCTTAGCAGCAACAACAAAAGGAACGATAACATCTCGTGGTCAGAAGGGAGTGTCGGTGTAGGGGGGCAAATGTATAGATCTTCCGAGTCTCGGGAGGAACACCCACACCAGTTTGGTGAATCTTCACTCAACCAGAGATGGCTGTCATACGTCAGCAACAGAAGAAGCAACGATAACATCTCGTGGACAGAAGGGAGTGTCGGGGAAGAGAGGCAAATGTGTAGATCCTTCAAGTCTCGGGAGGAACAGCCACACCAGTTTGATGAATCTTCACTCAACCAGAGATGGCTGTCATACGTCAGAAACAGAAGAAGCAACGATAACATCTCGTGGTCAGAAGAGAGTGTCGAGGAAGAGAGGCAAATGTGTAGATCCTTCGAATCACGGGAGGAACAGCCACACCAGTTTGATGAATCTTCACTCAACCAGAGATGGCTGTCATACGTCAGAAACAGAAGAAGCAACGATAACATCTCGTGGTCAGAAGAGAGTGTCGAGGAAGAGAGGCAAATGTGTAGATCCTTCGAATCACGGGAGGAACAGCCACACCAGTTTGATGAATCTTCACTCAACCAGAGATGGCTTTCCGAAGTCAGCCTCTGCAACTCCAGAAGCAACGACGATATTTCGTGGTCCGAAGGGATTGTTGGTGAAGAGATGCAGATGCATAGATACTGCGTGGTGCGGGAGGAGCAGCCACCCCAGTTCAGTGAACCTTACGCCAGTTTTCATATGAATTGCCAATGTAGACCAAAAACATATGTTTCGACTTTAAAGATGAATCTAAGTAGTGATCATGGGCGCGCCATTGTAACAAGAACTATCATTCCTAAAAGATCAATATATGAATGAGTGGGAGCAAGAACAGCCATTTTGAATCTTTCCTCAACCAGAGATGGTTCTCAAATGTCAGCCTTAGCAGCAACAACAAAAGGAACGATAACATCTCGTGGTCAGAAGGGAGTGTCGGTGTAGGGGGGCAAATGTATAGATCTTCCGAGTCTCGGGAGGAACACCCACACCAGTTTGGTGAATCTTCACTCAACCAGAGATGGCTGTCATACGTCAGCAACAGAAGAAGCAACGATAACATCTCGTGGTCAGAAGGGAGTGTCGGGGAAGAGAGGCAAATGTGTAGATCCTTCAAGTCTCGGGAGGAACATCCACACCAGTTTGATGAATCTTCACTCAACCAGAGATGGCTGTCATACGTCAGCCACAGAAGAAGCAACGATAACATCTCTTGGTCAGAAGGAATTGTCGGGGAAGAGAGGCAAATGTGTAGATCCTTCGAATCACGTGGAGAACAGCCACACCAGTTTGGTGAATCTTCACTCAACCAGAGATGGCTTTCCGAAATCAGCCTCTGCAACTCCAGAAGCAATGACGAAGGGATTGTTGGTGAAGAGATGCAGATGCATAGATACTGCGTGGTGAGGGAGGAGCAGCCACCCCAGTTCAATGAACCTTACGCCAGTTTTCATATGAATTGCCAATGTAGACCAAAAACATATGTTTCGACTTTAAAGATTAATCTAAGTAGTACTCATGAGCCAGCCAAAGTAACAAGAACTATCCTTAATAAAAAATTGAGGTATGAAGAATTTGGGGCAAGGGAAGAACAGCCATCCCAATTTGAATCTTTCCTCAACCAGAGATGGTTCTCAAATGTCAGCCTTAGCAGCAATAACGAAAGTAACGATAACATCTCGTTATCAGAAGAGATTGTCGGTGAAGAGAAGAAAATATATATATCCCTCGAGTCACTGGCACATCAGCCACACCAGTTTGTTGAATCTTCACTCAGGCTATCAGATATCAGCAACAAAAGTAGCAACGATAACATCTCGTGGTCAAAAGGGATTGTCGGGAAAGAGAGACAAATATGTAGATCCTCCGAATCACGGGATGAACAGCCACACCAGTTTGATGAATCTTCACTCAACCAGAGATGGCTGTCATACGTCAGCAACAGAAGAAGCAACGATAACATCTCGTGGTCAGAAGGAACAGCCACACCAGTTTGATGAATCTTCACTCAACCAGAGATGGCTGTCATACGTCAGCAACAGAAGAAGCAACGATAACATCTCGTGGTCAGAAGGGAGTGTCGAGGAAGAGAGACAAATATGTAGATCCTTCGAATCACGGAAGGAACAGCCACACCAGTTTGATGAATCTTCACTCAACCAGAGATGGCTGTCATACGTCAGCAACAGAAGAAGCAACGATAACATCTCGTGGTCAGAAGGGAGTGTCGGGGAAGAGAGGCAAATGTGTAGATCCTTCGAATCACGGATGGAACATCCACACCAGTTTGATGAATCTTCACTCAACCAGAGATGGCTTTCCGAAGTCAGCCTCTGCAACTCCAGGAGCAACGACGAAGGGATTGTTGGTGAAGAGATGCAGATGCATAGATACTGCGTGGTGAGGGAGGAGCAGCCACCCCAGTTCAATGAACCTTACGCCAGTTTTCATATGAATTGCCAATGTAGACCAAAAACATATGTTTCGACTTTAAAGATTAATCTAAGTAGTACTCATGAGCCAGCCAAAGTAACAAGAACTATCCTTAATAAAAAATTGAGGTATGAAGAATTTGGGGCAAGGGAAGAACAGCCATCCCAATTTGAATCTTTCCTCAACCAGAAATGGTTCTCAAATGTCAGCCTTAGCAGCAATAACGAAAGTAACGATAACATCTCGTTATCAGAAGAGATTGTCGGTGAAGAGAAGAAAATATATATATCCCTCGAGTCACTAGCACATCAGCCACACCAGTTTGTTGAATCTTCACTCAGGCTATCAGATATCAGCAACAAAAGTAGCAACGATAACATCTCGTGGTCAAAAGGGATTGTCGGGAAAGAGAGACAAATATGTAGATCCTCCGAATCACGTGGAGAACAGCCACACCAGTTTGGTGAATCTTCACTCAACCAGAGATGGCTTTCCGAAATCAGCCTCTGCAACTCCAGAAGCAATGACGAAGGGATTGTTGGTGAAGAGATGCAGATGCATAGATACTGCGTGGTGAGGGAGGAGCAGCCACCCCAGTTCAATGAACCTTACGCCAGTTTTCATATGAATTGCCAATGTAGACCAAAAACATATGTTTCGACTTTAAAGATTAATCTAAGTAGTACTCATGAGCCAGCCAAAGTAACAAGAACTATCCTTAATAAAAAATTGAGGTGGGAAACAGTTTGAATCTTTCCTCAACAGAGATGGTTCTCAAATGTCAGCTTAGCAGCAATAACGAAAGTAACGATAACATCTCGTTATCAGAAGAGATTGTCGGTGAAGAGAAGAACCCTCGAGTCACTGCACATCAGCCACACCAGTTTGGTGAATCTTCACTCAACCAGAGATGGCTATCAGATGTCAGCCTTAAGCAAAAGTAGCAACGATAACATCTCGTGGTCAAAGAGATTGTCGGGAAGAGAGAAAATATGTAGATCCCTCGAATCACGGGATGACATCAGCCACACCAGTTTGGTGAATCTTCACTCAACCAGAGATGGCTATCAGATATCAGCAACAAAAGTAGCAACGATAACATCTCGTGGTCAGAAGGGAGTGTCGGGAAAGAGACAAATATGTAGATCCTCCGAATCACGGGATGAACAGCCACACCAGTTTGATGAATCTTCACTCAACCAGAGATGGCTGTCATACGTCAGCAACAGAAGAAGCAACGATAACATCTCGTGGTCAGAAGGGAGTGTCGAGGAAGAGAGACAAATATGTAGATCCTTCGAATCACGGAAGGAACAGCCACACCAGTTTGATGAATCTTCACTCAACCAGAGATGGCTGTCATACGTCAGCAACAGAAGAAGCAACGATAACATCTCGTGGTCAGAAGGGAGTGTCGAGGAAGAGAGGCAAATGTGTAGATCCTTCGAATCACGGGAGGAACAGCCACACCAGTTTGATGAATCTTCACTCAACCAGAGATGGCTGTCATACGTCAGCAACAGAAGAAGCAACGATAACATCTCGTGGTCAGAAGGGAGTGTCGGGGAAGAGAGGCAAATGTGTAGATCCTTCAAGTCTCGGGAGGAACATCCACACCAGTTTGATGAATCTTCACTCAACCAGAGATGGCTGTCATACGTCAGCAACAGAAGAAGCAACGATAACATCTCTTGGTCAGAATGGAGTGTCGAGGAAGAGAGACAAATATGTAGATCCTTCGAATCACGGATGGAACAGCCACACCAGTTTGATGAATCTTCACTCAACCAGAGATGGCTTTCCGAAGTCAGCCTCTGCAACTCCAGAAGCAACGTCGAAGGGATTGTTGGTGAAGAGATGCAGATGCATAGATACTGCGTGGTGAGGGAGGAGCAGCCACCCCAGTTCAATGAACCTTACGCCAGTTTTCATATGAATTGCCAATATAGACCAAAAACATATGTTTCGACTTTAAAGATTAATCTAAGTAGTACTCATGAGCCAGCCAAAGTAACAAGAACTATCCTTAATAAAAAATTGAGGTATGAAGAATTTGGGGCAAGGGAAGAACAGCCATCCCAATTTGAATCTTTCCTCAACCAGAGATGGTTCTCAAATGTCAGCCTTAGCAGCAATAACGAAAGTAACGATAACATCTCGTTATCAGAAGAGATTGTCGGTGAAGAGAAGAAAATATATATATCCCTCGAGTCACTGGCACATCAGCCACACCAGTTTGGTGAATCTTCACTCAACCAGAGATGGCTATCAGATATCAGCAACAAAAGTAGCAACGATAACATCTCGTGGTCAAAAGGGATTGTCGGGAAAGAGAGACAAATATGTAGATCCTCCGAATCACGGGATGAACAGCCACACCAGTTTGATGAATCTTCACTCAACCAGAGATGGCTGTCATACGTCAGCAACAGAAGAAGCAACGATAACATCTCGTGGTCAGAAGGGAGTGTCGAGGAAGAGAGGCAAATGTGTAGATCCTTCGAATCACGGGAGGAACAGCCACACCAGTTTGATGAATCTTCACTCAACCAGAGATGCTGTCATACGTCAGCAACAGAAGAAGCAACGATAACATCTCGTGGTCAGAAGGGAGTGTCGAGGAAGAGAGGCAAATGTGTAGATCCTTCGAATCACGGGAGGAACAGCCACACCAGTTTGATGAATCTTCACTCAACCAGAGATGGCTGTCATACGTCAGCCACAGAAGAAGCAACGATAACATCTTTTGGTCAGAAGGGAGTGTCGAGGAAGAGAGACAAATATGTAGATCCTTCGAATCACGGAAGGAACAGCCACACCAGTTTGATGAATCTTCACTCAACCAGAGATGGCTTTCCGAAGTCAGCCTCTGCAACTCCAGAAGCAACGACGATATTTCGTGGTCCGAAGGGATTGTTGGTGAAGAGATGCAGATGCATAGATACTGCGTGGTGAGGGAGGAGCAGCCACCCCAGTTCAGTGAACCTTACGCCAGTTTTCATATGAATTGCCAATGTAGACCAAAAACATATGTTTCGACTTTAAAGATGAATCTAAGTAGTGATCATGGGCGCGCCATTGTAACAAGAATCATTCCTAAAAGAACAATATATGATGAATTGGGGACAGCCATCCAATTTTGAATCTTTCCTCAACCAGAGATGGTTTTCAGATGTCAGCATTTGCACCAGAAGTAATGACAACATGTCGTTGTCAAAATGGATTGTTAATGAAGATATGCCAATGCATAGAAACTTCGTGGCACAGGAGAAACGTAATCAATTGTGATTTTGTAACTCTGAATGTGAATTGACACATCTACATTCAGATCATCAACTCTTAGATTTTCAAGACCTCATGAGCCTTAAACGACTAAACTTTCTTTAAATTCAATTTTAAAGTGCTGAATTTTTTTTATCTAGAAATAAACTTTGATACATTTAATAGTCACAGATTAGTACTTCTTTTTTTTTTATACAATAACAGTTTAAGCCTATAACATTTTTGCTATAACAAACGTGACTTGAGCCATGAGCCTTATTTTAACAAAGTTAGCAAACCCCTCTTAAATCACCTTATTCTTTCACATTAATTCTAATTAATTTCATCATTAATTCAATTAAGTCATCTCAAAATTCAAATAAATTACTTCCTTGTTTAGAAAAAATAAAAATTATTTGGCATAATATGTAACTGAATAATAAGCTCAAAACATTTTATGAGATGATTCTAGAAGTCCAAAGATGAGAATGTTAAACATTTTTGCACACAAAAAAATCGAAAATAAAATGTACATCTAAAAGAAAGTGTACATCCTAAAAGTTTAAGAATTATTAGGCATTTCCCACAGAATTAACATTGTTAAATTCATTCAAAATACTAAATCCATTTAAAACAGGCAAACTTTTGCCACATCATTTGATTCAAATTGTCACTGATGAGTAGAAATAAAAAATTGTTGTTGATGGATGGTAAACATTAAATTTTAATGAATACAAAACGATTGATGTGCCTTGGCAAACATGGTTTTATTTTAAACCAACAATGAAAGTACAATGAAAGATGATGCATATTTAAACGATGTTGTAATCACACATCCTGATGATATCACGAATGATATCATTGTGAATCAAGCATTAAGAAGTTGTGCATAGTGTTTTATCGATTATGATGTAATCATGGCATTTGACAGTGGAACTTGTCCAAATAGGCTGCTTCCTTGTATGATCTTAATACCTGCAAGTTAAACAACAGCAACTTTAATCCATTTTGTCAATTTTCAAACTACTGCTAATTACATGCATTAAAGTATTAATATACTTTAACATTTAAAAAGTTTAGTGATTTATTCCAAAATTTTCAAGAGAGAAGTCGCAAAGCCTTTTTTTTACCTCGTTGTCAACATAAGCCTGGCACTCGTAGCACCAGACGGAAAGGTCTGAAAAACTGAGAACTAGAGGATGTCCTGTTGCGCTGTTGTGTTCCACCATGTGACTATTTCTGAACCTCGAACAATACACCTGAGCACAAGGACACATTAACATATTATAATAAAGCATGATAGCATTAATAACTAATATTAATGTTAGTAATACTAATAAACATTGACAATTAGCAGCAGTAGCAAATAGTAGCCTAGGTGAATATCAATGGGTTGACTAAACAAAGTCAACCTAACCCTACCTCATTACATCTCAGGCAGATCCAATTCTCAATGGCATCTGAGCATTCAGAACATTCAGCTTTGGTGTCCACGGTTCCTACAAATGGCTGTTTGAGACAATCCAGGTGTGGACACCAGGTGAGAGGTTGGACGGCATGCAATTGGATAGAATCCTATTTAAAAAAAAAATGATTACCATGTTGCAATCAACATCAACAAGAACTAACAGAAGCAACAAACAAGATGAAACATTATAAAACTAAATACAAAAAAAACCATTACAAACATGAATAAATGAAACAATTATGATAAATGCTGAACAATAATCACAAATGACATCGTTCTAGCAATCCAAATAATTATTCCCAAAGAGTTTATTTTGAAATTAAAATATTTTTCTTAGCTTTTTATTTTGCTTACCATTTGGAATGAAACAGAGAAGGTCATGATGAAAGAAGTTGTTTGACAATTAGTTGCAGAATTTACAGTGATGCACAAACACACACATATGCGCACACACACACACACACACACACAAGATCATGAAGTAATGCAGAAGACTTAACATTTAAAATCACAAAGTTTTAAAAATTTATTCTTTTTAAATTATTCTAAAAATGTTTAAATAATAAAATCAATAATGTAGTAAATCAATATTCGATGTGAAGGAAATTAAAATAGCACGACCATCAAAGATTATAAATGACGTCACCATCATCGTCATCGTATCAATATGCTATCATCGTCATATCAATATTTCAATTTCAATTCCGCAAATATTTTAAGTGCCTTTTTTTATCCAAGTCCTAGGATGCCAAGGCACTGCCAACGCACATTAGGAGAGACATAATCGAGTACAATAAAATGAAATAGTGAGAATAAAAGTCGATTTAAAAAAAAAATTGCAAAATAAAATTTTTAATTAAGAATAACATTGATTTAAAAAATGAGTCTTTAAATTGGCATGTCATAATCATATTAATATGTTATCATCAACACAATCATAATCATCACAAATACCTCTCCAAGAGCCAGTTGTGAAAGGATGTCAAGAAATTCATCATCCACGAATGAAACGTTGAACGGTCCGTTGCTTGCGGCTGCACCTCTGCAGGCAGGTGAAGTTTCATCCGATCGAAGATGTTGTTGCTTTTGTTGCTCCTGCTGCTGTTGTTGTTGTTGCAAACTACTTCCTCGAAGATGCCCGAAGGGTTGAGAACTCGACGGGACAGAGGACGAAGGACACGTGACTTCGACGTGCTTCAGTGCTTCTCGAACGACATTCCTCGACTTTGTGTCGTACTTCATCGACTCCCATCGTTTCGTCTGCTCGTCCAACCACCTCAAGGTGTCGTCTCTTGAAGGCAGATTGGCTGATTCAACAGATATAATAATAATAATTTATATTAATTTATGATTCTGCAATAATTTAAAATTACGAGAAACAACTGAATTGAATTGCACGTACGCAGGTTATATTGAAATAACCCACGTTCAAGAAATGCTTTTAATAAACAACGGACCGACCTTGAAATGACAGACTCTTCCAATATTTCCGATGGACGTCAACAACTTCTCTGATCGTCCTGATGGCTCTGGAAATCAGTTATGATTCAAGTTGATACTTTCATCGCTTCAGAATCACATACTGCTTTGCAATTAAAATAATTAATTAAAGTAATTAATTAATATCATAATTAATCCATCATTGAAACAAGAAAATGAACTGAACATCATTGATCAACAACAACAACGATAAACAACTTCTTTAAAAGTGAATTGCAGGCTTAGAAGCTCCTGTGTCAGAAATAAATCAAGATGAAAGAGAACAAACTTTTCGTTGACGATGGACGGACAGACGGAAGTAAGGGGGTCTCCGAGGAGGACGGAAACACAGGAAGCGGCAGAAGATGACAAAGCATTCAAGTTGTAGCCACCCTGAAACAGCACAAAAAAAACGTTACAAACATAATAATTAATTCAAATTAAATAATTTTTAATTGATTGCAACAAAACATATTAATTAATTAAAAATAATTAATAAATAAAATAAAAGTCTAATCATTAACTATTATTATTATTCATATTATTGCATTATTCATATTATTATTACATTATCTGCATTAAAAGTAATTTATTAAAAATTAATTAATTAATGGTCAGCAGACTTTGGATTCGAACCTCGAGAATAAGAACGAGTCGACCATTTGCGAGTGAAGACAACATGTAAGTCATGTGACCAAACATGTCGGGGCTGACGTCGCATCCGCCCTGCAATCAATCGGTTGTTATTGGGTTCAATCAATCGGTTGTTATTGGATTCAATCAATCGGTTGTTATTGGATTCAATCAATCGGTTGTTATTGGATTCAATCAATTGGTTGTTATTGGATTCAATCAATTGGTTGTTATGGGATTCAATCAATCGGTTATTATCAGATTCAATCCATCAGTTGAAATCAAATTTAATCAAGATGCTGACATTGGCTCATATTTAAATTAACTTGATATCTTTAAAGAACTTAAAAAGTCTAATCATTAACTATTATTATTATTATTATATTATTGCATTATTCATATTATTATTACATTATCTGCATGAAGTTAAACATAGCATGAATAATAAAATGCCACCATTTAGCAAAGAATTTCAGCAATTTCTTTTTTAAATACAAATTCTAAATACACGATATTCATTAAAACAACTGAAAACATAATAATATAACACATAATACATAATAATAATAATAATAATAATAATAAACATTGTAACTTGTAATATTCAACTCACAAGCGGATCACCCGCTGCAGCATCAAAACCCGCGGACACCAAAACCAGGTCGGGACAGAACTGTTGGTCATTTTTTTAGGATTTAAAATTTAAAAAAAAAAACACAAATTTAAACTAATATTAACATTACAAATTACTTAATGTAGAAGTAATTATCCTCATTAATATATTGGTGAACAATTATTATTGTTATTATCATTATTATTATTATTATTATTATTATTATTATTATTATTATTATTATTATTATTATTATTATTATTATTATTATTATTAAATTAAGTCCTCCAGCCTCATAAGCAACAGGCATGATGATCTGCTGAAAAGCTGCCATGTACTCTGCATCTCCCTGACGCCTCTGAAATTATTTAATAACTGACATCACTATCAACACCATCGATCACAATCCATGATAAGGATCAGGATTATTTGTGACTATAATGTTTTTAAATTGATTAATTAATATTAAAAACCAATTAATTAAAATGCAGACAATATGTGTGGCCACATCAAAGAAGCCTTATCAAAAAACAACTTGATTGACACAAACAAAGGAAAACACAATGTATGTAATATAATATAATCAGTACATAATATCAATAATAAACATAATAAACACAATAATAATAATAATAAACATAATATCAATATATTGTGATACACGTGTATCGCGATACAAACCTTTGGCCATGGAATGTTGATGTTGAATCCAACTCCTTCACCTTCTCCTACCTGATCCATTGAATTCTCGTCTCCGATCGGATAAAAGTTTCCTCCATCTCTTCGGTGAATTGAAATCACCAGCACGCTGCATTCAACAACAACAACAACATTATCATTAAGTTCACAATCACAAATTAGTCTTTAAAGCCATAACAAGGTAGGATAGAAGCACACGATACTGGAGAAATACATGATACCGGAGAAACACATGCTACTAGAGATACACTTGATGCTGGAATAACATATGATACTAGAGAAACACATAGTCAGCGTAACTAGGTTAGAAATAATTAGGACTATGTCTGATCAGTTCACTGAGTTGCACGATTAACATAATTTATTCAAAAGAAAAAAAATTTGCTACGATTGGTCGGTTAGAGTTAACGACCTCGGATCGGAATAAAATGCTTGTTGCGTTCCGTTTCCATGGTGAACGTCCCAGTCCACAATCAGGATCCTGTGTTGTTGAATGATGGATTTATGTTTATTTAAGTTTTATTTTCAAAAGTCCAATGACAATTATTTACAGAGGTCCAACAACAATTACATATTACATCATCACAATTATATTATATTTTATTTTAACTAAATTTCTTAAATTAATTCTTAAAATGCTACAAAAATCATCAACATTAGAGCAAACATCTCATACAACAATATGGCTGCAGTTCCGATGCAACTCACCTTTTCAAGTTGTGTTCTTTTTGGCAATGTCTGGCTGCTATGGCAACGGTGTTGAAGAAACAGAAACCATTCGCTTGATTTCTTTCTGCATGATGTCCGGGTGGCCTGTGCAACCAAAACATTAGTTCCGTTGTCACCACCAATCATCACCAACATTCTCATCATCATTATCATCATCTCGTATGGCATCAACTTCATAAAACATTCTTTCGATTGTACCCAAATGGCATTGCTAATAACGTTATTACTGTTGTCATCATCATCATCATCACCATCAGCATCATCATCGTCGTCATCACAATCATCACCATGTAATTAGTAATCCTATAAATCTCACCTCACAACAGCAAATCCATTCCTACTCTGAAATATTAAACAAAGACTTTAAAGAAGCAAATATTCAGAATTAGTATTTGAACGAGCAAACTTTGCATGGCAGGTTTGTTGGAGTCTAGCAAGATATTAAGAATAAAATAATAAAAACAATCTTTAAGTAAAATTATCAAATAAAAACATCAAAATGGCAAGAATAAATCAATAAATAAATAAATCAATAAATCAATAAATAAATAAATCAATAAATAAATAAACATGATCAATAAGAGGCACCAACCTTCCCGCTAATGACTTCATCAAGTACATTGAGGGCACAACCCACAGCCACAGATGCACATTCGAAGGTCGACTAACGAATTAAATTTATTAAATTTTTATGCAAGTCCAGCTAAGAAAGTGGCAAGAAGTGCTCACATTCAGTATTTTTAACAAATTATTACTTAATAAATAGCAAATAAATAAATTAACAAGTTATTACTTAATAAATAGTTTATTTATTAATATTTAATAAATACTTCATTTATTAACGACTCCCTCAAAACAAACTCCTCACCCTGCTCAAGTAGATGGATCTGATGACCGACAGGTCAGACTGAGACAATTCTTCCAACTCCTCCACGTCAAGTTTCGACCAACCTTCCACTTCCTTGATGTATTCCATGCTGATAAGTCATGTAGTTGTCATTGAGACATTAAAGTCCATGTTAGGCAATCATTACCATCACTTAGTTACTTAATAATTTAATTCATAATGATGATGATAGAATAATAATAATTATTATTATTATTTTATTGGAAACATTTAAAAGGCACGAAATGAAAACTCACTCATGCACGAGATTCAATTCTTCAAGTGTTGCCTTCCTGCTCTTAAAGTAATAATAATAAATAAATATATAATGAGAGATGATGATGATAATAATATATTGATAATAAGAATAATGATATGCGATGATAATTACCAACCAATATAAATCACACACCTGTATTAGTTTACACCTCTCCAACATGTTCAATTCCTCCAGTCTCTTCATGATCCTCTTGATTCTTTCAGGTTGTTCAGGATGACTCCTTAGCAAATGATTGTAATTGAATATAATTATTATTAAATATAACTGTAATTTAATATATTTTTTTTTTGAGTTTATGAGTTTATTGAACAAACAGTTATGTACACAAACGAAACAAATGAAACTTAAAATACAAAATAAACTCATAGGGTCAGTCTTAAGGAAGCGCAAGCTTCCGCTAAACAGACTGGCCCTGGAAATCATAATATATATAAATACAACCATGTAAACTCAAACAGCTCTCACTAGATGAGATTTATACAATTTCTTAAACAATAAAAACAATAATTCAAAAGAACATGAATGTAAACAACTTAACTCCCTAATTGAATGTGGTATAGAGGTATATAATCTGGGACCGTATTAAATATAATTTTAATCGAATATATTTGTAATATAAAATAAAATATATTGTAATCGGTTTACAATTTATATTAATATTTCCTTGAATGACTGGTTGGCAAGAATAAATAAAATTGAAAATTAATTCAATTTAAATGCGACAGATTTACTCGCGGGAATGAAAATATAAATGCCAATTTACATTTTTATTTAAAACAAATATAGGAACGAACCCCGAGATTTGTTTGTGTTGGAGCATCAGATCGTCATAAGCGATGCAAGTCCTAAAAGATGAAGTTGGAATCTAATTTAAAATCGCTTTATCACCAAATTCGTTAATTTCTTAATTTTAATTAGTGACTTTGTTGTTAAAGTATTTTAAACTTATTCTTGTTTTATTATAAAATAACGACTTATAAAATAAAGATTAAAACTATTTTTATCAAAAAAATAATTAACAAAGATAAACAAAATTATTGTAAAGAAAAAAAGCATTGATTTTTTGCCTTTCAAGCCTAAGTTGTATCCTATGACATGGATTAATCATTTGACACATAATAAGCATTGCATGAATAATGAAGCAGTCCTAGGATGTAAATATAATTAATATAATAAATAAAATTAAATATAATAAAAATTAACATAAAATAGTCATTCAGACCTGTTTGGGGGCAGGATGAGTGCAGTTCTTTGAATCAATTCCTCCAATTCCAAGTCAAACTTTTCAATCTCCTCGTTTGACATTTTTTCAAAAGCATTCAATTCGTAAACATCTTCGGGTCCCAAGACGTCAGCAAACGTCACGTCCCTGTGTAAAATGACATCAATTTAAAGCTTTAAACTAGGGCCAAATTTAAAAATGGATTATAATGTGTATATTATAATTAGATTATAATGATTATAATGTCCAGGTCAATGTCAATAAATGTTGAATGCTGAAGATAATATAAGAAAAATATTTACAATAATTAATGCACAAATATGCAGTAAACAAATGGTTGGCTAAATCCTTTGTGACACAAGATTAAAGATAAAATTAATTTTATTTAAATTTTAAAAAAAAAGAAAATAACAAAGAAAATGACTCTTTGGGGGTAGTCACATCCAAAGACTGCAAAGCCTCATTTGGAGGGATCGAGTCGTCTGCTTGAAACTGAAGGCATCTCCAGAATGGTCTCAAAACTCTGATTGAATTCAAAATGCTCTCTTTTGTGCTGAAATTTGTTTTTTTTTATTTTTAACATTATTTCCAAAGAAATGATTTTATTTTTCATTTTAATTCCATGGTGTTGCAGGCATAGAGATGTTTCCAGATAAATAATGATTATTGATGTGATGTTTATTAGATTATTTTGTAATAATCAATTTATTTCACAAATCACCACTGACCTTTCCAGTGGAGGGTCAAGGGGTGAAAGCTGAGGACAGGGGTCATCAAGCAGGGTCTTCAGGGTCAAAGCAGTGCACTCTGCAAGCGACTTGAGACAGTATCCTCCCTAAGTTAAAAAACTTGAATGACACCATATTATTTAACCAGTGATGCATTATTCAAATGATGATCAGATCATCCATCGAGCACAGTATTTTCTGTAAAAATACACAGAAGCAAAGATCAATTGGCAAACCTCAAAAATAAAGCAAATCTTTCTGGTGATTTCCTTCAACATGTGCGTCAGGTGAGCAAAACATGCAGGTGTGACACGATTCAAACTCTTAAACATTAACCAATTTATAATAATTTATTTTATTTACTTTTTAATAATTATCAAGCTTAACAAGTTATAATATCAAGTTAACCAATTTATACAAGTTAACCAATTTGCAAAAATAATACAAATGTAATGTAAACACATTGTTCAGTTCAACTCAAAAGATTAAATGACAAAAATGGCTAATTGTAAATTATGTTGCCAATTTCATTTTAATTATATAAATGAATTAAGATGATAATTACAAACTAATACCATATGATTTACGTTAATTAATTGCAAACTTGCAATAATAGCATTAATTAATATTTTTAAAAAAAGACATTCTTGATGCCATTCTTGTGCCCTTTTCTAATGCCTGTTATTTTATAAAGTTACTTAATTACAAAGTCATTATAAAATGAATACATTACAAGTGGCATTATTTATTAATAATATATATATAAATAAGAGTATTAATATTAATATCATTTAAATATTATAATGACATTAAACCTCTGGATCTCCTAAAGCAGCATCGAATCCACAGGAAACCAGCACCAGTTCTGGTTGAAACTTCAAAAAAATTATCGAAAAAGTGTTTTAAAAAGTTTTAAAAACTTAATTTTAAGTCTTAAGAACTTAATTTCATTTTAATTTTAATTTTACCTCAAATGCTATTGGCATCAAAATCTGTTGGAAAATGGCCATGTAATCACCATCTTTTAGACCGGTCTGTTATGCAGAATACATCCAAGTATAGACGTTACATCGATCAGATGATATCAAGCATTTAGATAAAAAAATATATATAATGGTACATTTATATAACAACAAGGTATTTGTATGCAATAAATAATTAATGAGAACGCATTAGCATTAAGAATAATTGTATGCGTACAAATCAAACGACTAGGAAACCTCATTGATTGGGACATTGATGTTGTAGCCCCTCCCCTCCTCTGAACCTACGAAGTCATAATCAGATTGGCGAAGGTTTGGCCAGAACTTGCCGTGTTCATAGCGGTGGCAGGAAAAGTACAGAACTCTAAAAGGATGAGTGAAAATAATTAATTAATTAATTAAAATAATATTATTAATGTACTAATGTAAATAGGCAAAACATTTAAGAACCGAAATGGTATTGCTTTAAACAATAATTCATTTGATAATACTGGTTTGTGAAATGGCATAAATTTAAAATGTATACTAACTATGTGTATAGCATTAGTCGGATAAGTTAAGAATTGATTATAAATAAAATATGATACTTAAAGATAATATAATAAAATCAAATAAACTATTATCTAAACATCAAAACATTCTCATTATTATTATTAACTATTAACTAACTATTATTATTATCAGCTATTATTATTAAGAATTGCTATTAATTGCTATTAAGAATTATCATTACTATTACAAAACCACACAAACTAATGTAAATCCTACTAACCTCGGGTCATCATAAAACATAGACTGAGTCCCCTGCCCGTGATGGACGTCCCAATCCACGATGAGGATCTTCTCGACTCCGTGTTTTGTGCGAGCATGCGCGGCTGCCAAAGCCACGTTGTTGAGGTAGCAGTAGCCATTTGCCTCGTCCTTCATTGCATGGTGACCAGGAGGTCTTTTGGGTAATTTATAAATTATACATTATTATTAATAATTGTTATTATTATTATTAAATTATAAACTGAAATGTTAAATTATATAACTTCAAATATTAAATTATAAATTCAAAAATTAAATTATAAATTCAAATATTAAATTGTACATGTTCAGTTAAAATATATAATCAAATATGAAATTGATTTCCTTTTTTATATTATTTCATTGAGAAATAAATTTATAAACATTTCAAATATTTCAGTCAGAATCTAACACAATATCAACTATGGAAATGGTGATTGAAATTGATCCATAGTATATGCAATTATTATTATTATTATTATTATTACTGTTAGCGATATTTATTATTGTTGTAAATAAATAATATTAAAACACCTGATGATGGCAAACGATGACTGAACCTAAAAATAAGAATCTTTCAATTACTTGGAATAATTTAAAATTCAAACAAATGCTTGTGGATCCCTTATTTAATGAATAATTTGGAAAGCAGTTGCTAAAGTTACCTGATTAATATCTAATTGATATTATAAATAGTATTTCACATTTTTATTATTTATATATTCTAGTTTCAAATGTGTCAATGAAAACACCTTAAGCATATAATAAGATGTTTTAGTAAAACATGCAACCAGCAAATACTTAATAAAACCAACCTAAAATGCCAACATCATTTATTAACCTCAATTATAAAATAAACTTTGTAAACATGCATTCATTGGAACTGAATTTAACTTATTGAAAAGTGTGTAAATAGATGTTAAATATCAACTTGTTAATAATGAATATGCAAATATGCAAATAATCTAAATAAAAACATGTCAACAAACCTCTTCACTCAGAACGCTTTCCACTGCTTCAATGGCACAACCAGCTGACAACATTGCCGCATCAAATGATTTCTGATATAGTTTGATAAGTGTCACAACAAAGTGTTAAAGTATTCGCTAAAGTCATAACAATTAATGTTGATTTGATTAAATATTTCATTAAAAGTAGAAAATTCTCACAGGATGGAAATAAATGCCATCAAACTTCATGGACAAATTCTTCAACTGCTCTTCACTCATGTGAGTGGTTTGTTCGAGCATTTGAAAATATTCTTCGCTGTGCATTCTCAAAACTTCATCTTTTCTAGCTCTTCTGGGCTTAAAATTTTAAATAACTTCAACAAACTTATCATTTGTAAATTTAAAGATCTGTGATTTCATCATTGATTAGGTAAGATTATTGGGAATTTGATGTCACAATTCATATAAAATTCATATGTCATAGCAAGTCAGAAATGTCAGAAAATTATGTCAGAATAATTCAGTGATCATTAAACAATCTTTTGAATAACATTGAAAAATAACATTAAGGAGCAAACCTTAATGGTATGGCATCTATCAACCAAGCCATAGTATTTGCACCTATCTAAAGGTTTTCTTAGCCTATCGGGGCATTCGGGATAATCTGGTACCCATAAATGATGGTAAGAAGTCATTTGTTCGTCGTAAACCAACCCAACCTTTGGACATCTGGAATGTTAAAAGAACTGAGATGTTTGAAAAAATATGATTTTTTAGGTAACTAGAAAATCATTATCATATCTGACTTGTTATCATTCATTTCGCCGACGAATAGCTCAAACGTTGCCCCTAGTGAATAAAACGAATCTTTAAAAACCGCTGAGCAAGCCTCAGCATGCTTATTTATTTTGGTCCTGAATTGTTTGGCTGAGAAAATTTAAATTTGTGCAGTCAGTATTATTAAAGGAAATAACGTCTTTAATAATTTAAGTAGCTTATGTTAGTTTATATTGTAATATATATTATTGTTATAATTCGTCTCCTCTTTTAATTTGGCACGAGTTCAGAAACATAATGCAATTGGAGTTTGAAAAACAATTATTTCAGAAAAATTCGACTGCTTAATTTACTATTTTGTAAGGCAACGTATTATTCATATTTTTAGTTGACCGGCAAACTATAAATAATTTTTTAAACAGATATTATTCCCGCCTGGTCTGTTTATTGGTATTGTTTATCCTTTGCTAACTCGACCGAAGGTTCTCGCATAATAACGTAATACTCGGTCTTATAAAGAAGTGGCGGATTAAATTTCAAATATGGCAAAAGTAAATATTTGCAATGTTGTCGTCAAGGACAATCCCTGCCCTTTTTTCCGGCCATTCCAATTCGAAATTACATTTGAATGTTTGGAGGGCTTAGAAGAAGGTAAGAGTAACGGGCTGCAAAACGTTAACATCAGTATTGTACGATGACGTATAATTTCTTATCAGATCTGGAATGGAAAATTATATACGTGGGTTCAGCTGAAAGTGAAGCTTATGATCAAGTGCTTGATACAGTTGTTGTTGGACCTCTCTGTGGTGGAAGACACATGTTTGTCTTTGAGGTAATGTTTTCGAGTTTTTAAAGATTATAAATATATATTGGGGGCTTTATCAGGCTACCTTTCTGGTTTGAAAATTATAAATTAGCTATATGATAAATTATTGGCAACTTTTCTATTCCAGGCTGACCCACCCGAGCCTTCAAAAATTCCTCGTGAAGATGCTGTTGGAGTTACAGTTGTGCTCTTGACATGCTCATACAGGAAAGCTGAGTTCATCAGGGTTGGATATTATGTCAATAATGAATATTTTGACCCTGAGTTGAAGGAAAACCCACCAGCAGAACCAGATTTTGAAAAGGTAATCATTGTGAAATTAAATCCCATTTCATTTGCGACCTTTGATTTACTTAAATTTAGTGAATTTTTTGTTTCTTTTCTTTATTTGTCTTAAATCTTTCTATTTTTAAGTCACTTTGCTTTTTATTGATTTGATTTCTGAACATATTGTTAGGTTATCCTAATTTGCAACTTACCTAGTTAACTGCTAGAAGCAGCATCAACAATTTATCAGGATTAATTTATTTAATTAACTTTGAAAAGCATCATTTTGCCACGTCTCAATTAGAAAATGTTGTTGCAATTTCACAGCTCCAGAGGAACATCTTAGCAACATGTCCGAGGGTCACGAGGTTCAAAATCAATTGGGGAGAAGCGGATTCAGAGAACGTCGCTCCTCTCTACAACCCAGAAAACGAGTCCAACCAAGTCGGAGTATCTGCCGAGAACTCGAGCGACAAACAGTACAATCCCGACACCAGACTCTTGGCTCAAAGTGCAAACGGTTCCGACGAGGAAGACGAGAGCCAATCCATGAAGGACGCCACCGAAAACGTCGAACCCATGGCCCTCGGATGAGTTTCCTTTCGTGGATGACAAAACCAAAAGTGTCTTCTGGCAGAAGATGGATTGTATTTTTTTGTTGGTGACGATTATTTTCCAACGATTTCTCGTTTCCAGTCCTGCTTCTATCGGTTCGCACGTTTTCCGTGCATTTTCTTAGAAGGTTGATTGTGCGACATAAATCAATAAATTTCTTCATAAAACTTATTCGTAAAGTAATGTAATGCAATGACAACCTGGTAGAACCTGTTACAAAATCATATAACTCATTGTACATGGTACAAGCACATTCACCGTGAGTCTGTAAAGTCAAGGTCGCTTTTTCTTGTCGAGCATGTCAGACGCTTTTCGACACCAGGCCGGCCGCGCCTTCTCCTAGTGCAGCGTCGTTTATGACGACCGTCTTGACGGGGAAGAATCCGGTTTCGTCGGAAGGAATTTTGAAAGACTCAAGTCTTGACTCGTACGTGTTCATGAGGTCGTTGTGTGCCTGCGAGCAAATGGTTCTTAATGGAAAAACTAACGAAGTCTCGGTCATCATGAAATGTTAGCTCGTAAAAGCTGATGATTAGTTCTTGGGTTCCGTTGGGTCAAATTGAGGAAAAGTTCTTGAATAAATTAGATCAAATCAGTTTCTAAATTAGATTGGAGCTGATTGCTTGGAGCGTGGTATGTGCCCTCCAATTGCCAGTGAGCTTTCTATATTCCTATTAGTGTTTATTTCAATAGCAAGCCACTTGGGTGATGTGCAATGGTCTGACACAATATTTCACTGCATGTCTGAAAAGTTTCAAATTTACACAGGCAAAAAGGTCCAACCTTGCAAACTCGTGCCAACTCATACTGAAGTTCTTGGATGGTTTTGTTCTTTGCCTCTAAAGTGCTCTGGAATTTAACAGACAATATTTGTATTTATGACTATTAAAAGAAGCTATTTTAAATTGGGTATGTAGCAGTAACAGTGCATACATATTTCTATACAGTCCATAAATGGCATATAATTGCGATTGTATAATTGCTAATGTGAATGTTATGCAATCGTACCTCAATGGACTTTGTAAGTGCTTGAACAGCACTGGGATCCAACTTGAAATGTCTGACGGTCTCGTCAAGATGAGTTGAGACAAGTTCCATCTCCTTTTTCAGGGATTCCAGTTTTATTTCCAGGAAGCAGTTCTTTATTCCAGCTCGTTCTTGAATCTCGTGGATGGCCGTAACAAAATTCTGATATAGTTCATCCCGTTCTGCCTTGATCTGTTGATTAAATCAATTAACTTAATAATTTTCAGTCCAGTAATCAGGATTCTCTCCAGCAAATCATGAGGAACACAAAAACACAAGGCACCCTTGATGCTGTGCACTTTATAAATTAACTGTTATTATTATTATTTGCCAATTACAGTGCAAACATATTTCAACATGTATATATATGAAATTATTCAATTAAATATTCCCGTTCTATTAGGAGTTTCTATTATATAAATGTAGCTGACTTCTATCAGTGATATACACCCAAGTGGACTGAGGGTTTTAAAATATGGGTACATCACTGGCATCAATATACAATGAATTAATATAACAGTAACTTAACAGTAGTCTTGATTTGATTCAAAACTTCAATCTCTTTTTCTTGCCTCAGAACCACATCCTCAACTGATTTCAATTTGAAATCTTTTTCCTGTGAAATGAATGGTATCGTAATCACACTCATATGTATTTGCTTCATTTGAAAATATTAGGTGAATTCCTAGTCAACATTTAAACTAAGATTTTTTTGAACTTTATATTCTAGCATGAACAATAAATAACGAAGTTTGTTAGATTCTTATGTTCACTAGTAGAGATTTGTTCTGGTGACGGTGGACAGCCTTCAGAAACAATTTTTTTATATTAATAAACGGCAACAAAATATTCCCAGACCCAGATTTCAGGAAATTCCAGCAAGCCTAATTTTATATAATTGATTAAATATTATTTAATAATATAATTCGGATTCAAAATTAAGCGAAATCAAGATCGAAAGAGTGGCAGAAAGTTTGCAGACCTTCAGCATGTATTTGACATGTGTCAACCTTTTCAGTTTAGACGCATTGTCCCTCTGCATCTTCGTCATATCCACCATCTTCTGACTCGATTGTTTGCTCTCAGACGTCATGTCCGCCATCTTCTTTTCGAGCAATTCATCCTTCTTGCGAAGATTTTCGCATTCAATCTGATTTAATAGCAATTATCGCTATTGATATCGTCGGCTAACATTTCATTTCTATTTGTACTTAGTTTGAATGCTTTATATCTAGAATCAATATCAGACTAGGATGTAAAGATGCTTAATAACCTATCTGGCTTATCTATATATAGAGCTCCAACCCACATACGATCCACAAGCTTGCTGCCAAAACCTGTTACCCACACGACTGATCTAACATTTACATGGAGTATTGCTGCATGTATGACCCAGCAATTATTGATCAATTATTTGATTAATTGTCTGACCTTCAATCCATTAATGAGGTTTATTCCGTTTAGAACCAAGTCGTTGTAGTAATCTTTCATGTCTTTGTAAAGACGATCATGGGTTTGCATAAGACTGAAGATTTCAAAGTTTTTCCTCTCCTCAACCTCGTGCAATTCGTTACGAAACTTGAGGTCATTGTCGGCTTCCCTAGACGAAATTTTGTTCTTGTATTTTGTCTCGATTTCCAGGACCCGTCGTTCGAAGTCCTGTTGGATGTTCGCCATGTCATCAGCATGTTTCTACAAAAAGTTCATGAACTGAAACAAAATTGGTCCAGTGGATTGCATTCGAGTTGGTTATTATGCGAACCACTTTTAGGTTTTTAACGCTCAGTTCATGGGCCGCTTGTTCCGATTTTAGTTGCATTCTTAAGTTCTTCAACTCTGTCCTCAGCTGCATCAATTCCAATCTAGCATCATCTTGTATGGCTTTCATAGCCTGATTATTTTCGTTTACAGTTTCTTCGATTTTTTTCTGATTTTCAAACATTAAATATTTGATCTTTTGCTTCATGACCTGGTAAAATAATGCGACGGTTATTAGGCGTCTAATAATAATTATAATTGCTTCGTAATCAGTTAAAAACCTTGATCTCGAAATTATGCGTCTCTTGTAGTTTTTCCATGTCGTAAATAATATTGCGATTCTCTTTCTCTTTCAGGTCCAATCTGCTTCGGACAACCTCAAGTAAAGCAGCAATGCGGTCTCTTTCCTGCATGAAGTTGTCCCTTTCCTTTCTTTCTGTTTCAAGTTCGGCACGGATTCGCACCATGTGATCCATGAACTATCATGATATCGTAATATTCCACTTACAATCCTACACATATAATGGCACGTACATTTATAAAAGTTATTAACTTGAGCAGGCTTCATGCCTTCCAGAGGCGATGCATCGACCACTTTTTTACCTTTTTTCTTGGACTTAAAAGTGGATGAATGTAGTGTAAGTCGAATATCATTATAGACCAAAAAAATTTATTAAATACCATCTTTAAGGCGATACGGAGGTTCAACAAATTCCAAACTCCTAGCGGCGAACGAAATTCAAAAACGTATTTACAACAAAACAAATACGTCAGCTCAACGGATACCGACTATTTACAAGATCTGTCAATGTCTAAATTACAGAATGACTTATAGGGGCTGTTCGTTTGCAATGATCTGAATACTGAGCTGCAGTCATTCGGGATACATTTGAAGAAGAATACATCGGAGTCGAGGATATTTCATTCTCACTATCTTCAGAGTCCATGAATTCACGACTTTTGGACTTTTGAATCCCTTGAGCATACAGGTTCTGATTTTTGTAAGCATAGCTTTGATGTTGATATTGAGCATCCTTCATGGCTTTGTTCTGATGCCACATGAGGTAGAGAACTATGGCAACTGCCCCAAGGAGGAGAACGAGTAAGGACCCAACGCAGCCTGTCGAGATGACGTATTCGTAAGCCGCTGGAGTAGGAGTAGCAGTTGGATAAACTGTAACGTAATATTAATTATAATAAAATGTTTGGTATTGTAACTTTTAAGATAATATTATTATTTGACCCATTACTCACAGTAATCTTGTTTAGCCATCCTTGGAAAATATTCATTCCAGAAACCATACTGGGATTGCCTGTATCTGAACCAGAGATGAGCATACCATCTCACTTCCAAATAAGTGAAGTTGTAATCATTGAAGGTTTCCCAGGTCACATTTCGTGTGATGTTTGGAGTTGGTTCCCTTTTGGTAACAATAACTTAATTTTATGCTTTTTTAATTTGATATGGTGATATTGTTGATGTTTAACACTGAGCACAATTAAAGTATGTAAATAGAAATCAACTCTAAGTTCAGCAAAAATTATTTACATGAAAAGTAAGCCTTGTAATATTTATATAAATCTAAAAAATCTTTCTAATGCTTTGAATTAGTAACACTGGACCAACCCATAGATTGCAAAAGAGCTCCACATGTACATCATAAAATCACTGATATTTCTGTCATCATAATCAAAATATTGCCTTGGCACCATTTCTGTTTCATTGAGGATGGTTTCATTTAAGAATGGGAAGCCCAGGACATATTGGACAGCAGAAGAATGAGACACACCTGTCCATTCAATCAACCAGATTTCATTTTTTTGAGTTTAAACCATGATTTAATTGCTTTTTATGACTAAAATAAGTTGCAGTAATTCGAAGACATCATCAAACCAACCCATGTACCATGGCAACCAGTCGTTCCATGATTTCCAATTGAAGATGTACATGTAAGTTGGTGCCCATTCAGACTGCTGTTTCACAATTCTGTCCATTCCAATTCCATAGTTCAAATCGGTTATCATCTGTCAGCGAGAAAACATTACCTAATCATTGATTTTTAAACATAAAAGCTCTAGTAAAATAATTAAATTAAGAATCTCAGTGCTAAAAATTATTCATGTTGACCGAACATTAAGAAATTCTTGTCCTCTGGCCGTAGCATTGGTAGGGTCGGGCCAGTGAGTGTACTGAAACTCTACGGCATCTCTGACCCTTTCCCGGTAAATGTCCACCACCTTCCATTTGACCATCAGATTGTCGAGGAATTTTCTGAACTCGCTGATTGACAAACCCTTCTGCAAACCATCCATCGTTCGATCTTGGAAAATTAATTTGGATTTTAAAACTCCTAAAATATTCCACAAAGATGGTGCTAGAGAATTTACAAACTTGCAATTTCGGCTCCGTCGTGAGCATTTATTCCGATAATGCACGGAACTTTTGCAAACTGACCCTCCCTCCGGTAGTCGTCTGGTGACTCTGGAAGGAATCCTTCCGTCGGAATCGAGTAGAACAGTCCATCTTGGATTGGAGCCCAAACAGTACCAAGAATGCCATCCTTGATTTCAATATTTGATTGAACAATAACGGATGGTTAACAATAACATTTCAATCGTTCATATTGAACTCCAAGTCACGATTAAAAAAATAATTTCTTTAATTGAGATTCGCTTACATTTGGCTCGACTCGATGTTGTGCCTCAACAATCATGTTCCAAGTGACCGAGGAATTTTGTCTTAAACACTGGATCATTGAATAAGAATCTTCTGCATAGCACCCCACCGCCTTGGCCAGTTTTTGGGCATAAATCCTCGGCCGATAGAACGGTCGTCCCAATCCGAACATCGAGAGATCCGTGCCGCTCATCATTATTGCTTGGTTAAAGAAAGCTGGAATCGATTGTGTTAATTATGTTTAACCTGATCAATGGTTGCAGCTTTGTTTTTTTGCATGTAATCAAACTCTCAATTATTAGTTACTAGTAGTGAATAATATTAATATTAACATTAGCAGTTTTTTAAGATTTTGAAATTGCTATCCTATATAGTCAATACTTCCAAGTACCCATTTGTTTATCGACACACCTGGTTTATAAACATTATTGTTCTGATAATAATGCACTGCTTTGCCAAATATTGCCTACCATTACGATAACTGGCAGGCGATACGAGGTGGAGACCAACACTGACTCCACCAGCTCCTTCTCCCATGATGGTGATCCTGTTAGGGTCTCCTCTGAAGGCGATGATGTTCCTCTTGATGAACTCGAGGGCTTGTATCTGATCCCACATGCCGAAGTTGCCCGGGGAATGCTCATCTTCGGTTGTCAGGAATCCTATGGCAGAAGTATTTCTATTGTTCATTTATTGTGCAAACAATATGGGTCCTTTGTTTTAAGGTAGTTCTTAAGCATTCTTACATTCAGCTATAAATAATCATTAGGTAGATGTTTGAGGAATTCATTCAATCATCTAACGATGATAAAGACTGGACTCACCCAATGCTCCGAGTCTGTAATTGAAGGTTACAACCACCACATCTCTCGTGGCGAGGACATGTCCTGGCTGAGATTGAGAAGTTCCTGTACTGAAGTTGCCAGAATGGATGTATACAATGACTGGATAGATTTTCTTGTCAAATTCTAGGTTTGGAGCAGTCCTCTGAGACAATAATCCATGATTTAGTTGTTCATAAATGGCTTTATAAAGGTTGGTGCTATAAGAATTTAAAGTGACCAACATGTTTATTGGTTTTATTAATAAATATTTCAATAATGGAATTTTGAATTCAATTAAGCATTATGAACATGTTAAGAATAAAATCATTGGGATGATGAACTGACATTTGGAACAAAGATGTTCATGTACAGGCAATCTTCACTGATGTTGACTTTCTGTATTGTTGGAATGTCTTGCTGTAAGTTCTCAATTTTTTGAGGACATGCTGGCCTATAGTAAGTAGCATCCCATGTTCCAACCCATCTCGGAGGGAGGGGCCTCTGAATCAATAACTCAATAATTACTATAAAAATATGAAAAATTGAGATGATTTCTGGTGTAATGTAAGAATATGATGTGCCCATTGAGATAATCACATGAAATTTATGAAATATTTTGTGACTTTAGCTGGGGTAACACTGAATTAATTCTGATTTGATTCTTGATTGGTATTCACAATTAGTAAGTTTGCTGAAATAATTCATAATTAAAAATATAGGAAAAAGTGTCTGTAAGTATTGGCAATGCATTGTCCAAATAGATGGGCATAGATTAACAAACACATGACTCAACCTGGAACCTATATCTTCCAACTGGAGGTTCTGCATAAGGCACTCCAAGAAAGCAGTTTATCCTTCTTAAGTACCACTGAGGATATTCTCCCCAATTTATGTCCCAAAATGTATCTTCCAGGTACATTGGGATGGAAAATCCTTTGACGTATTCTCCATAAGCATCGAGTTTTCGCGAAAAAACGTATTTGTCAAATCTTTCAAGTGGCGACCTCCATGGGTTCCACTCAAGTGGTGGCAGTTGTCTTTTCCAACGACTCCAAAGCTGTTGCCCACAGGAAACATCGAGAACCAAAATGATTATTAGTGCATGCAAAAGATTTCTATTACAACTTAAAAATGAGTTGGGACCCATTTCTTAACGTAGAGTTACGGTAATTGTTTCTCTTTTTAGGTTATCCAAGTATCGCCGCACAGGTGTACTTATGTAATCAGGTAAATGTTTACATCAACTAAGTAATTCATTTAAATATGAATTATTATTTGTAAAACGATTTTAAAGAAAAAATTAATAGCCTCCAATCAAATTTTAAAATATGTGCCATATAAATTTATCCTTTGTTGTGATGTTAATACCCGATTACTAAGCAGATATTTCGAGGAACACAACTTCTTAACGTCCAGCATTAAGAATTCATTATAGATTGTGGCTCATTTATATATTCAATATCATCAAACCATAATAAAAAAATATCAACATATTACAAGTTTAATGAGTCCTTTTTTTATAACTCATCTTTCAGCACCTTTTCCCACTTTTTACTATCAAATAAGATGCACATCGTCTCGCTTTCTTGGAGTGCCTTATGCAGAACTTCCGGTCGGAAGGTCTCCAGGTTGATTCATGTATTTGTTGATCTATGCTCGTCTATTTGGATAATGCGTTGCCAATCAATTGCGTTCACTATATATGGGCCCTGCATTACTGAAATCTCGCTTTGACAGTTTGTTGCCGGGATTGCAGCATTTTCCGTGCCAGTCAAGAGAGAGTGCGTTGAGAAATTTCTGACTTGTGATTTTCACCGCAATAGTTGAAAATCCAGGGCAAACAAAAACAGACATGCATTTATCGATCTTATCCTCCTCTTCAGGCGTTACTTTTGCTCTTTTGTCAGCTATGTCCGTCATATTAAATAATTTTAATAAATTTGGCGGGCGGTTGCTGAAGGAATTGGAACTAATTTGGATGTTTAGAACTTCTAAAATACGCAAAATAGCATTTCAGGCTTGCCCAAAAATAGGGGGACACTCTAAATTTCCTAATAACTCGATAACTATAAGTCCAACATTACTCAATTTTATAAATTATGTCACTTTATTGGTCATAAGACATCCTGTTAAATTGGAACTCATTTGAATGATTAGAACTTGTAAAATATGCTAATTCGGGCTAAGATAACAATTGCTGCTTTTAAATACTGAACGCCAGCCCGGCCCGCTCATTTGTCCGAAATCCGTACAGACCCGGCCCTACTAGACTATCTATTTTGTTTTCACTTCACTCAGTTTATAAAAATATTGAGAACTAATTTAGATTGCATTATTTTAAAATTTGTAAAAGTTTGAATATAAATATTTAAAGATATGATTAAAATGATCAAATACTATGCTTTCATTTTTAATTATCGACGGTCTTGTTTTTGTTTGTGTTAAAATATTTTATCAGCCGTTTTTTTAAAAATAATTTTAAACCATGGAGCTTGTTATACCAGACAAAAAGTTTGTTTGCATTGATTATCCAGGCGATGTTCATAATGTCGATAAAGCATTAGAGACACTTGGAGGCTTGAAAATTCTACACAAGGTATTAAACTTAATTTAAAATATTAGTCATTTATTGTTAATCTTAATTTGTTATATGCAGACATTTAAGGATAGGAATGTTCGCATTAAACTGAATTTTCGAAGTGATGACAGTTATTGCAAGCCAGCTTATGGCAACAGCATATCAAGAGCCTGCTTGATTATGAAAGTGAGACGCAAAAAGAACACCCCTGAACAAGATATTAAAGGAAATATAGATGCAGAAATTATTGGGACTTCTGACACGGCATATAATTTTACTAGTACAGTTTGCTCATTAAAACCAGTTTATATCCAAGTCTGCAATTAATTATTTATTTTACAGGCTTATGTGACTTCCAATATTTAGCCATGAATAGGCTAGACAGTGGGGGCTATAAGGGTCATCTTGACGAATCTTTGGTTAAACAAGTTGAACCTAGGGAATGGTTATCAAAACCTGCACACCTCTTTATTTTGCCTCCAATTTTCAGCAGGTTTGATCAACCAGTGCAGTATTGTTTCAGAGAAAATGCAAGCTACAAGAACTTTCAATTTCCAGACAATTGCATTGGAATGTGTGAGTTGGATTATAGTACTATATAAGATAATTATGAAATGTATTAGTATGATGCATTGTTTATGCCTGGATTGATTATACTTTATTTGGATTATGTGTAAAACGAAGTTATTGTTTTGCCAACATTACAAATTATAATTCTCAATTTTGAGTAATTCTTTTACATGTAATACATGGTGTATTTACAAATGTGATGCAAATCGACCACTAAGTGAATGATGATGATGCTTGCATTATAAAAGAAGATTAGTTATCCAATAGCCACTTAATGAGGCTTTTATTAAAAGACATGTTTAGGATATTTTACTGATTATAATTTATATGAAATTATGGGATTGCTTCAAGGTTTGGATTATAATAATATAATATTGCTAAAATTTTCAGCAAGGAGTAGGAGACCACACTTTACAACATTCTTCAAGTTCAGTAGTCCTTTGGTCCCATGCCAGCCTCATGAAGGTTGTTTGCAGAAACTTCAGCGAATGTCTTTGCCATCTTGGAAGATTGATGCTGTCAATGAGGTTTGCACAATATTATAAATGTGTTTATATATTATACTGTAATGATGGTATGCTTTGCACAGAAATTTGATCAGCAGAAGATTTGGTCAACAGTGGCCTTATATGCAGAAGTTGGACCATCTATGACAAGAGATGATCTCAAGATAATTCTTCCTTCGGTTGCATATTACTGTGCTGATGGTCCTTGGAGAGCCATGTGGGTCAAGCTGGGATATGATATGAGACAAGATCCATCATCCAAAATTTATCAAAATTTGGATACTAGGCAAGAAAAAAGTGAGCATTACTGAAGTATTTTGAAAAATTTACTTTTTGCAGTGCAAATTCTCTAGTTTAATTTAAAAAATGATTTATATTATTGGAAAACACATGGGAATGGAAAATTCATGGGAATAATTTTTAATGATCTGGAGTTAACTTAGTGCACATTTATATGTAATTGTTACAGGGATATCTTCGTTGTATAAAAGCAAGATACCAGCTAAGAGAAGCACTTTCAATTATCACCTGCCAAATACTTTCACTAGGAATTCAGGTCATCAAGCTGCATCCGTTCAGCAGCCTTCCTCATTCAAACAACCAAATAATGAAGAAACAGACTTTAAAAAGTCACTTGTGAGTCTCATAAAAGCTTGCATTTATATAGTAAATGAATTATGAAATTGCTTGCTGTTCAGGAATCTTCTTATATTTTTCGTCCTGGTGTGATGCCAAAACATAGGCAAATTTTTTATCATCTCTACAATATAAAAGAAGCAGAAGTTCAGAAATTGGTCCACATGAATGATGGTATGGTAAGTGCTAATGAAGATTTTGGAATTTCATTTTATGCTTTAAGATTAAGACATTTGAAAGGGAATAATTTTTCGTTTTAGGAAAGTGAGTGTTCTGAGAAAGATGGTTGGTGCTTGCCAGACACAATTGAAAAGTGCAGGGCAATAATAAATTCATACAGATACAAAAGTAAGTATTTCAATGGCAATAACCTTTTCAAACCAGAAAATGATATGTTTCTCCATATTAGAGTTTTACATTGATATGTGATCACTAATACTAAATGCCAAAATGTTGTGAAGAATCAGTTTGTAATATCAAATATTTAATTAATAACATAATTGTTTGCACTGATTACCTTAAGTTCTTGTATTATAAATTGAAAAACCGAAATAATTACTGGATCATATTGAAGATGCTGAAGAATCATCTAAGCAAACATCAAATGAAGCTTATGACGAGACAATTGACGATGACGATGAAGAAGAAATTGACAAGAATTGTACAGATGATGAGGAGAGCCTAAATGATTATGAAGAGGAAGGTGAAGAGGATGAGGCCGACATAGATGATATTCATGATGGAACATTTAATAATGTGATAGACCAACAAAATTTTGATAATTTGTTGAAACTATTACCTCCAGATGAAAATGATTTAGATATCTAATGAAATATGGAGATTTACAAATAAATACAATCAACAGCAATCGTTAAAATTCTTGACATCACGTTCGCTGGGAACAGACTTTTATCTGCTCGAGGACGAAAATCGTGATTTTGCAGACGCAAAAAGCTGCCGGACATCCTCTAACAAAAGACCGCCGTGTTTCCGCCCAGGCTCGAACTGGGGACCTTTCGCGTGTTAGGCGAACGTGATAACCACTACACCACGGAAACAGACGCTCTCAAACGCTTCCATAGGTCCACGCATGACTGCCTCTAGGCTTTTTCGGCGCCAAAAAGCCCATCCCATCGCCGCGCAGCGTCCTCATCGGCGCCAGGCAAAACCGGCCTGGGTCGGTCGGAAGCGTGAGAAAAATCCGCGACTCCCTAGCGGGGAATCGAACCCCGGCCGCGGCGGTGAGAGCGCCGAATCCTAACCACTAGACTACTAGGGAAGTACGGCAGAACGTCCTCTGCTTAGAACGTTTTCCTATCTTCGGGCAGACGAGGACCGATTCTCTGAGCGTCTCATCGAATCTCTTCTAGACTAGATTCGATCAGTCGTTCGTTATAGCCTTCGCGCTCAGATTGCTCTACCGGCGAACGGTCGACGAGAGCATCGTGGCAATCAGCACTCCTCGAGAATCACGAAGGAGACGGAGATGAGTTCGTTCCCTCGAGAACATCCTTGTTTCCGTGGTGTAGTGGCTATCACGTTCGCCTCACACGCGAAAGGTCCCCAGTTCGAGCCTGGGCGGGAACAGACTTTTATCTGCTCGAGGACGAAAATCGTGATTTTGCAGACGCAAAAAGCTGCCGGACATCCTCTAACAAAAGACCGCCGTGTTTCCGCCCAGGCTCGAACTGGGGACCTTTCGCGTGTTAGGCGAACGTGATAACCACTACACCACGGAAACAGACGCTCTCAAACGCTTCCATAGGTCCACGCATGACTGCCTCTAGGCTTTTTCGGCGCCAAAAAGCCCATCCCATCGCCGCGCAGCGTCCTCATCGGCGCCAGGCAAAACCGGCCTGGGTCGGTCGGAAGCGTGAGAAAAATCCGCGACTCCCTAGCGGGGAATCGAACCCCGGCCGCGGCGGTGAGAGCGCCGAATCCTAACCACTAGACTACTAGGGAAGTACGGCAGAACGTCCTCTGCTTAGAACGTTTTCCTATCTTCGGGCAGACGAGGACCGATTCTCTGAGCGTCTCATCGAATCTCTTCTAGACTAGATTCGATCAGTCGTTCGTTATAGCCTTCGCGCTCAGATTGCTCTACCGGCGAACGGTCGACGAGAGCATCGTGGCAATCAGCACTCCTCGAGAATCACGAAGGAGACGGAGATGAGTTCGTTCCCTCGAGAACATCCTTGTTTCCGTGGTGTAGTGGCTATCACGTTCGCCTCACACGCGAAAGGTCCCCAGTTCGAGCCTGGGCGGGAACAGACTTTTATCTGCTCGAGGACGAAAATCGTGATTTTGCAGACGCAAAAAGCTGCCGGACATCCTCTAACAAAAGACCGCCGTGTTTCCGCCCAGGCTCGAACTGGGGACCTTTCGCGTGTTAGGCGAACGTGATAACCACTACACCACGGAAACAGACGCTCTCAAACGCTTCCATAGGTCCACGCATGACTGCCTCTAGGCTTTTTCGGCGCCAAAAAGCCCATCCCATCGCCGCGCAGCGTCCTCATCGGCGCCAGGCAAAACCGGCCTGGGTCGGTCGGAAGCGTGAGAAAAATCCGCGACTCCCTAGCGGGGAATCGAACCCCGGCCGCGGCGGTGAGAGCGCCGAATCCTAACCACTAGACTACTAGGGAAGTACGGCAGAACGTCCTCTGCTTAGAACGTTTTCCTATCTTCGGGCAGACGAGGACCGATTCTCTGAGCGTCTCATCGAATCTCTTCTAGACTAGATTCGATCAGTCGTTCGTTATAGCCTTCGCGCTCAGATTGCTCTACCGGCGAACGGTCGACGAGAGCATCGTGGCAATCAGCACTCCTCGAGAATCACGAAGGAGACGGAGATGAGTTCGTTCCCTCGAGAACATCCTTGTTTCCGTGGTGTAGTGGCTATCACGTTCGCCTCACACGCGAAAGGTCCCCAGTTCGAGCCTGGGCGGGAACAGACTTTTATCTGCTCGAGGACGAAAATCGTGATTTTGCAGACGCAAAAAGCTGCCGGACATCCTCTAACAAAAGACCGCCGTGTTTCCGCCCAGGCTCGAACTGGGGACCTTTCGCGTGTTAGGCGAACGTGATAACCACTACACCACGGAAACAGACGCTCTCAAACGCTTCCATAGGTCCACGCATGACTGCCTCTAGGCTTTTTCGGCGCCAAAAAGCCCATCCCATCGCCGCGCAGCGTCCTCATCGGCGCCAGGCAAAACCGGCCTGGGTCGGTCGGAAGCGTGAGAAAAATCCGCGACTCCCTAGCGGGGAATCGAACCCCGGCCGCGGCGGTGAGAGCGCCGAATCCTAACCACTAGACTACTAGGGAAGTACGGCAGAACGTCCTCTGCTTAGAACGTTTTCCTATCTTCGGGCAGACGAGGACCGATTCTCTGAGCGTCTCATCGAATCTCTTCTAGACTAGATTCGATCAGTCGTTCGTTATAGCCTTCGCGCTCAGATTGCTCTACCGGCGAACGGTCGACGAGAGCATCGTGGCAATCAGCACTCCTCGAGAATCACGAAGGAGACGGAGATGAGTTCGTTCCCTCGAGAACATCCTTGTTTCCGTGGTGTAGTGGCTATCACGTTCGCCTCACACGCGAAAGGTCCCCAGTTCGAGCCTGGGCGGGAACAGACTTTTATCTGCTCGAGGACGAAAATCGTGATTTTGCAGACGCAAAAAGCTGCCGGACATCCTCTAACAAAAGACCGCCGTGTTTCCGCCCAGGCTCGAACTGGGGACCTTTCGCGTGTTAGGCGAACGTGATAACCACTACACCACGGAAACAGACGCTCTCAAACGCTTCCATAGGTCCACGCATGACTGCCTCTAGGCTTTTTCGGCGCCAAAAAGCCCATCCCATCGCCGCGCAGCGTCCTCATCGGCGCCAGGCAAAACCGGCCTGGGTCGGTCGGAAGCGTGAGAAAAATCCGCGACTCCCTAGCGGGGAATCGAACCCCGGCCGCGGCGGTGAGAGCGCCGAATCCTAACCACTAGACTACTAGGGAAGTACGGCAGAACGTCCTCTGCTTAGAACGTTTTCCTATCTTCGGGCAGACGAGGACCGATTCTCTGAGCGTCTCATCGAATCTCTTCTAGACTAGATTCGATCAGTCGTTCGTTATAGCCTTCGCGCTCAGATTGCTCTACCGGCGAACGGTCGACGAGAGCATCGTGGCAATCAGCACTCCTCGAGAATCACGAAGGAGACGGAGATGAGTTCGTTCCCTCGAGAACATCCTTGTTTCCGTGGTGTAGTGGCTATCACGTTCGCCTCACACGCGAAAGGTCCCCAGTTCGAGCCTGGGCGGGAACAGACTTTTATCTGCTCGAGGACGAAAATCGTGATTTTGCAGACGCAAAAAGCTGCCGGACATCCTCTAACAAAAGACCGCCGTGTTTCCGCCCAGGCTCGAACTGGGGACCTTTCGCGTGTTAGGCGAACGTGATAACCACTACACCACGGAAACAGACGCTCTCAAACGCTTCCATAGGTCCACGCATGACTGCCTCTAGGCTTTTTCGGCGCCAAAAAGCCCATCCCATCGCCGCGCAGCGTCCTCATCGGCGCCAGGCAAAACCGGCCTGGGTCGGTCGGAAGCGTGAGAAAAATCCGCGACTCCCTAGCGGGGAATCGAACCCCGGCCGCGGCGGTGAGAGCGCCGAATCCTAACCACTAGACTACTAGGGAAGTACGGGCAACGTCCTCTGCTTAGAACGTTTTCCTATCTTCGGGCAGACGAGGACCGATTCTCTGAGCGTCTCATCGAATCTCTTCTAGACTAGATTCGATCAGTCGTTCGTTATAGCCTTCGCGCTCAGATTGCTCTACCGGCGAACGGTCGACGAGAGCATCGTGGCAATCAGCACTCCTCGAGAATCACGAAGGAGACGGAGATGAGTTCGTTCCCTCGAGAACATCCTTGTTTCCGTGGTGTAGTGGCTATCACGTTCGCCTCACACGCGAAAGGTCCCCAGTTCGAGCCTGGGCGGGAACAGACTTTTATCTGCTCGAGGACGAAAATCGTGATTTTGCAGACGCAAAAAGCTGCCGGACATCCTCTAACAAAAGACCGCCGTGTTTCCGCCCAGGCTCGAACTGGGGACCTTTCGCGTGTTAGGCGAACGTGATAACCACTACACCACGGAAACAGACGCTCTCAAACGCTTCCATAGGTCCACGCATGACTGCCTCTAGGCTTTTTCGGCGCCAAAAAGCCCATCCCATCGCCGCGCAGCGTCCTCATCGGCGCCAGGCAAAACCGGCCTGGGTCGGTCGGAAGCGTGAGAAAAATCCGCGACTCCCTAGCGGGGAATCGAACCCGGCCGCGGCGGTGAGAGCGCCGAATCCTAACCACTAGACTACTAGGGAAGTACGGCAGAACGTCCTCTGCTTAGAACGTTTTCCTATCTTCGGGCAGACGAGGACCGATTCTCTGAGCGTCTCATCGAATCTCTTCTAGACTAGATTCGATCAGTCGTTCGTTATAGCCTTCGCGCTCAGATTGCTCTACCGGCGAACGGTCGACGAGAGCATCGTGGCAATCAGCACTCCTCGAGAATCACGAAGGAGACGGAGATGAGTTCGTTCCCTCGAGAACATCCTCGTTTCCGTGGTGTAGTGGCTATCACGTTCGCCTCACACGCGAAAGGTCCCCAGTTCGAGCCTGGGCGGGAACAGACTTTTATCTGCTCGAGGACGAAAATCGTGATTTTGCAGACGCAAAAAGCTGCCGGACATCCTCTAACAAAAGACCGCCGTTTTTCCGCCCCGGCTCGAACTGGGGACCTTTCGCGTGTTAGGCGAACGTGATAACCACTACACCACGGAAACAGACGCTCTCAAACGCTTCCATAGGTCCACGCATGACTGCCTCTAGGCTTTTTCGGCGCCAAAAAGCCCATCCCATCGCCGCGCAGCGTCTCATCGGCGCCAGGCAAAACCGCCTGGGTCGGTCGGAAGCGTGAGAAAAATCCGCGACTCCCTAGCGGGGAATCGAACCCCGGCCGCGGCGGTGAGAGCGCCGAATCCTAACCACTAGACTACTAGGGAAGTACGGCAGAACGTCCTCTGCTTAGAACGTTTTCCTATCTTCGGGCAGACGAGGACCGATTCTCTGAGCGTCTCATCGAATCTCTTCTAGACTAGATTCGATCAGTCGTTCGTTATAGCCTTCGCGCTCAGATTGCTCTACCGGCGAACGGTCGACGAGAGCATCGTGGCAATCAGCACTCCTCGAGAATCACGAAGGAGACGGAGATGAGTTCGTTCCCTCGAGAACATCCTCTGTTTCCGTGGTGTAGTGGCTATCACGTTCGCCTCACACGCGAAAGGTCCCCAGTTCGAGCCTGGGCGGGAACAGACTTTTATCTGCTCGAGGACGAAAATCGTGATTTTGCAGACGCAAAAAGCTGCCGGACATCCTCTAACAAAAGACCGCCGTGTTTCCGCCCAGGCTCGAACTGGGGACCTTTCGCGTGTTAGGCGAACGTGATAACCACTACACCACGGAAACAGACGCTCTCAAACGCTTCCATAGGTCCACGCATGACTGCCTCTAGGCTTTTTCGGCGCCAAAAAGCCCATCCCATCGCCGCGCAGCGTCCTCATCGGCGCCAGGCAAAACCGGCCTGGGTCGGTCGGAAGCGTGAGAAAAATCCGCGACTCCCTAGCGGGGAATCGAACCCCGGCCGCGGCGGTGAGAGCGCCGAATAACCACTACTAGGGAAGTACGGCAGAAACGTCCTCTGCTTAGAACGTTTTCCTATCTTCGGGCAGACGAGGACCGATTCTCTGAGCGTCTCATCGAATCTCTTCTAGACTAGATTCGATCAGTCGTTCGTTATAGCCTTCGCGCTCAGATTGCTCTACCGGCGAACGGTCGACGAGAGCATCGTGGCAATCAGCACTCCTCGAGAATCACGAAGGAGACGGAGATGAGTTCGTTCCCTCGAGAACATCCTTGTTTCCGTGGTGTAGTGGCTATCACGTTCGCCTCACACGCGAAAGGTCCCCAGTTCGAGCCTGGGCGGGAACAGACTTTTATCTGCTCGAGGACGAAAATCGTGATTTTGCAGACGCAAAAAGCTGCCGGACATCCTCTAACAAAAGACCGCCGTGTTTCCGCCCAGGCTCGAACTGGGGACCTTTCGCGTGTTAGGCGAACGTGATAACCACTACACCACGGAAACAGACGCTCTCAAACGCTTCCATAGGTCCACGCATGACTGCCTCTAGGCTTTTTCGGCGCCAAAAAGCCCATCCCATCGCCGCGCAGCGTCCTCATCGGGCGCCAGGCAAAACCGGCCTGGGTCGGTCGGAAGCGTGAGAAAAATCCGCGACTCCCTAGCGGGGAATCGAACCCCGGCCGCGGCGGTGAGAGCGCCGAATCCTAACCACTAGACTACTAGGGAAGTACGGCAGAACGTCCTCTGCTTAGAACGTTCCCTATCTTCGGGCAGACGAGGACCGATTCTCTGAGCGTCTCGCTTCTAGACTAGATTCGATCAGTCGTTCGTTATAGCCTTCGCGCTCAGATTGCTCTACCGGCGAACGGTCGACGAGAGCATCGTGGCAATCAGCACTCCTCGAGAATCACGAAGGAGACGGAGATGAGTTCGTTCCCTCGAGAACATCCTCGTTTCCGTGGTGTAGTGGCTATCACGTTCGCCTCACACGCGAAAGGTCCCCAGTTCGAGCCTGGGCGGGAACAGACTTTTATCTGCTCGAGGACGAAAATCGTGATTTTGCAGACGCAAAAAGCTGCCGGACATCCTCTAACAAAAGACCGCCGTGTTTCCGCCCAGGCTCGAACTGGGGACCTTTCGCGTGTTAGGCGAACGTGATAACCACTACACCACGGAAACAGACGCTCTCAAACGCTTCCATAGGTCCACGCATGACTGTCTCTAGGCTTTTTCGGCGCCAAAAAGCCCATCCCATCGCCGCGCAGCGTCCTCATCGGCGCCAGGCAAAACCGGCCTGGGTCGGTCGGAAGCGTGAGAAAAATCCGCGACTCCCTAGCGGGGAATCGAACCCCGGCCGCGGCGGTGAGAGCGCCGAATCCTAACCACTAGACTACTAGGGAAGTACGGCAGAACGTCCTCTGCTTAGAACGTTTTCCTATCTTCGGGCAGACGAGGACCGATTCTCTGAGCGTCTCATCGAATCTCTTCTAGACTAGATTCGATCAGTCGTTCGTTATAGCCTTCGCGCTCAGATTGCTCTACCGGCGAACGGTCGACGAGAGCATCGTGGCAATCAGCACTCCTCGAGAATCACGAAGGAGACGGAGATGAGTTCGTTCCCTCGAGAACATCCTTGTTTCCGTGGTGTAGTGGCTATCACGTTCGCCTCACACGCGAAAGGTCCCCAGTTCGAGCCTGGGCGGGAACAGACTTTTATCTGCTCGAGGACGAAAATCGTGATTTTGCAGACGCAAAAAGCTGCCGGACATCCTCTAACAAAAGACCCCACAGTGTCCGCCCAGGCTCGAACTGGGGACCTTTCGCGTGTTAGGCGAACGTGATAACCACTACACCACGGAAACAGACGCTCTCAAACGCTTCCATAGGTCCACGCATGACTGCCTCTAGGCTTTTTCGGCGCCAAAAAGCCCATCCCATCGCCGCGCAGCGTCCTCATCGGCGCCAGGCAAAACCGGCCTGGGTCGGTCGGAAGCGTGAGAAAAATCCGCGACTCCCTAGCGGGGAATCGAACCCCGGCCGCGGCGGTGAGAGCGCCGAATCCTAACCACTAGACTACTAGGGAAGTACGGCAGAACGTCCTCTGCTTAGAACGTTTTCCTATCTTCGGGCAGACGAGGACCGATTCTCTGAGCGTCTCATCGAATCTCTTCTAGACTAGATTCGATCAGTCGTTCGTTATAGCCTTCGCGCTCAGATTGCTCTACCGGCGAACGGTCGACGAGAGCATCGTGGCAATCAGCACTCCTCGAGAATCACGAAGGAGACGGAGATGAGTTCGTTCCCTCGAGAACATCCTTGTTTCCGTGGTGTAGTGGCTATCACGTTCGCCTCACACGCGAAAGGTCCCCAGTTCGAGCCTGGGCGGGAACAGACTTTTATCTGCTCGAGGACTAAAATCTTTTTTTTGCAGACGCAAAAAGCTGCCGGACATCCTCTAACAAAAGACCGCCGTGTTTCCGCCCAGGCTCGAACTGGGGACCTTTCGCGTGTTAGGCGAACGTGATAACCACTACACCACGGAAACAGACGCTCTCAAACGCTTCCATAGGTCCACGCATGACTGCCTCTAGGCTTTTTCGGCGCCAAAAAGCCCATCCCATCGCCGCGCAGCGTCCTCATCGGCGCCAGGCAAAACCGGCCTGGGTCGGTCGGAAGCGTGAGAAAAATCCGCGACTCCCTAGCGGGGAATCGAACCCCGGCCGCGGCGGTGAGAGCGCCGAATCCTAACCACTAGACTACTAGGGAAGTACGGCAGAACGTCCTCTGCTTAGAACGTTTTCCTATCTTCGGGCAGACGAGGACCGATTCTCTGAGCGTCTCATCGAATCTCTTCTAGACTAGATTCGATCAGTCGTTCGTTATAGCCTTCGCGCTCAGATTGCTCTACCGGCGAACGGTCGACGAGAGCATCGTGGCAATCAGCACTCCTCGAGAATCACGAAGGAGACGGAGATGAGTTCGTTCCCTCGAGAACATCCTTGTTTCCGTGGTGTAGTGGCTATCACGTTCGCCTCACACGCGAAAGGTCCCCAGTTCGAGCCTGGGCGGGAACAGACTTTTATCTGCTCGAGGACGAAAATCGTGATTTTGCAGACGCAAAAAGCTGCCGGACATCCTCTAACAAAAGACCGCCGTGTTTCCGCCCAGGCTCGAACTGGGGACCTTTCGCGTGTTAGGCGAACGTGATAACCACTACACCACGGAAACAGACGCTCTCAAACGCTTCCATAGGTCCACGCATGACTGCCTCTAGGCTTTTTCGGCGCCAAAAAGCCCATCCCATCGCCGCGCAGCGTCCTCATCGGCGCCAGGCAAAACCGGCCTGGGTCGGTCGGAAGCGTGAGAAAAATCCGCGACTCCCTAGCGGGGAATCGAACCCCGGCCGCGGCGGTGAGAGCGCCGAATCCTAACCACTAGACTACTAGGGAAGTACGGCAGAACGTCCTCTGCTTAGAACGTTTTCCTATCTTCGGGCAGACGAGGACCGATTCTCTGAGCGTCTCATCGAATCTCTTCTAGACTAGATTCGATCAGTCGTTCGTTATAGCCTTCGCGCTCAGATTGCTCTACCGGCGAACGGTCGACGAGAGCATCGTGGCAATCAGCACTCCTCGAGAATCACGAAGGAGACGGAGATGAGTTCGTTCCCTCGAGAACATCCTTGTTTCCGTGGTGTAGTGGCTATCACGTTCGCCTCACACGCGAAAGGTCCCCAGTTCGAGCCTGGGCGGGAACAGACTTTTATCTGCTCGAGGACGAAAATCGTGATTTTGCAGACGCAAAAAGCTGCCGGACATCCTCTAACAAAAGACCGCCGTGTTTCCGCCCAGGCTCGAACTGGGGACCTTTCGCGTGTTAGGCGAACGTGATAACCACTACACCACGGAAACAGACGCTCTCAAACGCTTCCATAGGTCCACGCATGACTGCCTCTAGGCTTTTTCGGCGCCAAAAAGCCCATCCCATCGCCGCGCAGCGTCCTCATCGGCGCCAGGCAAAACCGGCCTGGGTCGGTCGGAAGCGTGAGAAAAATCCGCGACTCCCTAGCGGGGAATCGAACCCCGGCCGCGGCGGTGAGAGCGCCGAATCCTAACCACTAGACTACTAGGGAAGTACGGCAGAACGTCCTCTGCTTAGAACGTTTTCCTATCTTCGGGCAGACGAGGACCGATTCTCTGAGCGTCTCATCGAATCTCTTCTAGACTAGATTCGATCAGTCGTTCGTTATAGCCTTCGCGCTCAGATTGCTCTACCGGCGAACGGTCGACGAGAGCATCGTGGCAATCAGCACTCCTCGAGAATCACGAAGGAGACGGAGATGAGTTCGTTCCCTCGAGAACATCCTTGTTTCCGTGGTGTAGTGGCTATCACGTTCGCCTCACACGCGAAAGGTCCCCAGTTCGAGCCTGGGCGGGAACAGACTTTTATCTGCTCGAGGACGAAAATCGTGATTTTGCAGACGCAAAAAGCTGCCGGACATCCTCTAACAAAAGACCGCCGTGTTTCCGCCCAGGCTCGAACTGGGGACCTTTCGCGTGTTAGGCGAACGTGATAACCACTACACCACGGAAACAGACGCTCTCAAACGCTTCCATAGGTCCACGCATGACTGCCTCTAGGCTTTTTCGGCGCCAAAAGCCATCCCATCGCCGCGCAGCGTCCTCATCGGCGCCAGGCAAAACCGGCCTGGGTCGGTCGGAAGCGTGAGAAAAATCCGCGACTCCCTAGCGGGGAATCGAACCCCGGCCGCGGCGGTGAGAGCGCCGAATCCTAACCACTAGACTACTAGGGAAGTACGGCAGAACGTCCTCTGCTTAGAACGTTTTCCTATCTTCGGGCAGACGAGGACCGATTCTCTGAGCGTCTCATCGAATCTCTTCTAGACTAGATTCGATCAGTCGTTCGTTATAGCCTTCGCGCTCAGATTGCTCTACCGGCGAACGGTCGACGAGAGCATCGTGGCAATCAGCACTCCTCGAGAATCACGAAGGAGACGGAGATGAGTTCGTTCCCTCGAGAACATCCTTGTTTCCGTGGTGTAGTGGCTATCACGTTCGCCTCACACGCGAAAGGTCCCCAGTTCGAGCCTGGGCGGGAACAGACTTTTATCTGCTCGAGGACGAAAATCGTGATTTTGCAGACGCAAAAAGCTGCCGGACATCCTCTAACAAAAGACCGCCGTGTTTCCGCCCAGGCTCGAACTGGGGACCTTTCGCGTGTTAGGCGAACGTGATAACCACTACACCACGGAAACAGACGCTCTCAAACGCTTCCATAGGTCCACGCATGACTGCCTCTAGGCTTTTTCGGCGCCAAAAAGCCCATCCCATCGCCGCGCAGCGTCCTCATCGGCGCCAGGCAAAACCGGCCTGGGTCGGTCGGAAGCGTGAGAAAAATCCGCGACTCCCTAGCGGGGAATCGAACCCCGGCCGCGGCGGTGAGAGCGCCGAATCCTAACCACTAGACTACTAGGGAAGTACGGCAGAACGTCCTCTGCTTAGAACGTTTTCCTATCTTCGGGCAGACGAGGACCGATTCTCTGAGCGTCTCATCGAATCTCTTCTAGACTAGATTCGATCAGTCGTTCGTTATAGCCTTCGCGCTCAGATTGCTCTACCGGCGAACGGTCGACGAGAGCATCGTGGCAATCAGCACTCCTCGAGAATCACGAAGGAGACGGAGATGAGTTCGTTCCCTCGAGAACATCCTTGTTTCCGTGGTGTAGTGGCTATCACGTTCGCCTCACACGCGAAAGGTCCCCAGTTCGAGCCTGGGCGGGAACAGACTTTTATCTGCTCGAGGACGAAAATCGTGATTTTGCAGACGCAAAAAGCTGCCGGACATCCTCTAACAAAAGACCGCCGTGTTTCCGCCCAGGCTCGAACTGGGGACCTTTCGCGTGTTAGGCGAACGTGATAACCACTACACCACGGAAACAGACGCTCTCAAACGCTTCCATAGGTCCACGCATGACTGCCTCTAGGCTTTTTCGGCGCCAAAAAGCCCATCCCATCGCCGCGCAGCGTCCTCATCGGCGCCAGGCAAAACCGGCCTGGGTCGGTCGGAAGCGTGAGAAAAATCCGCGACTCCCTAGCGGGGAATCGAACCCCGGCCGCGGCGGTGAGAGCGCCGAATCCTAACCACTAGACTACTAGGGAAGTACGGCAGAACGTCCTCTGCTTAGAACGTTTTCCTATCTTCGGGCAGACGAGGACCGATTCTCTGAGCGTCTCATCGAATCTCTTCTAGACTAGATTCGATCAGTCGTTCGTTATAGCCTTCGCGCTCAGATTGCTCTACCGGCGAACGGTCGACGAGAGCATCGTGGCAATCAGCACTCCTCGAGAATCACGAAGGAGACGGAGATGAGTTCGTTCCCTCGAGAACATCCTTGTTTCCGTGGTGTAGTGGCTATCACGTTCGCCTCACACGCGAAAGGTCCCCAGTTCGAGCCTGGGCGGGAACAGACTTTTATCTGCTCGAGGACGAAAATCGTGATTTTGCAGACGCAAAAAGCTGCCGGACATCCTCTAACAAAAGACCGCCGTGTTTCCGCCCAGGCTCGAACTGGGGACCTTTCGCGTGTTAGGCGAACGTGATAACCACTACACCACGGAAACAGACGCTCTCAAACGCTTCCATAGGTCCACGCATGACTGCCTCTAGGCTTTTTCGGCGCCAAAAAGCCCATCCCATCGCCGCGCAGCGTCCTCATCGGCGCCAGGCAAAACCGGCCTGGGTCGGTCGGAAGCGTGAGAAAAATCCGCGACTCCCTAGCGGGGAATCGAACCCCGGCCGCGGCGGTGAGAGCGCCGAATCCTAACCACTAGACTACTAGGGAAGTACGGCAGAACGTCCTCTGCTTAGAACGTTTTCCTATCTTCGGGCAGACGAGGACCGATTCTCTGAGCGTCTCATCGAATCTCTTCTAGACTAGATTCGATCAGTCGTTCGTTATAGCCTTCGCGCTCAGATTGCTCTACCGGCGAACGGTCGACGAGAGCATCGTGGCAATCAGCACTCCTCGAGAATCACGAAGGAGACGGAGATGAGTTCGTTCCCTCGAGAACATCCTTGTTTCCGTGGTGTAGTGGCTATCACGTTCGCCTCACACGCGAAAGGTCCCCAGTTCGAGCCTGGGCGGGAACAGACTTTTATCTGCTCGAGGACGAAAATCGTGATTTTGCAGACGCAAAAAGCTGCCGGACATCCTCTAACAAAAGACCGCCGTGTTTCCGCCCAGGCTCGAACTGGGGACCTTTCGCGTGTTAGGCGAACGTGATAACCACTACACCACGGAAACAGACGCTCTCAAACGCTTCCATAGGTCCACGCATGACTGCCTCTAGGCTTTTTCGGCGCCAAAAAGCCCATCCCATCGCCGCGCAGCGTCCTCATCGGCGCCAGGCAAAACCGGCCTGGGTCGGTCGGAAGCGTGAGAAAAATCCGCGACTCCCTAGCGGGGAATCGAACCCCGGCCGCGGCGGTGAGAGCGCCGAATCCTAACCACTAGACTACTAGGGAAGTACGGCAGAACGTCCTCTGCTTAGAACGTTTTCCTATCTTCGGGCAGACGAGGACCGATTCTCTGAGCGTCTCATCGAATCTCTTCTAGACTAGATTCGATCAGTCGTTCGTTATAGCCTTCGCGCTCAGATTGCTCTACCGGCGAACGGTCGACGAGAGCATCGTGGCAATCAGCACTCCTCGAGAATCACGAAGGAGACGGAGATGAGTTCGTTCCCTCGAGAACATCCTTGTTTCCGTGGTGTAGTGGCTATCACGTTCGCCTCACACGCGAAAGGTCCCCAGTTCGAGCCTGGGCGGGAACAGACTTTTATCTGCTCGAGGACGAAAATCGTGATTTTGCAGACGCAAAAAGCTGCCGGACATCCTCTAACAAAAGACCGCCGTGTTTCCGCCCAGGCTCGAACTGGGGACCTTTCGCGTGTTAGGCGAACGTGATAACCACTACACCACGGAAACAGACGCTCTCAAACGCTTCCATAGGTCCACGCATGACTGCCTCTAGGCTTTTTCGGCGCCAAAAAGCCCATCCCATCGCCGCGCAGCGTCCTCATCGGCGCCAGGCAAAACCGGCCTGGGTCGGTCGGAAGCGTGAGAAAAATCCGCGACTCCCTAGCGGGGAATCGAACCCCGGCCGCGGCGGTGAGAGCGCCGAATCCTAACCACTAGACTACTAGGGAAGTACGGCAGAACGTCCTCTGCTTAGAACGTTTTCCTATCTTCGGGCAGACGAGGACCGATTCTCTGAGCGTCTCATCGAATCTCTTCTAGACTAGATTCGATCAGTCGTTCGTTATAGCCTTCGCGCTCAGATTGCTCTACCGGCGAACGGTCGACGAGAGCATCGTGGCAATCAGCACTCCTCGAGAATCACGAAGGAGACGGAGATGAGTTCGTTCCCTCGAGAACATCCTCGTTTCCGTGGTGTAGTGGCTATCACGTTCGCCTCACACGCGAAAGGTCCCCAGTTCGAGCCTGGGCGGGAACAGACTTTTATCTGCTCGAGGACGAAAATCGTGATTTTGCAGACGCAAAAAGCTGCCGGACATCCTCTAACAAAAGACCGCCGTGTTTCCGCCCAGGCTCGAACTGGGGACCTTTCGCGTGTTAGGCGAACGTGATAACCACTACACCACGGAAACAGACGCTCTCAAACGCTTCCATAGGTCCACGCATGACTGCCTCTAGGCTTTTTCGGCGCCAAAAAGCCCATCCCATCGCCGCGCAGCGTCCTCATCGGCGCCAGGCAAAACCGGCCTGGGTCGGTCGGAAGCGTGAGAAAAATCCGCGACTCCCTAGCGGGGAATCGAACCCCGGCCGCGGCGGTGAGAGCGCCGAATCCTAACCACTAGACTACTAGGGAAGTACGGCAGAACGTCCTCTGCTTAGAACGTTTTCCTATCTTCGGGCAGACGAGGACCGATTCTCTGAGCGTCTCATCGAATCTCTTCTAGACTAGATTCGATCAGTCGTTCGTTATAGCCTTCGCGCTCAGATTGCTCTACCGGCGAACGGTCGACGAGAGCATCGTGGCAATCAGCACTCCTCGAGAATCACGAAGGAGACGGAGATGAGTTCGTTCCCTCGAGAACATCCTTGTTTCCGTGGTGTAGTGGCTATCACGTTCGCCTCACACGCGAAAGGTCCCCAGTTCGAGCCTGGGCGGGAACAGACTTTTATCTGCTCGAGGACGAAAATCGTGATTTTGCAGACGCAAAAAGCTGCCGGACATCCTCTAACAAAAGACCGCCGTGTTTCCGCCCAGGCTCGAACTGGGGACCTTTCGCGTGTTAGGCGAACGTGATAACCACTACACCACGGAAACAGACGCTCTCAAACGCTTCCATAGGTCCACGCATGACTGCCTCTAGGCTTTTTCGGCGCCAAAAAGCCCATCCCATCGCCGCGCAGCGTCCTCATCGGCGCCAGGCAAAACCGGCCTGGGTCGGTCGGAAGCGTGAGAAAAATCCGCGACTCCCTAGCGGGGAATCGAACCCCGGCCGCGGCGGTGAGAGCGCCGAATCCTAACCACTAGACTACTAGGGAAGTACGGCAGAACGTCCTCTGCTTAGAACGTTTTCCTATCTTCGGGCAGACGAGGACCGATTCTCTGAGCGTCTCATCGAATCTCTTCTAGACTAGATTCGATCAGTCGTTCGTTATAGCCTTCGCGCTCAGATTGCTCTACCGGCGAACGGTCGACGAGAGCATCGTGGCAATCAGCACTCCTCGAGAATCACGAAGGAGACGGAGATGAGTTCGTTCCCTCGAGAACATCCTCGTTTCCGTGGTGTAGTGGCTATCACGTTCGCCTCACACGCGAAAGGTCCCCAGTTCGAGCCTGGGCGGGAACAGACTTTTATCTGCTCGAGGACGAAAATCGTGATTTTGCAGACGCAAAAAGCTGCCGGACATCCTCTAACAAAAGACCGCCGTGTTTCCGCCCAGGCTCGAACTGGGGACCTTTCGCGTGTTAGGCGAACGTGATAACCACTACACCACGGAAACAGACGCTCTCAAACGCTTCCATAGGTCCACGCATGACTGCCTCTAGGCTTTTTCGGCGCCAAAAAGCCCATCCCATCGCCGCGCAGCGTCCTCATCGGCGCCAGGCAAAACCGGCCTGGGTCGGTCGGAAGCGTGAGAAAAATCCGCGACTCCCTAGCGGGGAATCGAACCCCGGCCGCGGCGGTGAGAGCGCCGAATCCTAACCACTAGACTACTAGGGAAGTACGGCAGAACGTCCTCTGCTTAGAACGTTTTCCTATCTTCGGGCAGACGAGGACCGATTCTCTGAGCGTCTCATCGAATCTCTTCTAGACTAGATTCGATCAGTCGTTCGTTATAGCCTTCGCGCTCAGATTGCTCTACCGGCGAACGGTCGACGAGAGCATCGTGGCAATCAGCACTCCTCGAGAATCACGAAGGAGACGGAGATGAGTTCGTTCCCTCGAGAACATCCTTGTTTCCGTGGTGTAGTGGCTATCACGTTCGCCTCACACGCGAAAGGTCCCCAGTTCGAGCCTGGGCGGGAACAGACTTTTATCTGCTCGAGGACGAAAATCGTGATTTTGCAGACGCAAAAAGCTGCCGGACATCCTCTAACAAAAGACCGCCGTGTTTCCGCCCAGGCTCGAACTGGGGACCTTTCGCGTGTTAGGCGAACGTGATAACCACTACACCACGGAAACAGACGCTCTCAAACGCTTCCATAGGTCCACGCATGACTGCCTCTAGGCTTTTTCGGCGCCAAAAAGCCCATCCCATCGCCGCGCAGCGTCCTCATCGGCGCCAGGCAAAACCGGCCTGGGTCGGTCGGAAGCGTGAGAAAAATCCGCGACTCCCTAGCGGGGAATCGAACCCCGGCCGCGGCGGTGAGAGCGCCGAATCCTAACCACTAGACTACTAGGGAAGTACGGCAGAACGTCCTCTGCTTAGAACGTTTTCCTATCTTCGGGCAGACGAGGACCGATTCTCTGAGCGTCTCATCGAATCTCTTCTAGACTAGATTCGATCAGTCGTTCGTTATAGCCTTCGCGCTCAGATTGCTCTACCGGCGAACGGTCGACGAGAGCATCGTGGCAATCAGCACTCCTCGAGAATCACGAAGGAGACGGAGATGAGTTCGTTCCCTCGAGAACATCCTTGTTTCCGTGGTGTAGTGGCTATCACGTTCGCCTCACACGCGAAAGGTCCCCAGTTCGAGCCTGGGCGGGAACAGACTTTTATCTGCTCGAGGACGAAAATCGTGATTTTGCAGACGCAAAAAGCTGCCGGACATCCTCTAACAAAAGACCGCCGTGTTTCCGCCCAGGCTCGAACTGGGGACCTTTCGCGTGTTAGGCGAACGTGATAACCACTACACCACGGAAACAGACGCTCTCAAACGCTTCCATAGGTCCACGCATGACTGCCTCTAGGCTTTTTCGGCGCCAAAAAGCCCATCCCATCGCCGCGCAGCGTCCTCATCGGCGCCAGGCAAAACCGGCCTGGGTCGGTCGGAAGCGTGAGAAAAATCCGCGACTCCCTAGCGGGGAATCGAACCCCGGCCGCGGCGGTGAGAGCGCCGAATCCTAACCACTAGACTACTAGGGAAGTACGGCAGAACGTCCTCTGCTTAGAACGTTTTCCTATCTTCGGGCAGACGAGGACCGATTCTCTGAGCGTCTCATCGAATCTCTTCTAGACTAGATTCGATCAGTCGTTCGTTATAGCCTTCGCGCTCAGATTGCTCTACCGGCGAACGGTCGACGAGAGCATCGTGGCAATCAGCACTCCTCGAGAATCACGAAGGAGACGGAGATGAGTTCGTTCCCTCGAGAACATCCTCGTTTCCGTGGTGTAGTGGCTATCACGTTCGCCTCACACGCGAAAGGTCCCCAGTTCGAGCCTGGGCGGGAACAGACTTTTATCTGCTCGAGGACGAAAATCGTGATTTTGCAGACGCAAAAAGCTGCCGGACATCCTCTAACAAAAGACCGCCGTGTTTCCGCCCAGGCTCGAACTGGGGACCTTTCGCGTGTTAGGCGAACGTGATAACCACTACACCACGGAAACAGACGCTCTCAAACGCTTCCATAGGTCCACGCATGACTGCCTCTAGGCTTTTTCGGCGCCAAAAAGCCCATCCCATCGCCGCGCAGCGTCCTCATCGGCGCCAGGCAAAACCGGCCTGGGTCGGTCGGAAGCGTGAGAAAAATCCGCGACTCCCTAGCGGGGAATCGAACCCCGGCCGCGGCGGTGAGAGCGCCGAATCCTAACCACTAGACTACTAGGGAAGTACGGCAGAACGTCCTCTGCTTAGAACGTTTTCCTATCTTCGGGCAGACGAGGACCGATTCTCTGAGCGTCTCATCGAATCTCTTCTAGACTAGATTCGATCAGTCGTTCGTTATAGCCTTCGCGCTCAGATTGCTCTACCGGCGAACGGTCGACGAGAGCATCGTGGCAATCAGCACTCCTCGAGAATCACGAAGGAGACGGAGATGAGTTCGTTCCCTCGAGAACATCCTTGTTTCCGTGGTGTAGTGGCTATCACGTTCGCCTCACACGCGAAAGGTCCCCAGTTCGAGCCTGGGCGGGAACAGACTTTTATCTGCTCGAGGACGAAAATCGTGATTTTGCAGACGCAAAAAGCTGCCGGACATCCTCTAACAAAAGACCGCCGTGTTTCCGCCCAGGCTCGAACTGGGGACCTTTCGCGTGTTAGGCGAACGTGATAACCACTACACCACGGAAACAGACGCTCTCAAACGCTTCCATAGGTCCACGCATGACTGCCTCTAGGCTTTTTCGGCGCCAAAAAGCCCATCCCATCGCCGCGCAGCGTCCTCATCGGCGCCAGGCAAAACCGGCCTGGGTCGGTCGGAAGCGTGAGAAAAATCCGCGACTCCCTAGCGGGGAATCGAACCCCGGCCGCGGCGGTGAGAGCGCCGAATCCTAACCACTAGACTACTAGGGAAGTACGGCAGAACGTCCTCTGCTTAGAACGTTTTCCTATCTTCGGGCAGACGAGGACCGATTCTCTGAGCGTCTCATCGAATCTCTTCTAGACTAGATTCGATCAGTCGTTCGTTATAGCCTTCGCGCTCAGATTGCTCTACCGGCGAACGGTCGACGAGAGCATCGTGGCAATCAGCACTCCTCGAGAATCACGAAGGAGACGGAGATGAGTTCGTTCCCTCGAGAACACATCCTTGTTTCCGTGGTGTAGTGGCTATCACGTTCGCCTCACACGCGAAAGGTCCCCAGTTCGAGCCTGGGCGGGAACAGACTTTTATCTGCTCGAGGACGAAAATCGTGATTTTGCAGACGCAAAAAGCTGCCGGACATCCTCTAACAAAAGACCGCCGTGTTTCCGCCCAGGCTCGAACTGGGGACCTTTCGCGTGTTAGGCGAACGTGATAACCACTACACCACGGAAACAGACGCTCTCAAACGCTTCCATAGGTCCACGCATGACTGCCTCTAGGCTTTTTCGGCGCCAAAAAGCCCATCCCATCGCCGCGCAGCGTCCTCATCGGCGCCAGGCAAAACCGGCCTGGGTCGGTCGGAAGCGTGAGAAAAATCCGCGACTCCCTAGCGGGGAATCGAACCCCGGCCGCGGCGGTGAGAGCGCCGAATCCTAACCACTAGACTACTAGGGAAGTACGGCAGAACGTCCTCTGCTTAGAACGTTTTCCTATCTTCGGGCAGACGAGGACCGATTCTCTGAGCGTCTCATCGAATCTCTTCTAGACTAGATTCGATCAGTCGTTCGTTATAGCCTTCGCGCTCAGATTGCTCTACCGGCGAACGGTCGACGAGAGCATCGTGGCAATCAGCACTCCTCGAGAATCACGAAGGAGACGGAGATGAGTTCGTTCCCTCGAGAACATCCTTGTTTCCGTGGTGTAGTGGCTATCACGTTCGCCTCACACGCGAAAGGTCCCCAGTTCGAGCCTGGGCGGGAACAGACTTTTATCTGCTCGAGGACGAAAATCGTGATTTTGCAGACGCAAAAAGCTGCCGGACATCCTCTAACAAAAGACCGCCGTGTTTCCGCCCAGGCTCGAACTGGGGACCTTTCGCGTGTTAGGCGAACGTGATAACCACTACACCACGGAAACAGACGCTCTCAAACGCTTCCATAGGTCCACGCATGACTGCCTCTAGGCTTTTTCGGCGCCAAAAAGCCCATCCCATCGCCGCGCAGCGTCCTCATCGGCGCCAGGCAAAACCGGCCTGGGTCGGTCGGAAGCGTGAGAAAAATCCGCGACTCCCTAGCGGGGAATCGAACCCCGGCCGCGGCGGTGAGAGCGCCGAATCCTAACCACTAGACTACTAGGGAAGTACGGCAGAACGTCCTCTGCTTAGAACGTTTTCCTATCTTCGGGCAGACGAGGACCGATTCTCTGAGCGTCTCATCGAATCTCTTCTAGACTAGATTCGATCAGTCGTTCGTTATAGCCTTCGCGCTCAGATTGCTCTACCGGCGAACGGTCGACGAGAGCATCGTGGCAATCAGCACTCCTCGAGAATCACGAAGGAGACGGAGATGAGTTCGTTCCCTCGAGAACATCCTTGTTTCCGTGGTGTAGTGGCTATCACGTTCGCCTCACACGCGAAAGGTCCCCAGTTCGAGCCTGGGCGGGAACAGACTTTTATCTGCTCGAGGACGAAAATCGTGATTTTGCAGACGCAAAAAGCTGCCGGACATCCTCTAACAAAAGACCGCCGTGTTTCCGCCCAGGCTCGAACTGGGGACCTTTCGCGTGTTAGGCGAACGTGATAACCACTACACCACGGAAACAGACGCTCTCAAACGCTTCCATAGGTCCACGCATGACTGCCTCTAGGCTTTTTCGGCGCCAAAAAGCCCATCCCATCGCCGCGCAGCGTCCTCATCGGCGCCAGGCAAAACCGGCCTGGGTCGGTCGGAAGCGTGAGAAAAATCCGCGACTCCCTAGCGGGGAATCGAACCCCGGCCGCGGCGGTGAGAGCGCCGAATCCTAACCACTAGACTACTAGGGAAGTACGGCAGAACGTCCTCTGCTTAGAACGTTTTCCTATCTTCGGGCAGACGAGGACCGATTCTCTGAGCGTCTCATCGAATCTCTTCTAGACTAGATTCGATCAGTCGTTCGTTATAGCCTTCGCGCTCAGATTGCTCTACCGGCGAACGGTCGACGAGAGCATCGTGGCAATCAGCACTCCTCGAGAATCACGAAGGAGACGGAGATGAGTTCGTTCCCTCGAGAACATCCTTGTTTCCGTGGTGTAGTGGCTATCACGTTCGCCTCACACGCGAAAGGTCCCCAGTTCGAGCCTGGGCGGGAACAGACTTTTATCTGCTCGAGGACGAAAATCGTGATTTTGCAGACGCAAAAAGCTGCCGGACATCCTCTAACAAAAGACCGCCGTGTTTCCGCCCAGGCTCGAACTGGGGACCTTTCGCGTGTTAGGCGAACGTGATAACCACTACACCACGGAAACAGACGCTCTCAAACGCTTCCATAGGTCCACGCATGACTGCCTCTAGGCTTTTTCGGCGCCAAAAAGCCCATCCCATCGCCGCGCAGCGTCCTCATCGGCGCCAGGCAAAACCGGCCTGGGTCGGTCGGAAGCGTGAGAAAAATCCGCGACTCCCTAGCGGGGAATCGAACCCCGGCCGCGGCGGTGAGAGCGCCGAATCCTAACCACTAGACTACTAGGGAAGTACGGCAGAACGTCCTCTGCTTAGAACGTTTTCCTATCTTCGGGCAGACGAGGACCGATTCTCTGAGCGTCTCATCGAATCTCTTCTAGACTAGATTCGATCAGTCGTTCGTTATAGCCTTCGCGCTCAGATTGCTCTACCGGCGAACGGTCGACGAGAGCATCGTGGCAATCAGCACTCCTCGAGAATCACGAAGGAGACGGAGATGAGTTCGTTCCCTCGAGAACATCCTTGTTTCCGTGGTGTAGTGGCTATCACGTTCGCCTCACACGCGAAAGGTCCCCAGTTCGAGCCTGGGCGGGAACAGACTTTTATCTGCTCGAGGACGAAAATCGTGATTTTGCAGACGCAAAAAGCTGCCGGACATCCTCTAACAAAAGACCGCCGTGTTTCCGCCCAGGCTCGAACTGGGGACCTTTCGCGTGTTAGGCGAACGTGATAACCACTACACCACGGAAACAGACGCTCTCAAACGCTTCCATAGGTCCACGCATGACTGCCTCTAGGCTTTTTCGGCGCCAAAAAGCCCATCCCATCGCCGCGCAGCGTCCTCATCGGCGCCAGGCAAAACCGGCCTGGGTCGGTCGGAAGCGTGAGAAAAATCCGCGACTCCCTAGCGGGGAATCGAACCCCGGCCGCGGCGGTGAGAGCGCCGAATCCTAACCACTAGACTACTAGGGAAGTACGGCAGAACGTCCTCTGCTTAGAACGTTTTCCTATCTTCGGGCAGACGAGGACCGATTCTCTGAGCGTCTCATCGAATCTCTTCTAGACTAGATTCGATCAGTCGTTCGTTATAGCCTTCGCGCTCAGATTGCTCTACCGGCGAACGGTCGACGAGAGCATCGTGGCAATCAGCACTCCTCGAGAATCACGAAGGAGACGGAGATGAGTTCGTTCCCTCGAGAACATCCTTGTTTCCGTGGTGTAGTGGCTATCACGTTCGCCTCACACGCGAAAGGTCCCCAGTTCGAGCCTGGGCGGGAACAGACTTTTATCTGCTCGAGGACGAAAATCGTGATTTTGCAGACGCAAAAAGCTGCCGGACATCCTCTAACAAAAGACCGCCGTGTTTCCGCCCAGGCTCGAACTGGGGACCTTTCGCGTGTTAGGCGAACGTGATAACCACTACACCACGGAAACAGACGCTCTCAAACGCTTCCATAGGTCCACGCATGACTGCCTCTAGGCTTTTTCGGCGCCAAAAAGCCCATCCCATCGCCGCGCAGCGTCCTCATCGGCGCCAGGCAAAACCGGCCTGGGTCGGTCGGAAGCGTGAGAAAAATCCGCGACTCCCTAGCGGGGAATCGAACCCCGGCCGCGGCGGTGAGAGCGCCGAATCCTAACCACTAGACTACTAGGGAAGTACGGCAGAACGTCCTCTGCTTAGAACGTTTTCCTATCTTCGGGCAGACGAGGACCGATTCTCTGAGCGTCTCATCGAATCTCTTCTAGACTAGATTCGATCAGTCGTTCGTTATAGCCTTCGCGCTCAGATTGCTCTACCGGCGAACGGTCGACGAGAGCATCGTGGCAATCAGCACTCCTCGAGAATCACGAAGGAGACGGAGATGAGTTCGTTCCCTCGAGAACATCCTCGTTTCCGTGGTGTAGTGGCTATCACGTTCGCCTCACACGCGAAAGGTCCCCAGTTCGAGCCTGGGCGGGAACAGACTTTTATCTGCTCGAGGACGAAAATCGTGATTTTGCAGACGCAAAAAGCTGCCGGACATCCTCTAACAAAAGACCGCCGTGTTTCCGCCCAGGCTCGAACTGGGGACCTTTCGCGTGTTAGGCGAACGTGATAACCACTACACCACGGAAACAGACGCTCTCAAACGCTTCCATAGGTCCACGCATGACTGCCTCTAGGCTTTTTCGGCGCCAAAAAGCCCATCCCATCGCCGCGCAGCGTCCTCATCGGCGCCAGGCAAAACCGGCCTGGGTCGGTCGGAAGCGTGAGAAAAATCCGCGACTCCCTAGCGGGGAATCGAACCCCGGCCGCGGCGGTGAGAGCGCCGAATCCTAACCACTAGACTACTAGGGAAGTACGGCAGAACGTCCTCTGCTTAGAACGTTTTCCTATCTTCGGGCAGACGAGGACCGATTCTCTGAGCGTCTCATCGAATCTCTTCTAGACTAGATTCGATCAGTCGTTCGTTATAGCCTTCGCGCTCAGATTGCTCTACCGGCGAACGGTCGACGAGAGCATCGTGGCAATCAGCACTCCTCGAGAATCACGAAGGAGACGGAGATGAGTTCGTTCCCTCGAGAACATCCTTGTTTCCGTGGTGTAGTGGCTATCACGTTCGCCTCACACGCGAAAGGTCCCCAGTTCGAGCCTGGGCGGGAACAGACTTTTATCTGCTCGAGGACGAAAATCGTGATTTTGCAGACGCAAAAAGCTGCCGGACATCCTCTAACAAAAGACCGCCGTGTTTCCGCCCAGGCTCGAACTGGGGACCTTTCGCGTGTTAGGCGAACGTGATAACCACTACACCACGGAAACAGACGCTCTCAAACGCTTCCATAGGTCCACGCATGACTGCCTCTAGGCTTTTTCGGCGCCAAAAAGCCCATCCCATCGCCGCGCAGCGTCCTCATCGGCGCCAGGCAAAACCGGCCTGGGTCGGTCGGAAGCGTGAGAAAAATCCGCGACTCCCTAGCGGGGAATCGAACCCCGGCCGCGGCGGTGAGAGCGCCGAATCCTAACCACTAGACTACTAGGGAAGTACGGCAGAACGTCCTCTGCTTAGAACGTTTTCCTATCTTCGGGCAGACGAGGACCGATTCTCTGAGCGTCTCATCGAATCTCTTCTAGACTAGATTCGATCAGTCGTTCGTTATAGCCTTCGCGCTCAGATTGCTCTACCGGCGAACGGTCGACGAGAGCATCGTGGCAATCAGCACTCCTCGAGAATCACGAAGGAGACGGAGATGAGTTCGTTCCCTCGAGAACATCCTTGTTTCCGTGGTGTAGTGGCTATCACGTTCGCCTCACACGCGAAAGGTCCCCAGTTCGAGCCTGGGCGGGAACAGACTTTTATCTGCTCGAGGACGAAAATCGTGATTTTGCAGACGCAAAAAGCTGCCGGACATCCTCTAACAAAAGACCGCCGTGTTTCCGCCCAGGCTCGAACTGGGGACCTTTCGCGTGTTAGGCGAACGTGATAACCACTACACCACGGAAACAGACGCTCTCAAACGCTTCCATAGGTCCACGCATGACTGCCTCTAGGCTTTTTCGGCGCCAAAAAGCCCATCCCATCGCCGCGCAGCGTCCTCATCGGCGCCAGGCAAAACCGGCCTGGGTCGGTCGGAAGCGTGAGAAAAATCCGCGACTCCCTAGCGGGGAATCGAACCCCGGCCGCGGCGGTGAGAGCGCCGAATCCTAACCACTAGACTACTAGGGAAGTACGGCAGAACGTCCTCTGCTTAGAACGTTTTCCTATCTTCGGGCAGACGAGGACCGATTCTCTGAGCGTCTCATCGAATCTCTTCTAGACTAGATTCGATCAGTCGTTCGTTATAGCCTTCGCGCTCAGATTGCTCTACCGGCGAACGGTCGACGAGAGCATCGTGGCAATCAGCACTCCTCGAGAATCACGAAGGAGACGGAGATGAGTTCGTTCCCTCGAGAACATCCTTGTTTCCGTGGTGTAGTGGCTATCACGTTCGCCTCACACGCGAAAGGTCCCCAGTTCGAGCCTGGGCGGGAACAGACTTTTATCTGCTCGAGGACGAAAATCGTGATTTTGCAGACGCAAAAAGCTGCCGGACATCCTCTAACAAAAGACCGCCGTGTTTCCGCCCAGGCTCGAACTGGGGACCTTTCGCGTGTTAGGCGAACGTGATAACCACTACACCACGGAAACAGACGCTCTCAAACGCTTCCATAGGTCCACGCATGACTGCCTCTAGGCTTTTTCGGCGCCAAAAAGCCCATCCCATCGCCGCGCAGCGTCCTCATCGGCGCCAGGCAAAACCGGCCTGGGTCGGTCGGAAGCGTGAGAAAAATCCGCGACTCCCTAGCGGGGAATCGAACCCCGGCCGCGGCGGTGAGAGCGCCGAATCCTAACCACTAGACTACTAGGGAAGTACGGCAGAACGTCCTCTGCTTAGAACGTTTTCCTATCTTCGGGCAGACGAGGACCGATTCTCTGAGCGTCTCATCGAATCTCTTCTAGACTAGATTCGATCAGTCGTTCGTTATAGCCTTCGCGCTCAGATTGCTCTACCGGCGAACGGTCGACGAGAGCATCGTGGCAATCAGCACTCCTCGAGAATCACGAAGGAGACGGAGATGAGTTCGTTCCCTCGAGAACATCCTCGTTTCCGTGGTGTAGTGGCTATCACGTTCGCCTCACACGCGAAAGGTCCCCAGTTCGAGCCTGGGCGGGAACAGACTTTTATCTGCTCGAGGACGAAAATCGTGATTTTGCAGACGCAAAAAGCTGCCGGACATCCTCTAACAAAAGACCGCCGTGTTTCCGCCCAGGCTCGAACTGGGGACCTTTCGCGTGTTAGGCGAACGTGATAACCACTACACCACGGAAACAGACGCTCTCAAACGCTTCCATAGGTCCACGCATGACTGCCTCTAGGCTTTTTCGGCGCCAAAAAGCCCATCCCATCGCCGCGCAGCGTCCTCATCGGCGCCAGGCAAAACCGGCCTGGGTCGGTCGGAAGCGTGAGAAAAATCCGCGACTCCCTAGCGGGGAATCGAACCCCGGCCGCGGCGGTGAGAGCGCCGAATCCTAACCACTAGACTACTAGGGAAGTACGGCAGAACGTCCTCTGCTTAGAACGTTTTCCTATCTTCGGGCAGACGAGGACCGATTCTCTGAGCGTCTCATCGAATCTCTTCTAGACTAGATTCGATCAGTCGTTCGTTATAGCCTTCGCGCTCAGATTGCTCTACCGGCGAACGGTCGACGAGAGCATCGTGGCAATCAGCACTCCTCGAGAATCACGAAGGAGACGGAGATGAGTTCGTTCCCTCGAGAACATCCTCGTTTCCGTGGTGTAGTGGCTATCACGTTCGCCTCACACGCGAAAGGTCCCCAGTTCGAGCCTGGGCGGGAACAGACTTTTATCTGCTCGAGGACGAAAATCGTGATTTTGCAGACGCAAAAAGCTGCCGGACATCCTCTAACAAAAGACCGCCGTGTTTCCGCCCAGGCTCGAACTGGGGACCTTTCGCGTGTTAGGCGAACGTGATAACCACTACACCACGGAAACAGACGCTCTCAAACGCTTCCATAGGTCCACGCATGACTGCCTCTAGGCTTTTTCGGCGCCAAAAAGCCCATCCCATCGCCGCGCAGCGTCCTCATCGGCGCCAGGCAAAACCGGCCTGGGTCGGTCGGAAGCGTGAGAAAAATCCGCGACTCCCTAGCGGGGAATCGAACCCCGGCCGCGGCGGTGAGAGCGCCGAATCCTAACCACTAGACTACTAGGGAAGTACGGCAGAACGTCCTCTGCTTAGAACGTTTTCCTATCTTCGGGCAGACGAGGACCGATTCTCTGAGCGTCTCATCGAATCTCTTCTAGACTAGATTCGATCAGTCGTTCGTTATAGCCTTCGCGCTCAGATTGCTCTACCGGCGAACGGTCGACGAGAGCATCGTGGCAATCAGCACTCCTCGAGAATCACGAAGGAGACGGAGATGAGTTCGTTCCCTCGAGAACATCCTCGTTTCCGTGGTGTAGTGGCTATCACGTTCGCCTCACACGCGAAAGGTCCCCAGTTCGAGCCTGGGCGGGAACAGACTTTTATCTGCTCGAGGACGAAAATCGTGATTTTGCAGACGCAAAAAGCTGCCGGACATCCTCTAACAAAAGACCGCCGTGTTTCCGCCCAGGCTCGAACTGGGGACCTTTCGCGTGTTAGGCGAACGTGATAACCACTACACCACGGAAACAGACGCTCTCAAACGCTTCCATAGGTCCACGCATGACTGCCTCTAGGCTTTTTCGGCGCCAAAAAGCCCATCCCATCGCCGCGCAGCGTCCTCATCGGCGCCAGGCAAAACCGGCCTGGGTCGGTCGGAAGCGTGAGAAAAATCCGCGACTCCCTAGCGGGGAATCGAACCCCGGCCGCGGCGGTGAGAGCGCCGAATCCTAACCACTAGACTACTAGGGAAGTACGGCAGAACGTCCTCTGCTTAGAACGTTTTCCTATCTTCGGGCAGACGAGGACCGATTCTCTGAGCGTCTCATCGAATCTCTTCTAGACTAGATTCGATCAGTCGTTCGTTATAGCCTTCGCGCTCAGATTGCTCTACCGGCGAACGGTCGACGAGAGCATCGTGGCAATCAGCACTCCTCGAGAATCACGAAGGAGACGGAGATGAGTTCGTTCCCTCGAGAACATCCTCGTTTCCGTGGTGTAGTGGCTATCACGTTCGCCTCACACGCGAAAGGTCCCCAGTTCGAGCCTGGGCGGGAACAGACTTTTATCTGCTCGAGGACGAAAATCGTGATTTTGCAGACGCAAAAAGCTGCCGGACATCCTCTAACAAAAGACCGCCGTGTTTCCGCCCAGGCTCGAACTGGGGACCTTTCGCGTGTTAGGCGAACGTGATAACCACTACACCACGGAAACAGACGCTCTCAAACGCTTCCATAGGTCCACGCATGACTGCCTCTAGGCTTTTTCGGCGCCAAAAAGCCCATCCCATCGCCGCGCAGCGTCCTCATCGGCGCCAGGCAAAACCGGCCTGGGTCGGTCGGAAGCGTGAGAAAAATCCGCGACTCCCTAGCGGGGAATCGAACCCCGGCCGCGGCGGTGAGAGCGCCGAATCCTAACCACTAGACTACTAGGGAAGTACGGCAGAACGTCCTCTGCTTAGAACGTTTTCCTATCTTCGGGCAGACGAGGACCGATTCTCTGAGCGTCTCATCGAATCTCTTCTAGACTAGATTCGATCAGTCGTTCGTTATAGCCTTCGCGCTCAGATTGCTCTACCGGCGAACGGTCGACGAGAGCATCGTGGCAATCAGCACTCCTCGAGAATCACGAAGGAGACGGAGATGAGTTCGTTCCCTCGAGAACATCCTTGTTTCCGTGGTGTAGTGGCTATCACGTTCGCCTCACACGCGAAAGGTCCCCAGTTCGAGCCTGGGCGGGAACAGACTTTTATCTGCTCGAGGACGAAAATCGTGATTTTGCAGACGCAAAAAGCTGCCGGACATCCTCTAACAAAAGACCGCCGTGTTTCCGCCCAGGCTCGAACTGGGGACCTTTCGCGTGTTAGGCGAACGTGATAACCACTACACCACGGAAACAGACGCTCTCAAACGCTTCCATAGGTCCACGCATGACTGCCTCTAGGCTTTTTCGGCGCCAAAAAGCCCATCCCATCGCCGCGCAGCGTCCTCATCGGCGCCAGGCAAAACCGGCCTGGGTCGGTCGGAAGCGTGAGAAAAATCCGCGACTCCCTAGCGGGGAATCGAACCCCGGCCGCGGCGGTGAGAGCGCCGAATCCTAACCACTAGACTACTAGGGAAGTACGGCAGAACGTCCTCTGCTTAGAACGTTTTCCTATCTTCGGGCAGACGAGGACCGATTCTCTGAGCGTCTCATCGAATCTCTTCTAGACTAGATTCGATCAGTCGTTCGTTATAGCCTTCGCGCTCAGATTGCTCTACCGGCGAACGGTCGACGAGAGCATCGTGGCAATCAGCACTCCTCGAGAATCACGAAGGAGACGGAGATGAGTTCGTTCCCTCGAGAACATCCTCGTTTCCGTGGTGTAGTGGCTATCACGTTCGCCTCACACGCGAAAGGTCCCCAGTTCGAGCCTGGGCGGGAACAGACTTTTATCTGCTCGAGGACGAAAATCGTGATTTTGCAGACGCAAAAAGCTGCCGGACATCCTCTAACAAAAGACCGCCGTGTTTCCGCCCAGGCTCGAACTGGGGACCTTTCGCGTGTTAGGCGAACGTGATAACCACTACACCACGGAAACAGACGCTCTCAAACGCTTCCATAGGTCCACGCATGACTGCCTCTAGGCTTTTTCGGCGCCAAAAAGCCCATCCCATCGCCGCGCAGCGTCCTCATCGGCGCCAGGCAAAACCGGCCTGGGTCGGTCGGAAGCGTGAGAAAAATCCGCGACTCCCTAGCGGGGAATCGAACCCCGGCCGCGGCGGTGAGAGCGCCGAATCCTAACCACTAGACTACTAGGGAAGTACGGCAGAACGTCCTCTGCTTAGAACGTTTTCCTATCTTCGGGCAGACGAGGACCGATTCTCTGAGCGTCTCATCGAATCTCTTCTAGACTAGATTCGATCAGTCGTTCGTTATAGCCTTCGCGCTCAGATTGCTCTACCGGCGAACGGTCGACGAGAGCATCGTGGCAATCAGCACTCCTCGAGAATCACGAAGGAGACGGAGATGAGTTCGTTCCCTCGAGAACATCCTTGTTTCCGTGGTGTAGTGGCTATCACGTTCGCCTCACACGCGAAAGGTCCCCAGTTCGAGCCTGGGCGGGAACAGACTTTTATCTGCTCGAGGACGAAAATCGTGATTTTGCAGACGCAAAAAGCTGCCGGACATCCTCTAACAAAAGACCGCCGTGTTTCCGCCCAGGCTCGAACTGGGGACCTTTCGCGTGTTAGGCGAACGTGATAACCACTACACCACGGAAACAGACGCTCTCAAACGCTTCCATAGGTCCACGCATGACTGCCTCTAGGCTTTTTCGGCGCCAAAAAGCCCATCCCATCGCCGCGCAGCGTCCTCATCGGCGCCAGGCAAAACCGGCCTGGGTCGGTCGGAAGCGTGAGAAAAATCCGCGACTCCCTAGCGGGGAATCGAACCCCGGCCGCGGCGGTGAGAGCGCCGAATCCTAACCACTAGACTACTAGGGAAGTACGGCAGAACGTCCTCTGCTTAGAACGTTTTCCTATCTTCGGGCAGACGAGGACCGATTCTCTGAGCGTCTCATCGAATCTCTTCTAGACTAGATTCGATCAGTCGTTCGTTATAGCCTTCGCGCTCAGATTGCTCTACCGGCGAACGGTCGACGAGAGCATCGTGGCAATCAGCACTCCTCGAGAATCACGAAGGAGACGGAGATGAGTTCGTTCCCTCGAGAACATCCTTGTTTCCGTGGTGTAGTGGCTATCACGTTCGCCTCACACGCGAAAGGTCCCCAGTTCGAGCCTGGGCGGGAACAGACTTTTATCTGCTCGAGGACGAAAATCGTGATTTTGCAGACGCAAAAAGCTGCCGGACATCCTCTAACAAAAGACCGCCGTGTTTCCGCCCAGGCTCGAACTGGGGACCTTTCGCGTGTTAGGCGAACGTGATAACCACTACACCACGGAAACAGACGCTCTCAAACGCTTCCATAGGTCCACGCATGACTGCCTCTAGGCTTTTTCGGCGCCAAAAAGCCCATCCCATCGCCGCGCAGCGTCCTCATCGGCGCCAGGCAAAACCGGCCTGGGTCGGTCGGAAGCGTGAGAAAAATCCGCGACTCCCTAGCGGGGAATCGAACCCCGGCCGCGGCGGTGAGAGCGCCGAATCCTAACCACTAGACTACTAGGGAAGTACGGCAGAACGTCCTCTGCTTAGAACGTTTTCCTATCTTCGGGCAGACGAGGACCGATTCTCTGAGCGTCTCATCGAATCTCTTCTAGACTAGATTCGATCAGTCGTTCGTTATAGCCTTCGCGCTCAGATTGCTCTACCGGCGAACGGTCGACGAGAGCATCGTGGCAATCAGCACTCCTCGAGAATCACGAAGGAGACGGAGATGAGTTCGTTCCCTCGAGAACATCCTCGTTTCCGTGGTGTAGTGGCTATCACGTTCGCCTCACACGCGAAAGGTCCCCAGTTCGAGCCTGGGCGGGAACAGACTTTTATCTGCTCGAGGACGAAAATCGTGATTTTGCAGACGCAAAAAGCTGCCGGACATCCTCTAACAAAAGACCGCCGTGTTTCCGCCCAGGCTCGAACTGGGGACCTTTCGCGTGTTAGGCGAACGTGATAACCACTACACCACGGAAACAGACGCTCTCAAACGCTTCCATAGGTCCACGCATGACTGCCTCTAGGCTTTTTCGGCGCCAAAAAGCCCATCCCATCGCCGCGCAGCGTCCTCATCGGCGCCAGGCAAAACCGGCCTGGGTCGGTCGGAAGCGTGAGAAAAATCCGCGACTCCCTAGCGGGGAATCGAACCCCGGCCGCGGCGGTGAGAGCGCCGAATCCTAACCACTAGACTACTAGGGAAGTACGGCAGAACGTCCTCTGCTTAGAACGTTTTCCTATCTTCGGGCAGACGAGGACCGATTCTCTGAGCGTCTCATCGAATCTCTTCTAGACTAGATTCGATCAGTCGTTCGTTATAGCCTTCGCGCTCAGATTGCTCTACCGGCGAACGGTCGACGAGAGCATCGTGGCAATCAGCACTCCTCGAGAATCACGAAGGAGACGGAGATGAGTTCGTTCCCTCGAGAACATCCTTGTTTCCGTGGTGTAGTGGCTATCACGTTCGCCTCACACGCGAAAGGTCCCCAGTTCGAGCCTGGGCGGGAACAGACTTTTATCTGCTCGAGGACGAAAATCGTGATTTTGCAGACGCAAAAAGCTGCCGGACATCCTCTAACAAAAGACCGCCGTGTTTCCGCCCAGGCTCGAACTGGGGACCTTTCGCGTGTTAGGCGAACGTGATAACCACTACACCACGGAAACAGACGCTCTCAAACGCTTCCATAGGTCCACGCATGACTGCCTCTAGGCTTTTTCGGCGCCAAAAAGCCCATCCCATCGCCGCGCAGCGTCCTCATCGGCGCCAGGCAAAACCGGCCTGGGTCGGTCGGAAGCGTGAGAAAAATCCGCGACTCCCTAGCGGGGAATCGAACCCCGGCCGCGGCGGTGAGAGCGCCGAATCCTAACCACTAGACTACTAGGGAAGTACGGCAGAACGTCCTCTGCTTAGAACGTTTTCCTATCTTCGGGCAGACGAGGACCGATTCTCTGAGCGTCTCATCGAATCTCTTCTAGACTAGATTCGATCAGTCGTTCGTTATAGCCTTCGCGCTCAGATTGCTCTACCGGCGAACGGTCGACGAGAGCATCGTGGCAATCAGCACTCCTCGAGAATCACGAAGGAGACGGAGATGAGTTCGTTCCCTCGAGAACATCCTTGTTTCCGTGGTGTAGTGGCTATCACGTTCGCCTCACACGCGAAAGGTCCCCAGTTCGAGCCTGGGCGGGAACAGACTTTTATCTGCTCGAGGACGAAAATCGTGATTTTGCAGACGCAAAAAGCTGCCGGACATCCTCTAACAAAAGACCGCCGTGTTTCCGCCCAGGCTCGAACTGGGGACCTTTCGCGTGTTAGGCGAACGTGATAACCACTACACCACGGAAACAGACGCTCTCAAACGCTTCCATAGGTCCACGCATGACTGCCTCTAGGCTTTTTCGGCGCCAAAAAGCCCATCCCATCGCCGCGCAGCGTCCTCATCGGCGCCAGGCAAAACCGGCCTGGGTCGGTCGGAAGCGTGAGAAAAATCCGCGACTCCCTAGCGGGGAATCGAACCCCGGCCGCGGCGGTGAGAGCGCCGAATCCTAACCACTAGACTACTAGGGAAGTACGGCAGAACGTCCTCTGCTTAGAACGTTTTCCTATCTTCGGGCAGACGAGGACCGATTCTCTGAGCGTCTCATCGAATCTCTTCTAGACTAGATTCGATCAGTCGTTCGTTATAGCCTTCGCGCTCAGATTGCTCTACCGGCGAACGGTCGACGAGAGCATCGTGGCAATCAGCACTCCTCGAGAATCACGAAGGAGACGGAGATGAGTTCGTTCCCTCGAGAACATCCTTGTTTCCGTGGTGTAGTGGCTATCACGTTCGCCTCACACGCGAAAGGTCCCCAGTTCGAGCCTGGGCGGGAACAGACTTTTATCTGCTCGAGGACGAAAATCGTGATTTTGCAGACGCAAAAAGCTGCCGGACATCCTCTAACAAAAGACCGCCGTGTTTCCGCCCAGGCTCGAACTGGGGACCTTTCGCGTGTTAGGCGAACGTGATAACCACTACACCACGGAAACAGACGCTCTCAAACGCTTCCATAGGTCCACGCATGACTGCCTCTAGGCTTTTTCGGCGCCAAAAAGCCCATCCCATCGCCGCGCAGCGTCCTCATCGGCGCCAGGCAAAACCGGCCTGGGTCGGTCGGAAGCGTGAGAAAAATCCGCGACTCCCTAGCGGGGAATCGAACCCCGGCCGCGGCGGTGAGAGCGCCGAATCCTAACCACTAGACTACTAGGGAAGTACGGCAGAACGTCCTCTGCTTAGAACGTTTTCCTATCTTCGGGCAGACGAGGACCGATTCTCTGAGCGTCTCATCGAATCTCTTCTAGACTAGATTCGATCAGTCGTTCGTTATAGCCTTCGCGCTCAGATTGCTCTACCGGCGAACGGTCGACGAGAGCATCGTGGCAATCAGCACTCCTCGAGAATCACGAAGGAGACGGAGATGAGTTCGTTCCCTCGAGAACATCCTTGTTTCCGTGGTGTAGTGGCTATCACGTTCGCCTCACACGCGAAAGGTCCCCAGTTCGAGCCTGGGCGGGAACAGACTTTTATCTGCTCGAGGACGAAAATCGTGATTTTGCAGACGCAAAAAGCTGCCGGACATCCTCTAACAAAAGACCGCCGTGTTTCCGCCCAGGCTCGAACTGGGGACCTTTCGCGTGTTAGGCGAACGTGATAACCACTACACCACGGAAACAGACGCTCTCAAACGCTTCCATAGGTCCACGCATGACTGCCTCTAGGCTTTTTCGGCGCCAAAAAGCCCATCCCATCGCCGCGCAGCGTCCTCATCGGCGCCAGGCAAAACCGGCCTGGGTCGGTCGGAAGCGTGAGAAAAATCCGCGACTCCCTAGCGGGGAATCGAACCCCGGCCGCGGCGGTGAGAGCGCCGAATCCTAACCACTAGACTACTAGGGAAGTACGGCAGAACGTCCTCTGCTTAGAACGTTTTCCTATCTTCGGGCAGACGAGGACCGATTCTCTGAGCGTCTCATCGAATCTCTTCTAGACTAGATTCGATCAGTCGTTCGTTATAGCCTTCGCGCTCAGATTGCTCTACCGGCGAACGGTCGACGAGAGCATCGTGGCAATCAGCACTCCTCGAGAATCACGAAGGAGACGGAGATGAGTTCGTTCCCTCGAGAACATCCTTGTTTCCGTGGTGTAGTGGCTATCACGTTCGCCTCACACGCGAAAGGTCCCCAGTTCGAGCCTGGGCGGGAACAGACTTTTATCTGCTCGAGGACGAAAATCGTGATTTTGCAGACGCAAAAAGCTGCCGGACATCCTCTAACAAAAGACCGCCGTGTTTCCGCCCAGGCTCGAACTGGGGACCTTTCGCGTGTTAGGCGAACGTGATAACCACTACACCACGGAAACAGACGCTCTCAAACGCTTCCATAGGTCCACGCATGACTGCCTCTAGGCTTTTTCGGCGCCAAAAAGCCCATCCCATCGCCGCGCAGCGTCCTCATCGGCGCCAGGCAAAACCGGCCTGGGTCGGTCGGAAGCGTGAGAAAAATCCGCGACTCCCTAGCGGGGAATCGAACCCCGGCCGCGGCGGTGAGAGCGCCGAATCCTAACCACTAGACTACTAGGGAAGTACGGCAGAACGTCCTCTGCTTAGAACGTTTTCCTATCTTCGGGCAGACGAGGACCGATTCTCTGAGCGTCTCATCGAATCTCTTCTAGACTAGATTCGATCAGTCGTTCGTTATAGCCTTCGCGCTCAGATTGCTCTACCGGCGAACGGTCGACGAGAGCATCGTGGCAATCAGCACTCCTCGAGAATCACGAAGGAGACGGAGATGAGTTCGTTCCCTCGAGAACATCCTTGTTTCCGTGGTGTAGTGGCTATCACGTTCGCCTCACACGCGAAAGGTCCCCAGTTCGAGCCTGGGCGGGAACAGACTTTTATCTGCTCGAGGACGAAAATCGTGATTTTGCAGACGCAAAAAGCTGCCGGACATCCTCTAACAAAAGACCGCCGTGTTTCCGCCCAGGCTCGAACTGGGGACCTTTCGCGTGTTAGGCGAACGTGATAACCACTACACCACGGAAACAGACGCTCTCAAACGCTTCCATAGGTCCACGCATGACTGCCTCTAGGCTTTTTCGGCGCCAAAAAGCCCATCCCATCGCCGCGCAGCGTCCTCATCGGCGCCAGGCAAAACCGGCCTGGGTCGGTCGGAAGCGTGAGAAAAATCCGCGACTCCCTAGCGGGGAATCGAACCCCGGCCGCGGCGGTGAGAGCGCCGAATCCTAACCACTAGACTACTAGGGAAGTACGGCAGAACGTCCTCTGCTTAGAACGTTTTCCTATCTTCGGGCAGACGAGGACCGATTCTCTGAGCGTCTCATCGAATCTCTTCTAGACTAGATTCGATCAGTCGTTCGTTATAGCCTTCGCGCTCAGATTGCTCTACCGGCGAACGGTCGACGAGAGCATCGTGGCAATCAGCACTCCTCGAGAATCACGAAGGAGACGGAGATGAGTTCGTTCCCTCGAGAACATCCTTGTTTCCGTGGTGTAGTGGCTATCACGTTCGCCTCACACGCGAAAGGTCCCCAGTTCGAGCCTGGGCGGGAACAGACTTTTATCTGCTCGAGGACGAAAATCGTGATTTTGCAGACGCAAAAAGCTGCCGGACATCCTCTAACAAAAGACCGCCGTGTTTCCGCCCAGGCTCGAACTGGGGACCTTTCGCGTGTTAGGCGAACGTGATAACCACTACACCACGGAAACAGACGCTCTCAAACGCTTCCATAGGTCCACGCATGACTGCCTCTAGGCTTTTTCGGCGCCAAAAAGCCCATCCCATCGCCGCGCAGCGTCCTCATCGGCGCCAGGCAAAACCGGCCTGGGTCGGTCGGAAGCGTGAGAAAAATCCGCGACTCCCTAGCGGGGAATCGAACCCCGGCCGCGGCGGTGAGAGCGCCGAATCCTAACCACTAGACTACTAGGGAAGTACGGCAGAACGTCCTCTGCTTAGAACGTTTTCCTATCTTCGGGCAGACGAGGACCGATTCTCTGAGCGTCTCATCGAATCTCTTCTAGACTAGATTCGATCAGTCGTTCGTTATAGCCTTCGCGCTCAGATTGCTCTACCGGCGAACGGTCGACGAGAGCATCGTGGCAATCAGCACTCCTCGAGAATCACGAAGGAGACGGAGATGAGTTCGTTCCCTCGAGAACATCCTTGTTTCCGTGGTGTAGTGGCTATCACGTTCGCCTCACACGCGAAAGGTCCCCAGTTCGAGCCTGGGCGGGAACAGACTTTTATCTGCTCGAGGACGAAAATCGTGATTTTGCAGACGCAAAAAGCTGCCGGACATCCTCTAACAAAAGACCGCCGTGTTTCCGCCCAGGCTCGAACTGGGGACCTTTCGCGTGTTAGGCGAACGTGATAACCACTACACCACGGAAACAGACGCTCTCAAACGCTTCCATAGGTCCACGCATGACTGCCTCTAGGCTTTTTCGGCGCCAAAAAGCCCATCCCATCGCCGCGCAGCGTCCTCATCGGCGCCAGGCAAAACCGGCCTGGGTCGGTCGGAAGCGTGAGAAAAATCCGCGACTCCCTAGCGGGGAATCGAACCCCGGCCGCGGCGGTGAGAGCGCCGAATCCTAACCACTAGACTACTAGGGAAGTACGGCAGAACGTCCTCTGCTTAGAACGTTTTCCTATCTTCGGGCAGACGAGGACCGATTCTCTGAGCGTCTCATCGAATCTCTTCTAGACTAGATTCGATCAGTCGTTCGTTATAGCCTTCGCGCTCAGATTGCTCTACCGGCGAACGGTCGACGAGAGCATCGTGGCAATCAGCACTCCTCGAGAATCACGAAGGAGACGGAGATGAGTTCGTTCCCTCGAGAACATCCTTGTTTCCGTGGTGTAGTGGCTATCACGTTCGCCTCACACGCGAAAGGTCCCCAGTTCGAGCCTGGGCGGGAACAGACTTTTATCTGCTCGAGGACGAAAATCGTGATTTTGCAGACGCAAAAAGCTGCCGGACATCCTCTAACAAAAGACCGCCGTGTTTCCGCCCAGGCTCGAACTGGGGACCTTTCGCGTGTTAGGCGAACGTGATAACCACTACACCACGGAAACAGACGCTCTCAAACGCTTCCATAGGTCCACGCATGACTGCCTCTAGGCTTTTTCGGCGCCAAAAAGCCCATCCCATCGCCGCGCAGCGTCCTCATCGGCGCCAGGCAAAACCGGCCTGGGTCGGTCGGAAGCGTGAGAAAAATCCGCGACTCCCTAGCGGGGAATCGAACCCCGGCCGCGGCGGTGAGAGCGCCGAATCCTAACCACTAGACTACTAGGGAAGTACGGCAGAACGTCCTCTGCTTAGAACGTTTTCCTATCTTCGGGCAGACGAGGACCGATTCTCTGAGCGTCTCATCGAATCTCTTCTAGACTAGATTCGATCAGTCGTTCGTTATAGCCTTCGCGCTCAGATTGCTCTACCGGCGAACGGTCGACGAGAGCATCGTGGCAATCAGCACTCCTCGAGAATCACGAAGGAGACGGAGATGAGTTCGTTCCCTCGAGAACATCCTCGTTTCCGTGGTGTAGTGGCTATCACGTTCGCCTCACACGCGAAAGGTCCCCAGTTCGAGCCTGGGCGGGAACAGACTTTTATCTGCTCGAGGACGAAAATCGTGATTTTGCAGACGCAAAAAGCTGCCGGACATCCTCTAACAAAAGACCGCCGTGTTTCCGCCCAGGCTCGAACTGGGGACCTTTCGCGTGTTAGGCGAACGTGATAACCACTACACCACGGAAACAGACGCTCTCAAACGCTTCCATAGGTCCACGCATGACTGCCTCTAGGCTTTTTCGGCGCCAAAAAGCCCATCCCATCGCCGCGCAGCGTCCTCATCGGCGCCAGGCAAAACCGGCCTGGGTCGGTCGGAAGCGTGAGAAAAATCCGCGACTCCCTAGCGGGGAATCGAACCCCGGCCGCGGCGGTGAGAGCGCCGAATCCTAACCACTAGACTACTAGGGAAGTACGGCAGAACGTCCTCTGCTTAGAACGTTTTCCTATCTTCGGGCAGACGAGGACCGATTCTCTGAGCGTCTCATCGAATCTCTTCTAGACTAGATTCGATCAGTCGTTCGTTATAGCCTTCGCGCTCAGATTGCTCTACCGGCGAACGGTCGACGAGAGCATCGTGGCAATCAGCACTCCTCGAGAATCACGAAGGAGACGGAGATGAGTTCGTTCCCTCGAGAACATCCTTGTTTCCGTGGTGTAGTGGCTATCACGTTCGCCTCACACGCGAAAGGTCCCCAGTTCGAGCCTGGGCGGGAACAGACTTTTATCTGCTCGAGGACGAAAATCGTGATTTTGCAGACGCAAAAAGCTGCCGGACATCCTCTAACAAAAGACCGCCGTGTTTCCGCCCAGGCTCGAACTGGGGACCTTTCGCGTGTTAGGCGAACGTGATAACCACTACACCACGGAAACAGACGCTCTCAAACGCTTCCATAGGTCCACGCATGACTGCCTCTAGGCTTTTTCGGCGCCAAAAAGCCCATCCCATCGCCGCGCAGCGTCCTCATCGGCGCCAGGCAAAACCGGCCTGGGTCGGTCGGAAGCGTGAGAAAAATCCGCGACTCCCTAGCGGGGAATCGAACCCCGGCCGCGGCGGTGAGAGCGCCGAATCCTAACCACTAGACTACTAGGGAAGTACGGCAGAACGTCCTCTGCTTAGAACGTTTTCCTATCTTCGGGCAGACGAGGACCGATTCTCTGAGCGTCTCATCGAATCTCTTCTAGACTAGATTCGATCAGTCGTTCGTTATAGCCTTCGCGCTCAGATTGCTCTACCGGCGAACGGTCGACGAGAGCATCGTGGCAATCAGCACTCCTCGAGAATCACGAAGGAGACGGAGATGAGTTCGTTCCCTCGAGAACATCCTTGTTTCCGTGGTGTAGTGGCTATCACGTTCGCCTCACACGCGAAAGGTCCCCAGTTCGAGCCTGGGCGGGAACAGACTTTTATCTGCTCGAGGACGAAAATCGTGATTTTGCAGACGCAAAAAGCTGCCGGACATCCTCTAACAAAAGACCGCCGTGTTTCCGCCCAGGCTCGAACTGGGGACCTTTCGCGTGTTAGGCGAACGTGATAACCACTACACCACGGAAACAGACGCTCTCAAACGCTTCCATAGGTCCACGCATGACTGCCTCTAGGCTTTTTCGGCGCCAAAAAGCCCATCCCATCGCCGCGCAGCGTCCTCATCGGCGCCAGGCAAAACCGGCCTGGGTCGGTCGGAAGCGTGAGAAAAATCCGCGACTCCCTAGCGGGGAATCGAACCCCGGCCGCGGCGGTGAGAGCGCCGAATCCTAACCACTAGACTACTAGGGAAGTACGGCAGAACGTCCTCTGCTTAGAACGTTTTCCTATCTTCGGGCAGACGAGGACCGATTCTCTGAGCGTCTCATCGAATCTCTTCTAGACTAGATTCGATCAGTCGTTCGTTATAGCCTTCGCGCTCAGATTGCTCTACCGGCGAACGGTCGACGAGAGCATCGTGGCAATCAGCACTCCTCGAGAATCACGAAGGAGACGGAGATGAGTTCGTTCCCTCGAGAACATCCTTGTTTCCGTGGTGTAGTGGCTATCACGTTCGCCTCACACGCGAAAGGTCCCCAGTTCGAGCCTGGGCGGGAACAGACTTTTATCTGCTCGAGGACGAAAATCGTGATTTTGCAGACGCAAAAAGCTGCCGGACATCCTCTAACAAAAGACCGCCGTGTTTCCGCCCAGGCTCGAACTGGGGACCTTTCGCGTGTTAGGCGAACGTGATAACCACTACACCACGGAAACAGACGCTCTCAAACGCTTCCATAGGTCCACGCATGACTGCCTCTAGGCTTTTTCGGCGCCAAAAAGCCCATCCCATCGCCGCGCAGCGTCCTCATCGGCGCCAGGCAAAACCGGCCTGGGTCGGTCGGAAGCGTGAGAAAAATCCGCGACTCCCTAGCGGGGAATCGAACCCCGGCCGCGGCGGTGAGAGCGCCGAATCCTAACCACTAGACTACTAGGGAAGTACGGCAGAACGTCCTCTGCTTAGAACGTTTTCCTATCTTCGGGCAGACGAGGACCGATTCTCTGAGCGTCTCATCGAATCTCTTCTAGACTAGATTCGATCAGTCGTTCGTTATAGCCTTCGCGCTCAGATTGCTCTACCGGCGAACGGTCGACGAGAGCATCGTGGCAATCAGCACTCCTCGAGAATCACGAAGGAGACGGAGATGAGTTCGTTCCCTCGAGAACATCCTTGTTTCCGTGGTGTAGTGGCTATCACGTTCGCCTCACACGCGAAAGGTCCCCAGTTCGAGCCTGGGCGGGAACAGACTTTTATCTGCTCGAGGACGAAAATCGTGATTTTGCAGACGCAAAAAGCTGCCGGACATCCTCTAACAAAAGACCGCCGTGTTTCCGCCCAGGCTCGAACTGGGGACCTTTCGCGTGTTAGGCGAACGTGATAACCACTACACCACGGAAACAGACGCTCTCAAACGCTTCCATAGGTCCACGCATGACTGCCTCTAGGCTTTTTCGGCGCCAAAAAGCCCATCCCATCGCCGCGCAGCGTCCTCATCGGCGCCAGGCAAAACCGGCCTGGGTCGGTCGGAAGCGTGAGAAAAATCCGCGACTCCCTAGCGGGGAATCGAACCCCGGCCGCGGCGGTGAGAGCGCCGAATCCTAACCACTAGACTACTAGGGAAGTACGGCAGAACGTCCTCTGCTTAGAACGTTTTCCTATCTTCGGGCAGACGAGGACCGATTCTCTGAGCGTCTCATCGAATCTCTTCTAGACTAGATTCGATCAGTCGTTCGTTATAGCCTTCGCGCTCAGATTGCTCTACCGGCGAACGGTCGACGAGAGCATCGTGGCAATCAGCACTCCTCGAGAATCACGAAGGAGACGGAGATGAGTTCGTTCCCTCGAGAACATCCTTGTTTCCGTGGTGTAGTGGCTATCACGTTCGCCTCACACGCGAAAGGTCCCCAGTTCGAGCCTGGGCGGGAACAGACTTTTATCTGCTCGAGGACGAAAATCGTGATTTTGCAGACGCAAAAAGCTGCCGGACATCCTCTAACAAAAGACCGCCGTGTTTCCGCCCAGGCTCGAACTGGGGACCTTTCGCGTGTTAGGCGAACGTGATAACCACTACACCACGGAAACAGACGCTCTCAAACGCTTCCATAGGTCCACGCATGACTGCCTCTAGGCTTTTTCGGCGCCAAAAAGCCCATCCCATCGCCGCGCAGCGTCCTCATCGGCGCCAGGCAAAACCGGCCTGGGTCGGTCGGAAGCGTGAGAAAAATCCGCGACTCCCTAGCGGGGAATCGAACCCCGGCCGCGGCGGTGAGAGCGCCGAATCCTAACCACTAGACTACTAGGGAAGTACGGCAGAACGTCCTCTGCTTAGAACGTTTTCCTATCTTCGGGCAGACGAGGACCGATTCTCTGAGCGTCTCATCGAATCTCTTCTAGACTAGATTCGATCAGTCGTTCGTTATAGCCTTCGCGCTCAGATTGCTCTACCGGCGAACGGTCGACGAGAGCATCGTGGCAATCAGCACTCCTCGAGAATCACGAAGGAGACGGAGATGAGTTCGTTCCCTCGAGAACATCCTTGTTTCCGTGGTGTAGTGGCTATCACGTTCGCCTCACACGCGAAAGGTCCCCAGTTCGAGCCTGGGCGGGAACAGACTTTTATCTGCTCGAGGACGAAAATCGTGATTTTGCAGACGCAAAAAGCTGCCGGACATCCTCTAACAAAAGACCGCCGTGTTTCCGCCCAGGCTCGAACTGGGGACCTTTCGCGTGTTAGGCGAACGTGATAACCACTACACCACGGAAACAGACGCTCTCAAACGCTTCCATAGGTCCACGCATGACTGCCTCTAGGCTTTTTCGGCGCCAAAAAGCCCATCCCATCGCCGCGCAGCGTCCTCATCGGCGCCAGGCAAAACCGGCCTGGGTCGGTCGGAAGCGTGAGAAAAATCCGCGACTCCCTAGCGGGGAATCGAACCCCGGCCGCGGCGGTGAGAGCGCCGAATCCTAACCACTAGACTACTAGGGAAGTACGGCAGAACGTCCTCTGCTTAGAACGTTTTCCTATCTTCGGGCAGACGAGGACCGATTCTCTGAGCGTCTCATCGAATCTCTTCTAGACTAGATTCGATCAGTCGTTCGTTATAGCCTTCGCGCTCAGATTGCTCTACCGGCGAACGGTCGACGAGAGCATCGTGGCAATCAGCACTCCTCGAGAATCACGAAGGAGACGGAGATGAGTTCGTTCCCTCGAGAACATCCTTGTTTCCGTGGTGTAGTGGCTATCACGTTCGCCTCACACGCGAAAGGTCCCCAGTTCGAGCCTGGGCGGGAACAGACTTTTATCTGCTCGAGGACGAAAATCGTGATTTTGCAGACGCAAAAAGCTGCCGGACATCCTCTAACAAAAGACCGCCGTGTTTCCGCCCAGGCTCGAACTGGGGACCTTTCGCGTGTTAGGCGAACGTGATAACCACTACACCACGGAAACAGACGCTCTCAAACGCTTCCATAGGTCCACGCATGACTGCCTCTAGGCTTTTTCGGCGCCAAAAAGCCCATCCCATCGCCGCGCAGCGTCCTCATCGGCGCCAGGCAAAACCGGCCTGGGTCGGTCGGAAGCGTGAGAAAAATCCGCGACTCCCTAGCGGGGAATCGAACCCCGGCCGCGGCGGTGAGAGCGCCGAATCCTAACCACTAGACTACTAGGGAAGTACGGCAGAACGTCCTCTGCTTAGAACGTTTTCCTATCTTCGGGCAGACGAGGACCGATTCTCTGAGCGTCTCATCGAATCTCTTCTAGACTAGATTCGATCAGTCGTTCGTTATAGCCTTCGCGCTCAGATTGCTCTACCGGCGAACGGTCGACGAGAGCATCGTGGCAATCAGCACTCCTCGAGAATCACGAAGGAGACGGAGATGAGTTCGTTCCCTCGAGAACATCCTTGTTTCCGTGGTGTAGTGGCTATCACGTTCGCCTCACACGCGAAAGGTCCCCAGTTCGAGCCTGGGCGGGAACAGACTTTTATCTGCTCGAGGACGAAAATCGTGATTTTGCAGACGCAAAAAGCTGCCGGACATCCTCTAACAAAAGACCGCCGTGTTTCCGCCCAGGCTCGAACTGGGGACCTTTCGCGTGTTAGGCGAACGTGATAACCACTACACCACGGAAACAGACGCTCTCAAACGCTTCCATAGGTCCACGCATGACTGCCTCTAGGCTTTTTCGGCGCCAAAAAGCCCATCCCATCGCCGCGCAGCGTCCTCATCGGCGCCAGGCAAAACCGGCCTGGGTCGGTCGGAAGCGTGAGAAAAATCCGCGACTCCCTAGCGGGGAATCGAACCCCGGCCGCGGCGGTGAGAGCGCCGAATCCTAACCACTAGACTACTAGGGAAGTACGGCAGAACGTCCTCTGCTTAGAACGTTTTCCTATCTTCGGGCAGACGAGGACCGATTCTCTGAGCGTCTCATCGAATCTCTTCTAGACTAGATTCGATCAGTCGTTCGTTATAGCCTTCGCGCTCAGATTGCTCTACCGGCGAACGGTCGACGAGAGCATCGTGGCAATCAGCACTCCTCGAGAATCACGAAGGAGACGGAGATGAGTTCGTTCCCTCGAGAACATCCTTGTTTCCGTGGTGTAGTGGCTATCACGTTCGCCTCACACGCGAAAGGTCCCCAGTTCGAGCCTGGGCGGGAACAGACTTTTATCTGCTCGAGGACGAAAATCGTGATTTTGCAGACGCAAAAAGCTGCCGGACATCCTCTAACAAAAGACCGCCGTGTTTCCGCCCAGGCTCGAACTGGGGACCTTTCGCGTGTTAGGCGAACGTGATAACCACTACACCACGGAAACAGACGCTCTCAAACGCTTCCATAGGTCCACGCATGACTGCCTCTAGGCTTTTTCGGCGCCAAAAAGCCCATCCCATCGCCGCGCAGCGTCCTCATCGGCGCCAGGCAAAACCGGCCTGGGTCGGTCGGAAGCGTGAGAAAAATCCGCGACTCCCTAGCGGGGAATCGAACCCCGGCCGCGGCGGTGAGAGCGCCGAATCCTAACCACTAGACTACTAGGGAAGTACGGCAGAACGTCCTCTGCTTAGAACGTTTTCCTATCTTCGGGCAGACGAGGACCGATTCTCTGAGCGTCTCATCGAATCTCTTCTAGACTAGATTCGATCAGTCGTTCGTTATAGCCTTCGCGCTCAGATTGCTCTACCGGCGAACGGTCGACGAGAGCATCGTGGCAATCAGCACTCCTCGAGAATCACGAAGGAGACGGAGATGAGTTCGTTCCCTCGAGAACATCCTTGTTTCCGTGGTGTAGTGGCTATCACGTTCGCCTCACACGCGAAAGGTCCCCAGTTCGAGCCTGGGCGGGAACAGACTTTTATCTGCTCGAGGACGAAAATCGTGATTTTGCAGACGCAAAAAGCTGCCGGACATCCTCTAACAAAAGACCGCCGTGTTTCCGCCCAGGCTCGAACTGGGGACCTTTCGCGTGTTAGGCGAACGTGATAACCACTACACCACGGAAACAGACGCTCTCAAACGCTTCCATAGGTCCACGCATGACTGCCTCTAGGCTTTTTCGGCGCCAAAAAGCCCATCCCATCGCCGCGCAGCGTCCTCATCGGCGCCAGGCAAAACCGGCCTGGGTCGGTCGGAAGCGTGAGAAAAATCCGCGACTCCCTAGCGGGGAATCGAACCCCGGCCGCGGCGGTGAGAGCGCCGAATCCTAACCACTAGACTACTAGGGAAGTACGGCAGAACGTCCTCTGCTTAGAACGTTTTCCTATCTTCGGGCAGACGAGGACCGATTCTCTGAGCGTCTCATCGAATCTCTTCTAGACTAGATTCGATCAGTCGTTCGTTATAGCCTTCGCGCTCAGATTGCTCTACCGGCGAACGGTCGACGAGAGCATCGTGGCAATCAGCACTCCTCGAGAATCACGAAGGAGACGGAGATGAGTTCGTTCCCTCGAGAACATCCTTGTTTCCGTGGTGTAGTGGCTATCACGTTCGCCTCACACGCGAAAGGTCCCCAGTTCGAGCCTGGGCGGGAACAGACTTTTATCTGCTCGAGGACGAAAATCGTGATTTTGCAGACGCAAAAAGCTGCCGGACATCCTCTAACAAAAGACCGCCGTGTTTCCGCCCAGGCTCGAACTGGGGACCTTTCGCGTGTTAGGCGAACGTGATAACCACTACACCACGGAAACAGACGCTCTCAAACGCTTCCATAGGTCCACGCATGACTGCCTCTAGGCTTTTTCGGCGCCAAAAAGCCCATCCCATCGCCGCGCAGCGTCCTCATCGGCGCCAGGCAAAACCGGCCTGGGTCGGTCGGAAGCGTGAGAAAAATCCGCGACTCCCTAGCGGGGAATCGAACCCCGGCCGCGGCGGTGAGAGCGCCGAATCCTAACCACTAGACTACTAGGGAAGTACGGCAGAACGTCCTCTGCTTAGAACGTTTTCCTATCTTCGGGCAGACGAGGACCGATTCTCTGAGCGTCTCATCGAATCTCTTCTAGACTAGATTCGATCAGTCGTTCGTTATAGCCTTCGCGCTCAGATTGCTCTACCGGCGAACGGTCGACGAGAGCATCGTGGCAATCAGCACTCCTCGAGAATCACGAAGGAGACGGAGATGAGTTCGTTCCCTCGAGAACATCCTTGTTTCCGTGGTGTAGTGGCTATCACGTTCGCCTCACACGCGAAAGGTCCCCAGTTCGAGCCTGGGCGGGAACAGACTTTTATCTGCTCGAGGACGAAAATCGTGATTTTGCAGACGCAAAAAGCTGCCGGACATCCTCTAACAAAAGACCGCCGTGTTTCCGCCCAGGCTCGAACTGGGGACCTTTCGCGTGTTAGGCGAACGTGATAACCACTACACCACGGAAACAGACGCTCTCAAACGCTTCCATAGGTCCACGCATGACTGCCTCTAGGCTTTTTCGGCGCCAAAAAGCCCATCCCATCGCCGCGCAGCGTCCTCATCGGCGCCAGGCAAAACCGGCCTGGGTCGGTCGGAAGCGTGAGAAAAATCCGCGACTCCCTAGCGGGGAATCGAACCCCGGCCGCGGCGGTGAGAGCGCCGAATCCTAACCACTAGACTACTAGGGAAGTACGGCAGAACGTCCTCTGCTTAGAACGTTTTCCTATCTTCGGGCAGACGAGGACCGATTCTCTGAGCGTCTCATCGAATCTCTTCTAGACTAGATTCGATCAGTCGTTCGTTATAGCCTTCGCGCTCAGATTGCTCTACCGGCGAACGGTCGACGAGAGCATCGTGGCAATCAGCACTCCTCGAGAATCACGAAGGAGACGGAGATGAGTTCGTTCCCTCGAGAACATCCTTGTTTCCGTGGTGTAGTGGCTATCACGTTCGCCTCACACGCGAAAGGTCCCCAGTTCGAGCCTGGGCGGGAACAGACTTTTATCTGCTCGAGGACGAAAATCGTGATTTTGCAGACGCAAAAAGCTGCCGGACATCCTCTAACAAAAGACCGCCGTGTTTCCGCCCAGGCTCGAACTGGGGACCTTTCGCGTGTTAGGCGAACGTGATAACCACTACACCACGGAAACAGACGCTCTCAAACGCTTCCATAGGTCCACGCATGACTGCCTCTAGGCTTTTTCGGCGCCAAAAAGCCCATCCCATCGCCGCGCAGCGTCCTCATCGGCGCCAGGCAAAACCGGCCTGGGTCGGTCGGAAGCGTGAGAAAAATCCGCGACTCCCTAGCGGGGAATCGAACCCCGGCCGCGGCGGTGAGAGCGCCGAATCCTAACCACTAGACTACTAGGGAAGTACGGCAGAACGTCCTCTGCTTAGAACGTTTTCCTATCTTCGGGCAGACGAGGACCGATTCTCTGAGCGTCTCATCGAATCTCTTCTAGACTAGATTCGATCAGTCGTTCGTTATAGCCTTCGCGCTCAGATTGCTCTACCGGCGAACGGTCGACGAGAGCATCGTGGCAATCAGCACTCCTCGAGAATCACGAAGGAGACGGAGATGAGTTCGTTCCCTCGAGAACATCCTTGTTTCCGTGGTGTAGTGGCTATCACGTTCGCCTCACACGCGAAAGGTCCCCAGTTCGAGCCTGGGCGGGAACAGACTTTTATCTGCTCGAGGACGAAAATCGTGATTTTGCAGACGCAAAAAGCTGCCGGACATCCTCTAACAAAAGACCGCCGTGTTTCCGCCCAGGCTCGAACTGGGGACCTTTCGCGTGTTAGGCGAACGTGATAACCACTACACCACGGAAACAGACGCTCTCAAACGCTTCCATAGGTCCACGCATGACTGCCTCTAGGCTTTTTCGGCGCCAAAAAGCCCATCCCATCGCCGCGCAGCGTCCTCATCGGCGCCAGGCAAAACCGGCCTGGGTCGGTCGGAAGCGTGAGAAAAATCCGCGACTCCCTAGCGGGGAATCGAACCCCGGCCGCGGCGGTGAGAGCGCCGAATCCTAACCACTAGACTACTAGGGAAGTACGGCAGAACGTCCTCTGCTTAGAACGTTTTCCTATCTTCGGGCAGACGAGGACCGATTCTCTGAGCGTCTCATCGAATCTCTTCTAGACTAGATTCGATCAGTCGTTCGTTATAGCCTTCGCGCTCAGATTGCTCTACCGGCGAACGGTCGACGAGAGCATCGTGGCAATCAGCACTCCTCGAGAATCACGAAGGAGACGGAGATGAGTTCGTTCCCTCGAGAACATCCTTGTTTCCGTGGTGTAGTGGCTATCACGTTCGCCTCACACGCGAAAGGTCCCCAGTTCGAGCCTGGGCGGGAACAGACTTTTATCTGCTCGAGGACGAAAATCGTGATTTTGCAGACGCAAAAAGCTGCCGGACATCCTCTAACAAAAGACCGCCGTGTTTCCGCCCAGGCTCGAACTGGGGACCTTTCGCGTGTTAGGCGAACGTGATAACCACTACACCACGGAAACAGACGCTCTCAAACGCTTCCATAGGTCCACGCATGACTGCCTCTAGGCTTTTTCGGCGCCAAAAAGCCCATCCCATCGCCGCGCAGCGTCCTCATCGGCGCCAGGCAAAACCGGCCTGGGTCGGTCGGAAGCGTGAGAAAAATCCGCGACTCCCTAGCGGGGAATCGAACCCCGGCCGCGGCGGTGAGAGCGCCGAATCCTAACCACTAGACTACTAGGGAAGTACGGCAGAACGTCCTCTGCTTAGAACGTTTTCCTATCTTCGGGCAGACGAGGACCGATTCTCTGAGCGTCTCATCGAATCTCTTCTAGACTAGATTCGATCAGTCGTTCGTTATAGCCTTCGCGCTCAGATTGCTCTACCGGCGAACGGTCGACGAGAGCATCGTGGCAATCAGCACTCCTCGAGAATCACGAAGGAGACGGAGATGAGTTCGTTCCCTCGAGAACATCCTTGTTTCCGTGGTGTAGTGGCTATCACGTTCGCCTCACACGCGAAAGGTCCCCAGTTCGAGCCTGGGCGGGAACAGACTTTTATCTGCTCGAGGACGAAAATCGTGATTTTGCAGACGCAAAAAGCTGCCGGACATCCTCTAACAAAAGACCGCCGTGTTTCCGCCCAGGCTCGAACTGGGGACCTTTCGCGTGTTAGGCGAACGTGATAACCACTACACCACGGAAACAGACGCTCTCAAACGCTTCCATAGGTCCACGCATGACTGCCTCTAGGCTTTTTCGGCGCCAAAAAGCCCATCCCATCGCCGCGCAGCGTCCTCATCGGCGCCAGGCAAAACCGGCCTGGGTCGGTCGGAAGCGTGAGAAAAATCCGCGACTCCCTAGCGGGGAATCGAACCCCGGCCGCGGCGGTGAGAGCGCCGAATCCTAACCACTAGACTACTAGGGAAGTACGGCAGAACGTCCTCTGCTTAGAACGTTTTCCTATCTTCGGGCAGACGAGGACCGATTCTCTGAGCGTCTCATCGAATCTCTTCTAGACTAGATTCGATCAGTCGTTCGTTATAGCCTTCGCGCTCAGATTGCTCTACCGGCGAACGGTCGACGAGAGCATCGTGGCAATCAGCACTCCTCGAGAATCACGAAGGAGACGGAGATGAGTTCGTTCCCTCGAGAACATCCTTGTTTCCGTGGTGTAGTGGCTATCACGTTCGCCTCACACGCGAAAGGTCCCCAGTTCGAGCCTGGGCGGGAACAGACTTTTATCTGCTCGAGGACGAAAATCGTGATTTTGCAGACGCAAAAAGCTGCCGGACATCCTCTAACAAAAGACCGCCGTGTTTCCGCCCAGGCTCGAACTGGGGACCTTTCGCGTGTTAGGCGAACGTGATAACCACTACACCACGGAAACAGACGCTCTCAAACGCTTCCATAGGTCCACGCATGACTGCCTCTAGGCTTTTTCGGCGCCAAAAAGCCCATCCCATCGCCGCGCAGCGTCCTCATCGGCGCCAGGCAAAACCGGCCTGGGTCGGTCGGAAGCGTGAGAAAAATCCGCGACTCCCTAGCGGGGAATCGAACCCCGGCCGCGGCGGTGAGAGCGCCGAATCCTAACCACTAGACTACTAACATCCTCTAACAAATGTCCGCCGTGTTTCCGAAGTCCGGCAGCGCCTTAATCAATAATTTTGATTGTCTTATTGAGTTTTTTAAATTTTCTTATCTGGATTTGTATTTGTTAATTTTTTCTTCTCGTATTTTAATCGTGCTTATGAATTTTTAATTGATTTGTGGTTGTAATCGTTGTATTTATTATTTGTTAATGTTTTTATTTATTAAAGAAAATTTCTTTGTTTAACCCCTGGTATTTATTATTACTTATATCATTGTTTCTTGGCTCTGTCGCTGCCTGCGATATATAAGCATATTTAAGCGGTCTGAATCCGCTGTGAAGGCTTGGATAAGAATGCTTCAGTTTTACGAGACTTTATTCTCTGAAATTTTTATATTTAGGAAATTAATTCTGTTGTTGAAGTTTTTGATTTTCTAAAATTGTAAAATTTTTTAATTTTTTAACAAAAATATTTTAAATGTGTTTTCAAAAATGATGTTTCAAAAACTGGTCCCTGTTATTTCATTGTTTCTGCTTATCGTTATTTTGGTGGAAACCAATACCGACATTGACAATGACAATCTTAGTATTGATGTCATCAATTCTGGTCGATGTGCTGTCAGATGTTTGACTCTACTACAGGTGAGAACAAGTTCACGTCTTCCATGTTTGCCTGTGACTAATGAATACCTTGCGTTGCTTATGAATGATTAATTTATATTTTTGTTTTGTAAATTTTTTAATGATATTTCTGATGCCAGAGAGTGGTATGTGCCAATTGTTATTAAACTTTCTAATCCAAGAAATATGTTCGAATTTATATAATAGCAGTTAATTTCTTAGTTTTCATTCAACTATACCAGTTGTAACTACTTAAAATGAATTATTTTTCTCTTTCAATTTCCTGATGTATCGACGGAATTCGTTGCTGTTGAATTGTCACAAAGGTTCTATGCATGTATACCATCGCAGTTCAATTAAAAAGAGAGGGTATCTTTAGGGCTCGTATGCAATAGTAATGGAGATCTTTAAACGAGAATGACATGAATTATTCCACCAGAACAGATGGAAGAGAGGTTTTACGAGCAAGTCGTGAATTTTAGGATGCTTTACAACGTTCTGTAATTATACAGCCTTGAAGCCAGAACTAGTGTAATTTACTATGACATGTAGATATTGCATTGAGCAGGTAGGCATGGAGATATTCGATAAATTCAGGTGATGACATTACAGGACTTTTGTGCAGCAACTGCCTTGGTTTTCTGAGATATTTGGAATAATATATTGTTGTATGCAATGTGGGAGTGACAGTGCTATCACATCTTATAAATTATTTAAAAGCATTATTTGTTTATCTAGTTGAGCTCAAATGTAACAATTTTTCAAACAATCGCATACCGATCAACATTAGTGAAATAAAACATTTCAATATTTGTTTTTTTTCTTAAATTCTCTGTATTTATCTTTTGTTTATCTTTAAGAAAATTCTTACAAATTGTACTTCTGCAATAAATACGGATGAAATATAAAGTAACAATCTTTCCATAAAATGTCTTAATACTCAGTTCGATTAGTGGAGCTCATATCAATTCGCTGAGTCGCACAGAAGACCGCCTAATTAAGGAAGGAAGAACTTGAGTAATCCGGGGTGATTACTGAGAAATTATGCCAGGATGGACCTGTCGTGCAAGAAGCACTTTCTTTCTTGAAAATCTTCAATTAATAAACATTACCCATGCTTTTTTTTTAAAAATGGTGAATAATGGCGTGTTATTCGCTAACTTAGGTGGACGACTTGTTTCCTATTGAGCTAGAAAACAGTGGAAGTCTTCTTGATTATCGTGTTGAAGCCTCAAAATCCAACGTTGACTGTAATTTGTATTCACGGAGAAGGCCCCCTTTTTTTATGCGCGATCTGAAAACGTGTCTGCCTATTGAAATTCATGAAAACTTGGACATACCCCCGAAGGAATCGACTTTGCTTTATTGTCTCTTGATTCTCCGCTCATTCTTCTGTCGTTCGGAATAATTTGTTGGTCATTCTTTGTTTCATGAATTTCATTTTCAATGCAAAAAAAAAGCACGAATGAATTTTAAGATTCTTTTCGTTATCATTGTGTCATTATTGTTTCTGGCATACACAGGTTCAAATAATTGTAAATGACTTCTACAAACGTCTGACAAATTAATAATTGCTCAAAATGTGATTTTAATAAAAAACCAGATTAAATGAAGAGCTAGATTAGAGAGGAAAAAGGTAAAGCATTTCTCTTGGCGAGAAAACAAAACCAATTAATCGTCAGTTATTTAATTGCATTCCTCTTTTGGCGATTCATGGACGTCATACATCACTCGGATATGAAGGCATTGAATTCTTCATCCATTTAAACAAACATTTTTTGTGGGGAAGCAACGGAGCCACTTTCGGAAAGAGTTCAATGTTTGCTTCCATCTCGAGTGCCGAGTGGCACATCAGAGAGCTTTCAATATTCAGGGGACACTCCATCAAGTTATTAACAATGCATCAAAGTCTTTGGCTGAAGCAAAAAGACGTAACGAAAGTCGCGTGTGGTCGCCATATAATTGGACTCCTCCTGTGTGGGACTGGAGAATTTAATCTCCTCAATTTTTTCATGCTGTGTCGCTTTCGCTTTCTAAAAGTTTTGGAGGAAAATGAAAAAATGTCAAATTTTGTATATTTCCGCGTAACAATTCTGCCGGAATGGAATGTTTTTTTTATTCAATTTATGTTCTTTAAGTTCTATTCATATGTTACGTCACGTTAAAAAGAGCTAAAGTAGAGCTAAAGAGTAAAGGTCCTATAGCCCTTCATCTGTAAGTTATCTTTTTAACAAGTTGATGGGATATATTTAAAATTGCATCACACATCTCCAGGAGACATTTTGTGTATGGCACACTTGAGAGATGGCATCCAATATTGGAAGTCGTTTTGAATTTTTCCAGGCGCCGAACTCAAAAGAGCAATAAAGTATCGAGATTATGCAATCCAACGCATCGCTCTTGCAGTTGTGGTTGATTTTGAAAGGAATTTGAAATTTTATCGATCAGATACCAAGTTCAAAGGAAATGATGGAAACGCTTTGGAACTTTTTGATGGAGAAGTAACCTCTGAAATAAAAATTAATTCTTTGATTTAGTCAAAACGAGAACGTGGTTGAGAAATTTGTTAAAAATGATCTTTCTAAACTTTCTTATTTTTAATGATTTAATCAATTATCTGGAAAATTATTCGTACCTTTCACAAGAAATTGGATGAAATCAATCAACATGTCAACCTGTTCGGAAGACAAATTTTAATTATGGGATCCTATTTGCTGCATTTATTAATTAAATATTAATTAATTATTAATTGTTAATGAAGAGAATTGGCAAGAATCTTTTGTTCCCCCAAATCAATAACTTGCTCCTATCTTTTGTCTCGAACATTCAGGTGGTTGCAACAAACGTATGGAATAAAAATGCTACGGTGATTACGATGATGGCGGTGACGATGATACTGGCAATGATGTTGCTGCTACTGATGATGATGATGACGATGATGATGACGACAGCGGCGGCGATGACAATGACGATGACATTAACGAGGATTAGGAAGAAGATGAGGAAAAAACCTCTGGTGCTAGAAGTGATGAGAGCATTAGGCAAAATTCTTCCATTGCGATTGACTTGATTCTACATCGTTGCCTACCAATGATGAACAAAAGTCTTCAAACGAACGAAATGCAACAAGAAAGTTTCAAGATTACAAACAAGAAGGACCGGCGCCTCGATGAGGTTTACAGCTGCTTCGGAACGTCATCAGGTGACATAATGGATCACGTGTGGCGAAAATGTGACCAATTAGAGACGTCGATGCTGAGGTCCACTTATTTTAAATTTATAAGTCATCTCCGAACATGTCAACGGACCCATAAATAACAACTAATTTCCACTTAATTTCCTATTAAATAAAAGACAATCATTATAAAATTATTATCTCTGTCGATTACGAATTTGTCGCCAGCTGATGGTTCATTAAGATGAGCAAATAAAAATAAAAATTTCTTGTTAAATAATTTAACGTACAAATAATTCAGATTGATGTGATGTGATGTTTATTCATTGTTACTATATATGTTACATAAATATCACTGTTAGGATATTATAAAATTATAATTTATTAATAATCATTGTTGTGAATTTAATCTATTTATAAAATGATAATAATACGTTCAGCTGATTATAATAATCAAAATTATAATTCAAAATGAGAACTTCCAGTATCCAAGGATATTCTTTTGAATTTATTTTGCTAATTATTGAAAAACTGAAATCACAAATTTTAAAATCAATCTTTTATGATAATAATAATAAATTAATTAATTATATACGATAATAATGTTGTCATTATCACCAATTAATTAATCAGGATTTACTTAATAAAGCGTACGTTGTTGAAACTCATTGACATGGAGATATTGACGTGCAAATGACGTGCAAGTATTTAGTGGAATGTGGAAGCAGCATGAGTTCACGAACGAAGGCTGCATACATTATGAGGGCAGATGATGAATCACCTCAATTCTACTCCATTTTTTGCTCATCCAGGTGTACATGCGGAGATAGAATGGATTTTATGTGGAGACACGCGCACATCTCACTCACTCACTCACTCACTCACTCACTCACTCACTCACTCACTCACTCACTCACTCACTCACTCACTCACTCACTCACTCACTCACTCACTCACTCACTCACTCACTCACTCACTCACTCACTCACTCACTCACTCACTCACTCACTCACTCACTCACTCACTCACTCACTCACTCACTCACTCACTCACTCACTCACTCACTCACTCACTCACTCACTCACTCACTCACTCACTCACTCACTCACTCACTCACTCACTCACTCACTCACTCACTCACTCACTCACTCACTCACTCACTCACTCACTCACTCACTCACTCACTCACTCACTCACTCACTCACTCACTCACTCACTCACTCACTCACTCACTCACTCACTCACTCACTCACTCACTCACTCACTCACTCACTCACTCACTCACTCACTCACTCACTCACTCACTCACTCACTCACTCACTCACTCACTCACTCACTCACTCACTCACTCACTCACTCACTCATTCACTCACTCACTCACTCATTCACTCACTCACTCACTCACTCACTCACTCACTCACTCACTCACTCACTCACTCACTCACTCACTCACTCACTCACTCACTCACTCACTCACTCACTCACTCACTCGCCATCATTTATAAAATTTGAGTTTTTTAAGATTGATTTTAAGGTTTTCCAGCATAATTTCGTGCAGGAATTTTTAAGGAAATTCCAACTAATCATGTTTGCAGTCTGTCGAATCCTGGAAATTCTCAGCGGTTGCACCACGTACCACTTCCGCTTTGCTTTCATGACGTCACTCTCAATAATGGCGTGCGTTTTAATCAATTCGTTATGCATGATTTTGGCTGATGATATTGGTGGTGTTGATGATGATTAAACGCATCGTAGTGATGATGATGATGAGGGCGTTGGTTGCCATGGAGACCCACCTTCACGAACAAACAGTGACGATTCCTGTTGTTTATTAATCAAAAAGTGGGAATTGTGGCCAAAAGAGCGACATCAATTTCTCCGGTTGACACTTTTTGGCGCTAAAAAAGATGGAAGGATGAGATAGTGGAGGAAAAATTTCAATTCAATCCCGTGGTTCATCTTTCTGATAACGAAGCTGATAAATATTGCCGCCATCGGCCATTTGTTGCCAACACCATCAGAGACAACAGCATCAACTACATCATCGACATCATCGTCGTCGTCATCCTCAGCATCATCACCATCGGCACCACCAGCAGCAAGAATAACAACAACATCAACAACAACAAGGATATAGTTGAGAGGAGATAGTATGATGAGACACATAGCCCCAGTGATGGGCCACCATGAATAATAATGAAAGAATGGCTACCTTATCGATCCAACCATTGCTCAGCTACAAAAGGCAGGTTCTTGTGCTCAGTCGGAATAAGTGTTTCAGTCGTATTTAAATATTCATGGAAAGATCCATTATCTCTTCATTATTGAATTAATTATTCATTACTAAATTAACTAATTATTCGTGTTGCATAAACATGAAGACCGTCCGCAAATCGCACGCAGTCCAGATCCAGTACCCGCTTAAATAAACATGTGAATGGACGAATGTAAACATGAATATTGATTAGCTCGGTTAAGTAAATATATACATATTCAAAAGCTGAACGATTAAACAAAGCGTTTGAGTGAATTTAAGTTTTGATTAATTTGTGATTTTTTTTAGAATTAAATTAAAAGGAAACAATTAAAAGGAAACAATTAATTGTTCACAAACGTTTTGTTTTCGTCGTCATTTCAATGAAGTCATGCAACGAGTCACACACGATCAATGATGAGCTCTGTTTACCTAGCGCTGATATTACTTTTAACATGACATGGATGATGATAATAATAATTTTAATAATAATAATAATTTTAATAATAACAATAATAATAATAATAATAAATATAAAGAAATGTATAAATAAAAATAACAATAACAATATCATCAGCCGGTTTGTAACTGCATGTCAAGAGCATCTCGGGATGTGGGTTTTTATTCGGCAGCTTCGTGAGTGATTGATGGAGGAAGAGGAGGAAAGCGGTTTACACGAATAGAACCTGCCTGCTCAATGAAGCATGACGGCGCAGTGTATTTGTGTATGGCAGTGTAGCATTCAGCAACACGTGCTATTGTTGTTGTTGTAGTTGATGATGACGATGACGATGCTGAGGCTGGTGATGATGATGATGACGATGCTGATGATGATAATGATGGTGCTGTTGCTGTTCCTGCTGTACGTAATTATGGAATGTCTCGTCCATTGTTGGCCCTTATTAGGACTCTTATTAGGACATGTACATCTGCTCAACGGAGCGGGAAATGACGATCGATTCCGATAGAAAATAATTCTGTAGAAATTCATTAGTAAAAAAAAGATATTCAATTTTGAAAACAGCATTTTTGCATTTTCTTGTTCCAAGGACAACAATCGCTCGAGAAGTTAATTATACGATTAATGACCCTCACGAATTCGATAATAAAGGTGAATTTAAATTGAATTGTGAAAATAATTATGAGTTAATTACGACTTAATTAGGAGTTAATGTCAGCGACAGCATCGAGTAATTCGTCTTTTGGAAGTAATTTTCGATGAAAGTGAAGGAACGACCAAGTTGAAATTAATTAACAAATGCTCCACTTTCATCACATTTACACACTTCTGGGATGCGCACTATTAACGAGATGAAATTAACATCAGCACAACCGCAGACATTCCCTGGCATCATCATCATCATCATCATCATCATCATCATCATCATCATCATCATCATCATCATCATCATCATCATCATCATCATCATCATCATCATCATCATCATCATCATCATCATCATCATCATCATCATCATCATCATCACCATCATCATCATCATCATCATCATCATCATCATCATCATCATCATCATCATCATCATCATCATCATCATCATCATCATCATCATCATCATCATCATCATCATCATCATCATCATCATCATCATCATCATCATCATCATCATCATCATCATCATCATCATCATCATCATCATCATCATCATCATCATCATCATCATCATCATCATCATCGCCGTCGTCTTCTTCCTCCTCGGGCGTTGTGATGGGCGTATTACTTATTTTAACTTAATTACAAGAGCACCGCTCACAATACAAATGCACGCCAAGCACCCACCTGAAATATCCTTTGTCTCATCTGCTTCAGAACTACCATCATCATCATCACCGCCTGCATCATCACCGTCATCGTCAAAGTTCCTTGGCCATCACTATCATCACCACTGACGTTAACAACTTTGTGCTGGCAGGATAAATAAGTGACATTTGCCAAAGGACAATTGTTGACCCAAGGAAGTTAAATTCTGTGCAAAGTATTCCATCGATAGAAGTTATTGAAATATTAATACAAAATGGTGCAAAACAGAATTGGTTCAATGCCATCATTTTACGTTAACTTGTTTTATTTCATTCAGACCCTCATGTCGTACAATATCCTACATCACATGCAAGAACTTGTATTTAAAAGGAAGATACCTCGAAAGATACCATCCACCCACGTGTAAAGCAGTTGCATGAATATAGGAGAGACGGAATTGATTGATGGATTTGTTGATGAATTGATGGAAATTTATTTATTATTTAAAGACATTTAATAATTTAAACATGTTTATTAGCGACGTGACATGTTGAGGACGAGAAGACTAGAAGACCTAGGATTGTAGAAGAAAGCAGAATGTTTGGTAAACATTCTTGTGACTTCTTGTGATTCGATCGTGGATAACTATTTTCAACATACCCTGTGCCAATGCATTTAGCCGGTCTTTTGAGTGCCTTGAGTATATAGGAATCTGCATTCATTTATGAAGAGAATTTGAGCATTGAATTACAATAGATAACATAAACAAATAGTATTTAATAGAAACAAATGCTGATATTTCAATCATGGAAAAGCACGCATCACTGGTTTCAATTCTTGTGATGGCAGGAATTTATTGGAGTTCCATCAATTGGCACTTCCATGCAACACTTTCAATAACAGGGTTTCATCTGCTCTCATGCCCTTCTTTCGTCATCAGCGTTGTCATCATCACCAACATCATCGTCATCATCACTTACACCAACATCATCATCATCATCAACGCCGGCAACACCATCATCATCACCATCACCACGAAAAGCGTGACATTATCCTCCATTCTCTTCCATTTAATGCTATTGAACCTGGAGCTGCTTACTTCCCTTTGGTTCGATGAAACTGCCCGCTGATGATGACGACGACGACGATGATGGTGATGGTGGTGGCATGATGATAGTCCTGGTAATGAATGATGATGATGATGATGATAATAATAATAATAATAATAATAATAATAATAACAATAATAATAATAATAATGATAATTCATCATTTATCTTGAATAGAGAATAGAAATCCAAGAATAAACATTCGTTTGAAAAAAAACTAAGCGTGAAATCCTTCCTTAATCCTCGTGTGAACTCCCATGTTGAACGTTCATGTGACAGATTAATTGTTACTTTTATTTCCTTTCGAACCTTTATTTATTTCAATTATTTTTATTTAAAGCAAACATTTAATAGATTTAATGTAATATAATCTATTAATTAATAACCGCAATGTTATAACTAATGCTAATCAATTGACAATTCTAAGTAAATAATAATAATAACAACAATAATAGTAATAATAATAATAATAATAATAATAATAATAATAATACAGAGCATTACTAAAGTGGCGCGTGTCCGAAAAGGGCTGACCGACTGGGGTTAACTTTCCTTCAAGAGTCATCCACTGTGGGTCTTGGTCAGGAGACCAGAAAAGAACTTGCAGAGGAAACATTATATTAATTGTTTAATTATATTAATTATTTTTTAAAATAACTAATAACTTAATAAAGATTAATAATAAGTTAATTAATAATAATTAAGTTCAGATGAAATAATTTCAATCATTTATTTGTATAATCATTTTTCTTAAATATATATATTAATAAACGATAATTTAATTTAATTGTAACTATTAATATTATAATATTATTATATCCATATTAATGTCATATATCAATTAAAACATTAATTGTTAAATTATTCCGACAAAATTATACTGTTCTTTGATAATTTCTGTAAAAGATCCATTAAAACTCAATTCTCCTTTTCTGCTGGTACGCAGTTCACTGCTTTGCATGATGTCGGAGCATTCGCAATGCATTTAAAATTCTTAAATTTATTAAAAAATACAATTAATAAAAACAATTATTTATTAACAGATAAAATAATATCTATAATATTTTATATCTATAACATTTATAATATTTTATCCATCTATTCATCCAACCAGCCACCCGTTCGTCCATCCGTCCATCCATGCATTTTTATTATTAATATCTATAATATTTTATCTTAATAATTTTAAATATCGAATTTCTTTAAACATTTTCATAATCTGTTTTAATAAGTTATTGTCAAATGAAAGTAAATTTGATTAAAAGTTCATGGATCTCGCTTTGTTAGTTTTTTAAATATTTATAATTATAAATAAATAAATAACTTCATATTAATTGAAAATAAATACTTTCAATATTTGGAATATTCTATTGCTTTAATAAACGATTTAAGTTATAATATACGAAGCAGAATTTTATAAATTTTCGTCTTAAAACTGAAAATTAGAATTTGTTTGTTAAATTTCGTCGATATTTTGAGAATTTTGAGAAACAAAAATGCTGAACGATGAGCGTTAAAATCAGTTTGGAAAGAATTAAATTCGTTTAATTTAATAGAATTCCTGTAATTGAACGAGGACAATCGAATGTTTAAGGAAGGAAATAAATTCATTTCTATCGATGCTTTGCCTGATTTCTTGTCGTTCGTTCGAGTAATCTTTGTGGAACACAGACGTTGTTTGATCAAAAGTAAAACGCGTCCCTGGGGAGCGCACGTGACCCGGCATTACGTGCACCTAAGTCATGTGACTTAGGATCACGTTCTGCGCGTACACACGTACACGTCGTTGTTTGCCGGTTTTGAAGAGCTTTTAAGATTTCGTGACAGAATTTTTTTTTTCTCCCAGCGATCCATCTTTCATTGTTTGTATCATTTAAGCAGAATAAATTCGGCCAGAAATATCTTTTTATTAAAAGTTCATGCATATTTATGAGGCAATGATTTTTATCTCAATAGAATCTTGATGGATTGTTGGAAATTCCTATTCATGGATTGGTCTTCACGCCATGCCCATCCCTTTTATTAACCTCTGTTTCGTGCGGGTCTGACGTGCACTTTTAAATCAATTAAATTTCTTTTTTAAAAAAATATTTTAAAATCCGCTTAATGGCCGTCTTGAATTCTCCGTAGGAATGTGCATCCAATTCCAGCTCATTTGCATAGCCATTCCAGCTCATTTGCATATTCATTCCGGCTCATTTACATATTCATTCGTCTTTCCTCGAAACAAAAACATCGAAAGCGAAACAAAAAAAAATCACATACGGAGTAAATTTTCCCGCCACAATTGAGCACCTGACTGCTTCTCAGGTTTCGCTTCATTGATCTCCTTTTCATTTCAGTCCCGCATGAGTTCAGATTCAGGAAAGCACAGATACTACGATGACGATGACGACGACGACGACGACGATGACGTCATCGATGATGACGACGACGACGACGACGATGGTGATGTTGCTGGTGGCCAGGAAGATAGAACGGTTACTCTGCAGGCCTGTCACGCAAATGACTCCTGCTCCAAGGTCAGTGCTCGGGTCAAAGGTCAAATAAATTTGCATGTTGCTCGTCATTTAGCAGCGATGTTCAATCATTTAATTCATTTTAAATTTATTTTAAAAAAAATTAATTATCCTGAAGTATTAGTAGAGAAATTATTTTACAATTATTTGATAATTTGTCAAACAATTAACTTGATTTTGCACTGAAACGCTATTGAAGAATTGGAATCTATTGCGTGGTTTGGAAGCATATACACTTTATGTTATACATCAAATGTTATGTGTTACATACATTAGATATTATATGTTATATATATAATATATCATTTTTATTTGTTCCATTTAATTGAATTTATTTGGAAAACTTTTTTTTTTAAATTCAAGATTTACATTATTAAAAAAAAAATAGTTCTTCGACCAATTATATGATGAATAATTTTCGAAAGAATTCTACCATAACTTGATTCGTTTTATTCCATTAGGAGGACGATAATGATGATAATGATGTTGGTAATGATGACGACAATGATGATGAAATCGAGTTAGTAATTACATGTAATATCAGATTTCTTGGCGCATTTCGAGTTTTCAAAGTATTCAAAGGAAGCAAAAATTACTTTTCAACTCCTCCACCTATTCACTCGTTCACTCTTTTTCATTCCTCCTTCTGCTCGTTCATTCTATCCGTGCCTGAGTGAAGCACGGATGTCGGAATGAAAACATTTGACACTGTTCTTGTTAAATAAACAGCCTTCCATCCTGGCGATGAGGTCATCCGAATGTTTCTAAATGCGGTTCTACAACAAACGCTGGAAATATCCTTCGAATGTCTGACGACGTGTCTCGAAGAATCTCAATTTGAAAGCAGATCCAAAGAAATAAAATATATAAAAAAAAATAAAAATAAAGAAATAGCAGTTGGTGAGAAATTGTAGGCAATTGAGAGAAGCAGCGTTTGATTGGACGGGTTAGTTGAGCACAAATCAAGGCCTAGAAAAAATTCGGCCTCGGGGCAGGTGTTGATGCGAGTTGCCGAAAAATTCCTCCGCAACCTGGAGTCGTGACCTGCTAAAACTTTATTGGAGCATAAAAACAACAACCGCTTCGAGATTTTAAATGCACCTTTTTCGACGTTTTCCACGAATTCTCTCCCTTTTGAACGTCGTAACTTGATTATTTCTCTATCCTGTCGTGCAGACTGAAATCGAATTTCATCGACCAACTTTTAACAGCCGATTTCTATCAACCGACCGTTACCAACAACCGGGTTTCATCAATCAGTACGACATCCGGGTATCCTTTGAAACAACCCACGCGGGTCTGCATTATATTTTCATTCAATGGAATCGTGCAAGGAAGATGAAAAGAGAGAATCTTCATGGGAAATCATTTGCAGAGGGAGGCCTAATTGTCCCCGAGGTAGCCTAAAATGGAGGATTTTAAGTCCATTGTTGCCGAAAAAGGCAGGTGAAGTACGCCGATTATGGGGCGCATTCAAAATGCAAAACAAGGAAATTGGGCTCCGAATCAATGGTTTGTTTATTCTCAGTACCTAAGAGTTACAGTCAACAACAACAACAACAACAAACAACCATCACTCGCAATGCATTCTCTCTTCATTCAAAAAGCGACTCTTTTTCCGTTAAAAATAATTTCATTGTTGATGCAGAAATTGATTCGAAAATGCAGCACTTAACGTTGAAAGCAACAATGGATTTAACGAACGTTACGAACGTTATTGATTACCAACAGAGGATAATCTTCTTCTGATAGGATCAACAGGAAAACAAAAAATCTCTTTTAAAAATTTCGACAAACAACTTTTATTTCCTCTTTAAATGCAACTTTCTAAGGTTTAAACAAACGTAGAAGAACTTCGAGGAAGCAGGCAGGACACATAAAAGTTGAATTCAACTTGCCAGTAATTTCATCAGGAGATTCAATCAATTTCGACGAGATTGCAATTTGTGGGGAAGTTTGAAGAGAATCAATCATAAACAATTCCGAGTCCAAATTTAAGGGCACACAACATTCATTCATTCATTCATTCATTCATTCTGTCTTTCATTCGTTCGTTCATTCATTCATTCACCCACCGCTCGTTTGCTCAAAGATTGTGAATGTTAACAAATGATAACACATAAAGGAGGATATTAGAAGCAGAAATGCAAATGAGTTGCTTTCATGAAGCCAATGTTTACGATTTGCACTGCTACGAAATGGACGAACATTTCAATTGAACATTCTCAATCCGTCACCATTTTTTCAGTGCATACGACCCTGTGACTCACCATTCCTATCTCAAGACGACTGCCACAACATGTGCTACAAGGAGGTAGGTTTGGGGTTTTCTTCTTTTTTAAATTCATTTTCGTCTTTTAAATTCATTAATCGAACAATTTTGTTGAATTAAGTAACAAATTAATTTTTATTTAACCCTTAAATGTCGACATTTAATAATATTTATTTAATAATAAACACTTTAAAAATGCATCTCTGCTTTGAATCGATCTGCAGAGATTATCAGATGACGCGATTAGCCTTTTATTTAATAATTCATTATTCTATTAAATCCTTTAATAATAAATAATAAATTTAATAATAAATATTTAATAATTGCCAATTACATTTAATAATCATTAAATTACATTTTAATAATTTAATAACCGATTACATAATTATTTAATAATTTGTTGCATTATTAAAATATTTTTATTACGTCCAGTTATTCCTCCACACAAGCGTAGGGTCGTGAGACCTCTGACACTTCCTGGAAAACAAGAATAACATGTGAATTAAAGCGATATAAAAAATAAATAAATGGCATAATAACGCAATGCGGGTTAAATGCACATTGTCGGTATTACAGAAAGACCTAGTAATAATAATAAAAACATTATTTGTTTTTGTTATTATTATTATTATTAAATCACAACATCCGTCATGAAGCAAGAAAGAGTTATTTAATTATTTTCCTAAAGGTAACATTTGTTGTATAGTGGATAATGGACAAAGGCGACCTAATATGACCTTATTACCGCAATTGTGGTTCACTTATGTAGCAAAAGAAAATAGCGCCTCTTGCGAGGCTTCAGAGGAGCTTACCATTTATGTAGCGCTGATCCAAGAGGGCGCTCGTGGCAGTACGAGATGGGTTACGAACACGACACATCACGACTGTTGCTAATACTGTCGTCTGCAGGATGTTCATTCTAATAGAAGAAGAATATGATGATGATGATGGTGATGAAAATGGATTCATCAATATGTTCAGTGACATTACCAATTGTCATCTTGTTTTATAAATTTAAATCTATACATCTTAAGATTTTTCTAATTCGAAGATTCGCTTTCAAGCAGATTAAAGGTATTGGTATTATTATTATTAAGGTGGTTTTTGATTGTTTCAAATAGTAATGCTTCAATAATAACTTAAAATATTATAATATATATATATATATAAGTTAATATATATTAACATAATACAATATATATAATAATATATAAAATAACAACAACAGTAATAATAATAATAATAATAATAATGATAATAATAACAATAACGTCATAGTAACAATATTATGATTATTGATGTTTTTACTATTAATAACAACAATATTTTGAATTATACTTTCGTATTATTAATACAACCACATAATAACAACGAAATTCTGCTTCCTGGCCAGCCAAGCACAGAGCCGTTTGCATTAAAAATTATCAAACGTTCACATCTCGAAACAAGTCGTAAAATGGAAAATAAATTCTCGCAATGAACTTCCATTGAAGAATTTACGACTCAACGTCCACGAAAACGTCGCAAGTGTTTCGCCTGAAGACGAATTTGTTTGCTTCACTTCCATCCAAACGTGGTGGCGCCAGTCTTACGTTTTCAAAGTATTACTGTCTAGGGATTATTTTATTTGATCATATTTAATATATATTATATAAAATATTATTTAATAATATATATATATGATTGTAGAATGCTCGTGCAAGAGTTTCAATCAATAATAACTATTGATAGAAACTCTTGAACGAGCGTTCTGACAGGGATCTTCAGAGGAATGGCCCCTTCTACGAGTGTTTCGGCCCTGAATCCTGACACTCTCGGGGGCTGGGCCGCATCCGTTGATCAAGCGGATGTCCCTGCCAGATACTTTCTTCCGATAACCCGACAACGACTTCCGACAAACAAACAATACTCGCACCGCCATTTTACGAAAAATTCCGCGAGGGCTCCGCCGTCCGAAAAACCGTCAAAGTAGCCATTACGGCACTTCTTATATCACTTTGGTGTGAATGCCGTCCGGGGTGTCTCTTTCCTGGTCTTACACTGGAGTCCCTGTTTTGGTGGAGTGGACAGGGACGACTAGCCTCGCCGTGTCTGAGGCTTACCTTCGGTCCTTAGTTGTCCAGATCCAGTGAGAAGCCGATTCTGCGGACTCGGCTATTTTCTGGACGAACTGTTTAGTTTGCCTGTTTGAAAGGCCTATCTTCCTGAGAAAGGCGTATGTAGACTTGCCTACCAGCCCTCTCGCTCCGACTTCTATTGGTAACACACGGGCGCTATAACCTTTCCCCTCTAAATCCATCCTCAGCTCTTCATAACGGTCGCTCTTCAGAGCATTGCTGACATCAATTCGGTCCTCCCATGGGACCGTCAGCTCTACGATAATGACGGAATCGGTTGCTGCCGACGCCAGCACCAGATCAGGCCGCTTGCCGCTGTCTTGCAGCACCTGGTGGTAGTGCCTTTCTCCCTGCAGGTCTGCCGCAACTGTCCAGTCTTTGGCTGTGGACAGCAAGTCCCTCATTTGGGCCATGTTCCTTTTGCGGTGCTGTGTTGAGCCCTCTCTTAAGAAGTACATTCTTCTTGGTGCCGCGATTTCTCGGGCATTCGCCTGGGAGCATGCCGTCTTAGCCGCTTCGACCACGACCTGCAGGACTTGGTTATGTCGCCAAGTGTAGCGACCGTGAGCAAGGGCGTACGTGCATGATGAAAGCACGTGCCGGAGTGACTGTTCACTTCCGCAGAGCTCGCAGCTGGCGTCTTGAACCATCCCCCACTTCTGTAAGTTGGACCCGGAATGGAGCATGTCGTAGACCGACCTTATGAGGAATGCCAAGCGGAGGGGAGACTTTTTCCAAATGTCTTTCCATGTGATGGATCTTTGGATGACGTCTTCCCAGGTTGTCCACTGTCCTTGCTGGCTTTGCTGCACTGCCAGCGCAATCCTTTCGGTCTCCATCTCTCGCCTTCTCTCTTGGATTATCATGGCGGCTTTTGTCTGCACATTCGCTGTGGACCATCTTGGAAAATGGTTCCATCCGACTCCATGGCGGTCTACCTGCACGGGTCCTCTTTTCTCCTCGAAGGCTAGGACTGCCTCGGATTCCTCAATTTCTTCCTGGGCTCTGAATTTCCTTCCTGAGCGGAGTTGCGGCATGACGTCGCGGACCCTGCTGTCACTGGAGTTGTTGAGCGACCATTGAGTTCTGATTTTGCTAATTTTATATTCTTCAACGATGGATCTGAGGGGCAGCCTCAACCGTGTGCTTCTGCTGTACAGGGCGATCGACGATAGCGAAGGCGGCAACCCGAACCATTTCCTCGTACACCGATTTATTTTCCTTTCCATCTCTTCTACCGACTGCAGGCCTATTTCGTAGATGGTCAATGGCCACAGCAGTCTTGGTAGCAGGACGAACTGCAGGAGCCAGACTTTGAATCTGCCCTGTAGCGGCGATTCTGCAATCGCTCTCAGACCGTCGGTCATCCTACTGACAGTGGCTGCCTCCTGGTTTTTGTCGCGGAGGGACACGTCAAAAACTCTTCCCAAGCTCTTTACTGGCTCTTCTGAGACCGTCGGAATGCGTTGTCCTCCGGCGGTGAAGCACACGTCGCTGCGAACTCTCCCTCTTGTGAGAGAAAGACTCCGGGATTTTGCGGGCTTCAGAGCCATGCGACACCATTGGAGTAGATCACTGAGCTTGTCAAGGGCTCTTTGGACAATCTGCTGCCTGTTTAGAACGATGGTGGTGTCGTCCATGAAAACCTTTACTGAAGGCATAAACACTCCTTTACCCAAACGCATCTCGGGGATCTCAGCTCCTACTGCATTTAGAACGACTTGAATGGCAAGCACAAACAGCGATGGAGAAATGGCACATCCCATGGCTATGCCGATCTGCAGAGGGATCCAACACACTATGTTATAATACAATTATAATAATATATATTATATAACATATTATGAATAATATCGTGATATTTTATTATTATGATATTTAATGACGTTATATTATGAATCAGTGGTTACATGTTAAAGAAGCTCTGTCGACTATTTTATCACACTTGCATATTTATATTATATTATTTATTTATTTTCTAATGAAAATATTATTATTCATTTGTCATTATTGTTGGCACAGGCTTTCAAGAAGTTATTTGATTGTGTAGTTTTGAATGAAAAGTTATGAGAAAACAATGAAAATAATAATCATACTATTACAGTTTTAACAACATTATTACGATAAACGTCATATAACATATGAAACTAATAATCTGATAAATTTATAATATTTAATGAAGTTATATTACGAATAAGTATGTATGATACGGATTTCTCTAGCAAAAAGTAGCGGACAATTTTAAATTTCCTAAAGTCAAATTTCTAATATCTTATATTAATTATTATTTTTTGATATTTTTGATATGTAAATAACAATGAAAAAAAACATAAATAAAAATAAAATATTTTATATGAAACGACCACGAATTTCTGCGAGTGGAGATAATCAATACATCATCATCAAAATAGCAAGTTCATCTTTTCAAATATGCTTGCTTCAATTTTTTTAATTTATCATTTTACAATGTCATTTTATTAATGCTTTGTTTTTAATAATTTATATTTATAAGCTTAAAAAACTAATTGCAAAGAGTTCGTGTTAACCTCGACCCTAACCCAACCCTAATTTTTTATAATGTAGTCCTATTAATGTTTTATTTTTCATGCATAATATTTATATACTTTATAAACTAAGATTAAAAAAGTTCTTTAGAATCTAAAGAAGTAAAACTTTTAAAAGCAGAATTGGACTTCATGTCTTATTGGAAGTATAAACTTACGTTGTTAAATGTTATCGTATATCGTTAAATATTGTTGGATCCCTAGATCCAATAAATTGAATAATAATTAAAATTATATTGCCGATTAATTAATTTAAATAATTAATTAAATTTAGTGGCAATATAATTTGAGAATTAAATTGGTGCTATTCAGACTCTTTGGTTATGTACCTTGACAAATGGATTTACCTCGGAAAGTAGAGCGAGAATTAGAGAACAGCAGATTTCAAGACTTAATCAATTAAGCATTTTACATCTTCCAAGCCATCTGACAACTTTCAATAAACCTGACCTTCTATAATTAGTTTGAGGACCCCGGGTTATTACATTGGTGTCAGGAGTGGGATTTAGAGTTAAAGGGTGTCCAAGAGTAACTAAGGTAGAAGTTTGTTGGTTGAAAAGTGAAGGATGCCGAAATACTTGGATGAATTGTACGTGCCTCGATTGAGACAAGAATTGAGAGATCGTGGCCTGGATTGCAAAGGCACGAAAGCTGAGATACGAGAACGACTTGGGGCATGGCTGACAGAGAATGGCCATGACCCGGAGGAATACGAATTCGAGTCTGAATATCGTAAGTTGCTGAGAGAATTAGCAGAGGATTTGAGGGAGTGTATTAGGAGTATTAGGGGCGATTTGAAAGGCACAGCGGTTCCGCGTCAGGATGCCTCTTTGGTTTCTGGTGGAAACTCTACTGAGAAGAGTTCTGATGTTCCAAGTACCGTTTCTGGCAGCATTGGGATGGAGTCATTAGAAGGCACATCCAACCACAGTGCGTGCGTGTCTCCAGAAACTCTGTGCGTGATGGCAGACTTAGAGAACTCGACGTTGGAGCCCATAGAGTTACCAGATCAGGTCGAGTCGTCAGCAGGGCCCAGAGAGCTCACGGAGGTTTTAGTGGAGCAAGTGGAACTTTCGGAGGAGCCTGTGGGATTGCCGGTGGATCATGTGGAGTTGTTGGTGCAGCCCGAGGAGTTACTGATGAGTCACGTGGATTTGCCGGCGAAGCCCTTGAGATCAATTGGAACTGTGGAGTCTTCGGGGGTGTCCGCGGATCTACCAGCGGAGCCCATCGAATCAGCTAAGTCAGTGGAGCCTGCAGATGTTTCGGCTCCATTGGAGATCACAGAAGGGAGTGCTCGGGATTTCGAGACAATGCCTAGCATTGAGAGTGGAGCAGGTGATCCTGTAGAGAGTCTGAGATCTGGCGCCATGGTGGAGCAGGAGGTTGAGCATAGAAATGGCGATGTTCCGCGACTGAAACTTGCGGGACGCAGAAGTAAAAGGGGGGAAACAGAAATCCCAGAAGATGGCAAAGCAAATGGATCTGAGATTTGCAGCCATGAGATTGTTGGAAGATCGGATCCTATTCCTAGAGTAAAAATGAAAATGGGAATAGATGTCTGTTCGGGACGAACAGATTTAAGGAGGGGGCAGTGTTGGATCCCTAGATCCAATAAATTGAATAATAATTAAAATTATATTGCCGATTAATTAATTTAAATAATTAATTAAATTTAGTGGCAATATAATTTGAGAATTAAATTGGTGCTATTCAGACTCTTTGGTTATGTACCTTGACAAATGGATTTACCTCGGAAAGTAGAGCGAGAATTAGAGAACAGCAGATTTCAAGACTTAATCAATTAAGCATTTTACATCTTCCAAGCCATCTGACAACTTTCAATAAACCTGACCTTCTATAATTAGTTTGAGGACCCCGGGTTATTACAATATTATTTTTGTCCAACTGTTTATAGAAACAAAGTGTACGTAACTGTGTTATGAATATAGTACATTATAAATTATAAATTATATTATTAATATATTATATTATAAACATTGCTTGGGATTCAAAATGATTAAAAATACGGGCGATTTATTAAAAACAAAATTATAGATTGCTATTGAAAAGCAAATTATCATTATTTTTCCCTTTATTAGCCCAGCCAAAACTCGCAAAATACAATCAGTTCATAATCCGATTCGATAATTTTAGATCCGCAAATGGGTCTGGGAAATCCCGTCAGACCATTGAAAACAAAAGGATTTTCAAGTCGTTCTCAAGAGCCAATGTACATTCACAAATATCATTCAATTCAACTTCTTTTTTCTTCTTCTCCAGGCGTTATTTTTAAAAGTTCGCCAAATCTTATGGGTCTCCTGCATTGTTTTTATGGAGGTCCACATGAGGAACCTCCTCGAGACCCCAAATTTTCTCCAAACCCTCCAAGATCCTTCTGTTATTGCTCGTCTCCAGTTCAAGATCAGGGCGGTTATGATACCTTTCTGACTCCGTTTTCTTTCCGAATTATTATTATTATTCATTGTTGTTGTTCTTGACGTTTGTATAATGTACTTTATTGTTAATGTTTAAGTTCAATATTTAAATCAATAAAATGATCATTTATTTAACAATAGTTCATTTCTAAATTGGTTACACAAACAACGTTGTCAATCCTAAAATATTTTTTAATATTATACTTTTTAATTCATCTTACAAAATATTTTAATTACATCTCCAAAGACGACAGATTTCTTGATCTTGGACGGAAAGATCAAATAAACTCATTTTAAAAGAATACCATTAAATAAGTGACATTATTATGCTGTTGCTGTCCTTGCTGCCGTTGTCTTCGTCGCCGTTGTCGCCGTTGTTGTCGTCGTCGTCGTTGTAGTTAGATCATAATCAAGACTTTCCAAATACAAAAGTTTCGTTTTCACAAAAGACCTCTCTGTTTCTTCTCTTGTTGGTGCTTTCAGCTTCATTCGATGATGTTCTTTCGAATGTACGTATTGAAATATGCAGGAGATTTCATGAAATTGAATTTGCAATCGATGATTTTTTAGCCAGTCTTTAATGATATTACAACCGTTTTTATCAAGCTTTTTTAGTTAATTAATTAATTAATTTATTAATTTATTTATTTATTTTATTTTATTTCAATTTGTAACCGTTTCGCAGGAATTTCAAGGTTCAAAAATCGACTGGATTCAACTTTGAACTACTGACATTCATTCGGTTCCGCCACTTTGATACTCAGACGTAACCAAGCAACAGAAAGTAAAATGCAGTAGAAGAAGGAAATATAATTGTTCAGCGGCTTGTAAAACGTATCTAGGTTTCGGGGAAAGTTTCGTTTGTCGGAAGGACTTTTTCCGAAATCATTCGAAAAGATCCGAGTTCTTTAAACGGAAAGCAGAAAGGAGCAACAACTTTATACGTCAGACGTGAGCCTCGATTCATGGAAATGGAAGAAAAGAATGGATTTTATTCTTGCATGTTTTCCCTCTTCACGGACGTCAGTTGCTGAGTCCGTTGGTCGTTTCTTGCCCTTTTCTTTTAAAACCAAGTGCACATCAACCGAGCTAATAATTAACGTTGTTAAGTAAGGACATTAACATCGTTAGCGAGTTAAATGCGAATTTATAATAATTATTGTAATTAATTTATTAAATAATAATAATAATAATAATAATGATTATTACCATATTAAATTATAAAATAACTATAATAATAATAATAATAAAATTAGTTCAGTCATTCATGTCTTTATGTTAAATAATTCTATAAGTGGTATATGGATAATGCATTTTCTGGCTTTATAAAATATTTATATCATTATTTACTAATGTAACTGGAAACATGTTATAATTAATTAAGTCATAATTCTTTTCCTTTGCATTCGTGCAACCAAACGTTCGTATTTAAAAAGACGGAAAACATTTCAATTGTTCTTTTATCTGATGAAGAATGTTCTGCGAAACTATTTTCATTTACCTCGTCTCCTTAATCCTCCTTTCCTTTAAAGCCTGCTATTGAAGATTACTGAAGCCAATTTGAAGGGAGAAAGTTAATTGTTAGTTATCTAAATAAAAAACAAAAAAACAAAATAAAAACAAAAAACAAACCAACAAACCAAAAGAACGGAACGGTATTCTGAACGTTGGCTTTTACTGAATTATGCACCAAACCGAGTTCCGAAAGCGAAAAGTTAGGAATTCTGCGCCTCCAAGTTCATTTTTCATGGGGACCTGAAATGCGCCTCGATACACGTAGCAGTAGCGTCCTTCACCTTCGTGAATTATTTATTCCCCCCCAACAATGAATCGACTTCTTTGCAGGCAGAAGCATCCGAGGTGTGCAGCGAGAGTTGCAGATTCCTGACTCAAGTCAACAACATCAGGCCGGGCACGTGTCCGCCCGAAAACCAGGCGACGGGTTCGGCTGCCGTCTGTCGGAAGAACTGCCACGGCGACGCCGACTGCAGTCGTCAGAGTTTCAAATGCTGTTCGAACGGATGCGGATGGACGTGTCAACTTCCTTCCCACGCGCACGACGGTCGGTTTGATCTTCTCCCGTTGAACAAACAAAGCGCGCACTGCGAGTATCGGCTCGTATTTTTTGCGCCACACTTTCGCCCGCGTCGGCGACAGACGCCTCAGAAATTTGTTGACGCCGTGAGCGCTGTTTTTCGTAATGAAGTTTAAAGGAGGGATCCTCAAATTAGCCGTGAAAGTGACTTAGTGTAAACAAGGTGTCCATTCTTCTCTAGATTTTCTCAGTTTCTGTGCGTCTCCAACCTTCCGCGTACCTCCATCTTATTCATTTCCGACAATGAATTCATTCATTCCAAATGAATGAACGGCATTTACGGAAATGTTGAAATTCTATTTAAAAGCACACAAAACAGCTCGTATTCGCATTAGTACAAATTGGCATCATTTTCTTTGAAAGCATAAAAATACATGAAATGGAATCAAAGAGCGTGGAATGGAAATTTCCGAGTTGTCTTTAAAACGTCGGGCGGATTCCACTCTCATGTTATATTTACATTGAATTTGAGAAAAAAAATTATGAAAGCTCCAACAATATGCAACGGCACTCATGGGGAGACCTAATGCGCCAGTCACATCCAATAATCTTTCCACCCATCGGGAAAACAAACATTACGTCATCATCCTCCTATCGTCATCATCCTCGTCGTTATCATCGCAACCATCGTCATCATCTTCATCATCATTTGATCAAGCACGGACTGGAAGCATCGATTCCTCCACTCCAAGCTGCTTTCAACTGGGAATTAGAATTTTAATTTTCACTCTTTTAAGTTCAAAGACGATTTCCAGATAATTCGACAAAATTGCTGTTTAATTCTGTGCAATTGTATAATTGTAGCATGGAGAGCTTTAAAGGGTTTGTTCGATAATAAGAATATACCTGATAATTAATTATGAATTAACATCCAGGCATCTGAAACTTCCATGCATCAGATACATTCATGCATCACATGTAATCAAGCATCAGATACATTCATGCATCGCATACATTCATGCATCTCATACATCCATGCATCACATACATTCATGCATCCTATACATTCATGCGTCCGATACAATTCATGCACCTGAAATATAGAAGCATCCAGCAGTGGCAGTCATTTGAAAACAATTTTTCATATTTTTTTAATAAAACCAACAGTGAATCCTGGAGAAGTCTCGTATTAATCTCGAGTTTCGTCATAATCAGATTTCTCATAATCCGAGATTGGTCCATGAAATACCCTGACATACGGTTCAATATGGCCTCGAGGATGATTTTAATATTTTAGAGAATAATATTATTGCACGATAATTTGCAATTATAATCTAATTATCTGCTTAAAATTATATTTAATTTTAAATATTATTTATATATAAAGTTTAAATGATTTTTATTTATATTCATTAGAAACTATTATTTTTAGCTAAAAACGTAGCTTCAAGGAAACTTTTAATGAAATGAAGGGAAATGTCACCTACACGAATCCCGATGTTGGAATGAAAAATCTTTTTTTCACAAATTTCAATCTAAAAAAAATATTTTATTTGATTAATTCTTTTTTATTTCGGATATTAATCTCATAATATTTTGTGAAAGGCAATTCGAATGTTTTCCCATATCTGAACCGTAGCAGAATTAATGCCATTGTATGGATCAGAATTGCAGCGTTTCAATGGGAAGGCAAAATGGTGTTTTACATCCGAAGCCAGCAATTAATAAGCACGTTGAATGCCCCAAAAAAAAATGTCCGACAAAATGGATCAGCATTTTTTTCTATGAAATTAAAATAAAAACTTTTTGCATTCTTCTTTTTGCGCCCGATTTTGAAAACAAGAAGTTTAAGCGAACGGAGGCCGGAATTGAAATGGATTGTTTCACACACAACCCGCTCGGGATTTTCCTCGTCACGTGAGATTCGCATTTTTGGACGTACAGCAAAATATATTATTGCTATTATTATTATCGTTAAAATGATAATACAGATAAGGTTATTATTATTATTATTATTATTATTATTTTATTGCCGTTAAAATAATAATAAAAATTATTATGAAATTATGCCGTCGTAAAGAGAGTGGAACTCTTGAAAATGTCCTCAAGAAATAAGTGATAAGTGAAACACTTGGTGGGTCTCCCCTTACATTTCCTTCCTCACGTCGTATTTCACCTCACAATGCCTGCCCAACTCAGTTGAACTAATGGACCAAACAGCCAGTCTTCCGCGGTAGGCGATAAATTTGTCTCTGTGTGGCGGGCAATTTTAATCTTTCCATCCCTTAACGTTTCTAAGAAAAGTTCAAAATTCTACGAAGGTGTACACTAGTCGAGCATAATTTCATAATTCCTTTAAATATATTTATTTGTCTAGATATTTATTTATTTATTTATTTATTTATTCGAATGTATCTAGTTATTTATTTATTTATTAAAATTGATCTTACAAATAGGCTCAAAGCGCTTTAATATATTTGAATACCTATGTATATTCTTAGCTGTCGAATGCACTTTCAATGAAAATAATCGCAAGCTCTGCTAATGTGATTGAGCAATTTGTTGAAAGCCCCGCGTAGATGTTGCCTTTTTCCGTGTTTTCCTCTAGAAAGAAATGCTAATTATACCAGCGCACGTGCAGGATTCAAGGATTGGGAATCGAAATTCCTTAAAAATGTTTCTAGAATCTTCTCGATCCATCACGAACCTTCAATTTACTCTGCAACATCCTCGCGGCGTTCTTTTGGACGGAAGTATTTCATCTTCTTCGTTGCTTCCGTATGTAATCCCACTTAACTTTTAATTGGTTCCTTCGAGACGACAAACAACTTCCTTCTGAGAGTTAGGCAGGCAGAAGTTGGTTATGGATGGCCCTCAGAAACTGATGATCGTCTACTAATCTCCCTCCGACCTTCCATTGCTCACTGTCCCGAGTCGAGCCACTTTTCAGGAAAATGAAAAATATTTCAAGTCTCTTCGAGAGCCGCGTCCGTCCGAGGACATCAGAAAATCTTTGTCGGTTTTAAAGGGCAACAAAAATAAAGAGAAGAGGAAGGAACGAATAAATCTCTGAGGCGGTGTCTCCAATTAGCAGCAGTTGGTTTAAGGAGGACTCGTTTTCATGAGAAATGAGGACGTTATTGAGCTTTGATGCCAATGCTTTGTAATCTCCACTTTTGTTGCTTTCACGAACTGAAATGATGCCGAAATAAGTTAGCAGCTGGAAGTTAGAATTATCATTAGCGTTAAGAGTTAGTTGCAGTACAACATTAGTGTTATCAGTAGCGTAATTTACATTTTAATTCATGCAAAATGGATTTCGAAGGAATGATGGGTTTTCTTTTTATTGTAATGATTTTGTTTACGCTCGGAAAATGGGTTTTAAACAAGGTGGGTCCAAGAATTTAAGGAAAGCTTTTTGTTGCAAGCAAATGAATGAGCTTGGAAGTCACCGATGTCACCAGAGAAAGATGGATTGAGCGAATAACGAGGAGGAGAACGGATGAAAAGATAATTAATTATTTTAAACTAATAATTAGGCCTCCTGAGGGTGTGGCGCTCTTCTCTATCCGATGAACCGTCGTCATGAATATTCAACGAACGTTCAAATTAATATTCAATTAATTCCAGGAATGCCAGATATTCTGGATCCTCCCGTAGTGACTCCAATAGACACCCAGGCAGATAGCATCATCCTGCGTTGGAAGCCCAACCCATCGAACGTGACGGGGGCAGTCCTCTACATTATCGAGGTCAGGTCACACGAGGAGAGCAGCCAATCGGAATGGCAGCAAATCCTGAGGGTTGTTGATTTTCTATTTTCAGATCCTACGTAACAAGTGGCATCGGTTTTATTTCGTTACGTTCGATTGGACGTCTATTAATAGGTCCGGTAACGTAAATTTGTTACGAACGAATAAATAAATCTCCATGACAAGACGGATTATCAAACTTAGGCTTCTAATATAACGTCACTTCTAATAATGAAACCAGTTACGCAATCGTCTCCTTAATATTAATCAGTTTATGCTAATGTATCTCGAGCAGACGACATTTCCTTCAGCGCGCATCAACGACCTCAAGCCTGGACATAACTATCGATTCAGAGCATCAGCCATCAATATCTACGGCAACAGAAAACCATCGCAACCCAGTCTGCCTTACGTCGCCTTCAAAGGTTGAAAATAACTTGCTGGAAATTATAGACCATCCGTGCCATCAGTCTATTTATGGCCGACTATATTTTTTATTTTTTTTTGTGGATATTCTTAGGAATTATTTTAATTTAAAGAAATATTGTATTTAATTTTGAAAGAACCGAGAAGGCCAAGCCCTCCGGTGAACCTGACGGAGGGCAACTCCGTGATAGCGGGAGGCAAAGTCAGCATCACCATCCATTGGTCTCCGCCTCTTTTCACTTCCATTCCAATCAACAGATACAAGGCAAACCGTTGGATTGTTTCGTCTATTTTGTTTCTTGGGTTTTTTTTTTACTTTTAAACGTCAAAAATAATTCACGACGGTCGAAATGACACTGAAATGAACTTTGAAATGAGCAGATCCATTGGAGTAAAAAGTTCAAGTCATCGTCAAGTCACACAGTGCAAGACTTCAAGCAGAATGTTCCAGGAAATCAAACGCATTTCGAGCTCAAAGATCTCGAGTCTGGCACCACTTATTTCGTGCAGGTTTTCTGTTTGAAATAATCATTTTAATGATTCTTCATTAATGATGCTTTGTAATTAATGGTTCCAAAAAAGCACTTGAAATGAATGCTGCAGGTACAAGCCATCAGCATGTTCAGGGAATCGAGACTCAAAAGTGACAAGGCGGGTCTCTTCATAACAACATTTTCCTTCCAAAAACATCACGACAGAAGTAATCTGCATCACAATCTGCTTTTCACAATTTTATTCAATAAATACTTTATTATTCGTAAATTTATTATTTACCATTTATAATTTAGTAATTTAATTAGATATTTAAACATTCTACATTCTAATTCGCAAAAAAAACAAAAACTTCACCTTTAAAAGAAATAAAATAGATTAAAAATTCACTTTTAGTTCCTCCTTCATGGACAACGTCGTCAGCCTATCACCTGACTCCACCCACCCCCGAGGATCTCGTTGCTAGGAAACCATATTTTCAAAATGGCCTCCTAAAAGCAAACGTCTCGTGGACGTTTCTCGAAGGTAGTTGTTGCGGAAAATATTTTACAATTTTCAAAAAATAAATAAATGAAATGGCACGAAAAGTATTTTAAAAGAGAATTCGCTTAAAATGAATTAGAATTAATTTAAAAAAATAATCCTGCCATTCTAAACAAGAGAGACGTACGTCTGGCGAGGATAGCAGCAGACGTGCAGCTCTGCGCTCGGTTCTGCGTTAAACAAGAGATGCAATTTGAAGCTTAAAACTTTTTTACGATTATGTGACAGGAAGATAACCGTAGTTATTCCGAGTAGAAATTTAATGAGATTGCTGTCGGAGGTTGCACGGGCATAGATAGTGGTAACGAAGAATTAAAAATACAACCACCACTCGTCTGCTCTCAGATCCGCCGAGCGAGCGGGAAGGAAAGATTTCAATTTATTGGTCACCGGAGGGATGCGCATCTTTGGACGTGAGGCAAGATGAATCACTTCCCCCTGTCATGCCGGCCACAGCACATGTGAGTCTCTCTTTTTCCTCCTCGTTCTTCGGCCATTTGTCGCTCAATCAAGACAGCTTTGTTCGAGTTTTGAACAGCTTTACGATTCTCTGTCTTTCTGCTCGTGGGGTAATATTCTTGCTGGTCACCCTGCGGGGTCGCGATGATGATAATGATGATGCCTGTGACGATGACGATGATGGTGATAGTGACGTTACGTTTCTTACATTGTTGTTGATGATAATTACCAGTTTATGATAATTTGTAGTTGTCTTGATGACGACGATGTTGATGATGACGATTCTTAACAAGTTCCATTGATTCGGTCGCACTGCATGCGTGCCTTTTCAATTACTTCCGTACAGAAAAAAAAAATATTAATAAATAATAATAAATATCCCTTTGTTAATGATTAGGGCAATCATAATAATTATAATAATAACATAAATTACTGAACTCGACTTGTGAGATGCCACTGAGGGCCTCTTAAGCAGAAATTGAGCATCAAAGGGGCATCAACAATGAAATGCTTTGCCTTGTTATCAAAGCGAGAACACACTGACAATATTGATGGCTACTCCCTTTCTTCCATCGAATCTCTTGCTGCTCCTAAATTTATAAGAAATAAATTTATTTATTTATTTTAAATAAATTATTATTGCCGGTTCTCTGTGGATACTTCGGTCGAAATGCGATGGCTTTATGCTTGTGTGTATGTTTACAATGTTTGTCTTACTTGGTGTTAATTTCGTCTCGTCTTTGCATTGAGTTGTGTGCGTGATGTATGCGTGATGTGTACGTGTTATGTACGTGTTGTGTATTCATTCACGTACAATCGCCAACCGAACACAATGCAGTCCGATGACCGAGATGAGCGATGATTAAAAATCGAATGTAGTTATTTAAAGAAGTCACGCGTGATTGGTCACCATCAATCACGTGATCTCCATCAACGCCTCTTAGGAGATCCATCATGAGCCATGAATTTGTCAGGAGTCGATTATGTCCATCGAATGGGTTATATCAACAACAACTATGACAACAACAACAATAATAATAATTAAAATAATAATAATAATACAAAATAATGAAAATAGCGATATTTTCACAATTCAATGCTATTGCCACTTTTAAGCCCGAATTGTCATTTTAATCAGAAAAATAATTCTCTAAATTGTCTCATTTGTGCAGGAAAATGCTTTTGTTATTTACGACCTCCGCTTTGGATGTCGCTACTTGATAAGAGTTCAAGGCATTTCCAAGGACGGCGTGGGGGGCAAGATGTCCTTCACCTTCCTTGACACGCCCTTCTGCCATAACGTCATAGTAGTTGGCGGGGTTCTGCCAGATTGCCCCAGGAATCGTAAGATTTCCTTTCATAGCCATTCGTCATCTTCATCATTGTCATCATAATCATAATCGTCATCGTCATATATGGCATCAATATTAACATCTTCATCGTCTTCTTCTTTTTGTGATCACCATCGTTTTCTCGACATCGTCGTCATCATCGTAAGTGGTACCATCATCATCTTCAGTATATTGTTATCCAATCATCATTACCATCATTTTCATCGTCATCACCACCAAAAGTTGTCAGAGTTATTGTCATCGTCATATACAATATCATTGCCATCTTTACCATCTTTTCCTATCTTGTCATCGTCATCCTCATTCCCGGTATCATTGTTATCTTCACCACATTTTCTTGTCTTGTCATCATCATCATCATCGTCAAAAATCGTCATCACCACCGTTGCCAAAATAACGACGACCGTCATCGCAGTTCCAAGAGTTCCCGACCAACCGGTCAACATCCACTACAAATTCATCACCGGAGTATCGAGCGTGACCGCCAAACTCAGCTGGTCAGCTCCACTTTCGGACGTTCCAATTGTCGGGTACCTGGTCGTCTGGTCGCGTGTACTCACCGATGTCCATCACCTCCTCATCAACAAAACATCCACCGCTGCCAGGCTGGTCTCCAAGGTTGAGAATTCTCCATGTCCATCCATCCGTTCATTCATCCATCTTTCCATCCACCTAACCGTCCGTCCGTCTATCCATTCATCCATCCATCTAAGCAAGCATCCTCCTACCCAAGCATTCATCCATCAAGCCACCCATCCATCCATCCCTTCGTCCGTCCGTCCGTTCGTCCACCCACGAAGAGACTGATGAACGACTGGACTCAGCGTAAAATTTCGAGAATTGATTTGCATGAGTAATGAATTCCATCTTCAAGTCGTAAAGACGCCGCCGAGTTGAGCTCCTGGCATTCGTCTGACATCGGCCTGAATTATTTCCACTTAAATCAGGAAAATTGTTTTTTACATTTATTTTTTTTCGTCGTTTTCTTTCTTTCTTTCTGCAATTTAATATTAACTTTATTGCCCTCATAATTCTATTCGCGACCAGGACGTTCAAACTCTGGTGATGGGCAGTTTCGAGGAGGAGACGATATACGCCATCAGGATTCAAGCAAATTCCAAGTCCGGGTGGGGCAGAGTGGCTTCGCTCAGACTCACCACCCCGAGCATCCATTCGGGGTCTTACGGGAGTAAGTTGTTGAACCTCGTGGTAGTTGTTGATGTTGACGTGTGACGAAACTAGTCTGGCCAGTGCAATTAACGGGAGATTATTAACAAATCGATCCAATTGAAATCAGATCCTGCCTACAAAGACGTCAGTTCCGTAGAATCAAGACACAACCAACCCGACAACCGCCTGAGACAGAATTCAGTGAGGAACAGATACCTCACCACCTCGTACAGCTTTCCACCTCCTGTCGTAAACCTGGATTTCTCCAGGTCGTCGTCGTCGTCATCATCATCGTCATCTGGATCCAAGCGTACCTATTACAACGAATTACAAGTATCTGACATCAGACCCCCGCCATCGTCGTCGTCGTCGTCAACGCGTTGGACGAACGCGTTGGTCTCCTTAGTTTCTCAGATGTTGTGCTTTCCAGGCTCAAAGTCCTTCGATCTGCTCAGACCTCGTCTCCTGGAAGTTTCTGCCACTCTGCCTTTTTTCGTTTCCCTGCTAATTGCACGCCATCTTTCTGCAGTCATCCTACTCAGACTTTAATTGCTCCCCAAACAACTGCTTCTTGTGACTGACGGGTCTATGCAAAGAAATTTCTGCTTCTTCAAGAAATCCTACTAATTGGTTGGCAAGGAATTGTTCTCGAAGACATCGTCGTCGTCGTCATGCCATCATCGTCGTCGTCGTCGTCGTCATCGACTCTTTCAGGATCAAAGTCAAACTTAACTTTTCACTCCTTTTCCTCCTTAACCTGTCATTGCATTCCAGAATTTCACCTAGGCTTGATGCAATCATCTTTCATTTATTTATTTATTTATTTATTTAAAGCATATTTATTTGAAATATATTTATTTGAAATATTTATATTTATTTCAATTGTTTAAACAAATCATTCACGTCTTAATTCGAATTAAATGCTTTCATCAAGTTGGCCTCGATAAGTATGAACTGCAAAATTTTGTTCAAACTTTCATGCCTTGAGTTCGTAATTTGTGGTTATTATATTTAAAATTATTCAAATTTATTATATTTTTTCGAAATTGCATCGTATTTAATAAAAGTATTACATCACGAGGATCATTCGTTATTGTTGCTGTACAAAAAAATGTCACCATCACGTTCTTACGACCCTTCACTGGCTTCAATGTCCTTCGTTGCTTGTTGAAGAGTTCCCAATAAAATGCTTCAAAATGACTTTTAAACGTTCTCTCGCGAAAAAAAGAAATAATTAAATACTTAATCGATAAAAATATGAAAAAATCATTTATCATCTCAACAAGCCAAAATGGCTACCAAACAGAACCTGCCTGACTCGCTCTCCTAAAAAAAAAATAAAATAAAAAAAATAAAAAAAATAAAACTTTATTTCATCTAGGAAGTCGGACATCAAATGCACTCATTAACCTTTGAATGGAAATGTTCATTTGAATATCTTCATCAATCAACGTCAGGTGGAAAAACTCATCCAATTAGCTGCTGTTTCTGCAGCATTTTGGAGCAGCAAGAAAATCTTTGTTTTCAGTAAACAACTCCTCGGAGGAATTTCTTTCTAGAAATAAAACAAAAAACATGGACGACTCGCGAAACGCTGACGATTTAAAAGAAAACGAATTGAAAGAGAATTTATCGAGTTATGAAAATGTTTGCTCAAGAAATCTTTCGGACCTCAACAAACAATTGCTTCTCCTTCGCGTCCAGGATTCGGCCAGTTTGTCTTCTTCAATCAGACAACATTCAGAGCCGCCGGACAATCGAGAGTCGCCCGATGCCGTAACCGGTCGTCCGACGGACGAGCAAAAGTTGATGCACAGAAAAGCGTCGCAAGTCGACCCCGATTGTCACGAAAAGCCAAACGTTCGAAGCAAGAGTTTGTCGGCCAGCATCGGAAAGTTGAAATGCTCGGCCGAGAATTTCAGGAAGTCGTTGCATAAAAACTGCCAGCCGTGCAACACCTTGGAGAATCAAAGCTTCGTCAGCCTCGAGGAAAACTTGAACTCGCTCGACAGAACCATCAAGAAATGTTACCTTCAACTCAACAAGAAGCTGAAGAGAGAAGCGGTCAGCAACTACGTTCCCAGTGCTTCTATAGCTAGACTTTCATGTCGGCCATTGTTGAGGACGGAAAAGGTTTTTATTATTTTAGATTGTTAACATTTTTATTCTAATTATATTTACATTGTAATAGTAATAACGATATTAATAATAATAATAACTTTGAAGATGATGATTATTATTTATGAATTATCAGATATGCACGAAAATTGCAGTACACGCATGGGATAGTCAATGAATATCTAATGAATATTTAATGTATATTAATGTAATGAATATTCATTGAATTAACAACGAACGTTGTCGACAAACAGGTCATTGTCTTCATAAGAGTGGTCTTCCTCAAGATAGGAGAGATTGACACCATGAAGGAAAACTTCACGGCAGACGCTTTCATACAAGCAAGATGGCGGGAACCGGCATTGGACGGCATGATTTCCCAGGTATTCAGTTAATGGATATTAATAACCATCTGCTTTATTAATATTCATGTATAACTCTTAGAAATGCTTCTACATGATGGAATGCAACCTGCATGACGGATATAAATAAAACCTCATTGGCCATTGATGTAAATAAAACCTCATTGGTCATTGATGTAAATAAAACCTCATTGGTCATTGATGTAAATAAAACCTAATTGGTCGTCATAGTTAAGAGATAAACCGGCACCTAGCATTCATGACTCTTCTTAATTTGTTGAAGGAAATATTTAACTGAAATTAATTGCTTCCAACCCACAGAGAGACATTCCAAGTTCATTTTCTAATCCTTTTTTCTGAACATTTTTAGAATGTTTTTGGTTTTTGGTTTTTCTGTAGATAAAAATTGAATCTAATTGCAGAAGGTTTGAGTTCAAAGAATTTAAAATAAAATTACAAATAAAAGAATTCACAAAAAAAAATAGAATTGGTTCAATGAATTCAAGTAGTTCAATTTCAATTAATATTGACATATTTCAATAAATAATTTCTTTAATTTTATTAATAATTAATTTCAACGTAATTAATAATAAATTGAGATAATTGAGAAGTATTATTATTATTATTATTATTCACAAAATATAATTCATCATCTCGACATCAGCACATCAGCACATCAGCACAACAGGGCACGAACAATCAACATCACGAACCAAAGATGCTGTAATGCATTCATTTGGTCAGGACGCGATCGAATCTGTTTTGCCATTAAATACATTTTTCTTCAAATCTAATTAATTATTCATTTGTCACAAGTCTTATAAAGAATAAATTAACATTAATTAACATAAATTATTATTAATGAGCAAGCATCGAGCGTATTAAAGAAGCGTTTGCTCTCCTGACTTTGTAGCATAATTAACTTAATTGATTTAAGAGGATGAATATATGAACAATTTAATCAATCTAATTTCTTCTTTTGTTTTTGTACTTTTGAACTTTAATGTATTTAATTAATGTATTTATTTATTTATTTAATAATTTAATAATAATAATTTAATAATAATTATTATTAGTTAATTAATTACAAATGAAATTAAAACGAATCCAGGATGATACCTGGTAATTGCTTTCATACTTCTGAGAAGTTCGAGTTAATTGGCCAAGGAACCGCACAACGGCATTAAGCACCTGGCGCTGTTGTTAATCATATTCATGTTGTACTAATTTAACCGAGTTAATTAAAAATCATGTTTTTATCGTCCACCTACCGATTAAAATGAAATATCAAAAGATGAAAACTAGTCGAATTTCTTAAATTAATATGAAAAATATTGAAGGAAGCGCTGCGTTTCTGTCTGTCTCTTAAAATAATTAACGAATTAAAATATATATTTAAAAAATCATAAAATATAAAATATATCATTGACAAAATGCAAATTTAATAAAATTGATAATAAAAGCAATTTATTGTTGAGGCTTGCAAGGTGGTTTGAAGGTCACCCATGGATGGTACCTGACACAAAAGAAATATTTTAACTTAAATTACTTTCTGAGCGGGATGTTTTACTCCCTTGAAAATAATTTGTAATGATATTATATGGTAGATGTGAATTAAATATAATATATTAAAAATAAAACTATTTAATGACTCTTAAATTCAAGTATGGAACAAAGGAAATCATTATAAAGTAAATACTCAACAATAATAAAAATATTCTATTAATTATATTTAAGTAATTAATAATTTATAATTAATATTAATTAATTTGATATTTATAATTAATATTAATTAATAATTTATAATTAATATTAATTAATAATTAAGAATAATTAATATTAATTAATTAATAATAAATCATTATAATCGTTTAATTTTAATGCCCGATTATTTTAATTTTTAAATTTAAAAGCAATAGACCGTGAAATATAGCATTTCTTTTTCGCAAACACGGGACATTAGAAAGCAGTTGGTGAAAAATGAGATTCATAACAAATAGCTTTATTATGGAAGCCATAACTCACCATGCCAACAATTGATCTGCTCACTTCCTCCTGCAAATATTGACCAACGAATGCTTTTATTAACAAACTTTCTGCTCTCCCGGCTTTGTTTTCGTTTGTCATTCCTTGCAAATATCATGATCATGACCATGATCATCGTCGTCGTCGTCGTCGTCGTCGTCATCATCACCACCGCCACCACCATATGCATCTTCACATCGCACCATCATCCTTCACCGTCGTCATAACCTCAGCATTACCATCATCATTCACCATCATAATATTAATAATGAACTGTAGCGCAATCATTAGTTGCCATCGTAATGAGCATCATCATTATCAGCACATACGTCATGGATATCACCACGTGCATCATCATTATCAGCACGTACGTTATCGATATCATCACGTGCGTCATCATTATCAGCACGCACATTATCCCGATAGTAATTAGAAGTAATTCCTGCTCAGAAGAACAAAGACATTTTTCTTTTTAATTTCTTTTTCCAACTCCTGGAAATTTGTTGCCATTTTTAAATCTTTGTCGAGTAGAAGGAGGCAACTGAAAACCTTTCTTCTACCGACAGTTGTTCCAGCAATAGACATATTAATTAATTAATTGACATTAATTGATATTAATTAATTGATTGATATTAATTAATTAATTGATTGATATTAATTGATATTAATTAATTAATAATTTATTAATATTTAATTATTTATTAATAAGCAGGAAATAAAATTTAGTGAAAAGTTACTGAAAACATGTTATGGGTTTAAATGTTTAAAAAATGTATTTTATTCATTGTAAAATCATTTTAATTAGCAACAATTTAAAGTATTGTTAATACCTAACAACTTATATCGGTGATGATGATGATGTGTTAGCTGAAATAGGCTGATAGTCTTGCAACCAATTACATAGCTAGTTTAATTATTAAGCAGATTTCATTACAAATTCTATTTAATCACCTAATTTTGCGTCAAAGCGATTTAAAATCACTTTTTAATACATTTATTTTTAGTAAAATATCGCTTAATAATTAAGTTGCAGTGATATTATTTGAAATACCGCCTTGGAGATCAGGCGACATGAAACCTCCGAGGAGCTTCAAACCCTTCGGTCGAGAAGTCCCCATGACGTATTCGGGGGTGGACAGCAACAGGTGCTCGGCCGGGTGTTCCTGTCGATTTATTGCTCTTCTGAACTACATGCTTCAACTGATTTTGGGAGTCTCTCTTAGGCCTTCTGATGCGCGTTAAGCAATTGAATGAAGATCGTTATGGGAAAGCTCCTTATTTTCTCCTTTGCGCCTCTTACACGAGGAGTTGATGATAATGAGCTCGATGCATTATTATTTGAAAATATGTTTAAGAGATGGAAAAAAAAGTCAAACGATGATGAATTCATGAATTTATTACTTGCTTCCATATCAGAACCCCGACGACATAGACTGGGGCAAGTTCTGGAATCCCAAGATTTACATCGAGAACAGCTACACTGACCCGAAGGAGACGATTTGGCAGACGATTTCCTTCAATGCCAAGCAGGAGGCAACAGTCCTTGAAAGGAGAAGAATTCGAGGATGTTTCGTCGAAAATTTGGAACTCGACGAATTCCCTTTTGACACTCAGGTTCTTCTTTTCAGAGGATTTATGTTACATTTATGGGGTAATCAAATAAAATATATAATTATATTTTCACTTTAAATAATATAATCAAGCAATTATATAAAATATAATGAGATTTTCACTATTCAAATAATTGTAAAATGAAATAAATATTCATTGACTTTAGTAGAAGACATTTCGATATTTTGTTTTATGTTGCACTTTTAGCGAGTGCTTGCATGATTGTCATTGAACATCACCATTGTGAACTCGGAGAACTAATTAAACTTATTCAATTAAATTATTTTATTTCTAAATTCATTTAATTTCGGTTCATCATCATCATCATCAACATCGTCGTCGTCGTCGTCACCATCGCCACCATCGTCATCATCATCGTTGTTTTTATTCAGTGTTTTAAAAAAAATAGCTGAATGTCGTCAGTGTACTGATTCGTGATTTCCATCTCAACCTACGACAATTTTCTATGTCAAAAAAACCCCATTACATTTAAAAAACCAAATAGATAAATATACTCTTTCGTTTGGTTTGTTGAAGCTTCAAATGTTTGCAATTTTTTTCCCGCGAACATGTTTTGTTTTTCGTGTTCAAATGAATGATTTTCTGAAAACATAGCCGAACCTACAAAGCTGAAAATTGTGCAGCAACAATAACAACAACAACAACAACAACAAACAACAACAAGAACAACAGCAAATAAAGCCTAATCCATGTTCTTTTGTCATCCATCCCTGTCTTTGAACGTCCATGAAAACACTTCTTCATGATTAATTCGGTCTCTGAACTTTATTGATGATATTCATTCGACGAAAGCATTGGAAGTACATAAACTCTCTCTCATCTCATTTAAAAAGTGAAACCGACTGCTGTAGAAATGTACGTTGGTATTTACACTTGTGGCTGTTTTCATCCAAGAATCCAGAAGAATGTTTGAAAGTTGTTTTGTTGCGTTTGTTGTGACATCCCGCAATCTTAAAGCCATCCATCATTTTCATCTTCATTTTGTGGTCTTTTGTGAATTTATTATTTTTATTCAATGATGGATGTCAACAAAAGAATTCTGTGACATCGTCAACATTCCACCGCTGATTATTTCGTTATTTAATTTGCTACAATCGACTAAAAACTATCATTATCATAATTATCATTATTATTACTATTATTATTATTACTATTATTATGTTGCTATTATCATATTACTATTATTATAGCGTTTAAAATTTAAAATTACTTTCAATGGTTAGAAAGATTCAGTTCACATAACAACGTGACCACCTCAGGACTTGACCTTGACAATCACCACTGAAAGGTCAGAAACTGAATTGGAATTGGAGGAAGACACCGACGAGATTTCAAGTATCAACGTTCAGTCCTTCGTTGACGAACAGGAGTGGAAACTCCACAGTCACGTCGAGACCTGGAAGAAGATTACAACTAAAGTAATTGTTTGAATGATGATGACGACGACGATGATGATGATGACGACCACAAAGATAATGATGATTATAATCATAATAATAATTTTAATAACATCACAGGCTTACCAAAATTCCAAGGCCAAGCATCCTTCCTTTTCAACTTCGTGCAGAGCAACCAGGAGACCTGGGTTCTTCATTTGGAACATTTTCCTTGTCATGGTTCAAATTAGTTTTGTTTATGGACACTGTTTATGATTATCATCTTATGATAAGTCATCTGCATCATTTATTTCATTTGTCGATTTTAATTAATCTTAAATCTCTTTCATCACTAAGCACGTAAATAAGCCGCAGAGATGCTGTGGATGTTCTCGAGACCTTAAGGAGAATGTAATTGCTCAAAACTAAACATTAATTTTTAAAGCCTTTAGATTAATAAATGCCTTTTTGACGAAGAAATCCCAATTTAAATGTGTTCTAAAGAATACATCATTTAACTTTCAAAGAAGACTGAACGTTCACTGAATCAATGAAAGTTAAATTTCTGTTAACATTTTAGTAGTGACTCATGAACTGTTCCGCCCGACCACGCACCATTGCTTGATTAAATTAAGCTTATTAATTCAATTTACGATATAAATAAACAAATAAATCAGGTATCCGTCATAGAATTACAATCCGTTAAGAATTACAATAAGTACTACGAGTTCAAAATAAAATAATAGTCTCTTGAAAATTGAATAAATTAAAAATCAACTGGATAAATTATGTTAATGACAACCACGTGAATTGTTGGCAGTTGTTCATATGCAGCCTCACATTCGCCACTTTCTGCGTGGACCTCATGAAACCCGAGAACAGACTCCAACTCTCCTTCATCCTCCTACTCACGACAATCACATTCAAATTCGTCGTCAGTCAAACACTGCCCAGGATTTCCTACCTCACCTACTTGGTTTGTGGTCGTTGTTTGTTTTAATTTCTTACGAGATCCGCGTTAATGAAACAAACGTTGATATCTCTTGATGTCACGATCCAGTGGTCCATGGATAGTTGCACCAGTGACAGCCGATTAACATAATTAATGCCAGCCCAGGACAAGTGGATGGAAGTGGATAGTAATTTATTACGAGACCCGTTTTAATGAAAATACCACTGATAGCCACGCGAGCCAATTAACATAATTAATGACAACTCTAGGACAAGTACATTCTCATATCGATGGCAATCCTGTGCGCTGTGTGCGTGTGGCACGGCCTCGTCTTCTCCTTCTTCAGGAACGACCTTGAACTCGCAAAGGTCGTCGACAGATGGGCCCTCATCATTTCCGGTTCAGCTTACTTCCTCTTTCACGTGTTCTTCTTCTCGACAATTTATCTCGTTGTTAGTTGATTGATGAATCAATTAAAATAAATTAATAGATTAATTAATGCATTATAATATGTAAATTATGTTGTTTAGTTAGATGAATGTTCTTTTTTGTTATTTTAAACCAGAATATGAGTTAATTTATCCAATATTTGCGATAAATGAAGTTGCTACTTTTTTTGTCGTTGTTGATATGAGATACAAATACGTATCTGAGAAGTGAAAGTAAATTCCAACTCACGGACGCAAGTTTTATCAGTTTCCACTAGATTTCCATAATTAGGGGGGTTGGGTATGGTCAGAGTTAATAATAATAATAATAATATTGGGAATTTTAGAAAAATTGTTGAAAAGAGTTTAAAAGTTTGAATACTAAGATGGAGACTGTCGATATCTGACAATTTAAATTAAATTAAAATTAAATCAAAAATTTTTTTGAATTAAGTTATAATTTACAGTTGCAATTAAACTTTATTTTGACTGTACACGTATTTTTAAGTGACGATTTACTCAGTATTTATTAACTGTATTTTCTGTGGTTTCTAAGAAACTTATCGCTGTTGTATGTTCAATGGCTGATTTTTATCTAATTTTATAATTCAAATATTTTTAAAGTTGCGGATAAAGGCTTTGTTTACATTCGTAATTTGAATACAATCTTTATTTTCTTCCTTCAAACTTAGTGACGATGTCAAATAGTTGTGAGTTTTTCAGGCTCTCAAGAAGAGGTGGAAATATGACAAGAAAGACAAAGAACACAAGGTTATAACATTTTATTTTTTATTATAAATAAAGTTATAAAATATAATGTAATAATATAATAAAAAAATAATGTTATAAAAAATTCACTCAGCTGGAATCCTAGGCGCAAGTCCATCAAAGAAATCTTAAATTGCACAAAATTTCACGCAGCTAATCCTACTTTAAATTTATTTGGTTTCATAATGTTTTTGAGGGCTTTCTGAAATTTTTGAGGTCATGTTATCACAGGGATATCAAAGGTATATCAATTTGTAAGGTCATGTTATCATGGGTATATCACTTTTTAAGGTCATGTTATCATAGGGTTATCAACGGGAAGGGGACAATTGGTACGCCATTGGGTTCTTGTATGAAAAAAATGTTATCATCCTTTTATTATTGCGGATAAATTTATAACATTTGAGTATCTTTATCATAATTATTGTAAAAATTATTATTATTATTATTATTTTATTATTATTATAAAAATTAATATTCATTTACCAGGAAAGAATTAAAAGGCTGCAGCGACTTCAAGAGCTCACGAAAATGAAGATGTTTGATGATGTAAATGCAGAAGCAGACAATCCCGGTGCAATGTTTTAATCAATCAATATTTACGTGGACTGATCGATTTGCTCAATTTCTTTCACTTAAATGACTTAATCGAATGAGGATTTCATTAAAAAATAATGCTAAATATATATTTAATGAGCCCGACGATTAAACATTAATTTGCCTAAAGCACCCACAGCAAATATTGGCTATTCAATTCCAGCAGGCATTTTCAAAAGTAAATGACAATAACAACTGATAACAGATGTTGACAATACCTGTGCGGTGTTTTTAATGGTGGCAGGACAGGAAGAGTTATGATCAAATTTAGGAGTGCTTGAAACAATTATTTCATTTTAGCCGATCTTTCAAGCTCCTTCTGCGTCCCAGTTGCTACTTGATAATCGATCTGCCATTTGCACAACCTTCCTACTTGAGGTAAGCAGTACAGGCTGGGTTTGCGACACATAACGACTGTTTCCATGCAAGGGCTCCACACGGTCGGCCAGCCCGCAATAAATTATTATTTCTCAATTGACATAAACATTTTCATTTTGTTATTTGTCTCATAAATATAAAATTTTCGAAAAGATTCTATTAATAATATCGTAATTTATTTAAGACGAATGATTGTAGTAATCGTTAAAAGTCAACGTCTTCAAGCGATTTGATGTCCAAGCCAGTTGGGAGTAATTGTAAATTTATGAATTCTCATTCAAATCACTTTCAACGACATAATATTTAAAATATCACCGATCATGCTTTTGCTGGAATTTGTCCTCCGATGCATTAGGAAATGTTTGCTTTTGGCAATGTTTCAACAAATGCCAGTCAACATTAAGCATGTACCGAATAACAAATTTCACGAAATATCAGATAATTTCTGATGTTTAGATGCTTAATCATGCTCTGGATTTCATATTGAATTCCATGTAACTACTTGGTTGAGGTTAAAGTGGTTAGAAATATTCATTTGTTTAAATAAAGTAATCTCAGAATATGTTCATGTTTTTCTTTCATAAATTCCAAATAAATAGCTGCTTTTGTAACATATGCTCATGAACACTGATAAAATAATCTGAAGATATACTTAAAGTAGTGATTCAGACATGATTACAAGTAGGTAAGTGCAAGATTACATTATGCATTAAGAAATTGGTAGTGAGAAAGATTTTTAATGCATGAGTCGCGGGTTTGTGGCCCAGCTTCCTCTGCCAACCCTTGCTCCTCCCTTTGGGTAAGGACACGGATCGTCGGGGTTTTTACAATTTTGATTAAAATATAGTCTTATATCTTTAGAGAGAGGAAATAGAGCTTTCTGATGGCTAACAGACAGGGAGAGCATTGACTAAAGCACATTGTAGATTGATTAGGAGTTAGCTAACTAGGTTTACGTATCTGACCAAACCCTTTTGCCTGACTATATTTGGTTTTTCTCTTCTTCGGGAAAGCACCTCTCTTTCTGAGGTGAAGTGAAAATAAAATTTTATTTTGTTCGCTTTGAGTGATGCGATGATTCTTCCACCGCCGCACACCGGCAACTCGGCATTTGAAATTTGTTTACAAAACGCAGCTCCTCCTCTCATGAATATAACGTCAAAAACCTGCCGTCAATCCCCGACAGGCATCACCAGGATTTTGAAAATGTTCTTTACGTCGCTGATTAATTGATTTGAAGACTTGATTTGTCCTCTCATACAAAAAAACAACAGCCATTCGAGGGATTAAACAGAGCCAAAGGGAGAATCCTCTAAACACCCTCTTTAGCCTACGTCAATGCTATTATAAATTAGAAAATAAACCTGCCAAGACTTGGAAGTCTTCAATCCATCTTCCCTCTTCTTGTTAATGGTAGCAAGCGATCGAACCTATTATATACTTTAACATATAATATGTACGTATATTTTGAAAACGCAGTTTTTACCATCTTTTTCATGTGTTCATATAGAAATGTTATATAATTTATAAAAGCATATCTCCATCCAACTGGCCCACATCGAGTTCGACCTTAACACTTTAACCTCTCAACCTTTCAAAAACATTCTAGCCGTGGGTCACCGATATGCTATCCAAAATGTCTTTGCTTTTTACGAAAAATTTGATTGTTAGACAGGTTATAAATAGATTTATTTCTATAAACTGTTAAAAAGGTGACTTGTCAATTGTTGGTTTTGCAGGCGTTTGCGAGTATTCAATCGAGAACTTTTAGCTTCTCTCAGACTTTGTCTACAAAAGTAAGATATTTAAACGTAATATCCAAATGTCCTTTTAATTATTTTATCATTTTGAAATTAAGAAATTGTGGGACCTAGGCAAACTTAATCATGTAGCCATAGCCGTTCCAGATATTGACAAAGCAGCTACGATGTACAAAGATGTTCTTGGTGCAAAAGTTAGCGAAAAGCATGTGAGAATTTTAAAAAGTTTTCATTTTGAGATTCAAAGTAATTAAGGACTAATAAACTATGAAATTTGATAGGCCCAACCTGAACATGGTGTTTACACTGTGTTTGTTGAACTTGGAGATTCAAAAATTGAAGTTAGTAGAAGGATATTTAAATTTTTTAAATTTTTTTAACCTTTTTGTATTTTTACCACTTAAGCTGCTTTATCCACTTGGTGAAAAGAGCCCCATAAAAGGGTTTCTTGACAAGAACCCTTCTGGAGGACTGCATCATATTTGCCTTGAGGTGAGTTAAAAACTGGATGACAATACATGGTGATATAGATAAATATCTATATTTTAGCAATGAATTTAAATATCAAAACGATGAATATTGATTTAATATTCTAGGTGACAGACATTGAAGCAGCAATAAAAGATGTAAAGGCACACAACATCAGAACATTAGGTGATCGAGCAAAAACTGGAGCCCATGGCAAACCAGTGATATTTCTTCATCCAAAGGATTGCAATGGCACTTTGGTGGAATTGGAACAAGTTTGAAGAGTTACCATTGCAAACATATGCCAAAGCTTGAAAAATCAATGAGAAATTTCTTAAATCGATTTAATCATTTTTTTGAACATTTTATGATGATGGTGACCTTCTTAAATAAGATTTATTTGTAAATAAATTATTAAGAGAGTTTTATGTAATGATTCTATGTTGTGATGATAACAGGCTTTGGTTTTGCTAGTTTTGGCTTAGTCTGTCAAGAATTAAGACCAATTATGAGCAAACACTGACTGTAACACAAATTCCATATTAGTCATTACATTTATGCTATATAATTTTCACTCCAACAAATTCTTATTGTAATTACTCCCTTTTGATTACGGCATTTTCCAATTTATTTCTCAGATTTGTGCCATGTTGAGGTAAAGCCGTCCAATTAACCGATCAAATCTGAAATTTCTGAAACATCTTTTTCATGATAGGGATATTTCCCTGACCAGTTTTGACCATTACAATCACTTTAAATGGAAATCTAATGTCATATTAACTCATTAGCAACAACTGATTGTTAAGTACTAATAATTTATGAACACTTGTATATAAGGAAGGCAATGCTCTCAATTTAATGGCTTTTTTTAGAGTTTACATTGACTAATATAAATAACTGAAAATGTGGCTTAAAAATTCTTGATAACATTTATCTGCATACATATTGGTTCTTTCCTATTCTGTTTTGTCTTATTTCTCCTCTTTTATTTATTTATAAATAATAATTTCTTAAGTTTTTATTTGCAAAGCTTTGCTCTAAAAGCATTGTATAAATTGTGTAAATATATCATCTGTAAGAATAATTCCTCTATATTATCACATAAGGTTTCAAAATCGTTTAGTTCATTTATTGATGCTTAGGAAATGAATGAGTTATTGTTGAGTTGTTTAATGTTTCCATCCAGGGATGCTTTGCAAGTCTGAGAGTCATGAGCATGATAGTTTGAGAGCTGTGCCTGCATAAATAGTGAAGTGTTTGTTCACAGTCTAACTGTTGTCTCATAGTTAAACTGGTTCTATGGGGTTTAAATCTTTTATGACAGCATTGCTTTCACTTTCATGGCTTTGGAATTGGAAGGAGTTTACTGATAATTTTACTGTTGATTTTTGATTGATTATATTTATCTCCAAACTGGGGTTAAAAAATGGCTTCTACTGTGACTCCAAATCAATTTTCACAAAAAATGAGAAATTTTTTAATGGAAGCAAGTAGGACTAAAAGTACTTTGCTATTATCTATTATCTAGTTCGCTATTATCTATTTTATCAGTGTTTCTGCTTAGGGTGCAGTCGCATTGTTTACCTAGAATTTTTCGATTTTCAATTTAAATATATCCTTTATACTTCTTTTGATAACAAAATAAATATAAATCATTGCATTGTACCCATCCAAGAATCACTTGTTCATTCAGGTACACCCGTTTCAAATGCTTGGTATAGGGAGGGGGCCAATCCTCTGAAGATTTCTGCCAGAAAGCTCATCCAAGAGTTTCAAACAATATATTATATAATGGCGACATTCTGGAAAGAGTACAAAGGATGGCAAATAGGACAAAGGTCGATGACAAAGGAAAATTGATTTAAGAGTAAAGATGAAGATATAAATTCTTATATTTGGAATAAAGGGGAGGCGGAAATTTCATAAAAACAATTGATAATAAAGTAAAATAAAAAATAATTCTTTTCTGCGAGATAACCAGAAGCAAATTCACGATGATATAAGAAAATAATCTATTCAGGAAAGCTGCAGGTGCTCTTGGGACACAAGTCCTAAGAATAAACGAATTAGAATTTAATGAGTCTGTACAAGTGGAGCAGCGAAATTTAAAAATTAAATCAAAAAAAGAAATTGCCTAATAGTTAAACTCCCTAAAAGTTAGTCTCCCTAAGGCACTATAAATATACACTAAATTAAGAACCAGTAGACACTAAAGTTTGGCAACGCACTTGATGAAAAAGCTTTGCGTCGTTAACATTCATTTCCCACTTAGTAGACGTTATAGCAGCCCAAAATATTTCGTATGGCAATCTCGTGATGATATTATATGAATGTTCTTTGGTATCGAAATATGACGTCAGCGTTTTGTTACGTCCGAAAATTCAACAACGTGTAAGAATAAAAACAGAAAAGTACACTAAACATCCCACTTACTCAGTTGTTTCTATTAACTTTTTTTATTTCTTCACTTTTAAATTCGAAACTACATAATAATCGCAGTTCATATTATGCTGTAAACTCGCATGCTGCTTAGTTATACCGCGCTAATTTACCTGCCAGATAATTCCAAACACCATCGGCTTACGAACAACTATTTGCTGATTGATGCCAAGGTTCTGGCAGGAATAAAGCAACTTGAACAACCAACTCTACACCGATGTGGCAACAATTGAGCTCAGGGGTGGAATAAGGAGGTTTGGAACTTATCGGAGTATAGCAGACCAATGAACGCCGTTTGCAGAGTGTACCTTGTTTCGACAGTAGAGGTATTCATTGCTTGTTCAGCGGAATTACTTTTACGATTTTATCGTCCAAACGAGGTAAAGAACCACAAATTTGCCACGAATTCGTGAGGAAATGTCAAGAAGAGTTGCCGTTCATCAACGACACAGAGTTTCCATAGATCTTGAGTCCATGTTCTACAGAAATGGCTACAGGCTTGGAGAAAAAATTGGCACCGGATCATTTGCCGTCGTGAGGAAAGCACTAAATTCCACGACGGGAAAACCGATGGCCGTTAAGATAATCGACCATAACTTGGCTACGAAGGAAGTTCAAGAGAAGTTCTTACCAAGGGAATTAGAAATTATAAGCACTCTCAAACACCCTAATATTATAGAAGTCGAAAAAATCGTACGGTTTGGTCCCTACACGTGTGTTATTATGGAGCAGGCGAAAGAGGGAGACCTGCTTGAATTCATCCTAAAGAAGGGCTGTATGGCTGAGCCAGCTGCCAAGAAGATAATCATTGGCATCGTCAAAGCTTTGCAATACTGTCATTCAAACAACATCGCACACCGAGATCTCAAATGCGAGAACATTTTACTGGGTGAGCACGGTGAACCGAAATTATCCGATTTTGGTTTTGCCCGATGCATAATCGACCCTCTAACGAAAAAACGACTTTTGAGTCGAACTTTCTGCGGCAGTGCAGCCTACGTACCGCCAGAAGTCCTCAGAGGAACCCCATACAATCCCATGATGTCTGACGTCTGGAGTTTAGGGGTCATATTCTTCATCGTCGTCACCGGTCTCATGCCATTCGACGATTCCAATTTGCCGAAAATGGTAGAAAGTCAAATAAAGAAAAAATGGACTTTTCCAAAAAATTGCAAGGAGCGACTTTCAAGCGAGTGTCAGCATCTCATTAGGAAAATGTTGGAGCCCGACATCATGCTTCGAACGACGATCAATCAATTGGCCTCCAATGAATGGTTAAAGACAGATCCGCCTCCTGAGAAAACTTAATGCTAACCTGCAATAAGTAACTATATCACGATAACAATTTTAAATGTGGACCTTGCAATTTTTCAATTCTGAAACATTCAGTCAAATTTTTAGGCCAATTGTTTACACTTCAAATTGTTCCGCTTTTAAAACAGAATTCTGTGATTTACCGTGGTCTTGCTAACCGTCAAAATGAATCGAAGACAACATTAAATTTTTCATCATTTTATTGGGTTGGATGATTCAAAGAAATTTCTGTCAGTTACTAGCGGAAGTGGAGAGAGTTCTATGTTTGTTTATTTGTATTGAATCATAAAAAATAATTTGTACACAATTTTTAAAACAAATACAATACATGAACATAGAACCCTCCTCGAGTTTTTCTCTCAGTTTTCCGCATCGGAGAATGTATTAATGATCCACCATCAACAAATTAGCGCTATTAATGCATAATGCATCTTTATAGGTAAAAGGAGTCGAAACCCATCTTTATGTTACTTTCGCTATAATTATTCACAAACTAGTCAAATCTAATACAACAAAAACTACTGAAAAAATTGGGAAAATTAATTGTAAAAAAAAATGAAAAGAAAAACATTAAAATATTATTAGATGTGCTTTTCAATGAATATTTTGCATGCCATAAATAAAAATGTGTCATTTCTTTAAAAAAAACTCCAGAGTTTTCATTTTTTATTGGATAAATTATCTAGATTTCTTTCATATCTTTAATATTATTTTGATTTTAATTTTTATTGTCTAAAATGTGCATGTTAAAAGCATGTGCGACATACCCTCACTAAAAAAATGATTGTGCCATGATATATATATACAACTTTTTTGTTATTTACTCAGCATTATTTACCCAGCAAGCATTTTTACGTGATCGAGGATAATGAGGCACGCAAACATTCTCATGTAGTTAAACTAATGAAACTTCGACAGTAAAAACAGAAATGTCCTAGCTACGTAAGATGTCAGGATCGTCGCACCAATCCCACCAGCAATTTCTTTGTAGATCGCTGATGATATCTTAATTCGATCGTAAATTTCTTATTTGTTTCTGATGTCATGAACTAGTTCGAACTAAGTCCCACTTGTTTGTGCTTTTCAGTAGAGATCTCTACTAACATCGTGCAATCCAGGATAAATTTCGACTTAAAAACTTATAACTAATTTAAAAAAAAACAAACTTTTAAATTTGCAAACTTTCGAATAAAACCAAAAGTAATAAATAAGGCTTAAATTTCGAAATGAGAAAGTCAACTAAATGTATCTGATAGTGCACTGAAACTTATTTTTAACATGATATATCTACAGCAAAAAAAATATTATTAATAAATTGAAGAAAAACTGATAATATTTTTATATTGTCCTCCCATTTTGTAAGCAAAATTTATTGTCTATTGCGGGTTCCGGTTTTGTTTTTATAGATTTATTAAATTAAATTATGAGGGCAAGTTAAACAGTCGCTCTAGACCATTTTGGTTATGGTCTTCTGTAAAATCTGAGAGTAACCACATCTTCAAAGTTTTTGTAGACTAGGAATCTTTTAGTTGTCAGTAAAGTTGAATCGTTTCTATAACTTGACGCCTATAAATTACATCCATAGTGCTTGCAACCATTGGGTTGACAAATTGTGGTGCCGGAATAAGACATTTGAGTTAGTGCTGATTTGATAAATTGTTTTGCGCAAATGGATTTATAACGTTGTTTTGTGGACATTGGAATAACTGAAGAACACAGTAATTAACTGTAATTTTCAGGATATTCGAGGTGTACTAGTGGTGCATGGCATCAACTGCTATTTATAATAACGACAGAATCAGAGCATTAGATGAGGTAATCTTACAAAAAGCATCCAGACAAATGCCAGAACGACCTACTCAAGGAAACTCTGGCAGGCCTGGTGGCTCCAGTAGCTCAGGCATTATGATGGTAGGCCCAAATTTCAGGGTTGGCAAGAAGATTGGCAGTGGCAACTTTGGGGAGCTAAGATTAGGTTGGTGGCTTTCTTCATCACTGTTTTAGACAATACTCAGCTAAGTTAGTGGATAATTTCAGGAAAGAATCTGTATACCAATGAGCATGTGGCTATAAAACTGGTGAGATTAACTTGGATATTGACATTCCATGTGTTTTCTTTGGAGCCATAGTTACCCTTAATTATCTTTGTAATTCTTAGGAGCCTATGAAGACTCGAGCACCTCAGCTGCATTTGGAGTACAGATTTTATAAAATGCTTGGCCAAGCAGGTTGGTTTCAAATATATTTAATAATAATTTTTTATTATGAAATTGTGGTTTTAGTGCTTGTCAACCTGTTGACATAATATGTCAACTCTTCAAAAAGCTGAATTATTACTTAATATGGCATTATTCTTTGCTCTGTTGACATTAATATTTTGAATGAAATTTGTTTGCAAATAAAATAAGCTTAAAACTTCATATTCCACAATATTTATAAACGATTCTTTCAGAGGGAATACCGGCCGTGTATTACTTCGGTCCTTGCGGCAAATATAACGCCATTGTTCTCGAACTCCTCGGATCGACTCTCGAAGATCTTTTCGACCTCTGCGACCGAAGGTTCTCCATAAAAACAGTTTGCATGATAGCATTCCAGCTGGTAAATAATTTTTCAATCTATAAACATTCTTTTCTAGGATAGTTTTTCTAAAGATCTAAGCGTTACTTCCACGCAGATAACCAGGATGGAATACGTACACTCGAAGCATTTAATTTTTCGGGACGTGAAACCAGAAAATTTCTTGATCGGACGCCATTCGACCAAGAAAGACACGATCATTCACATCATCGACTTCGGTCTTGCCAAAGAATACATCGATCCGACGACACATAAACACATTCCTTACAGAGAACACAAAAATCTCACTGGCACTGCTCGCTACATGAGCATCAACACTCACCTTGGCAAAGGTAATTTTTGTTACTTTAACAACGTTTAAACCAATTTTTTTAATGATTCACGCATTGCTCGATTTTCAGAGCAAAGTCGAAGAGATGACTTGGAATCATTGGGCCACATGTTCATGTACTTTTTGAGAGGAAGTTTACCATGGCAGGGCCTCAAAGCAGACACCATTAAGGAGAGATATCAGAAGATTGGAGATACAAAAAGAGACACACCAGTGGATGTTCTCTGTGCAGGATATCCAGGTTGGCTTCTTGTGAAATGCTTTGACCTCAATTTTGTTTTACTTGATTGATTTTATGAATGGATGGTTTAAACTGAAAAATGTATTTCGTTTGTATTCGTTTTCAGACGAATTTGCCACTTATCTGAGGTACACGAGGGCTTTAGACTTTTTTGAGACCCCAAATTATGACTACATGAGGAGATTATTTTCTGACCTCATGAGTTCCAGCGGATGGGAGTTTGACTGGTGCTTCGATTGGGAGAACAGATTTGCCGTGAGCATTTGCTTTTATGTTCATTTTCTGTTGTATTTTCGACTTTTTCGAAGGCTCCTGTTTGATTTGGTTTGTCTCGACATCTGCAAAGGTGTTTTATTAGAAGAATTGTTTATAAGAGATCTTAATTCATTAAATCAGTTGATGATTGTACTTCCATTTCCTTTTTTTTTGTTATTTTCATTACCACCTCAGTATGTTAAATATAATGACCTTCAATGAGCAATCAACAATGATGATGAGTCAGCCTTCAGCATTTTAATGTGACTCATCATATTTTTAGCATCCAGTGAGAGGCTGTGAAAGCTTAATTATAAAGTTATCTTTACATTGGTGTGAAGTCAGGCCCAGATGATTGTTGTGGCATCAATGTGTGTTGTAACTGATCTTTTGAGTGCCTTGCAAATCCACTCAGAATACAAAGGCACTTCTTAACTGATCTCAGTTTGTGTTTAGCCCCCAAGGCTGATGCAAGCTGGGCATTGAATGCAACACAATGATTATTACCATTAATATTGCTGGCACTCTCAGCTGAAGGGAGAAAGGGTTCCCCTTGAGTGGCAGTGGCTGTACAGAAAATGGTTATCAATAATGTGTGACGTATGTACAATTTGCCCACAATCTCAGCCAGTTTTAATATTCCTACAACTGCCCACAACAACTGCAATGCTCCATGTTTGAGACTAATGCACCACTACAAGCACATTGGAAGATGCATGTTATAAATGGTTGACAAAGTTTCTCTGTTGCATATATGCAAATGGTGCAATGAACTTCATTTGAAGGGATATGTCTTTCTACAGTAAGATTTATAATATTTGGTCTAATTCTAGACTCAGTTTTCTAAAAAAAACATAAGTTCCATTTGTTTATGCTTTTTTAAGGACAGTTTTATGTCATTTTTTGGAGTGGATTAATCACAAATGGCTTGTGATTCATGAATAATGGATGTGTTGATTAATTTTTACTTGTTCGCATATGAATTGCTTTTGAAAGCAGAAGACCATTTTAATTCAAAATTGAGTGTCTATTTTTAAATGCTTTCTGTTTTGGCCAAGGATGTGTTTCACTTAAAAATTTGCAAATTTGGGTTTCCACAGAATACTATTTATAAGCTAGAACAAAATTGATGTTTTACGGTGGTTAAAGCAGGCTAACATTTGCTTTTTCAAAACATTGGAAAATTCTGATGCAAGCATCAATTTGTTTCTTGAAAATGCATCATGACCAGGAAATGTTTTTTTCTATTACAATCTGCAACAAACATTTATATGCTTGTTTGTTTATTCATAAATTTTAATGTTTGCACAGGACTCCATGTCTCCAGGTTCCCACGTGAAACCAAATCAAACCCCGAGTCGCTTGAAACCCGAAGATCCCGCTTCGAGACCTGCCAACAAACTGCATTCCACGAGGGTTCGAATGCATTCAATTAATGATTCACTTAGCATCGGTTCAGAGGAACCGATCGATCGGGAGACGCATTGGCTCGGACCACTTTAATTTATGCAAAATAGCCTCTTTTGTTTGTCATCAGAAGCACTCCATTATTCAGGCACATGCAAATAAGCACCATTTGAACCCACTATTTGCTTTTGCACCTCAGCTCAAATTTTGTGCTGTGCTGGTGGTCTAAGATAGATTTTGGGTGAGGCAGTTGAAATGTATGAAAACTGCCTTTTAGGCAGGAGTTTGAGATTTAGCAGAAAGTGTTAGACTGAGTAAAAGTTGCAATTCACATCTTGTAAACACAGATAAGATGTTCAAAGAGGATAAATGTCTGTGCATTCATCTATTCCATCAGGACATGTTGGCTCAGCCTAAATTTCTGCAATACAAAATTGCTTTAAAATTCTTTAGTAAAACACAATGTAATTTTATGTAAAGAAAACTCTTTTCAAACATGAATATGATGAAACATTTACAAACTTGAATATTTCTTTTATGCCATTTTATTATTTTTATACTAGTGGTGCCCAGCCACGCGTTGCTGTGGCTCAATCTGCTTATAATTTTATAAGAAAGAAGTTTTCTAATATGTTTATTTTTTACAATTTCAAAATGCTTGAGGGTTACGATATTTTAAGCTTTTTAATGTCTCGCTAAAGTTTATTTACATAGATTAGGCCGTGCCTTTATCCTGGCAAGATGGCAGGATTTTCGAAAAAAGCGTATTTTTACATGATATAGTTGTGGCATTTATATGAAACCTATACACAAACACTCCTCTAATCGAGTACTATGTTGTGTCAAAATTTCAAAGCAATTGGTTAAGTATTTCAGAGAATTTGCATGTTACAAACACACATTGCATTTTTATTTATATAGATATATAATTTATGTTTAAAACCAAAACATTTTCTTCCTAAGCAGATAGTGAATCCCAGTACTGAGGTTGTTGCAGGCGACACGAATGTCTTACCCTCGAATGCTGGTTTCTCCCCCAACAACAACGAGGTCCAAGTGGACACCAACAGCGGTGACACCAAGTACTGATCGCATTTCTAAGCCTCTTTATGTTTATGTTTTGATGTTTTTTTTTTAGAACCTGTCGTCGCTAATGAGCATTTTCCGTTTGTCATTCCAGGTGTTGTTTTTTCAAGCGTCGCAAGAACAGGAAGTGACTCTCGTCGGGAATGGTTTCCGGCAGTCGCGAGGGGTCGCTTTTATTTTTGACGGATACCTCGATTGCTCGGATAGTTAACCAAGAAAATGGCTGCAAACCGTTAGATGTTGTGCGAGTGTCTGCTTCGTATGTGGTGTCCTCGAAATCCTAATTTTCATAGTAGCGTATCATTGCAAGTAATCCTCCGTGCGTGCGAGCGCGTTTGAATGTCACTGCTGCACCCGTTCTCCTGAGTCATTGGCTTTCACTAAAATCTTCCCATTGAGTGAACTGAAGTTGCTCACTGAGTCTGAAAGCTTTGAACAACTCTCGTTTTTGGCCACTCCATCCTTTCATATTAATTCGTTTTTGCCCGTACCTCCTCGTAACGTTTCCTCTGCTCGTATTTCCCTACGGCTCGTTGAACTAGAAAAAAAGAAATTTGATGCAGTTTCCTGGTGAGAACTGTAATGCTATCTAATCTGTTTGAAATGTTACGTAGGATGAACTCAGGAAATGATTATTGTGAGGTTGTGGCTTCACAGGTTTGATATTTGGATCTTGAAAGGTTTGATTCTGTGCTAAGATAATATTTAAAGTCAAATTTCTTTAGTTTTTTTTTTGGAAAGCTTTTGATGGTACGAAGTCAATTGATTTGAACAGACGAGCCAAAAAGAACAGATTTCACCGTCGTTTGCGACTTGACACATCACTTAAGCCATTTGTAAATCAAAATGCATGATGTCTGCTTTTTATTTTAATTTCTGGTGATTATGACCGACAATTGCATCGGCCAAACGACGTGCAACACAGTTTCACACTAGAATCATTTTGCATTGGGACTTCTCTTGTATTATTCACAGTTAATCATGTTATTTGTTAGGTAATCCATGCATTACTCTCAAAACAATTCAGGAGGAAAACTCCTGACTTTGATTCCCTTCTAAAGCTGCTCAGTTATTTTTAATTTGTGGACAATCGACATTTAACCTGGTCATTTACTTTCAGAAATGTTCCCTTTTTACGTGCGTGCGTGCGAGCGTTCGTCGGCGTATGCTTCAAAGTTACGGCATAATAGCCAACGATACGACATTGCTGAATCTAGCTGGAACGTTTGCGACGGTTTTCAGTTTTTTATGTAACTTGTTTTTATCATGTGTCAAGATGCAAACCATTGACTCGGTTAACTCTGATCGTGTTATCGTGCGGTGTGAATAGACTGCTATGCATGGACTTTGCCTCTCTCGGTCGCACCGGTCCACTAAATTTTAAAACTCACAACCAAATTTAATAAGAAAACTTGAACCGGACTCGTGTAAGTTTAATGTTGCTCGGTAAGAACGTCCGACTTTAGTTGTCAACTGGTGTCTGTCGGAGGAGAAAAATCCGGGATGACTTGAGAGATTTTATTTCTCAGATGTTGGAGCCGCGTCTCCCGACTCCTTTCCTTGTCTCGTATCATCGGAAGTTGCTTCCAAGCATCCAAACACTTATGAAGTATTTGACTGCAATCACGTGGTTGAGTGACTAACAATAAGTAAATAAAAATTGACAATTCAAATCAAACTAACCTGTTATGGTACTTCTGGGCTGAAAGCATTCTTGTCTGGGTCTGATTTTTTCTTGTTCGTGCTTCCTCGAGCCAGCATGTGAATGACGATTTAGTTAGAACAAAGTCGTGGTGATTGCAGGCCTTTTGCCAGTTTGATAAGAGCCTTGCGTGGAGCTGTAATTTCAAACCAATCTTGTAGTTGTTTAAGTAGTCTTTTGACTTTTAGAGACCTGAGCAGTTCTCTATTTGTGGAAAATTGGGTGGGTGATGCTTGAGGGAACAATATGTGATGATTATTGGTAGGTTACCATCGGTTATTATCGATGTAGAAGAGTGTCCCATCACTGGGGAAGACAAAAAACCAGGTAGGAACACTAAAGTTGTTAATAAGCAGGGACGTGAACTATGCAATGTGCATTGGATTCAATTTAAACTTAGTCTGCATTTGGTTCAGACACAAATAAAAACCATTTTATGCTTTTTAAAATTAAGCATTCATTTTTAAGATGAGAATGAAGACGGAAATTACGTATCACGGGTATTAATGCAAGGCATGAGCAATTCAGTGACTCATTGGTGACCATATTGGCAAAACGGCCATATTTTAAAACAAAATCATTATGTCATACCTCCAACCACATGTTGAAGAATTTCTTTTTCAACTTTGAGCTTCTGTAAGCATTCAAAAGGTCATCTTTCTTCTTAACATCTTCAACGACTTCCAATCTCCATGCAAGGAGCACTTTCCTGAGTGAACAGTTTGAATTGAAATGATTGTTTTTCTGGTTTTGCATTAATTTGCAGTAAATGGCAACACACACAAGTTCAAGAATTTTTGGAACAAATTCACGATGGGGTTTTTATCAAGAAATGAAAACACATCTAATGAATGAAACTCAAGATCACCTTTTGAGATGTTCCCCATAGAACAAAAGCGCATTATTCTGTGCAACTTGTTGTTTCTGGACAAGTGATAACCAGGGCTTCCATCCCCAATATTTTAAGATTAATATTCTTCTTGTGTCATCTGCTTTTATCATTTGTTGCCGTCTCAGTTCTTCAACTTCCCTCTTTTTGATCTCTCTCTGTGTTGCAATGTGACACTCAATTAGATTGGTTTTTAAGTAAGCAGATCAATTTTTTATATAATTATATTAATTAATATAATATAATTATTATATATATTAATAATTGATATAATTATTGTATTAAATAATAATTAATTAATACAATTATATATATAACTATATATAATTAATTAATAATTATAAATTATATATAAGCAAATAAATATACCTCTTTCTCCAACATTTTTCTTTCTTTGAATTCTAGCAGAATTTTCTTTTTCAGCTCAGCTTCTGCTTTTTTTCTTTCTTCAACTTCTGTTTGCAATTTTGCCTAAAATGTTGTAAATAAAACAAAATTCAATATTAATCAAAGTACAATATCAATGAAGGTTCTCATTAATCATCAACCAACACATTCAATCAACACATAACACATTAACCATTTTCTCATCCTCCAGCATTCTTTTCTTTTCTTCTCTCTCCTTTTTTAATTTTTCTCTCTCCAGGTTTCTTTGTTCCATGTCTTTTGATTGCATGGAAGAAAGTTTTTGCAATTTCAACTTCATTTCAATAAGATTCGCAACAACAAAAATAATAACAATGCAGGTAAAAACACCTTGTAAAAACTTTGTATGCTTTGAGGTTAGGTCTGCTGGCAGTCTTGAAGACCTAAAGCAAAATTTTCTTGGGTAATTGCCTATGTTAATAAATTCAGAATCAACATCAAAATAATAAAATTTTAATATCAGCATCTCATATTTACTTTGGTGAGGAAAGAATGGACCTGAGTTCATCTTTTATAATTTCTTCAACTGGTTTTGAGTAATCAACATCATCATCATTATCATCAGCAGGAACTGAGAAGATAGACTTCTTTCTTTTGTACCTGCTTATTCTTTGTACAAATGGAAGTTGTTCCATTTTAGCCTTATCAATGCAGAGAGTGGAAGGTGAATTCAACTTCTCCCAAGTGATATTTTCACTGTCACACTTTAGCTCAATGACTGAATGCTTAGATTCTTTCTCTTCAATTTCAGGTGGATTTTTCAGCTTAGCACCTTTGCCTAAGGTTGCCTGACCAGAATCTCCACTTTGCTGATAATGATGTTCGCATACCAGTGCATTTGAGGTCTTTTTCTGAAGTTTTCTCAGAGTTTTTGCAAATTTCAATTCTTCAATTAATTTTTGTTGTTCTTTTATTTGATTTTTCTGGGCCTCCAAAATTTTCTGCTGAGCCTATATAATAAAATAAAGCAATAAAGTCTTATTGATATTAAACAATATTATCATAACATATTATGCAATGATTTAAAATACCTACTTTGTGCCTATGAGCAAAGTGGTTTACATCAGAGGCAAGAATATCATTAATTCCAGAAGAATAACGATCTCTTGATGACGTGCATCGTCTGCCAACTTTTGCGCTTTTTGTCGTTGTCTGAGCTGAAAGGACCCTTTTGGCGCTCGTTTTGCTTTCGTGGGGAGCCTCCACATTTTTAGGTTGGATGCTTTTTGTTTTGCTTGTTGAAGACTTTGCTGTTATCTTCTAGTAAGGATTGAAGCAGAACTAATAACTGAGTTATTTAATGTAATATAATAGCAGCAAATGCACATAAATATTCAAAAAAAGTATTTACAGCAGAAGACTTCACTTTCTTGATTAATTTTTTACTTTTAATAATTCCATTCTCGACTTGTTTGCGATTCTTCAACAGCCGAACAAAGTTCATCCATTTAGCGAATGAACGAAACATAATAACATAATTGTAATGTTGCTCTGCCAACCTAAAAAAAAATGTGATAAAAAAATAGAATGAGTAATCAAAATTGTAAAATTATTAAAGGTTGTTATTTTATTACAATTCATAGTTAGTAAGCCAAACATCCTATATATATTGGATATATATTTCTAAAATAAATAATTCCATTTGGCTTCTAATTTTGTTATGATGTTTTTCTTCTACCATGATGTTAAATAAAGAACATAGTATTTTAGATAGTCTAAAGTAGGATGGATGATTATTTTCCTTGGTGGGTCTCATTGTCACAATGGACATGAGCCATAATTTGACCACCCATGCTCTAATATAAATCAATTCTAACATAACAAAATGCACACTAGTGAATTACTTGAGACATTGCAGTTTGTCAATCGTAACATGTTTTTTCCAGGCCATAAAATGCTTCCAAATCAACTTTTGCCTATGAATGTGGATGGCATTTTCCATGATCATTTTTCTTTCATCCACAATCTTCTTCCATTCATCAAAATAGATCCTATATATCTGTAGCAAGCATTCATTTCACTACAATATTACGATTACTATGATGATATAGTAATGCATTGACATTTATTTAACTTGATTTATTTATACTATTTATATACTTAAGAATAAAAATGCCATTTATAATTATAACAAATCACTGATCGTTAATTTATTGTGATGTCAACCTTGTGAATCTCATCCTTAATTCTCAGCACAAAACTTTCCTTTTTTCTGATTCGTGCTTCGAATTCTTTCTCTCTTTCAACTTTCAATCTCCTCAAAGTTTCCTCTTGCTCTTTATTTTGTTCCAACATTTTTTGAAAGTCCTTCCTTCAAACATAATAATTAATAATTATTAACTAATTAAATATGTATTAATATTTAACTTATTAATTAACTAATTAAATAATTATTAATAATTAACTTGAATCAAATGGTTAATGGAAAAAATGTCACAAATTCAACACTAACTTAGTCTTAATGTTCAAATTCTTTTTCCCAATTTTTGGTTTTTCACTGGGCATTAAATTATTGTTTCTTTCCTCCTAAAAATATTTAGTCTTTAATTAAATAAAATCGGTAAATAATTGGTAAATAGTTTATCATTTGCTTAAGGCTAAACTAAAGTCACTGATTTAATTAAATATGAGAATGTAATTTAATACATTTGCACTGCATGCCCCTTACAAGTTTGGTTATAAGCACACTTATAAGAGTTGATAATCCCTTGTATGTAACACTTGAAGTACCTGCTCCAAGAGTTTCAAAGCCTCAGCTCTGATTTCTTCTCTCCTCTTCATTTCTTCCTCTCTTTTCTTAAGTTCCATCTCTCTCATCATCTTCTTTTCTCTAATCTATCATCACCAATTCACTCATCATAGTCATGTTTAGGTCTTGTTTATTAATTTTTGCCGTACATCTCATTAATACCATAGCATTCATTTCATAAGAGACTGGGGAAATGAAGACAAATTATTTGGATAAAATAAAAGATTTAATCTGTAAAAGTAACCATTTAAAATATTTTACCTGACGATGCCTCTCCTCCATGGCTAGGTTTGGATCATGACTCTTACCAAGATTCAACAATTTTGCAACAACTTGTTTTGCTACTTTGTTTTTGTCTACTAACTGATCAACAGATTCGATAATAAAATTTCTGTTCACCTCTTCCTCTAAGGTTGCTATAAGCATTCAAATATTTACTTCTGCAAAGCAAAGGAGAATACAAGTGCACATATATTTACCCATGTCATGAGCATTACTATCGGGGTTTTGCTTTCCTTTGACTTGGACTGCCTTCGGAATAATTTTGCTTATGCGGTGTGATTTTGGAGCATGCTTCCATTCCTTTGTTACAAAAACAGTTGATGCAGAATCATTTTGAGAACTCAAACTTATTTCAGTTCTTTTCAGCCAGTCATTAATTAACTGTTGAGCTATTTTAAAAAAATAAGAATTTAATAGTCAATGTTGGAGATAGATACATTATTTGAATATAAAATAAAATGTTCAAGTATCAAGTTAAACATAGAACACAATCATAAATTTATTTAATCTGGAATTTTCGGAAGACGTACAATTTAATAATGAAGAAGAAAAAATTCATGTGAATTTATGAATCTTGTAAACAACAAAATCAAAAAGTAAAAACATATACCTTCCTTGGCTACGCAATCTTCCATAATTAAAATCTTTTTATATCAATCTGCTTAACTTTAAAGTGCTTTTTTTTAGTAGAGTCACCTAATAAACATTAACCGAAGTTAACCATAAACAATGTTGACATAGCAACAGATGATCAAATACATTCACTTTTAAACCCCTTTTGTGCCAAGTAAAACAATTCAGCATTTTGATAATAAATAATGCAAAGGGGAAAATATGGTACAAAAATCACTTACGTCGGAATGAGTGGTGTTGATAAAATTGTCAAATTTCGATAACAATAATTTTTGGATAATGTAATGTGCTTCACAATTTTAGCCCAAGTACCAGAATCACACATTGTTAGTTATCTCTTACATTATCTTCTTTTTATCTAACTATTTATTTACTGCTAATAAGATGGTAATTGCATTGACATTTAGCGTTAAAATATCAAAGAGATTAAATGCTTTGACGCTTAACCTCGACAACGATTTTCGCCATGGAATTGTACGTCAAGAAATTATCATAATTATAATAAATTAGAAAAATTAGAAAGCTCATCACGACTGATTAATTTAATAAAACTCTATATATGCATGAACAATGGCCATTACTACATAAGTCGTTTATATGATTAAATTGACGAGTGAAATTGTGTCTAAGCACGCGTGCGTCATTGTTCCTCCCCCTTCCTTCTGTCTGCGTTTGGATAATAATAACAATAATAATTCGGTTCGTTAGAGTGGCATTTGACCGGTGGACTTCAAGGCCACTGAGGGGAGTGAGGATGAGTTTCCCTGAAGAGGAAGGTCTTCAGGGCGGAGTGAAAGCCGGCTGGATCTGAGGTCGTCACTGCGGGATCTAATCTGTTCCATGTCCTCGGGCCATCGACGTCGATGGTCCTGCCGTCGAGCGTAGCGCGATTGGCGCGTGGGCAGAAGAGGGAGCCTCTGGATGTGGACCTGAGGCCGCTTCTGCCCTGGAGATGTGCGCTTCAGGCGAATAGCAGGTAGGACGGTGAGTAGCCCAGGAGCGATTTGAAGACCAGCGTGGCGATCTTATAGTCGATGCGCTGGTGAATGCGCAACCACTGAAGCTTGTAAAGGAGTGGCGACATGGTTGTGCTTCCTCTTGTTGAAGATAAGCTTGGCTGCCGTGTTGATAACTCTCCGCAGCTGCTCCAGGCAGGACGGGAGACCCGCAAGTGTAGCATTTCCGTAATCAATCCTGGAGAGGATCAGGGCTGTGACGATGCTCTTCCTGACCTCGAAGGAGAGAGGAGAGGCAATGCTGCGAATCTCCCTGAGGGACGCAAAGTAGGAACGGGAGATATTGTTAATGTGTGTGCTCATGGAGCAGTCTGAGTCCGGCCAGATCACCAGGTTTCGGACGGAAAGTACGGGTAGATTACATCAGAACAGATGGAGACCGGGCTGGAAGGAAGCGCCGAGGCACGTTTGGGCGAGGAAGTCCATCGCCTCGATTTTGCTGCTGTTCAGTTTCAGACAGCTGCTGAACATCCAATCGCTGATGGCCCTCACACATCGGGACATCCTGGAAGAGAGTGACTTGGGTGTTGTCGGCATGCATGTGACAGTGGAGTTCGTGAGAGTGGATGATGCCCTCAAGTTCCGCCGTGTACATCGAGAAAAGGAGCGGGCCGAGGACAGAGCCTTGGGGGACACCGCAGGTTGTCAGGTCGTTGGGCGACGCGAGTTTAACATGGCCAACGCAGAAGGAATGATTGGCGAGGTAAGACCGGAACCACTCTAGGAGGCAGTCCGCGAAGCCGAAAGATCTCTCAAGTCGTTGGGAGAGTATGTCGTGATCGATAGTGTCGAAGGCGGCCGAAAGGTCGAGGAGAACGAGCAGCGACACTTCGCCGGACCCGCGGCGTGGATGAGATTCGAGGAGACGCGAAGAACGACGGTTTCGGTGTATTGATGTTGGGGGTAGGCTGATTGATGCTGATTCTTTATGTCAAGAGTAACCGACTGGGGGCCATAACAAAGATGGGCGTGGAATTTGAGTTGCTTTCTGGGATTTAGAACAATGGGCATTCGTGCAGCTTGCAAAGCAGTTGAAACTTAATCATTAACAAGCATGTTTATTCTAAAGCAAAAAATGAGCCTTGAATCAGTAAAATCAAAACACGAGCTCATCATCAAATAAAAGCATTAAATCAACGTGAGAACGTTTCTTTTTTCAGTGCTCTTTTGGCATAGTGGCTTGACTACTATTTTTGTCAATGTTATTTGGCCCAATTCTTCCCTTATTTCCATCCATCACACTATCAGAAGAGTTACCATTGAAATTGATTGTCCCTTTAGACCAGTAAGTATTTGTGGATTGACAAACATCAGCAAAATGATTGGCTTTTCCACAGTTCTCGCAAGTTTTTCCAAAGGCTGGGCATTCTCCCCATGGATGTTTGGTACCACACCTTGAGCATGGTTTGCATATTGATTTAGAATCTGTATTTTTGGATGACTGACTAATAGTTGATTGATCTAGAGAATCACTTGCTTCTTTAATTCTTTGCACGCAAGTTTTTGTCTTAGTGTATTGACACACTCCACTGAAATGGTTCAGCATTCCACAGTTCTCGCAAGTTTTTCCAAAGGCTGGGCATTTTCCCCATGGATGTTTGGTACCACATTTTTTGCATGGTCTTGTTGATTTATTATCCTTTTTTTTAGGTGATTGACTTATAATTGGTTGATTTCTTGTTTCTTTGATTGCATTGTGCTTCTCTTCAAGTGTCCTGATTTTATCTGATATTTCAGTTTTCTGGAACATCTGATGATCTGATGATACATCCTCACTGGGATAAAGTGACTCTTTAGAATCCCCAAAATCTACAAAATCTGTTGGTTTATCAGCATTTTCAGAATCACTATCATTTGCTTCGTGGTCTGAATGATGATCTTTAATAATGAATTTGTCCACAAATTTTTGAAGATAATGACTTGTGTCCTTTCCACTTGGTCTTTCCAGGGCATCATCTTTTGAAGCTGCTTCTTCATCAGATGCAATTTGGAAATCAGGAGACTTTTGGAAGGATTGATAATAATTCTTGCTGCAACTCGGTTCCTCATTTTTGCTATCAGAAGATGTCGATTGACGCATAAATTCACTATCTGATGCAGTAAAAATTATTTTAATAAAACAATGTAAATTAATAAAACTCAAAATAAGAAAAAATTAAAATGATAGTTCTTGGCTGTTTTATTTTTAAATTATCAAAATGACTTGTATCCTCTCCACCTGGTCTTTCAACATCTTTTGGAGGTGCTTCTTCATCAGATGTATTTTGGAAATCAGGAGACTTTTGGAAGGATTGATAATGATTCTTGCTGTAACTTCTATCAGGTTCCTCGTTGCTATATGATGATGTCGATGGATGCATAAATTCTCTACCTGACAGAAATAAAGCAAAAATTATTTTAATAAAATAATGTAAATTAATAAAACTCCAAATAATTAAAAAAAACTAAAATTATAAACCTTCAGAGTAATTATTGAACATTTTTCCCATACTTTTGGCTCTTCCATTAAATTTATCATCTCTATTATAGTTGCTGTTGTTGTCTTCATTATTTTGGATTCTCCTTGATTCAAAATCATCTGCTGAAAAACAGCTGAAGTTGTTTATTCACTACAATCCTTACATAGTCACAAATACTAATATATTCAACAAATATGGGTTGTGAAATTTAAGAAATTAATTACTTAAGAAATGTTAGGTAATTCAACTCACTTTGCCTGTTACGTTGCTTCCAAAATGCTTCATAAGTACACACAGAATTTCTATCAAATTGTGCTGAAATATTCATTTCTCGAATCATGCTGCCATCAATTGTGGAAAATGCAATGGTTGCTTCCTCATAGTCTTTAAATTCCACCAGTGCAAACCTTTGACATCAGCGATAACAATCATCATGCATTTAAATTATTTTAAGATCCACATTATGATCTAAATTTTATGGAATTTTATAGAATTCTGTCTATTTTGCACCGGCTAATTACTTTAATTAGGATAATACAAAATAATTTTACATTTAATTTAAATATTAAAAATTTGTAATAGGCACAGACTCTCACAATATTTTAAAAAGAAGACAAGCCTAATTTATAGTTGTTAGATTATTCAAAAAGTTGTGCAAATATTAAATTAATATTTTCCATACGTTGGGGGGTTGTGTCTATGGACGTTCCTCCTGATAATGATTCGAAGGAAAGTGGAATAGTTATCCAATGAAAGTTCTTCTCTTAGTTCATCCTGAATTTTTTTTATTAAATGTTAATAATAATAAGAATAAGAATAAGAATAATAATAATAATAATAATAATAATAATAATAATAATAATAATAATAATCTCTAAAAACGGTTTAAATAAATAATTTTTGAAGTGCTGTTTTTTTTTACTTCATTGCTGTCTTCAGGGAAACCATAAACCTTTAAAAGCCAATTATTAGTGTCATAAATGCCATTTCTGGGTACAAATTTGCCTCTACTATTTCCAGAGTTATCTGTTAACCAAATAAAGGTACAAAAAAGACATTTAAAAAGTATTGCAAGTTATAATTATGATAAAATACTGACATTGTACTCTGCTTGGCTTGCCCATGCTCCTTTCAAATCCATTGTTTTGGTCATCATTGTGAGAAATGCCAGTCCTAGGTTCAAAGTTTCTTCTACTATTTCCAGAGTCATCTGCTAAAATATATATGTAAAATCACTTTTATGGAGCTTTGCAAGTTAAGATTATGATAAAATACTGACATTGTCCTCTGCTTGGCCTGCCTATGTTCCTTTCAGATCCATTGTTTTGGTCAACATTGTGATAAAAGTCAATTCTAGGTTCAAATTTTCTTCTATTATTTCTGTAGTTATCTGTTAACCGAATGTATGTATAAATCAAAATAAATATTTATAAATAAAAATATATGTAAACAATCATTGGATGAGTATCACAAGCTGAAATTATGATAAAACGCTGACACCGTCCTCTGCTTGGCCTGCCTGTGTTCCTTTCAAATCCATCGTTTTGGTTATCGTTGTGATAAATGCCAGTCCTGGGCTCAAAGTTGCTTCTATTATTTCCAGAGTTATCTGTCAACCAAACATATCAAATTGACGGAGTATCGCAAGTAAATGAAATACTTTTTAATAAAATACTTACGCCGTCCTGTATTTGACATGTTTTTTGCTGATAAAAAATTCTTTGGAATTGACAAGCCTTTAGACAGTTCAGAGCTTTTAAACTGCAATCGCACTAGTGCATCTCAACCACCCGAAACGTTCGGAATTCCCAACATTCGCTCTCCATAGGTGGTGCATTTAAATGAACTGTTGTGTTTTAAATTTTAGAAGTTGGCCTTTCAATGAGCACTGTTACAAAAAAAATAGTTAAAAAATTAATAGAATACCTAAAAATAGATTATTAAATCCCAGAGATAAAATGTTAACTTGCAATCAGACCGCTATACAATTTCTAAGAAATTGCGCACTTTTAATATTACGAGGTTATTAGAAGAAATTTTATTGACGATTCACGGACTATGCAGGCTTGTGGTACCGAAGCACCGAATGAAAGTAGACATTCAAAAAAATATTTAGAAGTAACAGGCATGTAAATCGAACTTCGTTATTGAGCCAAGTGACAGAAATCAGGTAGCCTGAGAACAATTAATCTATTAACATTGCATAACCAGCAAGGTCATTAAATTAACAAACGCCCATTCCTTAACACACCTTGCCCAATACTGTAATTTAAGTATTTAACTTCTGATCCTCAACAACCAAACCTCGACAATGTCTCAAATCACAAATGGTAAATGCAATTGATAATGAAATGCAACATTATCACCGCTCGAATTGCTTAATTCATGATAACTCAGTTTTGCAAAAAAAAAGAAAACAACATTGTTTTTAATTTTAATAATCTTTAGATCTTTTTAAAAAGAAAAAGTAAAAAAAAACATCAGGCAAGATCCTTAGCGAGTTCTAATCGGAACTCTTTGTTTTCGATGCTCTGCAGCATTTCCTGATAATCAGCTTCGTAGATGACTTTGAATGCTGATGTGAATTTTGGAAGTTGGTGAAGGTCACTCATTTTCACCTGAAATTCATTCAATGAAACCTTTAATCCATGACAACTTAGGAAGCAATTAATAAATAAAATGGTCAGAAGTAATGGAAATTTAAAATAATAAAACTTACCTTCATGTTGTCAAAGGCTACACCAGTGTTATCAGAGAACTCTTTAGAGAATATAGGCACCTTGTCATATCTTTGGCTGAAGTGTGTGAGCAAAACAAATTTGGCTCCCATCTTCCTACCCACCTCAATTGCTTGCTCAGATGTGCTGTTTTAGCATTCAATTTATGAATCAATCATCCAAATGTATAAGTAATAACATAATGTAATAAATAATAACAACTTACCTGTGGCGCTTAAATTTGGCCTCGTGGATTTTGCTGCTGTCAAAGGTGGCTTCGTGTATCAGAAGATCACAATCTTGACCTGATATCAAGTTATTCATTCATTTATTTATTTATTTACAAGGATGACTTAATCGGTTATCTCATTTGTTATGAACTCGTTGCGATAAAAAAGCCCACGGGAATTCCTAAAGTACCAGAAATAAAGTAGCATGTAAATAAAAGAAAACTGAGGTACCAACCCACTCGAATGAGTTCATGCGATGGCATGGTGTCACCAGAATAAACAATTTTCCAGCCCTTTTTGTGCTTCAATGCAACTCCGTGAGGATATTGAGAGTGCTGAACTCTTACTGTTTGCACCTGTAATTGTAAACGTAAGCATGTAATACCGATTAATTAAAAATAATCACGAACTTTAAAGTTTGATAATTAACAATTATAATTGCACCAAGTACTTTTACCAAGGACACTTTTTACCAACCATTTAAATGGCTGTCCATTGTGATGCAAGCATAAAACATTGTGATACTACAGAGCCATGAGATTCCTTAGAAATAATTTGCACTTAAAAATCAAAGTGCTGAACAATTATTTTAATACATTTTGCTTGTAAACATTACTTTACTTTCATGGGTTTCAGATTATATTGGTGGATTATCAAATACCACAAGTTTAAAATTTACAATACGGATATTACTATTGCTAAAAGGACTAATATATTGTAATATAGAAAGTATCTGGCAAAGTAAACATTTAAAACAGATGTAGGCAAATTGTTTTGTTTGGAGTTTGTTTGCTGATCCCTGATCTAAAGTGTTAAAATATCTAATCACCTTCTCAAATCCAAATGAATCCAACAGTTTGTTGTAGCCCTCTGGCTTTGGAGAATCCTCAAGATGCAAGCATTCAGCAGCCACAAAGCTGGAAATAATAGATCAAATTTATCCTTCCGTGCAGATAATTGGCAAGGTAACTGCACCGATATACTTACCTGATGAGATTGTTTATTGGTATGTCCTTACAAGTGATGGATGAATACCAATCTGACAGAGCCTCTGGTGCCACGACAATGAGAGGTTCATAGTCGATTGCTAGTTTTTCAAAGCACTTTTGTCTTTCTATTGCCACCCCAATCAAGCCCTATTTAATAACAATGAATTAAGTTGGAATAAGTTTAAAAGAAAAATTAACAACATTTTACAATGCACTGCACAACAACAACTGTGACTCACGAGATGGTGATCGGCATGCAAGTGAGAAATGAAGATGGCCTTTAACTTCGTCAATCTTCTCTGGCCTTCCTCGAGGCCGTACAGCCGGTACAACTGGCCGCAAGAATTTTCACCGCAGTCCATAATAATGCTCGCCTCCTCCCTTAGAAAGAAGCCATGAATTGATACTTGAATCAACTCTTCACGATCGTCGAGCAAACATTCACTCACCCCACGTTAACCATGATGCAACTGACGTTTCTGTACTTGTTCGGGACTGCAGACCCCGTGCCGAGAAATACGACCTCCGGATCCTCCGTCGTCGCTGGCTTCGTTTCCATTCCTATGCAAATGTTACGAATACAATTGTATACGATTCAACATGTATATCATTACAATTGGGCAGATTTAGGAAATTAATTCCAAATGTGAAGTCACCAAATATGAACCATATTGAATGGCTTGTACAAAATATTTTTTTAAATAAATGAATTAATTGTCTCTTAATGTTCCTAAATTAATATTTATCGACCTTCGTAATTCTTTTTCCAAGTTTCTAAAAATTCTTGAGCAGATTGAGTGAGTGTTTCCTCCAAGTACTTCTTGTTGTCCAATTGAATACATTGGTCTCTGCATACACGACATCATCAAATTAAAACAAATTGAACAAAATGTCTGTCTACTGAAACCTAGACCCTCACTCTTGGATAGGCGGTTCCGTCAACGGACGATAAACGTATCTCGTGTTGGTGCGTGCATAGTGCACCAAGTCTTCTTCCTGTTCATTCTTTATGACGAGACGGTCTTTTGAATTGATGAAGTGATTCTAAATCGGAAGGTGATTAAGGTCGTTATCAAGAATTTGTTTCGTTCATAAAACCAACAAAAGTTATTTAATTGCTCACTTCGGGAAGGAGCGAATGAGGAAGGATCGGGAATATCAGCGGATGGATGAGATTCCTGGCTGCCTGCACCCGATGCATGGCCTCGGCGTCCACTGGGGAGCAAAGGTCGTTCAGTACCATGTGGCGAGTGCTCTGACCGAACCTAAAATGTTCAAGGTTTTCTAAATCCTTAATGAATCGAATATGATAGTATCGTAATGATACACTGAATACGAAGCACTGACCTTTTCATCCACTCTACATACAAAGGGTGGGCCATGACGGAAGAGTCTGTGAAGTGAACGACGAGGCAAACTTTGGAACCGTGGTTCAGAAGTTCGGGAGAAGAAGTCAAACTTTCGATATAATCGATGCTCGGACACTCGACAACTGCAAACAAAATAAAAGTTTATCAATCTATTTATTGATCTTTGGTTCATAGGGTCAAGGCTAAGGGTGCCATGATGATAATAGGATAATATGATAACTAGTTTTAATTAGGAGTGTTTTGAAAATAGATGAATATTAAAAAAAATACATCATCATTTTAATCATATATTCATAATGCTCACTTAGGAATGGATCGTTCGGCTCCTTTGGAGTTAAAACATCATCAGGTTTTATCTAAAAGGAAGTCATTGCTTTGAATTTCATATAGAAATACTTAATAATCATCATCATGCCAGATAATTATGTTTTATATGCTTAATAATGGTGGCACTCACGATTCTGTCTGTTCCTGGCAGCACGGCTTCCTTCTCTTCTTTCAAAAGAGCCAAATGACGTCCCCTTCAATGAATACACATTATATTATATTAGAAACATTTATTAATTTTTATGGCAGAGGCCTTGCTAAACTTAATGAACAAAAATTATTTATCCATTATTTACTTAAAGAAATAATTTAAAACAGTTCAGTAATCAATAAATCCAGTAACACTAAGAATGCTCTTACGCAGGAATGTCCAAATCAACGCATTTCTCCAGATCAACATTTCGTGGTTTAGGATGTGGCTGAAAAATAATTATAAATATTATCACAACCAAAATTGATATCACCACAAAGAATGGGAGTATTTTATTAAATAATAAATAACATATTATTAAACATATTTATTAAATAATAACATTAATCAATCAAAAAGCTATTATTAAAATATAACATGTATGAATAAAACAGAAGCAACGTACTTTGCACATGTAAGCAATTGCCTCGTCTTCTTTAACTTCCTGTGCATCGTCTGATAATTTTATCCTTTTGGGCTCATCTAAACATTACAAATGGAAAATGATTTAATTACATGAAAACAACAGAATGCAAAACAATGAAACTAGAAAATGTTTTTATGGAATTTACGTTCGAGTCGTTGTTGATTTTTTTTAATTTTGATGAAGTCGATGGTCATAGCTGTGTCTGTTAAACTCTTTGACATGTCTTCATTCACTGTGCAAAGATTTAACATAACAGACAATTATTGAATAATAATTCCAACAAAGGGTTAGGGTTATGGCTTGGGCTAGAACTTAGGGTTAGGGTTAGAGTCTTTAAATGTCTGATAGAGATTAAGTCTTTAAAAAATCTTATTTCTTGATAAAACTTTTGAACCAATTAATTCCAAATAAAGGTTCAATGGGCAGTCAAAAACTACAAACCTATTTCAACTTTGTCAAGTTTTGAAAAACTTCTTGATGTAGCTAAATGTTTATTCTGTGTAAATAAATCAAACAAATTATTTATTTAATCAAATTCAATTTGGTAAAGTGAAATGTAGAACAGACTTCTAGCAGACAGTATTGTTTTCAAGCACATGTACCAGTACTTGTTGCTCACTGCAAGTACCAGTACCAGTACTTGAAAAAAGAATGTAAAACTTAAGTACTAGTACCAAGTGCTACAGTCTTATTGAACTTAAGACTGAGAATTTTGAAAGAATAAAACTTCACTGACTACTTGAGGGGGTCCATAGATGTGTAATTTGTTGGTATCTGCTGTCTCTAATGTCAAACATGTACCTGTTCGAATTTATTATTATTATTATAATAATTATTATATATGATTATAACATTAAATATAACTAATAAAATAAAAAACAGAAATGTGGTATTAATATACTAGAACATGTTTATTAACATGGTGCTTAATAATGATGCTAATACATTACCACTACATTTTAAATAACATTTAAAACATTCCCACCTATTAACCCTCCAACATTTTCCCATTTTCCACTTGTGAAAAAAATTCTGTTTGTTCCCCTCATTTTCCTGGATTAATAAAGATTACGTTGACCATCAGCCTTTAATAATCAATATCACTTTGATGTGATTATGATCTTTCAGATCAAGCCTAAATTAATACCTAAATTCTGCTGCAATTCTTTGAGTTCCTTCTCCACAGTTGAACATATACCTGCAAAGTGATTTAAGATTGCAAAAGTAAACAAGCAGTTTGTCAGGGAAGACAGTGTCTACAGTTTTAGTTAGTTTAGATGGCATTGATGACATCATGATGTCTCTGACATGGTTCTTCTGAACATACAATATATTTGAGTATGTAATGCATCGCAATCTTAGCGGATAAATGCGTATTAAACGGATTTTTAAGAGTACAGCAAATACAACATTTAACATACTTGAAATGTGATGTATTTACAATCAAACACTTCGGCGTCCCTGCAAAGCCATGACCAAGAGCAGAAATGTCGATGCTACATGGAATTCTTATTAGCTTCTCTCTTCTCCCTCGCTTTTTGATGTCGTTGGCCACGTTTCCTTTCATTATCGCTCTAGATGGCACTTGAAATAAACCTCTAGAAAATTTGGAAAATAACATTACCTATCCGATATATTCATATCAAATGTGAACTACAAATTTTAGACATGTGGACTCACACAATCTATTATCCCAAAACACGAGCACTGTTTTTAAAATTGAACAAATATAAATAAAATATTAACCAAATAAACTACAAATGAACTGCACAAAATTGTGTAAATTAAAATTTTACTGAAAGCGTTCTTCTAATTTAAATCAAGAAAATAAAACACATTTAACCTATATGTGATTATTTATTAATTCAAAGAAACTACAAATAATGTTCTAATTGTAAAATTTTAAATTTATAAACTTTGCTGAAATGAATCATTTGGAGAAATTTGGATCCACGAATTTTGTGTTTTGCTGTATTGTTTACTTTAAAGACCTTAAATATGGATCAGGAGAAAGTTCATTTAAAGCAGTTATTAATTGATACAATTTCGCTGTTATGTAAGAACGGTCTTTCATATAATCGCTTCTTAAAAATTGAGGGGGTTATAGGAATCACCGTTGACCAAACGGCATTCATAGTTCATATCGATCAGGAAATGTCAGAATATAATGACACTGGGGAACCTGCAAGAGAAGTGGAAAGAGTCGATTTAAGTTTACCCAACCTTGGTAGCAAAGAGCCAAACAAACAAGATCAGGCTATTGAAATTGGCGAAGAAGCGTTTGAACCCCAGAATGACCCACATAAAATTGGCAACACCAGCTTCGAATTGGGAAATGGCTTACCAGAAAACAAAACTTTCGAATCATCTCAAATACCAGCTAAACCTTGTTACATCAATTCCCAGCAACCAAGAAAGAGGCCTCACAGGGTAACTAGACCAACTCCCTGTGGTGATTACAAGCCACTGCTTGAGAGTCATTGGCCTGAAGGAAGCTATCAACACCACGGAGACATAAAATTTGACGAAAACAATGTAACCATTTCACATTCATTGGATACACTGTACAATTTTCAGCTACTCTAAATGGTATGCATTCTGAATTTAATTAATTCATTATAATAGATAACAAAGTGGGAACCAGGAGAGAAACTGTCAGGATTTTTTTATGATGAAGAAAACTCCTCAGGCAACAATTCACTGGCTCAGGACATTCAAAGCATTAAAAAATTTCGAAGTTTAAGCCCTAAACTGAGACCTTTTGGATGTCAATATCCTGATTGTGGCAGAACGTTCATAAGGAAAGACCATTTGGTTCGACACCAAAGATCATACCACGGCAAGCAGTGGGGGGTTGACAGTCAGGTACTTCTAAACCATATTACAATTAATTTTTATTAAATAATTTTGATATCATGTATATTCTGCAGGTAGTGTTTCATTGTAATCACTGTAACAGGCAGTTCTACAAAACATTCTCACTCAATAGACATATGGCAGAGGCTCATGGCATCGTCAATCAAACTTAGTTGACTTTGAATTTAACTGTTGGACATTCTCAATCACTTCTTTTGTTCATATTTGTTCTTTTGTTTGTGGAATGCCATTTAACTAGAAGAGTTATTGTGAGTTAATGAGAAGATCGTAAGATGTTTTATGCAACCAAAACACCTGGAAATAAGGTTTTTATGGGTCATGGCATTCAAGTTTAGAATAAATTGGAGCAAAGTCAAGATCCAAGCATTTCAGTTGCATCATTCAATTATGAGAGCTGTCCATTCTTCATTGGATGCTCTAAAAATTTAAATTTAATATTTGAATTTCATATAATCTTGAGGAAATAAAATGCACACCAACTGTAGAGCTGTTGGCAACAGGAGGACTGTTATTTTGTGAACCTTCTGCAATATTTACAATATTTCTTGGAAGCAAGGAAGATGCCAGCCTTGATTGTCTGATAAGTTATTAAATACGTTATGTTGACATTTGTATCCTTAAGCCGATAGGCAATCATTTAGGATGGCACTTATATCATCATATAGAAATGGTTCATGATATTACAGTATGTAATCAGATATTTAGCATTTTCATCACTATGATATACTAGAGAGGCTGACATTGCCAATAACAATTTATTATGGCTATAGTAAGCTAACTCCTTCTTTTTTGAGTTCTTGTGTTTTAATTGCTGCTTCATGAACATGGCATTCTTCAAAAGATCCTGGATGTTCTTGAAGTGTACACTACTTGATTCCATGCATTTAACAGCACTAAAAAGGTGTATTTATAAGTAATGTAATAAGAGTTTCATATGGTATTCAAAAGAATAAATTAAGATGTTAAATTTAAGTGATCATGACAAGAACAAACTTTATGGCATCTTCTGTGCCAAATACTGCTCCCTGAATGCATTTTTGAAGTCGGACCATGTCACACTATAAACGGAGTAATTGCTCGTAACGTACATGGTAACTCAAGCAAAAAATCATTTGCAATACCTTTCTTTCCACAAGAGGAGGTAGGGTCGATCTGACATGTTCCTGGATTCGAAACAGTGCTAATGATGGCTCATTTACTACTAGATTGATGTTGTCTGAAAATTTGTCTGCAACTGGAAAGTTATATAAATTGAATAAAATAACGATGTCGTAATCATAAAATAAATATGTTTTAAACCATGAAATTAAATCTAGCAATATAAAATTTTATAACGAAGTTTTTTGAACTTTAGAATCTCTATCTCATTAAAATCATTTCGTAAGATCAAGATAGTCACAGAAGTAAACGGACTAATAAATTCCTTAGAGCTTACACTCAAATAAATCAAATTTAACTTGGCATTAATTCCGACCTTTGAAAGCTCGGTTTTCTACATCGGCTAACGTCACCTCCCCAGAATTCATCGCTAGCTAGGTGATATACAGCTGATCCAAAAATCAAACAAAGATATCCGATTCAGCGACTTGGTTAAACTAAGCGGCAATATTTTGAAAATATTTCGTCCATTTCCTAATCTGAATACTTATTTATCTTTAAAAAAGTGCCTCAAACTTCAACTTTTTATAAAATTAAATACCAAAGTCTCCAATATGCGATGTCACTTAGTTCTAACGGCTAACATGATAATTATGGGGATAAGTAAATTTTCCATGAGTTATTTGAGGTTTAGGAGTTCAATTCTGCGGTCAATGTTCTTGATAATAAACTAGGTAATACATCAAAATTCTCTCAAAGTGGAGATTTGCCTCGACATCATCCCATACTTTTCAAGGTAGATGAATTTCCCATTATTCTTGCACTACAGCTCCCCCTCCCCAAATTACGTCCCTGACTACACTTCTCCCCAATCCAATACAAAAAAAGAACCGAAACACAAATATTACATAAAATGTCACATAACGCTGCAACTAGGTATTTGCACTACCTTGGCCTTAGTTATAAATCCCCGTACAAATCACAGACAATCAACTAATTCAGTCAATAGATGATTAAAGATTTTTGAGAAAGCAGCAACGCTTTCACTTTGGCAATGGCTCCGGTCGTATCACTAAACATCTTCAATTGCTTGACACAAAACTTGCAGAAATTAAGCTGATGGAATTTGGTATCTGCATTCAAAGAAATCAACATAATACCAACAATATCCAATTACTTAACAATCTGCTTACCCCTGTTCATAAATTGCTGTAATGGTTTTAATGATAAAAACTTTCCACATATTGCAAATGAAATAAAATAAATTTATAGTTACAATAACAATCACTGAAGCATGAATCCAATTGCAAACACCTCTAAATTTATTAAGAGAAAAACAGCAAAACAAAGATATGAACATCCACAGACGACTAGTTGACATGAAATGAAACGTTGGTGTCAGGTCTGCTATAAGTGCCAAATCAGAATCTTTTTGCAGAAATTATTGTTAATAGAATGAATTTAACATGTGAATTGTCAACTTGAACCGAATCTAAGCAAGCAAACATCCTCCACAAAAAATGCCTTGAATTGAGGTTGTCATAATGAAAGATACTTCACAGTTTATCCATATCTCAATAACAAACAGGGCTGGCAAAACAAAACACACCCAATGACGATAAGCCGACAATTTTCTGCAAAGCAAATTAAGTAATATTTTTCAATGCTGAGTGCAAACCCCACTGACACACTAGTTACATATAAAAGAATCATTTCTGTACAATGAATGAGATTTGTTCTATTCACTACAAATATTTTCATATGGAGAAATAACATGCCAAAATAAAAATAACATTACCAGAGAAGACATTTTTGACATCATTGAAACATTTTTGGAATGAAGACATGATAAAAGTGTTTTACTAACACTTTTGCCATGTCAATAGCTTTAAGCAATGCAATAATTAATCAAATGATTAATTAATTCCTGGCAACATAACTCAAACACTTCCACCGAACATCTACTGACCAAAACCCGACCCGATTTCCTACAATTTGGTCGTCGCGACTCATATTTCAGCTTCACTGGCAGACATGGCATCAGCAGAGAGAAAGTTCTTGAGAAGGGTTTGAATCTCATCAAGGAGGGGTTCAAGAAGTTTTCTGTATCCCTGCCTGGTCAGGTGGAGGTAGTCATACATGTCGAGGTGGCTGATACTTCCGTCGGAAGGGTTGATGAAGACGTTCACGTCGACGTCAAAGAAAAAAACATTCGGAATTCCCGAGACACTGGCACTCACTCCGCTGTTGATGTGGTTGATTTTCTTCCTCAGAGGATTGTCAAATTGGCCTCTTGGAGGAATGCCCTTCACGAATAGAAATGTAATGATGCAATTAAACACATGTTCTACAAAAAAAAATAAAACTAAAAAACTGCAACTATAAAGCCCTTTATTCAATATTAAGAAAATTGCTTCACCTGATTTATTTATTTCATTTCAACAAATTGAAGGGTCAACCAATGACCATTGACACAAATTTGTACAATAACTATATTACAAATGCAATTAGCCAATTTTTTAGTGCCTTATAGTGGCCTCTTGCCATCCCTGCTACATGCAATAACACCATCCATTCAGCCATTTAGTCACCTGGTCACCACCATCATAACAATAAACTAAATGAAAGTACCTTCTTCTTTGTTAAGCACTTACATTTGTTATTAGCGATGTACCAGATAACAAGTTTATATGTAATTCCAGGTGTCTAACTACTGGGTACAGATTTTAGTAGTGGATTTAATAGCACTTAATGATGAGAAATAAATTTCTTAAGAAGTCAAAGAAACTCAAGGAGAATATTCATGTTTCTATTTTATTAATACTTATTGAAAAGTACCTCAAAATAAAATCAGATTAGAATGCTATTTAAAAATGAAACTTTTACCAAGACTAGGAAAGGCAACTAATGAATAATATTCAGACACGTGTAACCAACATAGACATTAAAAACATGAAGCAATAAAAAGGATTTTTCAAAATGATTATAAGGTGGAAAAAGTTCTTTATATGTGTTTACTAATGGAACATCAAGTGCCAGATATCTGCTAAGTGTGCAGATAGCAACAACTCCAAGTGACTCATAGCTAAGCAGAGGCTCAGTGTCATTCATTTCTCTGCACACAAGGAAATCAACTAAATTTTCAGTCACTATTTGCAATTTCTATAAATACTTGAAATGAAGCACCAAAGTTTTTTCTACAACTATTTACAAGGGTTGCAAACATGCATGTCAAGGGTTGCATGAGTACCACTGGTTTAACGTGCTTGTTCTACACACCTCAAGACTGACTTCTAAGAAAGGAATTTTAATGTTCTAGAGTGGTCAGCTAGCTTACAAAAATTGAATGCTACTGAAAATGTATTGAGAAGAGATGTCCTTCCAAAGGATGAAACCAGCCTTCAATTAGTCAAAAGATCTTTTCCTGCTTTTCATCAACAATCAAGGGCATTCTTTTTGTAAACAATTTAAATGGTTCATCCACTGAGGATGCTTGTTGAAATCCAATTCGGGTTTTGCATAAAGGTCATCATAACAATTATTGCCTGAGCTGATTCTTACTGGGCTAAGCAATATTCAGCAGCTCAATTAAAAAAAATTGCAAACAAAAGAGTTTGTATGTTAACTGTGGCTTAACAAACCATAGTCCAGATTTTATCAATCTTTAGATAACACTGGCAATAGTGCCATATTGGCAATAAACAGCATAGTGGCAATAAACAATCTTATATTATGAGTAGAATTATAGACCAGAAGTCAACCATTAGAAATTGTCATGTAAAGGACACAAGTTCTGGACATTATGCAAGAGGAAGCCATGGAAAGCTACTGAGGAATCAGCTTCAAGAATTTGTTGCAACAACCTGTTATTTTTTTAAATACTGATGACCACCCTGTTTTCCATGATCCAGAATTCAATTTTGAAATTTCAGTAAACATCTGACAAATATGTCGACATAAAAAATCTATAGCATCAACCCTCATTACTGAGTTAATGCCTACAGAAAACTAGACATACATAAGAAGCTATCACAAAAAAACATGGGACAAACTATTGAATCATACCATAACAACAATCTGAGACTGTGGTTGTTTCTTTTGGCAAGTCTTCACAATCTCAAGGATGCCTCCAACAATCTGCTCAGGGGAATGCTCATGGTTGTTTGTGCCACAGCATATAACAATAACCTGAACGAAATTAATTGAAATAATAGGGGAAATAGAGTTTTTACCAAATATTTAATACCTTTGGTGCAAAATCCTCAAGTTCTCCATTTTGAAGCCTCCACAAAACGTTTTGGGTTTGATCAGATCCAATGCCAAAATTGAGACAGTGAAGAGGAACAAACATTTTATCCCAAATCTTCGAAATGTAACAAAGTAGTAAATGTTACGAATACAGATGTAACGTAATTGCAGCACAAACTTCATCTTGAGCCATCAATTGCACCAACGAATCGCCAATAATAACAACTTCTGGTTCCTTTTCTTTTGCTTCGGCAATAAAGCGACGATGCTGAAAGTATCAAACGAAATAGTCATTCGTCTAGCATAGCTAATTAATGAGGATTGTCGTAACGAGAATCATTAAGGATAGCAAAGAATTATACCATGCTCATCCAACGACCATCTCCCAAAACATCTTCTACCGCTGTGGGAATAGCTGCAGGATTAGACATTTTCTAAAACCAAAACACGGGTCGACGGCTCACCGGAATGTTGGCTATTCACGATTGCTACGCAAGCGCAGTGAAAGTCATATCTGGGTAACAGTTTCGTGACTTATAAATATTCAACTGTATACGTAGTTAACACCGAGCTAAATTAAAAACAATCAAAAGTTAAAAGACGTTTATTCAAGTCTCTAATAAAATCTTAGAAATTAGGCTGAATACAAAAGTACTTAACTGCCACCATAATTCCAGTGCAACTGTGGTGCGAACACTTAAGCAGTTAAGTTCAAACATAACATGAACAATAATCAGGAAAGATTAATGGCTACTGAATATTGATGATATTTTGAAAGTGGTGCAAATGCTGAAAGAGGATAGAGACCTTTCAGAGCAATGCGCCATGGGAATCTGGATTTTCCGTTAAAGAAAATACGAACTTATCTCATGACTTCTGTCGAAATGAGTTTGTTTAGGTTACAACGAGCCAGCGAAACTCCAAACCCTACCCAAAACAATGATACAACAGGTGATGATGTGCCAGATTGTCACTCATACCATGCATGACACCAGCAATCTGCAAAAGCAAGATTGATTGCCTGAACTTGACATATACCAATCTACTGCCATTGAAAGTACATTTTTACACTTCACCCAAACAGGGTTGTCCACTTCAAAAACCAGTACAGAATCTCAAGTTTAAAACCAAAAAAGAAAATCAGGTGCCCAGGTCATCTTTTGTGGGGGAATAAACCCAGCCTTAACCTGCAAGGGAAACAAAATTTTTCGAAGATGGAACTCAAAATAGAGATTTGGTTGGCTGGGTGGCCAAAAAGCAAAGTGCATTTTCTTGGGCATTTCAGCTCTATTGCTGCAACAAAAGTTATTAGAACTGTGTAAAATGCAAAACCCATCAGTAAGATTTTGATTCCCCTGTGGATGCCCACAACCAGGCCAGATAAGTAATCAACCAGAGCCAAAAAGCTACAAAAGGACTTATAAATGCTGTCAAGCAAATGCTTAGGCAAAGGGTCAATTGGGGGGCTTGTCCATCCAATGGGACTGAAACCAATCATCCAAGGAATTGTTAAAAAGCACATAAACCAAAACCATAAATGGCGCCAGCATAGGCAATTCTAAGCATTTGCCATCAAAGCAACCAACCAAACCCCACAAGCTGTTTTGAATAAATACTCAAGTAGCCTTCAATGTGAGTTTCACCCACTTATGCATTCTGGCCCATTCAGACAACCACTTACAATATCTCATAAACAAAAAACCATGTAAAAGTTAAACAGAATCCCCATGCAAATAGCCAAAACACCACTCAGCATTGGACGATTCTAAACTAGTGGACATTGTCTACAATTAATGTCAAGTAGCTAAAACAGCTACAGTAAATAAGACGCCCAATGAATTAAAGCTGGTTTTCACTTTATTATACGTATGAAAAAAGTTGTTCTTTAAACTGTGTCAAACAAAAGTCAACTGCTTAATATTCCTGGCTCTGGCTGGATTTCTTGGTTGGAGTTTTGGTGGTTGCGGCACCTCCTGGTGCAGAGCTCTTCTTTGGCAAGAGAACAGCCTGGATGTTTGGAAGAACACCACCCTGGGCAATTGTTACTCCAGACAAAAGTTTGTTCAACTCCTCATCATTCCTAATGGCAAGCTGGAGATGCCTTGGAATAATTCTCGTCTTCTTGTTATCACGAGCTGCATTTCCAGCCAACTCAAGAACTTCAGCTGCCAAGTACTCCATAACAGCAGCAAGGTAGACAGGAGCTCCAGCACCAACACGTTCAGCATAGTTTCCTAAGAAAATTACGTAAAATACATCACACTACTGAACAATCTCCAAATTTAACGTTTGATTTAACTTATCACACCAATTCATCAAGGGCAATTAGAGATTTTCCACTAATCACAATCAACATTAAAATGGCTGACAGTTGAAACAAATCTCGTGAATTCTCATTTAATTGAATCGATACGAACCCTTTCGAAGAAGTCTGTGAACTCTTCCGACAGGAAACTGAAGTCCGGCCCTGCTCGATCTGCTCTTGGCCTTTCCCTTAACTTTACCTCCCTTTCCTCTTCCAGACATTATTATTCTTTAAAATCAGCGGAAGCCAACAACGAACGAAAAAGCAAACAAAGACCGTAGAACAAGTCCGCGAAAGTTCGACGTTTCTTTATATAGACCCCGGGTTTTAGAAGACACGTGATCAAGAATAGACTCTTTTCAAAATTAAAAATAAAATTTTAAAATATAAAAAGTTACAAAAATTGCGAAGTTTGCCAATAATATTAAGGTATTTAAATGTAAAAATAAAATATCATACCAATTTTTATATTTGAAAAATTAACTAATTACATTTTAAATTACAGTTAAAGTATTTGACATACGATAAAATGGTAGATAAATCGTAATTTATTACAATTTTTTTGATTTATATTTACGAATTATGTAATGGTAAATCAGTTTCTTAGCAACAGTGTGAATTCAGTTATGGGACAGAGCCTAACTAATTTAACTTGACTTAACTTAATTGCAGTTTGTGGTTATAGGTGTAATAAACCTAATAACCACTCGGTTTCAATTCTTTTTATAAGTCAACAACTGAAAGCTATACTTTTGTTTTAAAAATGTCAGATGATGAGTCTGTTGAATTGGATGAAGAAGTATCTGTCGGAGTAAGTGTTAATGTTAATGTACAATTCATTATACTTTATCTTTGAGTTCTATACGTTTTTGCAGTCTTATGAAGGTCAACGGAATGAGAAAAACGAACGTCATGGCCACGGAAAAGCATTACTTCCCAACGGAGATACTTACGAAGGAGAATATAAGGAAGGCAAAAGAAATAATCATGGCACTTACAGGTTGATCATGGATCGCAAATTAATCCCAACAAAAATAAACACTTTTTTATATTTCGACCATATTGAATTTATTAGATTTAAAAGTGGGGCCAGATATATTGGAGAATGGAAAGATAATAAAAAGCATGGAAAAGGGCTATTTATATATCCAGATGGTTCAAGATATGAAGGTTTCTTGTCAAAGTATAGGTCTCATTATTATTTTATATATAACTTAATTTATTGATTGTAGGAGAATGGGCTGATGGTCTCAGATGGGGAAAAGGGACTTATACATATGTAAATGGAGACACATATGAAGGCGAATGGAAAAATCATAAGAGGCATGGGAGGGGTACTTACACATTTGTTGACCTTGGAGTAAAATATTGTGGGTCATGGAATGATGGAATTAGGGACGGATATGGTGAACTCATTCAAGCTGATTGCAAATTCTCAGGAAAATTTAAAAATGATATGGTTAGTTTGAAAAGTATTTAAATTCATTGAGTGAGAATGAAACAAAAAAGCAATATTTCAATTTTGTTATTTCATCTTATTAAACAACTAAAATCATGCAAACTTATCAAGAACCAAAACCAGTTATGTGGCATTTAGAGGTGGCAGTGTTATTCACGACAATGCTTTATCATCTCAGTGATGCATAAAAAATATAATTATATTATTAGTTAAACTTTAATTTTGGATGGTTTCTCAAATTACCAATAACAACAACTCTTGAAAAGTGATTCTTTTCAGCCGTATGGTGAAGGTCAGTTTATATTTGAACATCTCAAATGCGTACAGAACGGATACTTTGCAGAAGAAGAGCTAGTATGTATGCTTAGTTTCTTTGTAAAAACCACAAATAATTTTGTTTTTACATTTGGATTTAGAATGAGGAGGATGAAGACACAGAAGCACTTGTAAACCAAATATGGCACCCTACCAAAATTTCTTGTTTGTCATTCAAATCGGGAGAATTTAGAGGGGAATCTGGAGTTCCAGCAGTTGATGCAATTCTCAGTGGTTGGTATCATTTGTTAATGGTTTTGAGGTAGTACATAATATGATTTTCGAACATTTAGAAGAAACTCAAGGAAATATAGTGAATAGAACATTAGATGCGAGGGAGGATGACATGGAAAATACATTAGGACTGGAAAATGGTGCAGAAAGTTCCTGAAGTGCCACACACCAAGCCATGCATACTCAAACACAAAACACAAAATTATGAGCTGGAAAGTGCTTTTATTATAAACTATGGTAATATGTTTGACGAGAATGGTGATTATGTCCACATCAACTTTTAATAAAGAACATCAACACCGGCTTCAAAATTTTCTGCAAACAAATTCTCAATTGACAGATTTGTGATTCATTCATTTATCCAAAGAATATGTATGCTGTCTCACTGTCATGTTTTAAATATTTTGTCAAATTCCTGAGAATAAATAACATCTGCAATGATTAAGTTCTCAGACGTTATTCAGATCTGATAGTGTTAATCAAAATATATTGAGTGTAACATAGTTGTAGCCCCTGTACTGATTAAATAATTTACTTTCTCAGAAATTCACTCTTTATTTGTCAGAACTGAAGACAAAAACAATATTTCATTGAATCATATCAAAAACCAATTTGGATTTGATACATATTTAGAAGCATTGTATGGATGACATGAAAAACAATTCTGTCCTAGCAATTTTTTCCAGATATAATTTCCCTATGACTACTTTCTCTTCTTCTTGTCCTGTTTTTTAGAGTAACTCTGTCTTGTTTGTACTAAATTAGATTGAGGAACTGGCTGCTGTTTATCATAGGTCTTCCTGTCCTCTGCTTCCTTCATCTGAAACAGAGATTATGTAGAATTAAATGGAAATCCCCATATGTGGTAGTTGAAGCTATGTAGATGTTCAAAAGGTGGCTAAAGCCAGCATAAATATTAAAGCATGTTTATTCTTTCATTATTTAATTACTGCTGAGAATTATCTGATAAAAAATTATTGGAAAAGACAAGCAGATAAAATGGTGACAAATTCTGCTGGCATTAATGTCAGAATTAAAAAGCTCCTAGATCCTGCATCCTAGCTTCCCCAAACCATCTGAATAGTAATGATTACCAGTCAAAATAACAGAATCTCAGTTACAATATCAGAATTAGAGCATATATTTATTTCTCGTAAAATGAAAGTTCCTGAAACAACTACGTCTTTAAGAGTGTATCTAGATTGCAGAAAGTAGCTGCATTTGCTAAATAACTATTCTGAAATTAGTCGTAGTAATATAAGCAACGGTTTAGAAATACGACTGGATTTTACTGACCGATGTTGTCTTCGATACTGAAGTATCGGGCATGAAAATTATAGCGAAAATACAACATAGCTGAAATATGGCTCCAATAAAAAGTCCAATCTGGAGAATTTTGTCCGTAAAAGGATTCCCGGTAGAATCAATCAGCTCGTCCAACTCTTCATCCAGATTCATGTTTAATCGAGCACATAATAATGACATACATAATTATGGTTGTTTAAAGATTTATTGAACGAAATCGCACCTAAACAAATATGTAATTTATCTATTATAAAAAATGTAGAACTCATATATTCAGAAGAAAGTTTCCGTTGAAACCATGAAATTAAACGATTCGTTTCTTCTTGTGCATCGAACAAGATCATTTGTGAGACAATTGTATAATTGCTAGGCTTTGATGAGCTTTGATTTTCAACGTCTCATTTTTTAATCACTCTCAATTTAATCAATTAGTAAAATTTGCTAGTTAACATCAGGAGCATTCGCTATAAAATCCACTGGACGTTTGCTGGTTCACAGCGTCAAGTTACTGAATATTTGGTTTTGAATTTGTTGAAAGGGATTTATATTCTAACAACATTTATCTGGATCTTGCCTATTTTTTGCCTTCTTGCATGATGAAGATGGGAATTCAAATCAAACTTCAGTTTAAAAAAGCTAAGTGATGAGGCAACTGACAGATTAACCTTAAATTTGTGTTCGCAGCGAATCCACTTTTGACTGAAATTATTTGAGCTGACTGACACAGCCACAATCGGAGAAGGGAATTAGACTAGTGCTAAATGGACAGGATCTCCATTTCGTTAAATAATTAAAAATTTTACATCTGAAATATTGTTGATAAATAAAAATAATAATAAGAAGACCAAACCTTTGGTTTGTTGGATCTTCAGGATCTTGATTCATGCCAGCGATCAGTGAAGATTTGTTTTTCTAATTGTTATTGTTTCTCAGGCTGAAATGGAGGAGTAGGCTGCTATCGACCAAAGCAAGCCGCAAAACCTTACCCTGAGCAGCCAGCTTTCATTACAACCGAGGTGGTTACATGTTTACTACATTGCCTGTAGTTGGTGATCCTCGACAAGAATATAATTTTATTTGTGTCACACTTTGCCAAAGCCTTTTCCTTCCTGTTTTTGTTCATTTATTGTTTGTCATTTGATAAATTGCTTTATTGATAATTAATTTGATAAATTCCCATCAAAGGCTGAATAAGGCCTTCTTGGCTAATTCATTGCAATTTGGATAAATTTTGAAAATTTTGCAGAGACTACTTTTGACTCAGTTGCCTAGCTGTTAAGTTTAACCGCAGGATTGATTTACAATTAAATGCAGAATTGTTACTAAAAAAATTACGAAACTTACGATAAAGACAGAAACCGACATTTTATGTTGTATAATAGAGCCAAAAACTAGTAAATAACCGACTCAAATTAATAAAGCAATTCATGACATCAAGATTCGATTTTCAATTTGGAACTGTACATGAAAAACAATGTGGCAATCATAGATTAGCAGAATGTTGTGCCAATGTTACAAAATGGATTGCTGGTCTTTGGTCAATTGATGATCGCAAAGAGGGAAAGAATCATTGGGCATAGGTATAGGAAGATGGATGGGATTCTCCGCATGGCAAGGTTGCACATGTCCGTCTGGCAGCAAATCGTCTTGACAATTCCAACGTCGATTGCTATGCAATTCGAAGTGCAACTTCTCGAAAGGGTAGCTTGAGTTGGAAAAGTATTCACAATTTTCTGTGGAAGAAACAGTTTGATTTGATAGAAATTGTTTTATTATTTTCAATTAATTTCTCTCAATTATTTCTTATTTCTTTGACATTGAACTAAATTATAATGAACGATATAATAAAATCCTTTTATAATAGAATATAATAACTCGGATGGCGTAACAAATTACCTGACAATATTTGCATCCCTCTTTGGTCGATCCATCCGAATCTATGCATCTCACCCCAGATCCCGAAGATGGGTTGTTGCAGTTGTTGCCATAGCAACACGATGTGACCGCATAGGACCCTCCAGAGCTCACGTTAGACTGAGAACATGAGCTTGCACACGAGTAGACACTAAATTGGATGCTTCCACCCGACCACGTACTGGTCGTCTGAATATTACGTGTTCAAGACATTTTCATTTTGCTTTTACAATTGTAGAGAAAGATGACGATTATTACGATATTACAATTTATTTATACTCTATAAATATTATCTATTATCATATTTTAAGTGTGGAGTGTTTAATTTCGAACCAAGTTGTACCTGACAAGCTTGACAACCACTTTTAAGGACAGCATTTGAGCCGTAGCCGTCGTAGCAGGAAATCTGAGAAGCATTTTGACCCATGCTACCTGCTAATAAAAATTCAATCCGCTCAACATTCCATGAGTTTGATTTTTGTGGAACATTGATGTCGATGTGCCTGAAACAGTATTACCTGAAATCATCAGTATAACCAGGATCACCATTGAAAGATCGTCCATGATTCCAAGAAATATCGGACCTCAAAAAATTGGTCCAACCGTTTATATAGGACCAGCAAATGTTTCCTGGAGACCTGAAAACAATTCATCGTGGAGTCATAACGACTCTCTGTTTGCATTGGTTGCGATTTCTTTCCAGATCAAGCCTATTTTAAGACGCATCAAGCACCTTTATTTATCCGCTTAATTGTTATTAATCGTGAAATTTTCACGTTGACTCGTTTTTAATGAAGACCCAGTTTAATAAGATTGAAACTCGCCATTGAATTTCAATAACTTGTCATTCGACTGATTTTAATTCAGGGTCCATCTCATCAGCAACCGAAAAAAGTATATCAAACAGTCACTTGGCATATCTTTACCTTGTTATATAAGTTCATGATTTATAAAATCAACATTTATTAAGCCATCATCAATTTCGAAAAAACTTTAACTTCGAGTTTATCAATTTGCTTATCTTGTAGAAACTTTTTAACAAAACAATTTCCTAAAAAATTTGGAAGCTTCGTTACGATCACTGCACTCCTTAAGCAGATAAATGTATTTAAATATTTAATATTATTAGGAAACAATATTCACCAAATATTTAACAAATACTTATTTAACATGGTTCCGTGACACTGCGACAGTGACTGCCAACTGAAGCAAACATCGTTAAGAAATCATCCTGGGAACACTAGTCTTTATTTGAATATTTAGTTTCCTATTTTCTTAGCGAAATCATTATTAGCTAAATAGCTTTTAGAAATATGTGTTTAATTATTAACATTTAAGAAACGACTCGCAAATCAAATTATATATTTAATCAGGAAAACACATTTAAACAAAAACAATCCAGTACTCAACCTTTAAAATAAAAAACAGCACGAAAATCATTCACAATTTTCCAGCAGAGACAAATGTTGCCTGAAAATGCTTTCCATTGAGGCTAACAACATAAATATAAACGAGATAATATTAATTAATAATATTAAGTAGCGTGAATAGCACAAGCGTCGATCGTTTATCGAAACGCGACCACGAGGAGAAGATAAAAACAGCACGAGAAAGTTATTTCTATCCTAAAAAAACACCGATGACCGTTTGTCATTTGTTTCCATTCACGGATTCACGTGTGCCTCGAAATAGCGATAAGTGGGATTCTCGTATCCATTCATGGAGTTTTGGCGGCGGACCGAGCCACCGTTGGTACTCATGGAAGACTTCCTCAGACCGTCGCCTCTCTTGGCAGGCTTTTCCAGGTAGCCATTGGTTACAGGGACGCTGTTAACTCTTTTTATGAGGGCCACGATGCCGATGACAACGATGAGGACGAGACCGATGCTGGTGAGGATGATGCCAACCGGGTTGGTCATCTTGCCATCGCTGTGCCTCACGTAGGCCATGTTTGCCTTGCCAGAGATTTTCTTTAAATGTGGCTGGAGATGATAAACTAGTGAATGATGTTGGCTTAAATATTTCTTAACTGAGGTGAGTATGGCGTCATTCTATTCAATAAAAGCTGTTAAAAGAAATGCATTATACACGTGTATTCAGCCGAGATAATTTATCTTCGTTTAGGACATAAAAACCTGTTCAATGTTCAGTTGATTCCTGGCCATATGGGCAGGTATTGGATCAAATTCACGTCCATTGAGGTGCTTAATGGCCGTTGGAGATGAGGCCGATGAGGTTATTGAATAGGAAGACTTTCTCACCGTGTTCATCTCTAAAGAACAACCGTACTCCATTTATAATTATGACAAAAATAAAAATCCCTTACGCCTACTACTGTATATGCACTACTGCATTCGTATTGTAACATAACATTGTTAACAAAGTAACATAAAATACCCGGGTTGTCCGAGGTTGGTTGGGAATGAAATTCAGAAGAATGGACGACTTGTCCCGGGGTGGTGCTAGGTGATGACGTTTTGTGGAGGAGAGATTCGTCAATGGACGGAAGATTGTGGATGTAGTCGTCTGAGACCCATTTACACATTTACGAGTCGCCACTAAGAGGATTGAAAATGAAATCTCTTAATGTCTCACCCATGTGCTGTCTCATCTTTTTTCCGTGCTTTGGAATTTTCTCCAGCATTTGAAGGGCTTCCTCTGTTGCCTGGTCAATCTCCTTGAGACGTTTCACGGATTTTTCCAAGACGTCCTCCTCGTTCTTTGAGTTCTTGGATTCCTTGAAATTTTCAACCGCATGGATTCGTTCCTTCTGCTGAATCTTTACATATTTCTTCAATGTCGTCAAAACCTTGGCAACCTGTAAAGAATTATTCACCCCAACCAACAGACATTATGAGATGGAAGAGAGAATTGTCATTGGTTACGATGTAGATGTTTATTATATTAATCGAGATTATTTGAATATTGCCGGTCGATTTGGGGTGCATTTCTGAATAATTAATTTCTTAATTAACAACACCAACACTGATTGGTTCTTCGTTGATTGTTTTCAAATAATTCTCAAGAGCCACTTTCTTCTGCTCATCCAACATCTTCAATTGCTTTTCAACCTCCGAGGCCTTCTTCATAGGAGGTCGTTTTGAAACTTGGGTGGTCTGAGAGTTATGGTGAGTTATTCAATAACAAATACCTTTAGTTGTATCGGCTCAAAATGTCGCAAAATATATGTGTCGTATTGAGTCGTATTCGTGCATAAATATTCAGAGAGACAAATTCATGCTTATTAAAATGTGTTTGCATTAGTGTGTAGTCACGAACTCGTGCGCATCTGTAAATAAAGTGATGCTCGCAAAATTATTTGCAAATTATTCGCAAAATTATTTGCAAAAGTTTCTTAAAAATAACAAAATATTTTAAAATGTAAAAAAAAACAAAAAAAAAAAAAAAAATAACCGTCTTTATCTTTGCCGCAGTTGAAACGTGTTTCGATTTGTTAACTTGTTTTGTGACCTTTAATATATAAATATAAATAAATGAATGATTGAAAATAATATGTCATTAAATAATGCCAAACGTTCATTGCCATAAATACCAGAACTTAATAATAAATAATTAACATAAAAATATTTTAAGCTTATTTATTTATTTTCATAATAATAATATGTTGATAATGCAACTTTTCTGAGATGCTTCTTGTGTCCTTCATCCAATTTCTCCTCCATTGGTCCAACGACTTCAGCCCCAACACTTTCCATCTTTTCGCTGGAATTCAAGAGTTTTGACGTTTTGCTCTCAACCTTTTCACCTTTTCCAAGATTTTGCTTTTTGTCGACGACTATAACTTTTCCCTTTTTCACTGGAACGTTTAAATGAAATTAGTGACAGATGACTAAAACTAAGAAGAAGAAAACTATTCAACCGTCTTCGTTGTAGCTGCCAGGACAGCAAACAAATTCGGTTCCCGCGAACTTGTTGACATCGCACGGCTGTATCATAGCGAAACTTTTGAGGAACATTCCTCTTTCGGTGCAGGCCAATCCAGCGGTGACATCCCAATCGGAATATCCTTTGCATTGAGAAGACTCGTGGATGTGATCGAAGATGCAGTTCTTCGGGACCAGCAGAGCATCGCTGATGAACGGTTTTACTGCAATGAAATTAATAAATGGAGAACTTTGCATTTACTAACATTTGATAAAATGCTTTCACAAGCACGTTGCTCATTAATACTCTATCAAATGTACTAGCTTATATTTAACTTGTACTGTGACCAAAAAGTTGTTTTGTTAATTCCAAGGAACGCACAAATCTGTCACTTGTTGGTTACCAATATACATAATAGAGGCCTGCTTTCATGACGCATGAACATCTCTAATGATGAATAGCTTTGAAGGTTCGAGCAGCAATCTTTCAGACCGGCAAACATCACCGGTAGCCCTCGATAGCTCCGTAATGGAGATGGTGGCAAACAAATCAAAAGTAATGAGTAATGACTCAACCATATTTGAACCAAGGAAGGAAGAAAACTTCTGGCCATATTTTTCCAGACTTTACGAAAAGAAAGGATTGATTTGGATTATTAACTGATCGTTTGTAAGATTTTCTAAAAACCCTAATATCCTTTCATTAGAAAGGAAAAAATGTATAACAATATATATGTTTATAAATAATAGCAAACCCAAGCATCTGAAGGGGCGAACAGAGTGAGTGTGACGACTGCACTTTTCCCTTCCAGACTTGCACCAGTTTGAAATGTGAACAATGTCCGATGCCTCAACTACGTAGCGTACATCCAGCTTTGGATAAACCTGAAACGTTGGAGGTCGAGTTTAATGTGTTATAATCCACTTTTATAATATCATATCATTTTTAGATAAAACAGCGATTTTACAATTTAGTTTGAGTATTTTGTTTGACTATTATTTAAAAGGAAAAAAATATATAGATCTTAAAATTAAAACAAATTTGGGAACAAATATATCGAATGAAATGGCAAGACTGACATGCTTGCAATATTCGAGGATGTCTTTAGCATCGGTGAGACAATCAATCTGGTCATCTTTCTTCCACCCTTCCTCTGTCAGGTGCATCGCTGGTCGCCGACATAGGAAAGCCACCATCGGCATGAAGCCGCTCTGACTAGCCTTGTACAATGTTTTTTTCTCAAATTCAATAAAATAATGAAGACGTAAATTTAATTTAAATGTTTTTACCGACAAAACAACTTTAATATTAAAACCCTATTAGTAACGCCTATATTTCTCTCTGCGAAAATGATCAAGTTAAGCCGATAATTATTTGTCCCAAGAGCCTCAAATTCAATAAAGCCTAATAATTTAAATTTAAACGTATTTGGTTGCACACGTATGGAGTGGCAGGATGCAATTACAAATCGATATCCGCTGCACATGACTTACACGTTGGGTATAAATTATGATGATTATGCTAATATTTTATTAAAAGCTACTTGTAATTTAAATGATTTTTTATTGCACATTCATCGATGCGATGCTTCCACAGAAGCCTACTTTCGTACTAGAGAATGAATCTGTTTTTAAAAAAGAAAAACAGAACTAAAATGCCGTTCGGAAATTCCCTCGCAAGAAATGAATGCGATTTCGTAGAACTTACATCCTCGGCAAATGCGATGAAATTCAGAGAAGCAGAAACTACGAAGAAGAACCGAACGATTCGAAACATCTTCTCACGAATGAATCTTTCTGCCGATGTCCCTGGAATGTTCTGGCTATCGATCCGTCCCAGCAGACGTTGCTTCCATGCAGGCTGTGTTGCTGGAGTCACGTGACCACGAATCGACATAGCTTGTCATCAAAACAAATTATATCAATTCCATGGCCTTTTCTTTAACAATTTTGATTTATTTCCCCAGGATTTTCCCAAATGGGACATTTTGTGTCATTGAGAGTCTGACCTTTGAGTAGTTGCTTCTCGTGGTTATGGCAAACATTAAAGTGACATATGGAATCATTTTGAGTTTAGTAGTTATTATAACAATTCCACTGAGAATAAATCTGTTTCCAAATACTTTTAGACTTTACCTTAAAAATACTTAAATATCAATTTTATTCGATACATTGGGGATTAAATATTATCTTTATGGATGATGTTTTTATGTACTTAATTGCCATCCTACCAGGAGATCGCCAAGACTCGTGAGGAGATATCCTCACAAAGGTGACCTCTGTCACGAGCATTTGGCACCGTGAAACCTTCCACAAATGATTTAGGGTGGTATTCACACATCCTCTCATTCTCTTGTTCTCTTTTGAATAACTCCAAAGTTTTTCATGTGTAAGAAAAGATTTAAAACATGCTCTAATAAGGACGATGTCGATGAGAAGATATTGAATGATTAAATTACAATTGTAAGAATCTCCTATTAAATTTCTGCAATACCCAGAGTAGATGGAAAAAACTTACTTTCCTAAATGATTTCATCTAATCTTTAGTTATGCCCAAATTTTACTGTTATGGGATTAGTGCTCCAAAGCTATTTATTAAATTCAGTGTAAAACAATTTTGGGATTAAAAAATTTGGAGAGGTTTTTTTCTTAAATTGCAATAAAAGATTTTAAAAAAAATTAAAAAGAAACGTCAAAAATGTGTTTGATAAAAGGTTTATCTATACGACATTACATTTATATTTTCCCCAACAATACGAGGAGTACGTTATTCGTTGATGGAATTAATGTTATTATGCATTCCCTACGCATTTCCTGCATTACTGATGCCATAAACATCTTCCAATTTTGATTTTAAAATACATTCTCTCCATACATGTAACTTAACGCTGCATAACGTGCACTAATACATCTGCTTGTACTTGGTTTGCAGAAAATCTAATGATTCTTTCCATATCAGCAATGTTTCTTGTTTTCTTTCTTACCTTTGTCGAATACCATGTAGCATTGCTCTATAGCTACTATACTCTATAGCTCTATATGTAGCCACTACAATATATTATCAAATGACCCGACAACAATCAGATAGTCTCGACTCAAACAAGCAACTGATTAAAACGTTTAATCTGTGACTGAAATAAATTCTAAATGGAATGCACAAAAAGAGGAATCAAATAATGTTACTCGTAAAATAAGATCTCTCAGAGACAAATGCAAGTTAGAAAAAAGCCTCAAGATTTCAAAGAAGAAAGAAATAAAGCAAAAGCAGTTAAGCTAGTTTCCGGTTAATTAAGAAGAATATCGAAGCCCTGGTCCAGAATATAATTTAGACGGCATGGTAAGATCCCCTTATCGAGTGGGCCATGTAGGCTGCTGCGAAGATGGCAATGAACTAAAAATGAGATGAGAAAAATTCAATTTAATATCGAAACATTTCGTCATGCATCATGACGAGAACCTGTTACTTAAATAAAATTACTATGTTCTGCATAAGAAGCCATCTAAGTGGAAGTACTTCAAGATAGATGGACTTACCATTACGATGGCACATGCTGCTGCTATTCCTCCAATTATGAGAAAGTAGTTCTTCAAAACGCTACTAATCGCATTAGAACAGCCCTGAAAGCACATCCAACACCACTGTATACATCTCAAAATTACTTAATGAATCAACTCTAAGCGATTGCCAACAACACACACATTCGGAAGACATACCAAAGAAAGGCTAGGATTTTAGATTTCAAGCAAAGGTTCTTTAAAAAGGAACCTTAATTTGCTCAGCACCCACTTTTTAAAAACATTTTTCTCGAAAGCACCTTACAAAGCAACGAACTATGCATATAATATGGAAATAACGCAATAATAACCTGCATGTAAATTCTCGTATCTCCGTATTTGCAGGTGTCAGGGATATTCTCAGGGTTATGCTCACAACACGATGAAGGTAAATTGTCTTTGTATTTTTCGTTCGACTTCCATTCAGTGTAATTGTGGACTCCACAGCATTTAAACTGATTTAAAATATGCTTTCCTTTTCACGCTAATTTTGAAACATTTTTCACTAATGCAAATTTTAATACCTGGCTTTGCTGAGTTTCAAATGGTTTTGTGTCATTCCACTTTATCATATCGTTCAGATTACCGTCCAACGCTTCGTCAATCTCATGAAACGCAGAATTATTAATTAAAATGAACAAGCAGAACGATCCAAATAATATAAATCCTTACCTTTGAACGACTGACGAATGCTATAATTAGAGCTATGATAACCAGAATGAAGATGATGGCAGTGAATGCGCAGAACTGGTTATAAATAATTTTTATTATTAAAATAATGAATTTCTATTAATATTTAATTAATATTGAAAATGCCTATTTCGGTAAAACTCGATGTCAAAGGTTATACTGTGTCATTAACACAGTTTGCCATTAATATATAAATACTTGGATGCTTCAACGTACCAGAAGCGAGCGTTCGACACATTGAAATACTTACGAAATGGACATTACATTGATTGAAAGCAATCCACAAACCGTAACAAGCAAGCAGAAATTTTTGCTCCACGTTCCTAGACATCCAATGATTGAAACAACAACCAATATGCATCCAATGACTATCAAAAAAATGGCTGCTCCAACTGGACTAGTCACATTTAGACCTTCATCTTTGGTATTAACTTTTGCCACCGCACCAGCGATTATCAGCAGCCAGCCAAACAACTGTTTGTAATTTTTTGAAGATAAATTTTTGAAGACCAAACTGAAAATTTGAATTAAAATTTGGAGCACTAAGTTCTAGTTAACTTTTCACAACTTATAAATGATAGATTATCTTTGAAAAATCTGGACTAAGTTTCTGATTCGTAAATTATGTTATTTTCATATGGATATTTTTGTCAGTTTTTATATGGTTGAAAATGGTTAAATTTCGTATATAATGCGTCTTTGAAACTATTCTAAACTCGGTAGAAAGCCATAGTAATTCGGATGTATTGCTATGAATAAATTTCTAAAGGAAAATATAAGCGCCAAAATAAAGGAAAATAACAAATAGATAATAAATAAAAGTGCTCCTCGAGGTTATAAGTTCATCAAATCATCTTTGTTATTCAACGGATTTTCATTACCAGTGAAACGATTTCAAGACGAAACGATGCCAAGCGAAAACCCAAGGAAAAACTAATTTTACTAACTTTTCTATTGTTTAAAAACCTCATGAGCAAGTTTATTTTAAAAAATAGTTGTTCGATTGCATCGTTATATTATCGACAGTTTAACTTTCAATTTGTAAAAGTTTTTAACTCACGAATTGAATGACATTGAAGACGGTAAGCACAATTTGTGCACAAATTACTCCTGCTTCTGCCATGTTTGATCTGCAATCATGAAACGATACGGATTTCACAAAGACTCACTTGAACAAATCAATGCAATATTTTTTTTATTCATCAAAAAACCTCTGTTAATATTGGCAACACTTTCTCAAGAGGTGCCTCTCGCAAGATGTTAAGCAGAATATGAATGGTATTGGCTTGCCCGCTTTGTACAAGCTATACAACACTTCTATTAGTCAACTTATGCTAGAGCTATCCTAATCAGTTGGCTGTGGTTTAATTCACCTGTACTATTAAACGCGGCCGCTTAGCCTTACCTGAGACTGATAGGAATGCAACTTGCGCAAGAACTTTCAGAAACATTTGCTAAAACATGGTTACTGGTCCGTGAAGTCACTTATATGTTAAGAATTAAATTATTCTTACCACAATTGGGTGCCATTTCCAGCAACACTGAATATATTTAATCACAGATCATATTTACGCCTTCTTCTGCAATATGGACCATCTCCAAAAAAAAAAACCCATGTCAGCTCGGCTCGCATTGAATGAAGGCTTTGACAGTTCTGTGATCATGTGGATATGATACAGATCCATTGTAAGCGGCTTTATTTGTCACGTAGGATGAAATTAACAAAAAGATTTTTCTCCCCTATTACTTAATTGTATTCCTTTATCGATATATCTTTCTTTATTACTGAGCTGAAAACAAGAAACACCGAGACAGGCACATTTAGTAACATCATTCAGTTCAATGGTCGGTCATATGGGATCGCTTTGCCTCTAATTGGTCATCCAATGCGTATTTAACAAGTAATTTGTTTTATATGTCTATGGATTTTTATATAATTCGTCGGAGAGATAAAGTATAAAATTTTCCAAACTGATTTCTAATGGTGTATGGGCTTGACTGTTGAAATGTATGGATTGGGAAATCCTCACTTATAGAAGTGCAAATTTATATGCGCAAAACCTAATAAATCCCATTCCGATAACCTCCTATAGAAAATAACTCAAATTTCCCAAGCAAAGGCACGACCAAGGTTGAACGTTAGTTCGTCAAATCAATCAGCTTTGGAATTTGCAGTTGATTCTGAATCACAGGTTGGCTGAATAATTGCAAGTCATCTAAATTAATTTCTACTGAGTGGTTAGCGTTCCCTTATGTCGTCGTAGAGGCAGTAGTAGTTATGTGACGTCTTTGCAACTCAGCCTGCATCAGGGATCGCCCTCGGAGGGGGGGGGGGGCGGGGGTTGTATCATAAATATCAACCTTTGTTTAGTTAGACTCTACCATTAAGGTTGAATATATACCATGCAATGGCTCAGATCTTAAGAATATCTTTTTACACATTTAGACTTTAAATTAGCTAAAAGACGTTTAAAATGATTCTTTTGGAGTGTCTTTTTTGAATTGATTATATGGCCGAACTAAAACAATTGAACTTGGACGCTTGGAACAGTTGCTTCTGGATGTCGCAAGTCATGCAGCTTTTTTTTTTTAACGGGATTCATTGTGGCATTTTCATGTCATAAAGTTTCAATCATTTCATTAGTCAATTGAATGTAAAAAAATCATAAGGCAATTGAATAATTTTATTCGCAAATTATCATTTCATATATCAAGCGAATGCAAACGAATTGTCAACGTACGGGTCCAAAGTCGACTTGAATATTTTATGATAATTCCTAATTAATCGATTAATTTCATAATTGGAGAGTAAAACTAAATCAATTTACTTAAGCTAAGCATCATTGAACGTCTTGTTATTCTGCAATAACAGTTAGGAGAACAGTTAGACCGGATGGTATGAGGACCTAACACTGTAAGTCACATATGCTGCAGCGATGATGGCTAATAACTGAAGCAGAAGTTAACACGTTTACATTGAAAAGCAAGAATTACAAAAATTAATTGAATATTCATCATTACTTATTTAAATATTCATCACCACTTATTTAAATATTCTGAATAATTGATAATGTGTCATCCCCTCCATAGTCCAGTTCACATATATCGATCCCTTCAAAAAAAAAATGGAACCCGAAAAACTCACCTTTATGGCAGCGCATACTGCAGACGCATGTCCAATCAAATAAAGGTAACGATTCACCAATTCAATTAAAACAGGTTTGCAACCCTTAAATATATAAAAGAAATTATTATTTACTTTCGGTTGACATTATTTGCGCATATTTAATTAATTTGCCATTGCAGCATAATTCAAGTTTTAAGATTTCAATTGATCCCTTTGGATCCTTCAGGTTGTGTAATGAAAACTCAAATAACCAAATTGACCATATTTAACTGCTATTTACCTATTTACATCAATTTGAAATTCAAATTTGAAAAAAGTTGGCTTTGTTTTACGATGTCTTTATGTTGAGATTTGGACAAATTCCATAGACTGTACGCGCTAATAACATTAATAGATAAAAAAAAAATAATTGCTCTACTTTACGAAAATTTGCAAATCCAAAGAGAAATCTAAAATAATGTAAAAACATGTAACATGAAATAGCATGCCTGCATGATAACACTTGGATTTTCGTAATTGCAATCCTGAACGTTTGATGCGCAGCAAGACTGAGGCAATTGTTCTTTATCGTTGTATATCGGATTCAAACTCCAATCTTCGTAACTGTTGATTCCACAACATTTGAGCTGCAATTCAAAATAAATTTTTTTTGACAATTTTTTTAAATTATCAATTCTTATTGATTATTGCAATCTTGTCGATTCTAAAATTTAAAGTTTTGAATCTAAACGATCATAATTACCTGGAGTTGTAAAGCTTCGTATACCCTCGCATCCTTCATTTTAATCATTTGTTGCAGACCACGACTTAAAGCTTCTTCACTCTGCGAGTGAGTGAGTGAGTGAGTGAGTGAGTGAGTGAGTGAGTGAGTGAGTGAGTGAGTGAGTGAGTGAGTGAGTGAGTGAGTGAGTGAGTGAGTGAGTGAGTGAGTGAGTGAGTGAGTGAGTGAGTGAGTGAGTGAGTGAGTGAGTGAGTGAGTGAGTGAGTGAGTGAGTGAGTGAGTGAGTGAGTGAGTGAGTGAGTGAGTGAGTGAGTGAGTGAGTGAGTGAGTGAGTGAGTGAGTGAGTGAGTGAGTGAGTGAGTGAGTGAGTGAGTGAGTGAGTGAGTGAGTGAGTGAGTGAGTGAGTGAGTGAGTGAGTGAGTGAGTGAGTGAGTGAGTGAGTGAGTGAGTGAGTGAGTGAGTGAGTGAGTGAGTGAGTGAGTGAGTGAGTGAGTGAGTGAGTGAGTGAGTGAGTGAGTGAGTGAGTGAGTGAGTGAGTGAGTGAGTGAGTGAGTGAGTGAGTGAGTGAGTGAGTGAGTGAGTGAGTGAGTGAGTGAGTGAGTGAGTGAGTGAGTGAGTGAGTGAGTGAGTGAGTGAGTGCATTCCAAAATTTATTTGAACCTAATTTATTAAATAAAATTTATTTAATCTATTAAATAATTTCATTATTAATGAAATGATAATCGAACAACAACATTAATATTTAACATTCCTCGCCTTTGAACTTCCACTATAAGCCATGACCATAAGAGCGATAACAAGTATGAAACCGATCGCAGTGCACACGCAGAACTGTTGACGATTTTACTACTGATTAGCTAGTGAGTGAGTTACTATTATTATTATTATTATTATTAATATTATTAATATTATTATTATTATTATTATTATTATTATTATTATTATTATTATTATTATTATTATTATTATTATTATTATTATTATTATTATTATCATCGTCATCATCACCATCATTCTCATTATTTTTATTATTATTGTAATATTAATGTCAAACAAACCGTGACCAAAAAGCATATATTTTTAGTCAATGCTCCTAAACAGCCTATCAGAGAAACAACGACGACTATGCATCCGAAAACTATGAGGAAGATGGCAGTTCCTTCCTGACTCCCTTGACTACTAAATTGATTGGATCTTGAATGGACGCTGACTATTGCACCGAGTACTATCAGCAACCACCCGCACACCTTTTGGTGAAACAATTGATATTAATCAAGTCGTCCTCAATTCTCAGCTTTTATCTTATGAGACGATTGTTTAGAATTTTTTAATAATGAATATTAAGTTTTTAAAATTTTATTTTTAGATGTCAAAAATTAGAGCATTTTTTTATGAGTATATTTTGTATTAAGAATGTTTGTAATGATAATGTTATGCATCACTTCGCACTTGATTCCATATCACTGGAGTCACGTTTGGTTTGGTATCCAGAAATTCTAGAATTTTATTTCATAGTTTAAAATTTTCATCAAATAAATTCATCCTAACGTCAGCCTGACGTAGGAAAACCATTCATTGATAATGTTATAGAGCCAAAGTTTTAAGGTCTTAGCAATCCGAAAACAATCAAATCTCGTTACTACGCCACCCGAGTCAGTCGAAACCGAGCAAAAGTGTCATAATAGCGAGAGTGGCATAGTAACGAGGGTTTGTAAAAACGGCTTTATTTTTTCAATTTACCCATCAGCTCAGTCTAAAGCTCTCAAGAATTGCTGGCTGGCGCATCTTCCTTCGGTGTATCTCTTTGTCTAGCCGATCGCACTCTTGCATCACATCAGACTTGCAAATCCACCGCTCCAGCTTCGCCCTGCATTGTCGTGAACGTGATGCCGTGGCGCTTCTTGAAATTATCCAGCCAGCCTTCGCTCGCCATGAAGTCCGGGATCGGTCAGTTTCATCGCCTTATCCTTGATCAAGTCACCGCTGACAGGCAGATTCTGTCCTCTTGCTTGCTTCAGCCACATGAGCATTCCCTCATCGAGCTTCGGCTTTTGAGCCTGCGTCGGATTTATGCGCTTCGATGGAACTCCAGCTTTGATTGCAGCCTCGATTGCATTTTTCTTGCTAGAATGTCCTTCACGGTGGTTCTTTTAATTTCGATGCACACCAATCCAGCTCGCACAAATCTTCACTCCAACTCGCAATTCTCACATAAAATCCTCGACATTCGCTGTCATTTTTATTTATACTCACAGTCAATTTTGCTCCTGTAGCTCACGCGCAATACGCTATATAAATGTCACATTATTATTATTATTATACACATTTTTCCTTCTTCTTCTCATTGCCGGTGAGGAGTGAATGCTGAGCACTACCAGTGCTCGTCACCAGGTCGTCCTGGTGTTAACTCTACACATTTTGTAAAGTCTGTTCTCAGCGTTCCGAGCTCTCCTACAATTACCGGTCCGACTTTAGACTTCACGTTCCATATCCGTTTAATTTCAATCTCCAGGTCCTTGTATTTGCTAATTTTTTCATCTTCTTTAAGCGCGATGTTTTTATCATCCGTGACTGATACATCAATTAGAGTGCACGCCTTGGATCTCCTGTCGTGGATGACAATGACGGGTCTGATGACCAATATTTTCCTGTCCGTGATAATTGCTTAGTCCGATAAGGTGGTGCACTCATTTATATTTTAGGATGTGTGTTCGTACCATTTGTTTGGTACTTCACATCCTAGCTCACGGCATACAACCCAGTGAATGTAACTGACCACCATTTTATGTCGGTGCAGATATTCAGTTGCTGCTAGCACAGTGCAACCCGACGTTGTGTGGCTTATGGTTTCTTGGGTCCTGCCACAGATTCTACAATTGCCATCTATCTCTTGCTTCAATATCATTCGTTGATGATATTTTGTGTTTAGTGTTCGGTCTTGAGTTGCCATGATCAAACTTTCAGTTTCGCCCTTGAGCCCAGCGCTTCTTAACCAAGCACAGCTTGCTTCTTTGTCCGCACAAGTCTTTTCTAAATTACAAAAGAATTGTCCATGCATGGGCTTTTCCCTCAATTCATTTATTCTCTCCTTTTCCATGTTGTCCTTTAACATTTCTTTCACGGATGTTTGAACTGTGGGCAAAGGCAGATATTTATTTTTAATTGTCTTTGCTTCCTTAATGAGAGAATATTTTGCCTTCCCTGCTTCATGCTTTTTGACAAGACTACAGAGCCTGACTAATATTATTATTAATATTATTTTAGTGTTATTATTATAATATTTACGTCCGCTCGAATAAAGGTTTTAAAATTATTTTAAATTTTTTTTTCTTATTTTTGCATGTGAATTGATTTTTAGATGGATGGCAGAGGGACAACAACACAAAAATAATTTGCAGATTTAATAAGAAATGACAAATCCATGTAATTTTTCTCATAAAATGGAACCCCATTTTTCATAACAATCACTCGTACGGTTAGGATAACGCGTAGGTTTTTAAGTTCAAATCTCTACTTTCTCTCTCTCTCTACTTTTCACTCTCTCTTTTCTCTCGAAATTTTGAAGCTTACGATGACTTTGAGACTGATCATAAATTAAACTATTATTATTATAACGATCCATTTCAATCATTTACATTCCTCCAGCGTTCGCTTGTTAAATGATCATTGTGTTTTATGGATAAGTTCCCAATTGGAAGAACATTAATTATAGGATTAAGCAACCTAATTTTAAATGAAAAGAACTAATGGTTATGACCAATGGACCAGCTAAGTGGGGGCAAGTGCCTTCAGCGACGACGTTATTTTTAAAATCCTGGGTACGACACTGATCAGGACGATAGAGATTGTTTGTCTTATTGATTGCTTCAATAAGTGATTAATTGTCATTTTGATTCATTTACTCGTGACGTCCTCCCGATAGTGACGGTGATAATTCGGTATGACAAGTGACGAGAGTATTATTAAATGTAAATAAAGGAGCATTTATTGATATTAAAAACAAATGATAAAATCTCCAAAAATGGAGTCGTTATCGACAAGATTAATTATTTAAAAAATTATTCATTAATTATATTTATCCGAATTTTCACTTGATGATTATTACATCTAACATAATATATACCAATGATTTATAAATTATATTTTGTATATTTTAATATGTCTTAGCTAATATAAATTTATGACAATACAATTAATGTTAACATTAATTTGGGTCTTAAGTTACTTCCATTGTTTTCTTTTTTGATTGCTTGAGTGTGTCGTGAGTGAATAAATAAATAAATAAATAAACTTGTTTAATTTTGTCTAAGTTGTGCTATTTCAAGTAATTTAAACAAAATACCAATTAAACATGATGATGTTTTTTTTTTCGATTAGCGTTCACAAAATCAGATGTTGCCTGAAATCGGTGCAACTAACGAGGTGCATCCACAACGAGAGATTAGGCAATAATTGCCGAAATAACAGAAAATCAGCGGAAACGTCCTAGTAAGTGAAATGCAATGAAGATGTGGCATGGGTCAATGAGTACGTTTGAATAAATAATTAGGAAGTGTGGATACATTACGAGGGAAGGAGATCATAATTCAGGCGCTTGTAGCTTGCTTCGTCACTCTTTAACAGGAAATAATGAATTGCTTACCTAATTAAAGACCTTTAATAACATTCAATCATTTAACAATATTTAAATTAGCACTTAAAATCATCAGATATATCGATGGCATTAAAATAGCAGCTTTGCAAAAAGGTGATCAAAATTAAACCATCATTATTACAGGAATTGCACTTCGACAAGGATTTGCAATCAGTTGGATTAACTGCGCAAAGAGCGCTTGCAACTGAAATGATTGAAAATAAGCTTCGGTTGGTCAGTTTCACTTAATTACAAAAAATTTGGGTTTTATTGAAGCCGAATTTCGTGCTGTTCAAGTTATTGCTGAGTTTATGTTCAAAAATTTAGAATGATTTATGTTTAAACTCTGTTTATGATTATCAATCATCCCTTTAAGAATTGGGTACAGTTGTTGTAATTGCACAAAGTAAAAAAAAAGTAGTTATCAGTAATGATTAGGATGTTATTACTCTGTCTCTGTTAGCGATTTTAATTTATGATTAATTGTTTATAAATACAAATTATAGAAGATCCAAAGAAAATAAACTCACGAACTGAATGGCATTGAAGGTGCCGAGCACAACACGTGCAAAAATCACTCCCTTTTCAGTCGTTTTCGTCATTTTCAGATCTACAAGCAGCAGATACATAAAAGCAAAACAGTTGTGAAAAAAATGAAGAATCGACCTAACAATATCTTGAAGTCTCTTTCTCTAGGAAGTTCCTCTTAGTTGTTGGAATGAAAAAGATGTTAAGAGAAAAGAGCTTTAAGTTACCTCAGCAGTAATCTCTCTTGGTTTTAGTTAACATTCATAAATATCGACCATCGGCGCCCTATTTATATAAAACCCTAACAGTGCATGACATGCAATACATTTGTAAAGAATGTTTAAGGTTAAAACGGCCACAGATGCAAAAATGCAACGTCATTTTTGTGGTCGTTCTAAGGGAATAAATATAATTCATTCTTTCATTACATTTTTTCCGAACGGTGTTTTGTTCACAAGACGCTTTTAATTTGAACCGCAAATTGTCAACATCATCGTCGTCTTTGACAGCGCCCTCTGTCATCGACAGGACACAATAATGTATCTCGTCGTTTATCCCGATAAGCAACTGTGAACCTTGTTGACATGGCCGCTTTGTGTCGTCGATTTATGTTGTTAAGGTCAAACGGTTTGATCAGTGGCCCAAAGCCAGAATAAAGCTATCTGTCGATTTTCTCTCCCCGCATTCGAAAATCTCGATCAAGCTCTTTTGAAGTCCCACCACTACCAACACCACCCGCATTCGAGAATCCTGAGAACGAAGGCTTAGAACCTCCACGACCTCCCCATTTCAAAGTTTGATCAATGGCCCAAATTTGAAGTTCAAGTCTTTGGATGCGGAACAATCCATTCACAAACTTCAAAGTCTCTGAATCGTTGGTCCTCTTCCAAGACCTCTTCCTGCGGTCCCCTCAATACTCTTATGGCTACGTGTAAATGAACTATTCTTTTTTTTATTCTGATTAAAAACATTAGTAATTCTGAATTCGTTTTGATATTATATTATATTATTACAATGTTTCATAGTATTAGTCGAGTCCGAATACGGTTGTGCTTGCGAGAGTTTCGGGTTTATCGAAAGAATATTACGATTATTTCTAGGGGGTTGCGGTGCTGCAACAGGCTGATAATTTGTATGATGGCCGTCAGGAGAGGGGGAAAAAATGATCATGAAAGGACCGAGACCGGGAACATCCGCCTGATCATTGGATCAGCACCGGAGAACGACAACAGTTGCAAGGGCCGTTTCGTATGTAGATGGGGTCACCTCTTTGAGGATTAGTCGCCCGTCAAGAGCTTCACTTTCTGATAATAATAGTCTAACCAATACTGATATTATGTAACAAAGCAGTAATAGTTTCTTGTAAAATATCCAGTAATGATATAAATGAATTGTTTTCAACTTTGAATAATAAATAAATTCCATTTTTTTTTAAATGGCTCAGCGATTATTTCATCAAGGATGCGTGTAAATACCATGACAAAATATTTATTGATTCTTTGGCAACTGTAATACAAATACCCAAGAGTTATACACCAATAAGCAACTACTCATTTACTTCCACCATCAGCAAACAGAAAGGTGAAATTCATCGATCCAGCAGTGACACCCTACTCCAGAGAGTGTCATATCATGGCCTTTTGCAGATTATAATAATATAATAACATTATAATAACTTTCAATAATAAGGTCGGTATATGACGATTATTATCTTCAATTACGGTCACGGTAAATTTTCACATTGAATATTGAATTGAAAGAGCATTGAAAGAACTCTTAGGACAGCACAGAGAGCTTAAATTCAAAACTTGTTCTGATTTGCCAAATTCGATTTAAAATGTGCCACCTTGTATATGGAAAGAATTCTTAAAGAACAACAATTTTAATGTTTCCAAACAAGATCAAGTGAAGATGTTACCTTCATTCATAAATATACAATCAAAAGCACTTGTTAGTTTCTGGAAAATAGTAAAGCTCGATTACACCAAAGCAAAGTTCAAATCGACCAAAAACGTCCTTGAACTTCATCTCGTAAGGTCATTCAAACTGAGTAGTTAGACGTCCTAACGTTGTGAGCCATGCACGCTGCTGCTACGACAGCGAGTAACTGAAATCAAAGTTCGTTTGTTTCATTTGCATCATATCAATTAATTTAACATTTATATTTATAAATGCATGTTGCATTGTTTCGCTTTCGATTTCCAATACAATTTCGAAAAGAAACTCACCAATACAAGGGCACACACGGCACATGCGACTCCAATTATAACAAGAAAGTATTTCACAGCATCCACCAAAAAGTCAAGACAACCCTGAAAGTCAATTAATCGGTATTTTCAATTCTACTCCCAACAATTCAATACTACGTTTTTTTTTGCGCTCGATAAAAGATTTTAAAAAAATCGAATGAAATATAAAATTACCGGATACCGCGTTCATAATTGAATGTCATTATTTACTATATAATATAATTATTATTATATGTAATATAATTAAGATAATATTTACTATACAATCTACGAAATTAATGATGTTTTGATTGAGTAATTCTACGAACCATAAGCTGTCCTAATCCTATTATAATTTCCATTAAAATATAAATGCAACGTTGAATGCACTTTTTAAATATTCAAATATTTTTTTTTTAAAACTTCCACCGATTAAAAAATATCAACTTTGCATATTATTTTGCATCGTTAGTTACATCGTTAAATACAGAAAATTGAATGAGAACCTTCTTAAACAGTGATGGATCACTATAATTACAAGTATCTTTGTGATTTTCGCAACAGGATGGCGGTAAATTTTGCGTGTCTTTGTATTTTTGGTTCAAATCCCAATCACTGTAACTGTTGACTCCACAGCAGCGAAACTGAAAATAAAGGTGGTATTTTCCAATTCGATTACTGAAATCAACTTAAAAGCCGCAACAATGAAACCTGAGTTTGCATAGCTTCAAATGAACTCGTATCATTCCATGTTATCAATTCTTTCAGGCCAGCCTCCATTACCTCTCCGACCTGAAACAAACATGGGAGCATTCCTTCGTCGCTCCGATTTCATCGAACAAAAGTAAAACTCCTCACCTTTGAACGTCCAGTAAAAGCTAAAGCCAGAGCAATCACAACCAGTAGGAATCCAATGGAAGTTAATATACAGAACTGTTGACAATTTTAGTAATTTATAACAACGTTATTTATTTTATAAATAAAAAATTACAAAATAAATTAATTTAAATAAATAAATTAATGAATAAGTCAAACGAACCGTGATTAAAAGACACAGATTTTTAGTCCATGCTCCAAAACAGCCTATCAGAGAAACAACGACGAGTATGCATCCGATAACTATGAGGAAGATGGCAGTTCCCTCCTGGCCTCCCGCAGGCTTGGGGCTGTTGACCTGGACCACTGCGCCAACTATTATCAGCAACCATCCCAACAGCTGTCCACAAATAAAACGTTGTAATTATTGTTGATGCCTTATTGGCAGATATATGGAAAGTAATAGTAATAATTCAATATAATTTCATTTATATCAGATATTTATTTTTAGCAAGAAAATGTAATGAACATTGTGTTCTTTCAAGCTATTTGTGATCTATGAAAATAATAAATATTTTATTTAGACCAGTGAATCCATCGTTATTTTTGATAATTTGACAAATGAAATAAAGGTACACATAATTTTATCTTTTAATATTATTAATTATAAATTTTAGTTTCTTGCTCTTTAATTAAACGATTAAATCATTGTTAATGATATTGTTTAAGTATTTTAAATATGGATACTGACCCTGTACTCTTATTATTAGTATTATTATTATTATTAATATTATTATTATTATTATTATTGCTGCTTTGTTACTTCCATCCCATCGCTTCTTTGTTCTCTGGCATGTTGTTTATGTAGCAAATGTACATAAATGTTTATGTAGCATGTTGATTATGTAGCAAACCATTTGTTTGGAATTGTTTAGAATATATTGTTACACCTAATTTAGGTTTTGGGAAAAACCAATAGAAACATGAATAAATAATTTTGATGAACAATCAAATTTGGATAAAAACATTTACCGGATTTAAACTTTAGTAGTGGACTTAAAATAGAATGAAAAAATATATATAATTGCCATAGATAAAACAATGAATTCACATCTTTAGATAATTTTGATTTGCCAGATGTTATTGTGTGTGATTCACTGAATCAGTCAATTGCATTAATTATTCTAACTTCAATTTTTAAATGAATTTTGAAATATCAAAAAAATCGGATATTTTGAATCGAAAATACCAGATATATATCAATATGCATATCATGGATGGATCGGATATCAAGCAGACATCGCATGATAAATACCGCCCATCCCTGATTGATGGTCCCATAATTTTCTGACATTTTAATTTGAAAAAATTGTAAATTAACTTTTTTAAGACATTTAATTTTATTTTACTATTATTTTTAAGAGGAATAATATAACAAGATCTAATGTTACCACATTGCTCATATTTATAATTTGCTGCAAAAATATGAAACTATTGATTAAATGATAACCAGTGATCACTGCTTCGAAAGAAATGAACAGTATTAAGTTTGAATTATGAAAATACTTATATTTATTTTTTTTTTATAAATATTACATTTATTTTAGGAGCGGGCAGAGACTAAATAGAAGCGGGCGCTTCAAAGGATTAATTCCTTCGAATGATCAGGGTGGCTGATGAAATACAAATTGTTCTTCAAATGGGTTCCATCAACGTTTCACTTTTGAAGGACCTCAAAAGCAGTTTTTTTTTGTCCGAAAAGTTTTCCCGAAACGTTCTTTCGATGTTATGAAATCTAATTCGAGAATCTGGAACTTCAACTAACATTTATAAGAGAAAGACCATCGATTAGAGTTTATTTAAGAACTTGGCGGGCTCCACACGCGAATGCTCTTTTAATAACCTATTCTGATCTGGACTGGATTTTTATTAGTTTTAGAAATTTTTATTTTCAATAAGGTCTTCCTTAAGTTTACTTTAGCTCTTCAGATTTTGGACAGTAAGCCTCACTCCAGAATAATTATATGATCTTATTTATTGCCACTATCATTAACATCTGTGAAATTAGCTACAAATTAATAAATTACAAAGGCCGTAAGACATTTTAAATCTATCTAAAAATATCAGTAACTCCATTTTCTCTTATAAGTTTCAACCCGAGCACCGAACTCACATCCATGCCTCATCTTAAAAAGCGGCAAAGAATAAGGTCATAATGTGAAATCTATGGTCAACTTTGCAACAACTTGGTTCCTACTAATAAGTTCTCTAAGAGAAAAGGATTTCTATCAAATAACCGTCAAGTAGAAAGCATCCTAAAAACACAAACAGCCCTTGAAACTTGAAGATGTTCCAATGCCAACAATAACCTCTAGAAAACTAGTTTTTATTTCGGCACGTAAAAAAAAAACTTGCAAGAGAGACAAAGCTATGACTGGCACAGAACACGTTGCTGTTGTCGATAATGCTGCCTCGATGCTTCATCGAAAGACATGTAAACCTTTGCCAGCGAATGTGCTAATAATAGGACTCATAGTCCCAACACTAATTTTCACTCGAATAGATAAATTTATTGATGGGAAATTATTTTTAAGTTTTAAATTGAAATCAGAATTTTCAACGTTTTCAAAATGTCTTGTCTGAATGAACTCTAAATGTACGCTGTTTCGAGTTAGCGTTTCAATTTCTGGCAGAAAAATATCGACGACCATAAATTTTATCTGAGCTTCTTTCACTCAGATGAGGCTGAGCGATGTACAAATAATCGATACACCTCCTTCGTGGGCGATCAAAGAATGAGGTTATTTACCTTTAGAGTAGCGCTGAAAGTTTCTAATAATGCATCGTAAATAATAGCATAATAAATCATAAACAAAAACACCAAAACAAAATATAGAACAGACTGAAATAAACTTTTATCTTGGGTTCGGGCGAACTCCCCTCTCGTTCATGTCTTTAGAAATTAAGACAAATCGTTGAATTTAGTCATTAAAACAAAAGTCCAGGCATAATTTGAGACTGTTCTAAATCAAGTTAAATGAATGTATGTGATCTGTTGGGGTTAGGTTTGGGTTTTACAGATAGGAGGCATAACTAGGAATCAATGGCTGGGCACAAATCGTGATTCACTTTCTCGTGATTTTGCAAGACGTCTCTTCAGTTGATGCGTCAGCTAACGAAGCTGTACAAACATACGTCAATCATTCCTAAACATCTAAAATCACCAATTTACGTAATGAATTGTGCGCATTAAACCAACAGGAATGCTTCGAGATTGATTTCAAGTGCCTATTAACATATTTTAGAGCTGAATAATGCCATTATTAGTTAACGTGATCCCGTGCTTTGAATATAAGTTCTTCCGACGGATCTTGTTTGCTATGACGTATGCATTTTCGAGATTCTTACAAGCGTTGGGCGTGCACTGAGTTCGTGATGATGATGATGTTATTAGGCTGCTTCGTTTTAAATGTCACAGATGTGCAGGTTTGGCCGGATGGGTCTTTACGTGAGTTAGCTACGTTAGCAGTCCTTATGTTGATGGGTTCGATACCCATCTTTAACTGCGTGATTCACGCTCAATTAAGGGCGCCGAACAAAATGCCTGTCAACTGGGATGATAAGCTATTTATCACGTACATTATTTTGCTTATCATGGACAGCATTAAGCTTACGAAGGCTTAATCGACCTAGAAATAATAATTATTGGGATGCACCGGTACAAGATAACAAGTTTCATTGGGAAATTAAGTCTTTGCAACCGGATCGTGGTTTAGAAAATGTTCAGTTTTTTTTTTTACGAAATCAAAGAAACTCAAAGAAGATTAATACTTTTAACATATTAATAAAAAATAATGTTTTTCTAAAGTATTATAAATTTATATAGATATAATAATAATAATAATAATAATAGCAAACAACATAAATTTATATGGATCTAATAATAATAATAATAATAATAATAATAATAATAATAATAATAATAATAATAATAGCAAACAACATAAATTTATATGGATATAATAATAATAATAATAATAATAATAATAATAGCAAACAACAATACTATTATTATTGTAATTAATAAGCTAATCACTTAAGTATATTTAAGTAATGGAAAGCTTATTTCAAGAATTATAAGTTTCTCAGCCTTCACAGTCAGCAAGCATCTTTCCTTCGCTTTGAGAAGAGATCAACAGTGGTGAACAGTCTCTGACTACCAACAACGCCTGATAAGATTCGTAAAAGTTTTGCCTCAAAGCGCCTGGTGCTAATTGCACGGAGATAGTCGCTACAAATTCTTTGATGCACGGGCGCATAACTAGAATAGATAATAAAATAAATAATAAAAATATAATAGATGATAAAAGGTAAGAATGAGTAGTCGATGACGGATAGAGAACTTCGTACAGACGTGTCTTAAATTTTTGTAAATTTATATAAGAAAGATGGAATTACAAACTATTTATTTAAGCAGGATATTTATTATAATTTATAAAAAGTATTCCACCAAAAAACATTCTTGCTACGCATGAAATTCCTAATATTATACATTTTTACGTGCAAATATTTTCCTTCCACAAAGCGATCGAATGGGCGATACCACGATCGACCAACAACAAAGACCGAATGTCACTAAATTCTGTTATTGGAAAAAGCAATATTGCAAAGGGAAGTAATAACAGCAGGCTTAGAAGCAACTGAACGAGCATCAATAAACGTACTTCGTGCAAAAGTATGGATTGTCTTTGCCACAGTCTTTGTTGATTAAACTTTATAAATTAACAAATCGGATCAAATGGACAATGTTAAGATTGGCCAAACCAAATACGGATATTGACAATTAAGTAAGGGAGTGTACAAGTCCCTTAGAAGTTCAATTCCTTTTGATCGCTATAAATTGCTGTTGCAGCAAATCAAGTTGAGGATGCCTTATCTGACTTATAAAGACTGGCAATTTTAGTCTTCGCCAGAGATTCACTTCACGAACTTTAATCAAAAGAAGTCAAAAGAATTATCAAACGATAAAGATGAAAGCACGTTATTAAAAGGTTAAAAATGTAAAAATTCACTTCTGACGATTCGAGAATATGTAACTCATTAATTATTAAGGACACAAATTAGTTTAACACGGTGGCTCGGACTCCCTTACGCGCTAGCTGTTGACCAATTGAAAGTATATTAAATATTCCACCACGTTAAACTGGTGTTTAACTTTGAACTTATTGTCCAGCAGCGCAATAAAATAAGTAATTATGTCCGGCATCTTAAGTCGATGTGGTTTATTATCTTCATGATGAATTCATCACCATTTTACAATGAGGAACAATAACCCTTATGATTTAGAAATAATTCTCGAAAAACTCACGAATTGAATAATATTGAAGATGGTGAGCAGTATTTGCGCACAAATTATTCCACCATCGGCCATGTTCGATCTGCGGGTAAAATGCGACTCACCACGATTCCAGGTAAGAAAGCAAAAAAATATAAACAGAAATAAATTTAAAAACAATTACCGAGTTTTACCTTTCCTAAGTCTGTTTACAAGTTCAGAAACACCCACTCGACTACAGTCTCAGCAGATGAGTTGTTCAACAAACCTTGCTTCCCCCTTTAAATGCTAACAGCATCTCCCTAAACGCTGGCTTCTTATTTGTTGCATCTGTTGTATTCGTGTATGTTTGTGGAGCGCTATCAGTTGATTAAGAGATTTCATTTAACCTGAATTGCGGAAATATGACATAATTAGCCCTTGAGTAATTGCTGAATGTTCACTGTTCGTTAAGATAGCATTGTTGTCGACTTAAGTTAAATTACGTGAACGATCAATCGATTGCTTTCCACTGCAACGGGTTGATAATTCGTAAATAAATTGTAGGCGTACCACTTTAAGGACTACGATGAGAACACGCTCAAACTAGTGGCAAAACTCGTCAGGATAATTTGTATGATTTTGGAGAGAAAATTTAATTATTGCACATTTCGGAGAAATGTATTTTTAGAATTTATACTGAAATAGAAAATAAAAGTGCTTTTCTTTTTTCCATAAGTTTGAAAACATCGCCTGCTTCGTTTGATTCTTCACGTCCTATGTTTTTGATGAATAACGATGCTGCACGCTCCTCTCTACAAATCGAGGGATTCCTGCTGAAATTGACATTTATTGGCTCAACTACAAATGTCATTTCACTGCGCAAAGTAATGGACAATAAATTTAATAATAAAATATTAAATTTAATCTTAATTTCCCTAATAAAATAAATCAATAAACACTTCAGAGAGGATTTCATTTGAATGCCTGAGTGTTTTAACCATCGCGCGCAGAACTTTCTCGATGAACCCGCTGTGAAACCTCACCGATTGCTCAAAAACAGTTTTATTAAATGCGTACATTTGAAGTACATTCAAAACAATCAAATTCAAGGACCAAATCTTATCAAGACTTTTGTGGGTTTTCAATTGAATTCTTAAAACTTGACTCACTTCATAAAGTAAAAGATTCAAATCTGTGACCGAATTTGATGAGGAATCGGTTCCGGCTGTTGTGCAACTTACATCCTATAAACATGTAGAGCTTATAAAGTTGTATTGCAAGGTATAACATAACAATACAAAATGGCTTATGGCATGAAAGTCCAATTTATGATCGAACAAAGAATGTTCGAGGGAGTGTTCCAAGTTAATAAAGCCCTGCCCGGACAAATTCTTGGACCATTTCTTAGTTGCAGCCATTATTAACGCTTAAACTTTTTTTTTAACAATTTACAATTATACTTCACAATTAATTATAATTATTTCTTTCATTATTTTCGCCTGTCTTCAGTGTTTTAGATGGATTATGCAAATGCAGTGGTTTGAATTGACTTAATAGACAAGAGCAAAGTACACAAACTGAATTCAGGCCAGTTAAACAAACTTGATTGATGAAACACTTTGATTTTACGTATTTTTCAGACATTATTTTGAATTCTTCAAACAAATCTCCCCTTCTTAAATTTATGTCGAAAAAGTTGTTTGTTGACTGATTTTATTGCAGCAGTTAAAAAGATCATATTACAAACAATTTATTTGAAATGAGTGAGCAGTTATGACTTTTTGTGAAATAATTCATTTCCTGTATCGTAACTCGCTTAGCCTTTGAAAGAAAAAATAATGAAAAAATAAATAAATTCCTGTTTAATTAAAAAAAAGGTCACTTATCAACGCAATGTTTCGAGTTCATTGTATATGCACGCAAGTGCACAATGACTTTCAAGAAACTTATGGAACTTTCTGCCACTTTTAAAACTTTTTGAGGGCTTCTGGAATCTTATGCTACTTTGTGGAACCTGCTAGAACTTAGCTTACACTTGTAGAATTTCAAGAACTTTCTGGAACAATTAATTTTTTAGACTCTAAAATTTATGTATTTAAGTTATCTTTCTGATTTGCCTTTTTGTTGGATGTTTAATAAACATTATTTATTTTATTTTTAACTCTCTAAGTAACATACATAATTGTAGGGGCTCATAAAAAAAAGTGGTCCGCCACTGAAACAAGATCTGGACGAATTACCTCCTAGGAGTTCGAGATTAACAGAAAAGAACAACTCCAATTACAGTGTCCATCAAAGGAAAAAAATAATATGTAAAGGAATCGATAAAAAGAAATAAGTGGCTAAAGAAATGATGTGCATCCTATGTATGCAACAAGGAATATATGATTCGTTGAAATTTTTATATCACGAAATAAGAAAGGTGAATTGATGTTTAATAATGACAAAAGACTATATTATCGTTAGGTTGATAACGAAGGACAGGTTTGGTGTACACCTGGAAAGGCTGCGAATTCCAAAAGACTATCCATTCCTCCAAAAGAAGAAAAAGTTTTCGAGCCTACATCGGTAGAAAAGGATACCTACAACGGTTCTTTGATAATTGGCAGGCAAAAGGTACAAACTCACAGGTTCAAGTTTTATTGTGGATTTCCAGAGTCAAGAGTTTGGATAGGTTTAGGGTAGGGTTAAGTACTAAAGACTCGCGACTGTGAGTTGACATTTGCTTGTTACCGGAAAACTTCCTTCTATAACAGTCAATTTCTGAATCATATACTGAGAGTGAATATCAAGAGGATACCTATAACAGAAGCAAGAAGTATAGTAAAACAGTTTTACTAAATCCAATACTGCGATCAAATTAGTAACATCTTAGCATCCTATTCATTTTCGTTGCAGAGCCACTTGCATCTGTGGATTCGGTATGTAAGCTTGTGATTATCTAATAGTTATACGTTATGCTTTAGCAATAAAGTGTCAAATGCTTCAAAAATGAAGTGTTTTATTGGCGATAGTACTCAGTTATGTTTGCATAACGCGTTAAGATGCATTGATTTTTTCATTAAGTTCATTAAGTTCAATCGAATTTTCGAATTGTTGCGTGACCTTTTTCAAAGTCAGAATCAAATTAATGCCTTTTCATTACTTTTGAATAGTTTATTATTTATAACACGAGAACATGAGGTTGTAAAGTTCATAACCCTAATGGGTACGTGAGATATAAATATATATCACATAAAAATCAATTGCGTTTAATTGAAGATTATAATGAGAAAAAAAAATTGACAGAACGAAAACATGGTGGACTGGAATCTCATGGAGTATGTTTAGCTGAAAGTATTACTGATATAACTTGGTTGTCGAATAAAAAGTATCAATTTCAACACTGGATTAACAACTTAACTGATGAAAAAAAACCCATAAAAATCCTTTTTATTAATGTTTTCATGGACTTAAATGTTTCTAATGCTTAGGAGTGACTGATTTATTAAATGCGACGCTCGATTTGAAGCGAATATTTTTCTTGGCCATCGCAACCAGGTCCTCCCGGGCTAAGACTCCGTTAATCATGAGTTCGAGATGGGGTTTGCTTGCAATCATTGCCGAAGTCACTTCGCTCGGGTAGTTGTCCTTCGATGGATTAGGTATGAATGCCTGTGGAACGTGCAGGTTTTTGTAGGCCTCGTAATCTTCCACGGGCGCCACCGCTGGTTCGAAGGACTTCATAACCCGTTTGATCACATCTTCATCTTCTTCGGCCTTCTCTAGGGATTCGAGTCTCTTAGCATATTTATGTGCATGGATGATCTTGCAGACGGTGCTTTCGATCTCTCTCAAGTAGACGCTCATATTTCCGGGATTTATTTTCAGGTTCAAACCGAGCGTGACTTCCAGCTCTTTCAAGCTGCATCCTAACTTCTACAAATGGCAACGTTTCACGACTTAACAAGCTAATTATTCAGTCTTTTAAAATGCGAGGAGCAGTGAAGTTTTAAGACATTCGTGTGGTAATTTTAACACGTAAACATATTCGGTTAAGGGTGAACAAAATTTTGGACGAATATTGATGAGTCGGTATTATACTTGAAATCAATTGCATAATTCGATGAAGTAAACTGAAATTATAATAAAAAAAAAAGTAGAGACTAAATATATATTACATAATAATTATGATTAGGGCATATCCCTATAGTAGGTTTTTCTAATTGATTAGATATATTATCTTGTTTTTTTTGGATTGCAAGAAACTTCTCTGAGTTTTTTGACATGGATCCTCAGAGGAGGTCTCTCATCTTCAAACGTTTTGGCCCTTTGAAACCCCTGTCGTTCTCTGGGGCTGGGCCGAATCCGGTGATCAGCCGGATGTTCCTGTCGGTTTTCCGTTCTGGATTCAACTTTCAGTTGTGGGAGCCTCTCATTGGCCTTCTTATGCCATCCGTTACTGTCAGAATGGAGTGACTCTTGAAAACTCTCGTTGGCTTCTTTGTGGCGCTTTATTGCCTCATTGAGGCATTTCCAACTTGCCTTGCCTATTCGAGCATGTATGACACTTTCCGCTATTATTTTCATAAGTGGAATGTTGGTAATCATTCAGTGATTCAAAAAAGTTTGATCTGATTACGGTTTCATTCTGTACCGAATGATATTTGAATTATTTCCGAAAAAACATCCGCTACCTTCTTTCATCGTCAACATTTTTAATTTTCCATTTTACCTTCGCTGAAACTCTTGAGATGTGCTAATTTTCGATTCCTTTAAAGTTCAAATGCTCAAACTGGACAAATGATGTGTCTATGTAAGTCTCTTGAAAAATAAGTTTAGTAAGATTTAAACTTTAAAATAATTCCCGATTTTAGTGCGTTAATCGAATTAACGATACAGGGTAATTAAGACCAGCCACAAACTAAAAATTAGTTTCCTTAGTAAGGCTTTCTCAAAATTTTAACTCATAATAATTATTTAGCTGGCCAGCTGGATACTTTTTGATACTTATTTTTCTGATGTAATAAAATGATAATGATGCAAATGTTTATGTTGATGTGCATGTCGTGGGTGAAAGTGGAGGTCAAGAGCAAACATAAGATCAGCATCTTTTTTTTACATAAGAATGGGATTTTAAAATTTAAAATTTATTTTAAAAAACAACTGTAAACCTACGGTGAAGGTGCATTCGATAAATGCTTTTATAATCTCCATCGTTCTACTGAGTTCCATCATGTCTTTGTCACACTGCTCCAATTCCTTTGTGAGAGATTTGTAGGCGAGTTCACCTTTCCTCATGTTCTCGTTGAAATTCGTGTTCATCGTCTGGTCGTCTTCTTTGAGAGAATCGATTTCCTTGAGCAGCGAGGCTTGCTGTTGTTTGAGATGAGCAAGTTCTCCGTTGAGATCGGCAATGTAATTGAAGAGAGCCATCTTGTCGGCTTCTTTCTGATTGTAGGCGTGCACCATCAAGACGCCCTCCTTCTCATCGGTTACATCCTGGATTGCCTCCAGGGCCTCCTTCTGCGTTGCCAGTGCAGAACTTTCGGCTTCCAACGTCTCCTTCAACTCATCTTGTCTCATCTCCTCTTCGATATTTTTCAGATCCGTTCTCTCGTTGAGTTTTTTTACTAAAAAGTCTGTTGCTTTCGTGTCGTACCTAATCATCTGATCAAGAAACGTTTAAACACGATTACAATGCAATCTTAAATTACAAATTAATATATTTTTATTGGAAAATGTTATAATGGAAAGAGGAAGTAATGTATTTAGTCGAGCATGTTTAGATGTACAATTTTCAAATTACATCAAAAAAATAAATATACGTATATCAATGAAAAATGAATTTTTTATTCGTAAATAAATTATTTAAACATGATTTTTTATGATTTTTCTTCTGGACGCTATCCCGTTGGATGTTTTGTAATTATTTATCAATGATTACTTTGGCATTAATATAATTATAGTAATGCAAAATAAGGATTAACTAAAACATAAATATAATTGTTTAAAATCGTAAACTACCTGTTTCATACTCTCAATCTTCTGTTGGTACAAGTCATCTTCCTTTTTGTTCCTACTTAAAATGGCGTTGATCATGGATTCGGTGTTGTCCTTGTCTTCAATGCATTGTCCCGCTTCTTCAAGTAGCTGGAGTTTTTCCTGCTTTATGGTTTTTATTTCGTCCAGCAACTTCTTATAACTTACCATATATTTTTGTCTGGTAGCTTTTATATCGTCAATTTCACCTCGCACTTTCTGTAAGAAAAAAGTCCAAGTTCGGAGCATTAAAATAATTAGAAATCAATTATTTGAATATTTAGAAAGTTAATTTATCCCAGTTCAGTTTTATAATGAATTATTAATTTTTATTAAATCTACATTAACGTTCATCATCATCCTCAATTTTAATAGTAAATGTGGTGTCTTTTAGTAAGGGCAGTAACAATTGCATCTTTCATCAAAAAAAAAGGGCGAGAGGTATATTATCATTCTCTCGGATCCCTCTTGACTAGACTTTCTACATGGACGACTCATGATCATCACAAAAAAAGGTCCGAATTAAGAATTTGTGAGAAGATTTATCATTTATTATATATCATTAATTATTTATCATTTACACAAGAAATCACTACCTTGTTGTCGACGAGTGTGAGGTTGAGTTGAATTGCTGTTTGGTTCTTTTTGTATTCCAGTTCTTGGATGTAACGGAGTTTTCGAAGCCTTTCCTCGAGTAGGTCGACGAAGCCAGAAAGACCAATTTTTTTCTCAAGCATTATTTTTTCCTTCAAGCAATAAAGTTTAAAATTCAAATAGCAGACCCACCTCATAAGTTAAAACCGTGACTCTTAATTTCGATATTTAAACCGACCTAGACTGGTTAAGTTCTTTACATTTTGGTGATTTTGGCCAGCCAATGTGATGTATTAAAAAGGTTGAGAAAGTAGTCTGATAATCGATACTTTACTATTTGAAATTAATAACACGAATAACAAGAATAATATTCTTTGGATATTCAAAAAATTCTGTAGTGCTATTATAATAACAATGTAATAGTGCTTAATTGCTTCCAAACATATTTCAACCTTTTCCGACACGATCATTTGGTCTCTTTTTATTTGTTCCAAAATGGCTCCAATCTCCTTGACAACGCATGCCTCTTGTTCTATAAGAGCAATCAACTCCGCCTTCAATTTTCTCTGCCTTCTGGAGGTCATTGGATCGTTTTCCTCACATCTCAACAATTGCTTCAATCGTTCGTGGTCTTGATTCAATGCTTCTATCATCAGGACGTACCTGATGGATGGATGTTTAAAACCTTTGAAGCTTTGACATTACTGAAGTAGCAGAGACGTTGGAACATTAATTTTGACAATTTTCCTTGACTTAATGAATTAATTATGTACCTAATTACTTCGACATTTAAAAAAGGTGATTTATTGTCATCTTAATTATATTAGAAAATGAGAACAGCCGTAAATATAAACAATAAAAATATAACCTTAAAAGCCAATTTTCTAAAGTTTCAGTTGAAGCATGTGCATGTAATGGATGTACCGAATTACTCATAATATATAAGTCCTATGGCGATATTATTTTGACAAATCCATACTTTGCAAATATTTTGTCCGATTCCTTTGTGTAGTTGGCATATTGTTCGAAGAGCATTTTATGATCGCTAATAAGTTTTGTCAAGCTGTCCATCAATGTCTCCTCCGGTGGGAGATGAGAATCAATGAATTCAGTTTCGACGTTTTTCTCCGCCATCTTGGATCGGTTCCAAGAGCTTGTGGTGTGAACTTTGCTCATGTCCAAGGTTAAGTGAATTGTCTACGAATTAATGACAAGAATTTAAATATTTAATTCATTATAGATGCTTTTAAATAAGGAGATATCCAGTTGATGTAGTTGTCCCAGATTCGTGTTAGCTCACTGGGTATTATCCGAAACTCCATCCGAAACCTCATTTGAGCTTTTAAATACAGTAATGCATCGTAATTAAACGTCTAATATGCCCAGATGTACTTATTTAGCAACCCATTTAGGGTTAATTTAAGAGCTTCGAGTAATTATCTCGTAGAGTTGCCCGTTTTCTATAATTAAAAATGAAAAATAGCTAAAATTTCCGACCTTCGGTTTTAAACAACTATTTGAAACTTTGCTTCAAATTTTAGGAACCTTTATCGCTTCTAAACCGTTAAAACTCGTAACTCGTAAAAATCGTAAACAACATAGCTAAATGACGCCAACCTATTTCACTGGTACTTAATATAAATAAAGTCCATGCCAACAATTATTAAATTATGATATAAGTACTAGTAGAATTATTAATTGCCAGCATTTCACCATTGAGAATCCAACCCAACTTTTTTTCCTGCAAAGAGTAAAGAGTAAAGAGTAAACATTTGTACAGGTAATCTTGATAGTTTTGAAAGTAATGCCACAATTTAGTGGTTTATAATTTTTGACATTACAAATTCTTTGTAGGAGTCACGCCTAACCGACGGTATGCACCTAAGGAATTCCGGAATTGGTAACCGATTAGCAGCTGACGCCTAGCACATTTCTTTTGACGACTTGTGCTTTAGCAGAACGGGAAGCAGTGTTAGCAGAAGGGTCCACTTCAGAATTGCTTTTTGCCAACCACATCGAAACTGACCTTCACAACACAACTTGATCAATTCTTATTTGGTGATTTTCATTTTATTACCTAATATTTTTAATCACTGGCATCATCAATATTTGCCACAAAGCAAATGCACAAAACTTCAGTTCCCATGCAACATGCAATTCAAAGCAATGCAATTGGCCATTGATAATTCATTTCATCGGAGCATCACATCTGACTTAAGACTTTGAAAATATTTTGCTTTTTCAACATTTGGTGAGATGATGCACCCAAAAAAAAAGTTAAACTGGCCAATGTTTATCATTTTCCATTCAATCACTGAAATATTGCACCTGGTGAACTTACATAGAAGCAAAAGCAGAACGTTTTACTGACCATTAGATAATGATAACAGCGATTTCAGTCAAAAAGAATCGTCGGCAAGCAATAATCACAAATGCAACGGGCTCGGGATGCGGAAAAAAGTCGGCGATGAGAATTTTTACGATCAGCTTCGGGTAGAACTTAGCTCCCTAATTTTCAACAAACAAATAAGAAAAGGTATAACCTAGCAATAAAATATGTTTATAAATACATTTTGTGAATGTGTACATCATATGCAAGTTATTAACTCAAGTTTCTTCCTTAACAAAGGCACAAAAGTGTTGAAATTTTGAATAAACTGAGTTTTAAAATGTTTGTTCATCATTGCAGTCTTCAGATGAGTGGCCAAATACTGAAAATAAATAATAAACCAAATAAATTATCGATTAAAGACGTTCAAAGAAACAGCTGTTTTTCAATTCATAAAATAATTTAATTCTATTAAATTCCATGCAATTCAAATGACCCAAGTACATATTCTAATTTATTTCTAACTTCTCTATAGATTTGCATGATCACATTTTGTTGCAATCAACCCTATCAGAGTTAAACTAATCCTAATTAGGCATCATCCACTTAGTTTTCTAATCACCATCAAGGAATTGGATGGGACATAAACTGTACTCCGCAAATGCTACACAAATACTACAATACATGAAAGACAAGAAGATACCTTCGCAAATATCGCAATAAGGCCTCTCCATGTTTGGATCGCCGTGGTGTCTCGAAGGGGGCAGGTCGTCATCTTCGTTGTAGCAGTCGGACTGCTTTGGACAATCGTCCGTGTCGTGCTGATCAAACATGTCGCAAATGTCGCAAAAGAGGCGAGGCGCGACCTCGTTGCCGGTCAAAACCATCGAGTCGTCCCTAAAAAATGTGACGTCAATTAAGATCAAATAAGGTCAATAGTATCGAGGTTAGAAAAATTAATTTTTAAATTTAAATGCTAACGTTTCATTTTGATGTCCTTTGAGACTTTGGTCCATCAGAACATCAACTTGTTGTTGAAGTTTCTCATTTCTTCTCTGAATGTCCACGATTACAGAGTTCAAGAAGTCAATCTGACATTTTAAAGAAAGATGTCATAGCAATGTACAATTAGTCTGCTTCAAGAATTCAAAATGAAAGACCCACCTGTGCCAACAGGTCATCATTTTTTTCGAGACCAGTGGTGCCGGTGACATTCTCATCTTTGGAAGAAAAAAAAAAGAAATGAAATGAAATGAAAGACAATCAAATGAGGAGTCATTAAAAAGAAAAAAAATAATAAAACCTTTAACACTTGCTTGATCTTTTGAAAGTTGGAGTGAAATTATCTCTGTTTCTAATTTCTTCTTTTCTGACTCGTGCACTTTTTTGTAAGACTCAATCTGAAATTTATTTATTACATTCCCATAAAAATTTCCATAAATGCCAACCGAAACTTTCGGGTGCCCTTGCATTAATATTGAATAAAAAGGAATCGTAAAAATTCATTTGTGAGGATCAAGAGGATATGTTATGCTGTGCAGTTAGCAGATCAATGACTAGGAAAGTCAATGTTTTGACTTGCTTTTTTTTTTGTTATAACTAATATTTCATATATTATACTAATTTCACATATATATAATGATAATAATAATATATTTCAACATCATCGGAAATGGCTGCAACAAAATCTTTCTGCAAATGACATTGACAAAAGACAAAGCAAACAGATGATGTCAGAAGCTATCTTAATACAACCTAAGCACAACTTAATACCAAAGTAAATCCTCAAAAATATCAAAGACAACCTCCAACTTCTTGGTATCAAAATCGTCTGCAGCTTTCTTCAGAGATTTCTTCAAACTATCGCATTCCTCACTTAAATTCTGTATCCTCTGATTCAATTTCTTCACTTCAACCTGGTGACTTAGAAATACAAAGAGAAATATTATTAAAAGAGGTAGAGCTACAAATATGGATACAATTTAAAAATACATTAATCATTCTTACACAGATGTTGCACAGTTGTGTTCATTCTTCACTTTTGAAATTTCCTCAGACATCTGTCAAATTAAAAAAAATCACAGTGAATGTAAGTACATGGCTTTATTATATAGGAATCAAATATTAAATATTATTCCATAGAGGCTTTCATTAAATACAGTTAAATCCTCAATTAGTCACTAATGGCACTATATAAATGACATATTATTATTATTATTATTATTATTAAACCATTTAAATTTGAACAAAACTTTCCATGTTATTAAAATTCTAATGAGTTGACATCATTATAACAGATTATTAAGATTATTAAGACAACGTAATTAAATGATGATAAAACTTTTAACCTGATCTTGCATGGAAGTTAGTTTTTCCTTCAATTCTTTACTTTCCTGACTTACTTCATCAAATTCAAATTTTAATTTTTCATTTAGTGTCCTCAGCTCAGAGATTTGCTTTTCCTGTTTGGGAAATAAGTGCATTGTCAAAATAAAAAAAAACTATTTAATCCACAATATTTTAGAGAAATCACGACAACAACTCTAAACCATCTAGTAAATCAAACAAGATAAATACTCAAATATCTTCATGTGACATTGAAAAGCATTGAAAAGAAAGAATATGTGTTTGAAGTAGTTACATTAATGCTTCGGACAATTAAAATCAAAACAATCAAGTTAGCATGCCTGATCTACTGATAATTCCTTGCTCAAACTTCCTTCAAGTTTTGTCTTCAAGTAACTAATTTCATTTTCAGTTTCCTTCAATTTGGCATTAATTTCATCTCTTTCCTTCTTCACAAGTGACTCTGAATTCTCGACTTGCTGTAACTTTGCATCACATTCCTTGAGAACTTCCAGCTTTTGTTTCTGACCATTCATTTCTTCCAATAACTTCTCATGCTCAACTTTCACTTTATTGAGATCTCCAGATAACAAATCAATCTTTTTTGTTGCCTCCTCCAAGTTTCTTCTCAATGAAGTCAATTCAGTGTCCTTTTCCTTCATTGAAGACACCATAGATTCTACTTGCTCCTTAAAGAGTTTGAAATCTTTTTCTGAAGAAATCTTCTCTTCGTTTGCTTTTTCAATCTCTTTCTCAAATTTTTCAGAAACTAACAAAGCATTGCTCTTTGTCAATTTAAGTTCATCTTGGACAATGTTAAGAGTTTCAGACAGTGATTTTCTCTCATTCTCAATCTTTTCTTTCAATTCAGTTTCATGTATTAGTTTATTCTTCAAATCCTCAACTTCCTGGCATTTCTCCTTAACAATGGCCTCACTTTCTTTAAGTCTTTCTTCTTTCAGAGATTGGTTCTCTTTCTGCAGGTCTTCAATAGATTTGTTTAGCTTGTCAACATTTGCAACCTGAGCAATCAAATCCTTTTCTGAAGATATCTTCTCCTCCTTTGCCTTTTCAATCTCATTTTCAAATTTCTCAGAAGCTACCAAAGCATTGCTTTTTATCAATTGAAGTTCATCTTTGACAACGTCGAGAGTTTCAGCCAGTGACTTTCTTTCGTTCTCAAGTTTTTCTTTCAATTCCGTTTCAAGTAGAAATTTATTCTTTAATTCTTCAATTTCTTTGCATTTCTCCTTAACAATGGCCTCACTTTCTTTAAGTCTTTCTTCTTTCAGAAATTGGTTTTCTTTCTGCAGGTCTTCGATGGATTTGTTTAGCTTGTCAACATTTGCAATCTGAGCAATCAAATCCTTTTCTGAAGAAATCTTCTCTTCCTTTACCTTTTCAATCTCTTTCTCAAATTTTTCAGAAACTAACAAAGCATTGTTCTTTGTCAATTTAAGTTCATCTTGGACAATGTTAAGATTTTCAGTCAGTGACTTTCTCTCATTCTCAAGCTTTTCTTTCAATTCTGTTATTTGTAGTAGTTTATTCTTCAAATCCTCAATTTCCTCACATTTCTCTTTAACAATAGTTTCACTTTCTTTAAGCCTTTCTTCTTTCAGAGATTGATTTTCTTTCTGCAGGTCTTCAATAGATTTGTTGAGCTTTTTGATGTTTTCAATCTGGGCAGATGACTCATTGGACACAGATGATAATTCAGCTTTCAATGAATCCATATCTGCAAGGAGCTTATTTTTATTTTCACTGAACTTCACAGCTTCAATTTCAAGAGCCTCTTTTGCCCCAATTTCAATTTTCAACCTATTATCAGTCTCCTCAACATAAGCTTCATGTTTTAAAGTCATTGAATGTAAATTGTCTTTCAGTGTCAGAGTTTCTGATTCAAGTCTTTCAATATTGCTCTCCATGTCTTTTAACTTTGAGATTAAAGAATTTTTTTCTACTTCATGTTCTGAACTGAGTTTCTTCAATCCATCTACCTCTACTTGCAAATTATTCTTTGCATTCTTTAATTCTTCATCTTTTCCAGTCAATTGTTCTTCCAAAAACTTCATTTTGTCTTCAGTCTTAGTCAGCAAGATCTTCGCTCCCTCTCGTTCAATCGCATGCTTCTTTGTGATGTCCTCATGCTGGGATTTGAGGACCACTATTTCCTGTTCAGCAGATTCCTTCTTTGCCATAATTTCTTGGAGAATGTTTGTCTTTTCCATATCATCACCCTGTTTTGATGCCATCTCTGCTTTTAACAAGTCCCTTTCCTTCTGAATGTCTATTAATGACTTTTCCATTTTTTTAAGATTTATCTTAAATTCCTCAATTTGTTTCTCTTTGTTTGCCTGCTCTTCTGCATGTTTCTTGCTCTTTTCTTCAAATTCCACTGCAAGAATGGAATGATTCTTCCCTTCAGAAATTACACTCATTTTAACTGATTCCAATTCAGAAACCAAATGACTTTTTTCTTCTTCACTTTGTAACAATTTCTCCTGAAATTCTAGCATTGCTTGCTTTCTCTGGTCCTCAGAATCCTTAAATTTGATTTCAAATGATTTGATTTCAGTTTCCAATCTTGCCCTCTCAGCTTCAGCCACCTTTGCCAATTCACATTTTATGGTATTTTGTTCATTTGTGAGATCGTCTATTATTTTCTTTAAGCTGTTTTTCTCGGATTCAAGATCTTCTTTAATTTTTTTCCAATGACTTTCTTCATTCTGAATTTTTAAAAATACAAAAGTTACACAATAAATGTAAAAAATTTACATCACTTACATTTTTATTATCCAAAACATCTTGAAGTTCTTGACATTTGATTTCTAAGTCTCCAATAACTTTGTTCTTCTCACTTTCAAACTTGCCTTTCATTGCTTCCATATCGTTTAATTTAATTTTAAGATCCCCAACTTCTTTCTTAGTTTCAGATAAAGATTCTTTGGTTTTGAATAATTCATCTTTCTACAAATTTCAATGAAATTGGATAAAATTTTGATATTAAAGGTATAGAAAAATAAATCAAAAGTCTAGACATACAAACTCAGCATCTTCATCTTTCTTCTCACTATTCAACATATCAGTTTCAAGTTGTTGTATGGTATCAATCTTGATAACCAGTTCGTTCTTCACTAGGGCAACCTATCGCATTGGTAATTAAAGAAATTAATGGTTCACATATATGTATAATACTTGATTAAGCAACTGATACCCAATCATTCTCAATGTGTAAAACATCAACAAAACCTCATTTATAAGTTCTTCATTGTCTCTTTTTAATTTCCTCAACTCTTCATCACCCTTCTCCAACCTTTCATTTAGTTGTTCATTCAAGGACTTTTCAGAGTTCAGTTCTTCAATTATTTTCAGTCTTTCTTCGAGATGTTTCTTCTCAGAGTCATCGGATCCATCCTTATATTGTTCCTGCAGATAAGTTCCATTTATATATAATTGGTTTATTGCAAAGTTTATCATGTGTTATGAGAATTCACATAAATAAATAAATTTATGAATAAATTTAAAATATTCACAGCTGGAATAAATCATTTCAATGGGTTCCACATTCAACTGATATAGATCACATTACGTCATAAAATATATGAAGATATTTTTCATATCTGGATAACCTTCAACAAATTCAATTCAACTTCTAATTGATTAGCTCTCTTCATCTGTTCTTCGAGCTGTCTGCTCACTTCCTCTAACTTTTGATTTCCTTTTCTTCGTTCACTCTTTATGAAAATATATCCAAAAGTAAATAATTGAAGTTCTAAACAAATAAATTAACAAACCTCCCAGTCCACTTTGTCAATGGATGCTTCTTCCATTGTAAATTGAAGATCTTCAACCTTTCTATGATCAGAGAAACAAAACCATAAAACTACTTAAGCTAGACACATATGCAGATGTGGTGGATGTGATATAAACATGTGAAGCATAAGCACGGAACTCAACAAAATCTTATTTGGATCTCTTTTTTTTTTAAGATTTCATCTGAATTCTCTTGACACATATCATTAATTAAATGGAGATTCTTAAATAATATTTAAGAATTGTGAATTTAATTTAATAAAAAAATAAGTCCACTGAAAATAACTTCATAAATCAATAAAATATCATTGCCTGTACCTCTTTTCCTCTTCCAACTGACTATTCAATTCCATATTTTTCTCATCCATTTTGTTTAAATTCTCTTTCAGTTCTTCCATCTCCTGTAAATTTTTCTCTGAGGACAACTTCATCTGCAACATTTCCTTCTCCATCTTTTAAAAATAAATAATTTTTTAAACTTATATTCTTTTTTCACTTTGTAGGCCATAACAAGGCTATGATCATATCTGCCTTGAAATCCATTCTAACCTCCTCCATTCTGGTTTCAGACCTTGCTATCTCAGATCTCTCAAAATCCCTCTCAGCCAGCAGTTGTTCAACATGTTCTTCCTTTTCCTTTAGGGCTTTCTAAATTTCAAAATTCAAACAATCTTGAATAAAAATAAATTATTCCAAAGGCCAAATTCTTATCAGAATATAATAAAAGAACTGCATTGAGAAGAATCTGATGGCATTTCTTCAGTCTACTAAATGGTCAAAGAACAGAGACCAAAGTGCTGCTTACAATAAATCCAAAAATTTTCACAGATTTAGCAGTTTGGTCAAATTTGGAATAATCTTACTGAAATTATTATGAAATCAATATGGTACCTTGAACTATTGTTCTATTTTTGAATTTGCATCACTGATTAAACTATTTAATAAAAAAAAATTAACCTCCAAAGCAGTTGTATTCACATGGGCTCCTGATGATGAAGATGAAGATGCTTTAGCTTTAACCTAGGAAAAACCTCACTATTAGTGCTATCTAAACACTTTAAATTAATTATCATGAAAAACTCAATTAAAAAATAAATTAATTTCAAATAAACCGTCACAAAAGATCAAATAACTATTTACATAAATTATACATTCATTCAAAAACATACCTGGTTGGCAAAGGACATGATCCCAAGTCGAACTCTTCCACTCCTCGAAGCGCTAGACTGAACTGAGCCTAAAGAGCTCACAGATTCCTGGCTGCCAGATCTCGTCAAATTTGTTTGTTTGACTTTTGACGATAAAGAGGACGATGCCAAAGAAACTTTTGACAATGGTGCAAAGAGCCCAAACAGAGGAGGACATTTAAAGTATCTTTTTCCTTCTACTGATCCGTCATTCTTCCCCAATGGCTCATCTAATTCCACGCCTGCCCACTCTCCCTTGGCAAACTGAGTCGATCCGATAAACTTCAAGGTGCCCTGTTTTGAACCTCCGACCACTACACGATCGCCGACCTTCAGAGTCAGTTCTGATGTCGGAAACTGGTTGATGCTCAAACTGGATCCATGGTTTGACCGGGGTAACCTCGACATTCCAGCAGGGAATGGCTTCTTTATGTTTCAATTAATGTTTTGTTAAGACAATAATCAACTTCTCTCCACTCACAACATTGAATTTTAAACGTACTTGTGCAGACGTCTTCTCTGTTCCTGGAGATTTGATAGCTTCCTCTGGCTTTGATTCATTACTGTTAGTTTTGATTTCATTTTGTTTAAAAGTCTCATCAGCTGAAACATGAATGCAATCAAGAATAAAAATAAAATTAATAATCCCATGAAAGAATGGAAATTTGTTCCAGTCCTCAAATAAAAAAAGCATGAGGGCCATCATTATTTTACCAAATAAAATATGTTTTAATAAATTCTGACACAATATCAATGGTTGATTTTAATTATCTCATCTATCTCCATTTTAATTTTATATTTTAATATATTTTCTCAAAAAATACATAAAGTTTCAATATCCATCACTTCAAAATCATTCCTAATTTACATCCTCCTCTTGAAATTAGCATAAACTTAACTTCTTGGAAAACTATGACATTAATGATACTAGTGAGGGTGCTGCTAAAACCATGTAAGCATAAGCATCTTGAGGCAATTAGACCATTTAAAGAGACCAGACTATTATCCAGATTTGTGGCAGTGTAAGATGGTTACATCTTAGTGACAATCTGTTATCCTATGATAATAACATCAAGGCAAAGTGACCTGCCATACCTTTAGGATTATCAACAGGTGTTGAAGCATTTGAGCAGAATCCAGAACTCCCTTTGTCATCAGATTGATTTACATCTAAAGTATCAGGAAGTTTAGCAGATGTTGTCACATTTTCTGAGGTTTTATTGACATCTGAATTAGGCTGTATAGTCAACTTGGAGGCCTTGGAGAAAACTCCTCTTAATGGTTCACATGTAAAGTATTTCACTCCAGCAACACTTCCATCATTCTTTCCCTCAGGTGTATCTAGGTGAACCCCTACCCACTCTCCTGGTGCGAATTTTGTCTCTCCAATAAAAGCAACAACACCACGTTTTGAACCATTAACCCAAACCACGTCACCAACTTTAAATAAAATCTCTTCAGATGTTTCTGCAAAGATTAAGAGTGTTGTTATATTTGTCAAGCTAAAGAATCCCTGCATAAAACTAAACTGGAAATATTAGCTGATTTCTTTAAAAGGTTTGAAGCATATTGATCAGCAACGCCAGGAGCTAAAGAAATTTTGCTTTTGGAAGCGGTAGCTGGAAAAATCAAAATAAAATTTAGCATATATATATAAGGCAAAAATTGTGTTTACGTAACTAACCTGGGCCTGGTATGCCTGAGGAAGTCTTAGCAATGACAGAAGGTATATTGGAGCTGGGTTTACCAACATTTGAGCCCGCAGATGGCTTGACCAATTTGCTCACAGAGGGAGTTTTTATCAATGATGCGTTAGATTTCATCTGACTCATACCCGATACTACCAGCTCGTGTAAAGTTACAAACAAAAGTCAAACACTTATTTACTACTTTTAACCTATTTAAAGTTCGCCTAAGAAGTAGTCGGAATAGCACCACAAACTAAACTAAAGATCTTCTCGCCGCCACAACATAAACATCAACATTCCACATAATTCTGCGACGCAAATATTCAGAATGTGTAGATTAATAGTAAAAGAAATAATGGAACATTTGCATGAAACCAATTTAATTATCCATACAAATACTAATTTCTAAAATTTTAAAATACGATTATTGTAAATATCCAAATTTCACAATAGTAAGTCCATTCTCTGCGCTCTTCAAAAAATTCTAGATATTCAGTGGTGGTTTCTGCCCTCTTAAGTGATACAGAACGAATCAATTTTTATTCCAGCGAAGCTGGCGAAACCTTTAATAGAGTATATTTTTCCCGATCATGGCCCCTCCATCAAATTTATCTCCCTCCTCCAAGTTTCCCCCTATCCCGCCAAAGTGTTCTGGATCCGCCACTGAGCTACTTGCATGAAATTAATGACTGCGACAATGAATCCTTCTACAAAACCCCATCCCAATTTTGTTGATAATTTCCTTCAATAACTTATGCATTACTGGAAAAGGCTCTACAGCTAATTCGCACATCAACCACTTGAACGAAAATCTTTACACCAAATTATTTTTTCGATGCTTTGACTTTCTGAGTAGAATATACGCTGTATCCTGTTTACACCTGCTTTCTGGCTGAATCCATGAAGCGAGCGAGGTTTTATCTGCGCTACCTAATTTGCTAGATTATTTGTGTCGCCTTTCAAAATACAGAAAAAATTCGTAAAACCAACAGGATGCAAAGAATTTCATCTTCATCATCTAAAGAACACAATACGTCCACCAACGTAAAATACCTTGAAGGTGACACAGATGATTAAACAGTTGCAATGATCAGTTTTAACAATGTTTTGATTGATTAACTGTTTAATATGTACTTATTGCAATTGCTAATTAATTCTACTGGCACATTTATGGCTAAAGATCTTTCCATCAACATACATTTTTCAATTTTAACTACCAAATAAATATTTCATAAAATCTCAACTTGACGAACTCAACCCTTATGACCGTTGATGATTTGATTCAAATAGTACCGTAGACATATTTTCTATTTAAATCGTAGTTCTATTCAATGGCAAATTCAATTCAATTCCGCAAATATTTTAAGTACCTTTTTTATCCAAATGGCATTTGCAGACATTTATAATCAAAAAAGTTAGTGAATAGTTTTCCAAGGTTTACAAAAATATCATCATATTTTTTCAAATTTTATAAATTCACTTCACCAACTGTATGTTTATTCATAAAGTATCAATATCATTTATTAATTAATAATGTCACTGAAGCTAATGTTGTGATGATCTTCCAAATATTGCAATGCAGCAGTGCTGCTAACCAAAGAATTAAAAATCCGCCTGTCTGATTTAGGAATTACATTTTCAAGCATATAGATGAGATGGTTGTGGAATTGCTGAAAAGGAGTCCCGTAATCGGTAGCTAATTGAACCTGAACACAAATAACAAACATATCATGTGATACATATTACATTGCCAAAATTCATTACACATTTCAATTTATGTATCCGTAGTATCAATTGTCCCTTAGTCAGAAATGAAAGAAAAAACAATGTTTGTGATATTGATATTATTTTCAAAAGAATAACTTGGCATTTCAAAAATATCAACAAAATACTATTAAACAATGCTTGAGAAAAACTCAGTCAAAATTGAACTAACCCAATCAACAATGCATTGCTTTGGTGTAAATTCATAACCAGCAAACATTGCAGGATTAGCGAGTATACCTCTTGCTGCCATAGCACCTTGAGCAATAAAAGGATATTATTACACCTGAATAACATGTTACTAGTCAATTCCAACCTCTGGCTCCAGTTAATTCACAGACTCTCTGAGCATCCTGAAGACTCTTGATGTCACCATTTGCAATGACTGGTATTTTCAAACTATCAGTAATGACCTTGATGGCATTCCAATCAGCTGCCTGACATCTTTGCTCAGGAGTTCTACCATGGACTGATATCCAGGAACATCCAGAAACTTCTGCTCTCTTGCATAGCTCTACTGTTTTCCTTTTTTTAAAATAAAACAAATAAGCAAAAACATATCAACGTAGAAATAATATTCACGAACCTGATGTCACTCGAGACACGAACTTTGATTGAAATTGAAAAATCACTTCGGTTAATATTTCTTCTGGTACATGATACCATGTCAGCAAGCAATTCTGGTTTCTTTAGAAGGCAACAACCATAACCTTCCTGAATTGCCCATCTTCAGATTGATAACATAAATAAGTTGGTGTAATTATGTCATCAATGCATGGCAAAATACACTTAGACACCTTTTAAATTTAGACACATAGACATGTGATATATCACTAATATATTGGCCAGCTTATAGGAAGGTAGTCTCATCATTAAATGATGTGGTGCTGAGATCTAATGCTTCATCACTGGCTATAAAAAATGTTGAAAGGGTCAACAACCTCTGTGGACATCCACAATTCAAATCCACTCCATCACAGTAGCTTCAACCAATAAAACACAATTTGTAATTAATTGCATAACTTCATGTAATGAAAATAATTATACCCACTCCAATACCATAGCACTGGCCTGTGAAAGCACCTGAGGGCATTTTGCAGCAAACTGAACAATCAGAGGCTTATCATCTTCATTCACAAAACCAGAGATATGTACTTAAAGTTTGATTTATAAAAGGCAACGTATAATAAAACCTAAATCATAAGTGAAATCATTTTCTCTTGCTGAAGATGATTGTATAAATGACTCAGCAACAATCATTGGTGTAAATGTCAGATCACATCCATACTTCCTCACTAGTTTTCTGAATGGAAGGCTGGAAAATAAAGCTCAACATGAGTTTTGCATCAAAACCACCTTAGCAACAAAAGGAAATCTTGCCTAGAAAACCGAACCATAGGAGCACAAACTTTGACAATGTCACAAGATTGAAACAAATCTAAAGGTGATGTTCCAATTCGAGGGTGAGTTACCATTTCAGAATCATTAAATGTCTGCATCGAGGTAATTGATCAATGAGATAAAAATTTATTATAAAATGGAAAATTGGCTGAATCGGAGTGGTCAGGTACCAAACACTTAAATGAATGCGAATCGAAACACCACGCTAGCTAAATTCGGAGCACGAGCATCTGAGGCGTACGATATAACCACAGCTAAAATAAACAACCTTAACGACAATAATAAATATTCATTAACTAAGGCCTTAATGTCTATTTTTATCTTTACGAATAATTAGTTTGTCAGTAACTGTATACTGAAGTTCAAGGATGATTACGCTTGTGTTAAGAATTAATACACATTTTGGCTAAAAGCGGCGAATTAATTTGTAAATTAACATGGGAATAGCATAGATTAACGCTGTCAAGCGATTTTTCATTTAATTGATACCATACGTTCTTTAAATTTGAAAACTTCTTGCGGTAGTTTTAAATATTATTTTTTTTAAATGTAATAAAATTTTTAAATGTTAATATTATATTCTATTTTAACATTTAAAACAATTTTCATTCTAAAATTAGCGTTTGTTTTTTGTATTAATCCGCATGCAACAATACTGTTACGGCCTATATTAATTTCAAACTTTTGCAAACAGTTTTGCCGTTACAATATAACATTTATTTCAATTTTGTTGTTAAATGTTAGCTAAAATCCGTAACTGAGATTTTGATCAACGGAACTATTTCGTAAACAAAGGTGGTAAACAGTCTTCTAAGCTATAAAATTGGTCGAACGTGGAAAGCGTTTCGTAGATCGTTGTGATCGCGTTGGGGTACTGTTGGTCGTTCGCTCAGTTGTGTTTACATGCTCTATTTATGAATATTAAGTTTCTCATTAGTACTAGATATTTGAATAATTTTAGTTTTAGATATTTATTACGCAGTTTTGTATACAAAGGCTTAACTTGAAAATTAACCTGCATTTTATCGGTAGCTCGTTTGAAAGAGTATTTATAACCTTTATGATGATGGAAGTTGGACGTGCAGGTCCCACCGATTCCAACGGGAAGGTAATAGAAGGCTCCAGTGACGTGATTCTGCCTGTAACAGCTGACGTCAGCAGCACTGAAAAGAATCTCAGCGATGGTAAGAAAAAGAGATGTCGCCGAAAGCGGAAGGCCGGTTACCATCACAGAAATCGGAGATTGACCTGGGATGTTGAGAAGCAAGCGTTTGGAGACGGTCTGAAGTTTTACAAGAGAGCGACCTATTTACCTCTTCAACCAATGGCTCCGTGCAACACGAACGAGTTCTTAATGCAAGATCGCGGGTCGCAATTTACTCCTACTCTGACGGATGACAAACCCAGAGAAAGGACACGTTCCCGACGGAAGTCCACAACGGAGGAAAGGAGTCCCGGGACTGAAGGAATGGAAGACCGGTCCCCAGGTGACGGAGGCTCAAGCGAAGATCAGTTTACTTCGAACGAATCCGACTACGAAGATGATTACGAAGCTTTCACGAGAGAATATCGAAAAGAAGTGGAAAATCAGCGGATGAACGTCTTGCAAGCCATGAGAAAAGAAGATTTGATAAGGGAATGCTGGAGGTTGGATGCTCTTTTAGAGCAGTACCAAAGCGAGAATGAAAAGTTGAAAAGGGAACGAGATATCCTTATACAAATGCGTGATTCTGAACCTCAACTCAATCCGGCGAACACTTCAGACAAAGTAGAGTGGGTTTTCATTGCTTTCTATGCTAAATTTCTTATGTTAGTGATCGGTACTTAGGCAATTTATTTTCGTTTCAGGACCAATGATGCGCCTCCACTAACCGACGAAAGTGTTGACTGATGTTTTGTTGTGCGGTCTGAATGTGACCCTGTTTAAGATATGGCAGCATCTTGGAATTATCATATTCTTGAACAATTTATGTATTATGTATATATTTGTTTAAATGGTCTTTGTTAAGGAATTTGAATTCTTCATTTTGAGCAGAAGACGTTTTCTCAGTTGTCTTGTTTGCGTAAACGGGTGGTCTCGAAACGTTCTCAAGACGTACGGTTTCTTGGTTAAGCTTAGCTCTTAATAGGGTTCGTGGCCTGCTTCTGTGCGTGTCTCGGCTTGATGTGCACGCTTATTTCGGCTAGCGAGTTCGTTGATCGTTGTCGATTAATCTGGAGTCGGGTGGGGAGTGATTGGGCGGTTGAGGGGCTCGGTGTGAGCGCTTGGGTTGACGGGAAACCGAATTGACATCAAGAAGATAAAAACAAGTGTTCGAGCGCCCGATTAAAGTTGATGGGCTTTTTGTCCGATCTTTGATAGGTGGCTTTCGGGCGTTTGCATCAAACCGAGTGTTGGTTGTCGAGTTCGAGAATTCGCGTGAGACCACGCACGGCAAACAAAAACTTTGGATGCAGTTTTTTTCAACATGCATTCAGAATGGTTTATTTTTAAGCCCTTTAAGTGGCTATAGTGACTAGCATATCCCTGTGAATGATTTCGACAACATAGTCCAGATCTATATAGTTTATGTCTACTTCACCATAACTCGAGGCAAGATAAGAGAATTTAAATAGGAGTTCTTTGTTAAGACAGTCATAATTCTTGGGTTGTGGGAAGGGCTCAGTCATTTTCTGCTTGAATTCATTTACTGCCTAATGCGGCAAAGTGTTAACATCGATTTAAAATATTCATTCAAACCATTTATAAAGAAATCCTAACCTGTTACCTTGAATTTCGGTTTGCCGAAATTTCTGACAAATCATTCGAATATGGTCGTGGCTATATAAATATAATTTGATAAAGTATGTAGCATCAATTTTGCATTATTCAACGTTGATACATTTTAAATTATAATTTTTATCGAAGTCAAACAAATATGGGTTAGAGTTACGGTTAGAAATATATTTTATTTAAAGAAATTGTTTATGTAAAAAGCAGAGACACACAGGGGTCCATGGCTATTGGTTTTAAGAGCCAGAAATTTATATTAGTGGAGAAGCCCTCAAGATTTTAAACATTGGAAATGTTTTTTGTTTTTCACAACATTCTTCGAATCAGACAATTTCGAAACAGCATTTAAATTGAACGCATTCGTTAATCTAGAGAGCAAATTAAGAAATAGTATTAGATTTTTTGATCAATGAGTTTCAGAGTTAAATGAAAGATGACGTAAACATGTCATTTGTACAGGAAAAAAAATAAAATTGCTGTTGAGTATGTAATAATAACATTGGGAAATGAATTACAAACTTTAACTATGAGGTTGGTGTAAGAGTGTTTAGTAGAGTCTTATGATTATTCTTTCCGACAGTGTAAGTAACCGTCCCATAGGCAGGTAATAAATTAATATTAATATTAAATCAGATGTACAGATGGAGATATAAAGTAATAAATCATTAATATTAATTCCTAAGCTAATTTCATACCTTTTTGAATTTTTCATGTTTTGATATTTAATTCGGTTTGATTGTTCTCAATAAAAACAATATTTCTTTTTACACTTTGTTGCTTCTACTTTGAAAACACTTTATTTATTTTTAAAAAGTCTGAGTTCAAAAGGGCAAGATCAGTTGATCATTCTAATAGGAAAACAGAATTCTTCCACGAAATGAGCAGAAAATGCGAATGAAGGGCTTAGACTATGGCAGTTTTGACGTCAGGAGTTTCCTTGGCGATGTGGATGATGTTGGCCCCATCCAATGAGTAGTCAGCCTCATCGTAGAACTTGGAAGTAAAAAAGGCCTTAAATTTGTCTCTGCAAGCGTTGACAGCAAAGACTAGATCGTACACCAGGGCAGCTACTGCTCCTCCAACCAACGGGCCGATCCAATACACCTAATTGAAAATTTAATAAGAAAAAAATTACTTAAAGTTTTTTTTTATAAATTAGCCATTTTTACAGACAGTGCTTTATTTTGTAATAAATTATTTTTATTGCAAGTCTAATTATATTTTAATATGCGCAATAATAACAATTCAAACATTTAAACATTTAAGCTAGGAGTTGAGCACAAAAGCTCTGGGCAATATACCATTTATTAAAAGTTAAAATCTTTATCATTTTGATCCTAAAAAATGTTGAATATTAAAGACTTGTAAATTATTAATAAAAATTATTTTAATTGTTTTACATTAAAAAAAATAACTTGTTTAATAAACAAACCCAGTGAGATTTGAAATTGTTGGAGACAACCGCTGGTCCAAACACACGAGCTGGATTTGTTCCTGCACCAGTCAACTTTATCTGAAAACATGGCAACCATGATAAATATTATCCAGTTCCATCAACTTCGATATAATTATAACAAAATTACCCACTAAATTGTGATTTTAATCGTTATGATTAAAGGATTTAAAAGGCACAATGTTCTAAGCACGAATATATCGCAAGAACATGAACTCACGGCCCAAAAGTGACCGGCAACAATTGAAAGTCCTATGGCCAAAGGACCCGATCCATTGAATCCTTTCCTCAGAGGATCGCAGGTTGAAAACACCACAATTACGAGTAGGAATGTAATCAGAAACTCCACAAAAAATCCTGAAAATTCTGGAATGGCCATCGATGTGGAACAAAGATAACCTGACAGATGGGTGTTAGCGGAAGTCAAGTGAAGAACCAGGGCTCCCAATGTTGCCCCACAGCATTGGAAGACGATATAGAAAACGGCCTTGGAAAACATTTTAAAGTAAATTATTGTAATTAATTAAGGTTAAGTTGATTATAAATAAATATTGTTCAGATTTTTGTTCAACTAATTAATTTTAAATTTTCTAATCGGATTACCTTTAATAAACTGATCTTCCTAGTTACTAAAAAAGCAAACGTTACAGCCGGGTTGATGTGACCTCCGCTGACGTGTCCAACGGCCCACACTATGGAGGCCACGGTCAGTCCAAATCCGATTGCGATCTGCACGGCTCCACTATTCTCACCACAAGAACCACAACCAAAAATCACGAGCAGGAAAGAGCCCATGAATTCAGCTAAAACGGCTAGCCAGAAAGTATTTTTCTTGATTTCTGAGACGCAAGCGGGCACCATGGTTGTTTCTGAATATTAAATATTTATTTTATAGGTTTTATTTATTAATGATAATAAGCTGAGTAATTAATTATTTAATTGCCGAAGCTATTTAAAATAGGATACATTTATTTAAAATTTCAGAACATTTTATCAGTTAATGATTAAAAATTAAATCGATTTATACCGATTGTATCATTTATAATACGATTTATTGTATTATTTTACTGACTAAACGAGATAAATAAAGTTTATTTGAATATATTTTCATTACATAAAATTCACGCACAATTTTATTTAAAAAAATGATGAATAATTTCAGTTAAATTCAATGAAAATTGAAGGAAATATCTAACCGGGAGAAGATGTCCTTCAGATCTGGTCCTGGTGTGCTGTTGGATGTGGGTTTATAAGCAGAGTAACTCATCCCGATATGAAACCAATTATACTTTGTTAAGACGGCAATTCTGAATATTCAGACATTTCAACTGGGATTTTAGTAATTAACCAAATGACTCAATACCATTGAATGTCACTGTTACGAACGATAAGTTTAAGTTAATTATTTTTTGTTTCAATTTTAACAATAATTCTAGAATTTCTATTGAATATAAATATAATTATAAATATAATTAATGCCATTATTCAATTAATCAACCCAAAATTATAATATTCTTTATTTATAGAAGTCGGTAAAAAGCTGTCAATCTTATGGAGAAGAGACTTAATTATAGCTCAGAACAATTTTCAGGACTTGAAGTCGCTCTGAGAATCATTCTGTTATTTGATGACAACCTCATAACCTCAAAGGCACCAATTACACTTGAAACTCAGTTAAGCTTATTAAATGTCTCGTAATGTCTGCACTGAGACCCTACAACAAACGCTTGGCGACATCATTTATTGGAGACATCGCATACTGTTTATCGAATTCTTTAGTTCACAAATTGTGAAGTGAAAAAAGGAAAATGCTTTTGAGAGAGAAAAGTTGAAAATGGGAAACAGATGCCTCTTTGAAAGTGCACCACGGTGCTAAAGAACATTTATCTCATTCATATTCTGTGAATAATAATATTAATTATTATTATTATTTGAATTATATTTATTATTATATTTATTTAAAATATATTTAACGCTGCGTACGTTCACGAAATCCAAATACTTCAAATAAATTCAGTCACCTCAATTTCTATTAATTTCGCACGTTAGAAATATTAATGAAAAAATCTGTTGAGTTTAACGAGCATACTTAACTTAATAAATACTTTAATAATTTAATAAATAAATATACTAATATTGATGATGGTGGTGATGATGATTGCGATGAGGAGGACGACGATGATGAAAGTGTACTTCTAAGCTTGATAGATTTAGACAACAGGTTGTCAGACCACTTTTTTTTATTAAAGCAATTAAAGTCAATAAGGGTTTTATCAGATTTTAGGACGGCGTCTTTGGGACTTGTTGATCCACGTAACGTGTAATTGGTACTTTAATAATGTTGTTGCTTGTTAAGATTTGAATGCTAACGACTTTAAACGTCGCATTTGTTAACGTCAATGAAATTAAATTAGCCGGAAATACAAATTAATCTTAAAACACTTATTAATTGCATTCATAAAGGCAGATTTGAAATTATAGTAGGAAAATTAAAATATCTTAAGGAATTAATTGAATTAGTGCAGCATTTTACTGCGAGTACAAAATGGAAGTTAGTCGAATGTTTATGATGAATCCCTTTCACTGGAGTTTAAAGATGCACTCCTGTAGGAATGAATGAATGAATGAATGAATGAATGAATCATTCTTTGAACGAAATGTTGATCATATTACACCTCAACAACAATAACATCGACATCCTGTCAATTCACAACTCGGTCTTGACCTACAACTGCATGGACATCACGTGACTCACTTCTAACCAATTACAGCATTCGTACTGAGTTAACTCAATGGTCATTGGCTGACCACCGGATGGCGATTGAGAGGCATATCGAGACAAACCAACTTGATCCTACCATATTTTTTGATTTGTTTCATAAGTCTTCAGCGTTTGTTTATTTTTCTTAATTTCTGGATTAAAATTTAAAATTTATGTCCGTCTTGATATCGAGTTGGTCTCGCGTTGAGACTTATAGAAAGGTTATAATTGTTGAGCCTCAAAGTTCTTCTGTCTGTTCGGACGAGGATGATTCTGGATTTTCCTCTCAATGCGATCTCCCTCCTTCGTTCTTGTCTACATCGAAGAGCATCACTTCTGGCCAAGACACCTCTACAACCGTGGGCAACGTTATTCCGAGAAGATCCAACAAATCGTGCAAAGTGAATGGATTATAATCATTAACATCATCATCGTTGTGATTGTATTATAAAGATTTTCTTGTATGCGTAGCACTGCGTAGAATTGGTTCTGGAATTTGGACACACGGCCAAGTTACGATCAACACCGTCAGCACAAGGACACACTCACGATTGGGAACTTTTCGTTCGATCCAGCAACAACAACAACAAGGAGGACAAAAGACTACAACATTTTATTCGAAAAGTTGAATTTCAACTCCACAACACCTTTGCTTCGCCGAAACTAGGTGAGTAGAACCCTCGTAAGATAGTTTAAAAGTTGCTGGAGTAGTTACTTAGTAGTTCTGATAAGGATCATATTTTATTATTATAAATGTTAGTCGAAATTCTAAGCAAAAATAACGAGCAACCGAAAAATCTCCTGTAAGACTCATTAACGACCATCCTGTATGCAAATGAGTATTTTCCGTCATAGAAATGCTAATAAATTTACGACGCTCTTCTAGTTAATGTCCTAAAGTCCTTTCATGCAGTTGAAAAGGAGGCCCCCTACGTCATCTCAAAGTCAGGATACGCCACCTTTTTCCTTTTTATTGACATCCACTTGAACAAATTAAGCGCTCCATCGAAGCCAAATAAACTTCGCTTCTGTTACAATCTCGTTTTGGACTCTCAACAGTCACTTCACTGCCTGAGATACGAGAAACTGTTGTTCGTCAATCCAGGAGAAGAATTCAAAGCGAACCTTCTGAAAGCTGGTGGGGTTAGTTTATGAATATTGATTATGTATTTATTTTAGGACTCGTTATGTATTTTAGTTATGGACGTATTTACGTGTCTTTCTGGAGTTTATTTCTGATTGCTCTCATCGTTGGAACGGATTTATTTTGAGACTTGTGACTACGAGAATCGTAATGTTTCATACTTCGTGATGGCAATTTTTTGTTCACGCTTTCTTCGCAAATTCTTGTCGGATTCGATAAAAACGTTAAGAAATTACTTAACTTAACTTTTAAACATCAACACATGCTGTTTGTTATTAGAATTCGTTAAAATCGACTCAATGGTTAAAAGATGCTGAGTGATTCAATTGCTTAACACCGTTAGGGGCAAAATCTTTCCACTAATTGTTATTAAAACTACCGCAGATAAATTAATTTTAAGATTGTATATGAACTCCGTTGCCGTGCTAATGTTACGTAATTTGCGATCTTCAAAGGCTTTCATTGGAGGCCTGTAATAACACTACTACTTTATCACTTTAATATAAAAATATGCCATGTTTTAATGCAGTTTAATAAAGTATCACTCGAGAACTGAGATTATTAAATATTTTCAGTAAAATATTTATTAATTAATTAAATATTTTCAATGAAATTAGTAAATTTGATAACGATATTAAATATTAAGAACAAGATTAAATTAAATTACAATCCAACTTTAACAGATTGAACTTGCAACGAAATACTTTTGAGTGTCATGTTTTCAGGTTGAATTGTTAAATCGTGGTGGATTTTTAACTGATTGTATCAAGTGCAACAAATCCTCAGGACCAATTCACAGCTTAGTTCAGGTGTGAAATGTTTTCAGTTTTCCGATTAAATTGATTTAAACAAAAAATCGATGAATTATTTCGAATTTGGAAAACATTCTTTGTTTGTTTACACATATTATCACATTAATTAATAACCTTCATCTAAAATTGTTGACTGCAGAATAAAAGAAAATATACTAGTGGTGGCACTGGTGACAGTGGTTTGGGAGGCTCATTAGAATTTTCAGGAACAGCGAGTTTTCCCGTTGATCTCAAGTAAATAAATTCATTTTAATCTTTAATAAATGGTATCTTATTCGACATAAACTAATTAATATTTAATATTATTTAGTAATGATTTACGTCTATTTCGGGTAAATAAATTTTCATTACTTAATAAATATAAAATACACTTAAGGGAAACCCTAGAAAATTGAATAGGTTTTTGTTAAAGTTACAATGCTATGGTAACCTGTAATTACTTAATCAGTCGTTTGAGGTGTTTATTTTTTTTATATAAAAGCCACATTCAAATCTTCAGAAAAGCTTCAAATCGAAAAAAAGAAAGAAAATCAAAGATTAAAAAGAGCGTTGATGTTTGCACGACAAGTTCGAAACTTGCAGCGAAATACAGACCGACTCCTGAGAAACTCCAGCAACGAGAACCTCCGGCTGTCGTTCCTGGAATAATTTTGAACACACCACGCCGAGGGCAACATCAGCTGAAGAAAGTGAGGTTCGCTCAGAAGGACAACATTTTCTTTGAAATGTCACAGCACGTTAAAAGAGGCCGCGGGAGGCCGAGAAAATATCCGCGAAAAGAATTTGCATTGACAGATGAAAGAGAAGATGAATACATCCGCGAATCAGACGACAACTTTTTCTTTGAGCCATTTGCCAGTCCCAAGAAACAACCCAGGTCTCTCCCATTTCACACGCCAGCATCTGACGTTGTTTCGACAGTAGCCAAGAAAAAAGGACGACCACGAAAGCTCCAAAGCGAAACTTTCGAAAAAAGTGAAGTCTCATCCAATCAGGTGCCTTCCTTCTTCCAGTCAGGACCTTCGCACGGCACGAGGAACAACAGGAAGACAATCACCTTCACCTCCGATCCTCCAACATTTCAATTGCCGCCATTCAATGTCACCCTTCCGAATTTCCTCGTGGCTCCGAACGATGAAGATGACAGTGGCTCAACGGATTACGACGACGATCCTGTTACTGATGACGACGACGACGACATTATTTGTATCGAAGAAGAGAACATCGAACCGCAACACATTCCAGCACCAACAATAAAAAACAACAACGTTCCTCAAAACAAAGTAGTAGTAAAGAGGAGAGGACGTCCACCAAAGAACAAAACACTTGAAACGCTTGAAGTTCCGAAGAAGGTCCGGGCTAATTCACCGAAAAATCCATTTCCAATGCTTTCAAAAAACAAGGAGAAGAAAAAACGCGGAAGACCTCCTAAGCCGAAGAACGTTTCACAGTCAAACGTTTCACAGCCGAGCATCCAATCGAGCACTTTACGGATGGCTTCAATTGATTCGGCTCTGTACAGCAGCAATAGCAGTAGAATTAACAACGAAAATGAGCAGGTCAACGGGACCCAGGAGTTCTCAACGACCATCCTGTCCTCAACCTCCAACATCCTCACATCAACTCCACTTAAATCTTGCAACATCTTCAATTCGCCGATCAAAAGACCAATTGCACCTGACTTCTCGAGGAACGAAGATGTCTCCAGTTGCTCGTATCATCAAGTTGAAGAAAGTCAGATCAAAGAAGAGATCAACGAAGATAAACTCGTTGAACTTCAAGAAAAGCTTTCGAATCTCTCCGACCCCAGCATCCTGCGCAAGGTGGTTAAGATTATTGAACAATCTGGACGCTTTAGAATCGACGGAACGATTTTCGATTTCGATTTGTGCACTTTGGATGAGGAAACGGTTAAGAGTTTAATGCAATGCTTCGAGTGATTACTTCTGCCTCCTAAACTGAACAATTGTATAATTAGCAAGGCTTCAAGAACTCCTGCTTCTGTGCCTTTCGCCATTTTGCCCTTCGGTTTTGAAACCAAACCTGAAATAAATAAGTCTGCTTAAAGCTTTGTGGTTGGGAAATATTTTGTTATTTTTACACCGATTTTCCCAAGTCATTTACAGTTGAGTTAATTTTTATGTTTAGCATGATGGAAATGGTTTAGCTAAGGACAATGGTATTTTTTAAAGTTCTTAGACGCGTGAATTCTTACTTTTATTTGCGAAGCAAATAACTAACGAAGTTAAAATGGAACTTTTTAAATTAAATCCATAAACTTACGTAATGCTAATTAAAGTCAACAGTATTATGGGCATTATACTCACATATTATAGCACTGAATGTCATGGGCATCGTGTACTATACAACCAACCTGAACTCGGGATTCTGCGAGGTGTAATGTTCTAGCCAACTCCTCTCTCGAGAATACATCTGGATATTGAGTCATTTCGAACACCTTTTCCATTTCCTGAAGTTGTGACGTTGTAAATGTCGTCCTAACTCGTCTTTGCTTACGGTTCAAATCCTTTTTGATGGCATCTTAAAACGTGGAAATATGTGACAAAAGTTTGTTTGACAAATAAAAACATTTAACGAAACATTATGAATTAATGACTGTTAGTAAAATGCCGGCACAAATTATTTTTACTGCACGATCATTACAATCCACATTTCTATATTTGGCTTTGTTAATTTTCGACTTTCAAATTTATTTATTAATTAGAAATCCAAAACATGTGAATTCAGAAAAACTTTTTTTTATCTTCTTGGGGATATCCTTTTTGTTTCCCTCATCGGTGTCTTTTGAGAATGATGTCGATGTATTGTCTGCACTCGTTTTAAATGTGTTTTAAAAATGGGATTTCTTAAAATTGCGAATCATTGAATTTTGTACGCAACCTGAATTATGTCGTTCAAAAATGGCCGGGAGAAGTTCGTAATTCATATTGTTGAAACTTTGAACCCATTGAAAGTTAAAATCAGGCGAATCAGGTTGCTGCTGATGTTGTTGTTGTTGGTTAAGATGAAGGCCCCATCTTTCCTCACAACAAAAGAAATGATGAGGATATCCGCAACACAGGTGATGATGGTGATGATGATGCTCCATTCAAAGCATGGAAATCCGGAATACTTTTATGTTGTTTGAAATTTTCGATTTGAAGTCGAACATAGAAGCTGGATTCTTTTCAGGAGATGTTTTATACGAGGACACTTGTGGGGTTTCATGGCTTGAACATGATTTAAGCACTGCGTTTGTGTCAAAGCTTTTAGAACACCGTTTAAACTTTTAACTCCTTACCGACTGTTAATTCCTTGCTTGTCAATGTAAATATTTTTTTCTAGTTTTACACGTTCAAACATCTGATGTGGCGATAACTCGCTGATATAAACGATTAAGAATTAAAAGTAACTTGGTTTTTTAATGCTAAATTAGTTTTTACCATTTTAGTTTTTTGAACTAGGTTCCATTGTCTTCCCTAATGTACGATACCTACTCGACTATGAGTCAATCCTCACTCCGATTTGGCTTGAAAACTCGAAAAGTAGGACTTATTTATTCATTAAGTTTCGATATTATAAGTCGATCCCCAGGTTTTACCATTCAAATATTGAAATAAAACTTCTATCGTAGACTTCTTTTATGTAATTGGAAACATGTAAAAGCCAAAGCCATATAAATTTATAGCTGCGTTATTATATTGTCATATTATTAATTTTTCGCTTTTAAACATTTTTTATGAATCCCTGGTACTTCAAAATAAGCTGATAAATTTTTTGGTAAAAGGCAAACTTAACATAATTTTCTAAAAGAAAACTTTTTTTGAGGTCCTGAGACACTTTTTTTTTGAAGTGCTGCTACAGCACTTTACGATGCGGTAGAAATCCATTTTTTTGCACCTTGTCAGTTTTGGGTTACTTCCGGGTATTTGATTTTCATCGTGAGCATGGCACTTATTGGCGAATTTGAGATCGCCGCAAGATCAACGGGATTCCAAAAGTTACGAAAGCAGTGTCACCCTGTGCATATCACTCCACCACTAAATCAATTTTCTATTCAATCTATTTTTCAGAGAACTACTAAATACAACAATGCAATGAATCCAATTCCTGACCAGGATCTGTTATTTGCTAGATGATTGCCACTAAACCATGCTGAACTCCTGATATTACACAGAGAAACGCTTTATATTTCAAATTAATTGTTTAATAATACAAAAGAAATTGCAACTGTTAATGACTTAGATGCATTTCAAATGCAGAAAATGTCATCCACTTATCAAGACTGCTTCACCAAAGCATGAAGAACATTTTTTGACCCAAACTTGAGGTGCATCACACACGAGGAATTTGTTGGAAAAGAAGCAATCGGCTCGACTTGGGTGGAGCTTTAACGTGAGAATATGTTAACGAATAAATGGTAATGTTTTATAGTAAAGTGGACAAACTTCAAATAACAACAAAGTAAAGAATTCAGCAATAACCCACCCAATCTCTGGACTTGTTTCCCCAATGCTCCACAAGCAGATATTTCCTTCCATAGATCCTAAAGATCAAATAAGATAAATTAATGAGTGATTAATTAACAGTCTGATCCTTGTAATAATTTTTAATTCATATTTGTAATTCATGCATCACCTGAAGCTAAAACATTGAAATGCTTGTTGAAGGCAAGAGAATAGACGTGCTCCGTGTGCCCCACGAAGTTCTTAAGTAGAGTTCCAGAACCAAGATCCCACAACTTCACATTCATGTCTTCACCTGTCCAAAAACAAAGAGGAAATCATTGGATACCCTGCCAATCACTATCACCAATGTGCAACTCACCTGCAGATGCCAAAAACTTTCCATCAGGTGAGAATGCAACTGCATCAACCCTTCCCTGGTGACCTAACATGAGTCTCACACTCCGTCCATCCTGAACACTCCACAACCTCACCGTCATGTCGCTGCTTCCCGTGGCCAAATAGTTGCTGTTCGGATGACAGGCAATGCACTGAAATGTTTGGTCATTCTAGTTATGCTTGTGAACGCTTATTTTTTTGTTCAATTATCTAACTGGCTACAAACATTCACGGACTGCATGTGACCCACAAAATTTCTGAGTGGAAAAATTCTATCTGTTGACCACAGTTTTGCAGTTTGATCATATGAGCAGCTGGCAAACATAGGACCAATTGTGCTGCAGATATAAAAAATAACATTAATTTAAAACTTGTCAAATCAAAAGTGTAAGGGTACTGACCATACAGAGACATCATTGACATGGTATGTGTGACCCCTGTAAATGACATTGGTTTTTCTATTTTCAACATCCCACAGGCGAACTACAAATAAACATGTCCATACGTGAACAAGTTTCTTAACATATTTATTTGCATAAGTCAATTACCTGTCTTATCATGGGAACCTGATATAAGCCATCTCGAATGGGGAAAAAAGTCAAGACACAAGACTGATTTAAAATGTCCTTTCAGCTTAAAGCTGTCTGAATGATTGGACCTGCATTGAATCAATCCAATCACCTATGAATTTGGCCATCGAGGATGGATTTATGGAGCACGAAAACAACTCACAAAGATGGACGTGACTTGCGAAGATGGCACACCAGGATATCAGAATCCTCGCATCCAGATGCAGTCAATGTTTCATCAGTCGAAATCTTACTACAGGTCAATCTGCCATTACAAATAACATATATTTCTTACAACTTCTTTCTTTCTAATTCTACTTCATTGACACTAAATCATGAAGATTGAATAACCCTTGAGAAAACTGGTTAAATTTGGTCAAGTGTATTGAAGGGAGGGATGGCTGGGTTGCAGCCCCGAGCTTGGATGAAATCATCCGCAAGGAATCCACCAACGGAGGTTTTGAGGATGAAGAAGAATCCTCAACAAGGTCTGATGAAAGATTCTCCTCTGGCGAATGCGGACGGCCATCTTCGTGGAGAACTGCAATGGAAACCAGGACATGAACTCAGAGTTTTTCATTAATTCAAATAATTTAAACCTGTGATGTCGACATATCTGTTTAAGATCTGCAGAAGGTACAAGTTATCTTGCTCCTATAAAATACATCTTAAAATAAACTGTATAATTTTGTAATTGAAATGAACAGCAATGCAACAGCAAAAAAAAGGAATGGATCATTAAATATTTTTTAAACATTCCATTAAACAGTCCTAAGACTGAAATTGAGACTATTAGTCAGTTTGTCCATTAACCATTAATTTAAGTTTTATAGTTAATCAAAAGAACATTATCAAAATTTAAAGTGCTAAAAACAATTTCCCATGTACACTAAAAGTACTCAAGAGTGAGCCCCCCCCCCCCCCCTCGAGCAGACTTTTTCCATCGTTACAGAATTATTTCTGCTATGAAAATAATACTTAAGCAGTGACCAAAAAGCAAATTAACCCTGAGATCTGGACAGAGGATATGTACATGAGAAAGAAAAACATAAAAGAGTCTTAGAGAGAGGATGTAATTCAATCATTTAAAAAAAGTGCAATATGATAAAAGCATGAAATATAAAGTCATATTAATAAGGCAAGAAGCCTAACTCTTCAACAGCCGCATGTCATAATTAAAATAGAGAAGCTCTGCCAAAAATGCTTTAAAAAGAATATAAACTTTATGCTAAAAGGAGGATGCATTTACCTCTGTTAATGGTGAGCTATCTGATATTACAATGCTTCAAATTTAATTAAGATTCCAGAATTGAGAACTGATACAGAGGGAGACAAGAATTATTTGAGTGGTGTTGGTGGGAACTTTGTGATGCAGTAAAGAGACAATGGAATAGAACCATGATGATGGAGAAGAGAAGCAAGTATTAAGATGAATGTGTTTCAGAAACAGTATGGTAGCCATCTGATGAGTATGATGTCTGTGATACACAAATTCTAACTCACTTGTGCCCCAACAAAGAAAGCAAGCCCATAAGGCAAAAGAAACATTTGAGATATGTCAGGATATTTGAAGTGCTGCCCACTCTGACCGGCAAAGAGAATGGCTATACAGTTATAGCAACAGATTATGGAGTTATGAAATTAGTGGAAATTCCCATAATAATAAATGGAACTAGTAGCATAGATACCTTCAGAAAAGATTTGGTTGACAGCAACCTTTTCAAGAACTGACAAAGATAACCCAAAACCTTGATGATCTGAATGATAGCATTGTGTCTCAGTTGACATTTTCACATTTGATTTCATCAAACATCAGAATGTTCTTTGAAACAATGCAAATTAAAACATATTTCTTCCAACGCGATCTCTCCAGTTTGGGGCATAAATAAATATTACAGTATCGGTCACCATAAGGTTAAGCAATTGAAGCTTGTTAATAATACTATCAGAATTTAATTGATTCATCATAAACCAAGCTGAGCAGCACCGGCTTCAGGTTGTTGAAAGGCATAGGCAGCAGTTTCCCAAACTAAAAAACATGTCAGAACATGCAATTTCAGAATTTTGTTTATGATGTACCCTAATATACATATTCCATGATGTTTCCTCTCTTGGATTAACACAATTAAAACAATTAGTGAATGACAAAAGTGAAATAAATACAAATGTAGAGGATGTTAACAATCTGAATGATGGTTATGATGATTTTCATTAACCAGATTTAATAAATCTCTGCTAACCTTCAAGAAGACAAGCAATACTTCCAAAGCTGCATTTGAAAGACTGACCTTGAACTTCTTGTGCCTAAAATTGATGAAACCATTTGAAGAAAAACCATCAGCAAGCAAGCCCCATCTCATTCTTACTTAATTTCTGTGAGGAATGCACTGATAACCTTCTCCTCATTAGATATAAGTGCTCTTAATAAATCTTTCTTTGGAAATAAAGTGCTTCTCTGCTTCAAGAGCTCAAATGCTGTGTAGAAGAAACCAACAAATGATGTTTTATATTCATATTTAAAAGAGCACTTCTCGTGTAAAGAAAATATTGCATAACCTTAACTCCACAAATGAGTTTATGAGAATAAGAGAATAACATTTAATAAAATATAATTTATATGCAAAATATAATCTCATTTAACTAAGATGTATCAGAAATGTAGACTCATTTACTGTCTTTTCAGTTTTTAAGCTTTCTTAACATACCAACTGCAAGCACTTCTTAAAGTGGGATGTGATTGGGGTACCAATGGAGAAATAAAAAAGATCATCAGGCCAACAGAAGATTGATGTGCCCCCCCCCCTCCAAAAGCAGAAATGACACCCTCCCTAATAATACATAATGATTGTTCAATAAATCCCCATAAATTATTTATTTGTAGGTCCACGGGTCAAAATTTATCCATAATTTTAGCTAAAATAGTTTTTAATAAAACTGAAGTAACTTATTGCAACAAATTGCTTACTAGGCATAATTCCCAGATTAAAATCAATATTAAATCCAACTGAAACTACTCAGGGTGTTTACTCCTGAGCTGTTTATAGTATTAGGTGCCAGTCTTACCATGAAAAAATTTGATGCAATTTGGAATGCTCAGAGGAAGATGGATGAAAATATTGTCAAAAATATCATTTTGTCAAAAAAAAAATTATTTTGAACTAAAGAAAAACATTCTTTGGACATTACTTTATCTGATTTTCAGAAAAGTTTTTTGACAAAACAGTAACAAATCTACATTTTTTGTAGACTGTCATGACCATATTAATATATCAAAAGCAATGGATTTTATGAATTTCATCTTAATTCTTGATCAAAATTTAAAAAAATAAATGAGTTATATTCTATAAGGACATTATGCATGACTCCCTAATTTGAATATATTATGCCTTTTTGAACCAAAGTTATCATAACAAATTTAGACTATCATAATATTTGTTCTATAGCTGTATCTAAACAAGAAAACTATAAAAATAGTACTTCAGTTCAATAGTTTAGTAGATCATATTTTGTATTGGTAGGTGCAGCTGATTATCAGCTGAAGAGATAGTAAAAATTGTGGCCTTTAAAATTAGCAAATCTTCACTTAGAAAGATTGCCAAGCATTTAAATATAGTTTTTGTTCAAATTTTGATAGATTCAGTATATGAGAGTATTAAAAAATATAAGGGTGGGGGTGTAACCTTTTTTCACCCACTTTATGTGTTATATATGGGCTAAATTCCACAAGTATTTGAATTTTACTTAAAGTCTAACATAAGCATCTTACAAATTGTGGTTGATTAAAACTTATTGCTAGTTTATAAAGTCCTCATTAAAATATAAGAATACTAAGTTTACAAACCAGATGTTCTGTAGCCATTCCCAATAAGATCAGCAAACATATGAAGTAATGTTGGAAATAGAAGACCATCCAGTTCTGAAGCCTCAAGATTATTTGCATTGTTCTTGATGTAATCATCAAACCTTCAAATGCAGATTTCATTAACAAGAATATCAAAATTGCCCTCAGAAAGTGTAATTACCTGTTGAACTGCAGCAAGAGTACTGTCGGATCTGATGTCAAGCTGTTCAGGGCTACAGAATTTGATGAACCAATATTTTTACTGACTAGACTTTTAAGCAGAAGTTCATTTTTGTTACAAACAAATTTTTGGACTTTTTTTATGGGGTCAGAAGTCATTTCATTCTGAAATCATTAAGACTGAATATCAAATCATTTACATTAGATCAAAAACTATATGATGATTCCTGTAAAAAAAATACCTTCCTATCGGTATTAAATGCCAACCATTAAACTTAGTGTTCATGTGGTAATGTATTTTTAACAAACAATGTTTTTAATTTAATTTGCAACAGTGCCAATTTTCCAACCTGCACCCCAAGGAGCACCCTCAGGTAGGGTACTATAGGTATGATAGATTATTCATATATTTTTTATCAGATAGATACATAGAGATAACTAAACTGGGAATCTTTTCCATTGTTTGCTATATAGCCTTACAACAGTTAATTTAAGGTTAGCCCCTGCTTTGAAAAATAAATATTTTTTTATAACCCTTACATATCTTTAATATCCGAATTACTGATCCTTTTTTGTGTCTTCTAAAGATCATCTCGTATTTAAAAAACTTTATCGTAACATAGTTAAGGCAGCTTCAGTTCACGATAGTATAACTATTGTATTAAGTTGGGTAGCAGTTTCCATTATCGTTTTCTTGATTCGGAGCTCAGCCCTATTACACCATTGGACTTGCACGTTCGTATTTCAAATAATGTAAAAGTCAAAATGTTTAAAAAGAGGCTTACCGAATATCCTCTCCGCTTCAAATAAAAATTTACACAAGTTGAAATCCTATCCTGTTTATCGGAACTGTTTACGTCTCCGGACATTTTTGTACTGAGAAAACCGCCGCTTCACGAAACCTCAACACATACATACTAAATCCAGATGTTATATAGCTATAAGCTATAATTTTTAGTTTACATTACGATGATTTAAAAAACGTAATGACTTTAATGGCAATGTAAAAGAGTCGCAAACATTAAAAACATCAAAAGACTTCTAGACGTGAATGAAACATTCTATTCAGAATACAAATTTAGAGACATGATACTCTCGCAACTCCCAAATAACATTTCGACTTTATTTAATTAACAATCATTACCTTAATAGCGTCATAATTTTCGAAACAAATGCTTGTAGTACAGCAATATCTAGTAAAGTCATCCTCTTTCCTTAACATATGGGGATATAAATGACTAAAGAGAAGTTGTTTGGCTGCCACACGTCTTGGAATAGTTCTTATGGCAAACTACGTTGATGCTAAGCAACGTTGCAACCAAGGTCACCCCCTCAATTTAAAGGCTAAGTCGTTCTTGTAAAATCTTTCGTCTTAACACCTTCATCAATTCTTCCGGTTTCTCTCTCTTCTCAAGTTTATTCATACCGTCACCCATGGGCCAACTTATAGTAGTGCTACTATGACTCAAAACATGACAACCTAGAAGAATGAACTATCACACAAAAAACGAACTATTATATTTAAACAGTTTCAAATTGCGGTCACGATGGCAGAACTGTAAGTAATATTTTCCTAGACACGACTTCTATCAGACAAAACATAGATCATGTACGACGCCATTCTCTGCATTTATTATATCACTTTCGAGGTGCCTTAAATCGAGATTTTATAATTGAACTACACAAACACTTTTACGATACAGCAAAGCTCCTCCGTCATGAATATTTAGTACCTTCAAAATCTGGTCGTCTTTCTCAAACACCGGTTTCTGGCAAGAAAATTTTCTGTGTGATCTACAATATTATATATAACTTTTTGCTAATAAATAAAATAATTAAGTCAATTACTTTTTAAGATAAAATTGCTTGCAATTATCGATAATGAATACTTACCAATAGCTACTTAAATTAAACATTTTAAAGAAATATTTTTTTAAAGCACATTTCAATATTATTTTAAAATACTATATTTAAATAAAATATTTTATCATTATTTTAGCATTTTTGTCTATAAATCGAGGCTTATGAAACTAGATGAACAATCTTTGTTTTCTCTTCCTTTTTGCGTTTAGGTTCACGCTGGTTGTATCGATATGGTGGGTGTTGTCTGATCGTTGCAGTGTCTATCACATAAATACGTTGTTTTATGTAATTTTGCGTCAAACATGAATGACGAGTGACTTTTCGATTATAGGGTCGCGTCAGGACTAAGACCGTTAAGAAAGCCTCCAGGGTAATCATCGAGAAGTATTACCCGAAGCTCACTCTGGACTTCCATACAAACAAAAGATTATGTGAAGAAGTAGCTATAATTTCCACCAAGAGATTGAGGAACATGATCGCTGGGTAAGCGAACCATTTAGAAATTTTCAGCCTGACCATTATATATCACAAAAATGTGGTGCAGGTTCGTAACACATTTGATGAAGAGGATTCAGAAAGGTCCAGTTAGAGGAATATCAATCAAGTTGCAGGAAGAAGAGAGAGAGAGGAGAGACAACTATGTTCCAGAGGTAAGTCATGATCTTGAAATGAAGCTACATAAACAAAATCTACAAAAATTATTGAATTGTTATGCAGAAATCTGCTGTTGATGTTGATATGGTCGAGGTTGATGCAGCCACACAGGATCTCTTGAAAGAGATGGTATGTCCATTTGTCTTTAACATTTAAAAAGTGCTTGTCTTTAACATTGTGATCTATTTCAGGGAATTGCTGAAAATCCCAAGATTCAAGTTGTGTCTCCTGACACACACAGACCATAAATGTTTGAACTGTAATAAACCGTTCAAAGATTTACTTCATTGCTTTGGAGTTTTGTTTGGTAATCTTTGCATGGGGATACACAATCATTGGGATAAATGATTTACAAATGTTTGGTCTATGGTACTGTGTTGTTGCCAGAATAAAAATTTTAATCTCAACTGATTTCCTTGTGCTTGGTTTTTACATTAATTGCTAAAATGCAAGGTTAAAACTTCATAACTTCATATGCTAAATTGCTCAGGCTGAGCTGTTAATTACAAACTGAGAAATACGCAGAAGATAACAAGTTTATTTCTGTTAAGGAAAGCGGTTGCGATTATTTTCGAAATTTGTCATTGTGCGATGATTAAAACATTCCTCTGTTGAATCTATCCCTCGGGAGATTAGGCTCCCTGGCACCATGTTGTCTACTGAGGTCATGTGGTGGCTTAGGGCTAGGATGCCTAGATTGGTTGTTGGATAGCAGTTCAAAGATGCATCTCGTTAACTTCAAGATTGCTATGTGCAAGCCATATTGTAGAATAAGTGCTCCAAATCCCTTGTAAAGGCCAGATACTCCTTCTTCCTCCAGTATAGTTGAGTAACAGTCAAAAACTCCTTCATACCTTGTCACTATTGGTACAACTTCTAGACCTGTGTCAGTGTTGTCAATGATTGTTCTGGTGCCCTGTATGATGAAAAGGTTAATGTAAAGGTATGTAATAATTTTTGCTATAAGGTAGCTAGTACATCAAGTACTATTAATACTGTGATCAAGTACTGATAACAAAAATAATTTAAAGAAAAACCTGTAGAAAAAGTCTGTGAAGGATCGTTTCAAATGGGTATAAAATGGTATCAGCTAGGAGGCTACCCGTGAAAGTTGCTACCATTTCAGGGTAATAAACTTCATACATTGTTCTTTCATCACTATCATCAGAGCTCTGGATTTGAAATTTTTGCATTCTGATGCATACTTAAAAGCATATCTTAATTATATGACAAAAACAAAACCTTGCTTTCTAACTCAGCTCTCATAGTGGCTGAGACTCTGTACACAGCAAGTGATGTTATTATGTAGCGTGCCACCTGGAGGACCATTGTAGGAAGCAAGAGTTTCCAGATGGGAATTAAACGACTGGGTGTTGAGGGATTGAAATTAGCAAGTCTTGACAGTCCTTCCACTATGCAGTCAAAGACTCCAGGTTTTTCACTTGCTATTTCTGACTGAAGTAATAATGAGGTCAATTGTAAGCAGAAAAGTTAATGCAACTAAAAAATAATTTTAGATGATTCTTACATTGGACTACCCTTAAGTTGCTAAATAGTAATATCTTAGTAAATTAGTAAATGATCCTACGTCCTATCTACTTTAGGAGATATTACACAGACTACATAAAAAAAATTAAGAAAAATTAAGAAATCATCAATAAATAATGTTTGTCTATTATGAAGCTTAGTGAAATCTTTACTTGAACTGTTTCTACAAGATTAGCAGCATAGAAAGGAGTAGCCACAATCCAGGCCAGCCTGAGAATAAGCAAAATTTGAAAGTAAAAATATGTTTAATTCTCAAAGTAATAATAATATCAAGACATTCCTCATAATTTTGCTAAACATCAGGAAACAAAGCAAGATTTTACTCTGATATGAGGCAATGAAGAATTCATTACAATGTTAGAAATCTTACGTATTCTGAAAATTATTATAATTAACAAAAATATCTGACATGGACCTACCCCTTCAGAAGAATATGCTGGGCCATTTTCTTAAGAGTGCAGTGGCTGTTTATTTCTCTAAAATTAAATAATAATTTTTAAATTTGTAAATCATAAGTGAAGTATTACAAAGACCAACTTAGGTAGAGGTGTGAACTCATGAATCATTGTTTCACTAGCAACAACAACTCCTTTTACCATAAGAGAACTTCCAAGACCTTTCCAAAAAGAAGTAACACTCTGCAAGTACCATCAGGTCTCAAATGAAACATATTTCAACAAATGTAACATTAGTTTAATTCAACAAACATCTGCCACAAATATGCCATTTGAAATCATATGATAATTTTTATGTTACACATTCGGAAATATTTCACATGCCTGGCGTCTCTGTATGTTGTAGATTGTTTGAAACAAAGTGAAGGGGATCAGATGACTCCTGCTGGACGTGTTGTGAACCTGTAGCAACAAAAGCCTGATTTATTTTAGACTTAAATTCTTTAAATTAGAACTTCAGCTCCAATTATGACTTTTTGTAACAATGCTCAAAACAAGTTAGATAACATGTGGATACCTGGCACTGCCTTCTGAGAACAATGCACGGATGAGACAGCACATGCTCTGATACAATACTTTAAAATAAAATATGGGTTTCCGTTAAATTGAACTTCGTTTACTAAATCAAGTGCGTAATTATGTTACCTGACTAGTCCAACAGACAACCCCGCAAATCTATGAACATATTCTAAAATAAATTATAAAAACTCAATATATATTCCCCTCAAGATCATCCTTTTAATTAAATATTCCATTATGAGAAATAGCATACCGTTATTCTTCTTTCGATGTGGAACAGCCTCTGGAATTACCCTTTGAGAGTAATTAAAAGATGACCCAGGTTTAAGAGGTCTATCACTTTCCCTATCAATTCTGCTCCAAGACGACATCTTTACAAATTCTTCCCAGCCGAAACGACCTCCCAACACCCTCTCTTGTTTACATGCGTTCTAGATCGGATTCTGCAATAATATTAACATATATTTTGAATCACTTGATGTAAATATGAATAATAAATAACGACCTTTTGTTATTAAGCAAGTTCAAATAAATAATAAAATATGTTGGTCTTATAACGATTCTGATAAAATATGTCGCGACCTCATAAATGGATTTCCGAGAATGGTAGTAAATATTCATGAACAAGTGTTTTTCTTTGTCGGAAGGCGTGGTCTTAACTGTTGTAGAGTTTAAGAGACGAACAACATTTTTGTCAGTATCGTGAGTATTACTTTACAAAATTGAAATAAAAGCAGGGTAAGAGTTAAAGTTAAATAATGACTAGTGAAAGAAGACTAAAGCACACGACTTTCCCAACTACGCTTCCAGATATGATTAACATTTCATGAATATTTAGTACCATGCGAGCAATCTCCACGATCCTTCAGTCTCTTTCAGTTAAGTTATGCCATGGGTCTGCACCAATATGCTCATTCGGGATTTCTCAGCTTAAATAGGACTTCGACTGATCATCTGAATTATATTAGTTGGGGAGTGAGCGTTTGACACCTCAAGAACCATTGACGTTGACATTAATTTCCTCGGGTAAAGTTCCAATTACATAATATCGAATTAGGAAGTCAATGATCGACGTAATTGTTGTAATTTTACCAATTTCATTTTTCTTTGAATATCTTTACAGATACATTTATGGAAAACAAAGTAAATCCGAATCTTGAGGCAGAACGGTCTAAGAGCAGTTTCGTTGTTGAAGAACTCACAAATGTATTAGACGGTAGTAGAGAGCTTTCCGAACGAAGAAGATACATTGGTGATGCCATAAATAAAATTTCATGCCATTTTAAAGCAATTAACGTTAACATTTAATATAATAGAGAAGCTTGTTTTTAACGATGAAGACTTGTTTGATCTCGACGTCCGCCAGATGGGAAGAAAGGAACAATTCACGGAATTACTTAAGAGACATGTGATAATAATTCAGAAATGCCAGCGACACCGACTTTCTTCAGAATTCGATTTAATGCACTTTAGAAGGTTGTTAAAATCATATATTTTGTGATATATTAAAATAAGCTGTAAAATATCTAAAGGTATTTAATTACTTTCTAATTTGATTTCAATATATATGATGGGGATATAATATCAGATATAACAACATTGCGCGAAAAAAAGGTTACAAGTTCCAATTTTTGACTAACTTATCAATTATTGAACCTATAAAAATCAAATTCAAAATTAATGAGTAAGTTATGGTATTACACATATCTTTATATTGAATAAAGCCTTCGAGCTAGTTTCTGGACATAGAGACGAGAGAAATTTTAGCTATACTGGTTACGTCTAGAATGAACGGAGAACCAATCTCCAGAAACAATGGATGCAGTGTTATTTTTTGTATTGTACATATACAATAAGATTTCGTAGATCTATTAAGTATGACTTCGCATACCAGCCTTATATAATATAGTATTATTATTAAGATTTAGTATGGGATGGACGTATGGTTCGAGCGTAGATATGGTAGGTGGCGGACCGGGCTTGGACAAAAATTCCAGCTCATGCAGGTCTCTGTTAGGGAGATTAGGCGTTCAAAGCCCGGTCTGTTAATTTGAAAATGAAGACCGGTCCTGACTGGTCATAGCCCCATTACAAATGCTGTTTAATTCTCTTTTCTCTAAAATTTCTCTAATTTATAAAATGATATTTAATCTATAAATAAAAGTATTTGGATCTCGACTTTTCTCTCTGCTATTTTTCTTTCCGAATATTGACTAACATTTTTCTTACTTCACTTGCAGATAAATTTAAATGTTTAAATGCCAGACAACCTTTGATGCCTCGCAAGCCCATGGGCTGGGCCGCATAGGGATGTCGCGGGCCGGACTCTATAACATATCATACGATAAGCTGTGTTAAAGTATAGAGGGCAAGATCACTGGATATTGAAAAATTAAACTTTAACCCAAAAAATAATTTCAAAATTATAATTGCGGATCAATTATTTATATTTTAATTCAAATAGGCACATTTGAATAGTTTGTCATATGGGCATAATTGTTTAAATAAAAAAAAAAGCCTGAAAATGGAACTAAAGTTTTAATTTTAGGTCTTCCATGGGGTTCCACAAAACAGGACTAACTTATCATGAAATGGCCTTTGAACCTGTTCTGAAAATGAACGCTTCAGATGAACAACTGGATACTTGGTTGCCTCTTGTGACTTCTTTTCAGATGATTGGATGCTATGCCAACATGGAACTAGGTAACATGTCTACTCGATTAATGTTTGGTGATCTACCGCTCTTATCGCACTTAATCTTGTTGAGTGAAAACTCTTTGCAATAGTTCACATGAAGTATTCAACGAAATATATTTCTGATAAGCAGATAACCGCCACAATGCATAAATAAACCGCTATAAAATCCACTTGTGAGGCTTTATCAATGATAACTTATCATCATCGAATTGGTTGCCCTTGTTTTAGCGCAGTTGTTCCCAAGTTTTTAGTTAACTCATTTCTTTCCCCATTTCTGAGAATTTCTTTCTCTGACGACCCCCTTCACAAGAAAGATTAAATAGAAAATAATAGCAGAAGTCTTTTTTTTTGTCAATGGGGTACCCGAAAATTTCGAAATATTGTTTAAATATACTGAGTTTATTGGAAATTGATGGCGAGGAGTAAGTTCACAAATTCCAAGTGGCAAGGATGGACATTAGGGTGCCAATTAAAAAATTTTTTTCGAAATTGTTAATTCCCGTTCCAGAAACAGATTTATTAAAAAAAACTAAAATATTTCTTGCTATCGAAGTTAACCATGTAAAATGTGCGCAACATGTAATTTCCGCTATTATATGTTAATGTTTGAGCATTGGGATGTTCAAGATGCTATAGACAGTTCTAAATGACATTTGATTTATATAAAATTTTGTGTATAGCCTTAGAAATGTAAAAGGAACAAATTTCTGGAACGGGAATTAACAATTTCGAAATTTTTTTTTTAATTGGCACCCTAATGGACATGATACCTCAAATTGTTCATATGTTGGAGAAACTTCTTTAGCTCTCTGAGACCTCTAATGGCGGTGCAAATTTGAACTTGGATTAACCCATCTTCGCAGCGCATAAAAATTCTAATTCTTTCAAAGAATTTCTTTATATATTATTTCATAATCTGTTTCTCGTTTCAACCAAAAAAATTGATCTCGCTCAATCGACGCTCCATTAAATAAAACTATCTTGGATAGAAATTTAGTTGCCTAAGCAATCAGAACATCTTATATCGATTTTTAATTCCATTCATTTCATCACTTGTAGTTACTTATATCAATTCTGGTAGTCTTGCTGAATCTCTTTCATATTTCAGTCTTTTAATAAGTTAGAAATTCAAACGTTTCATATGTTATAATATAAAAAGTCAATTAGTCAAACAATTTGAAAGAAAGTTGAAAAAGTTCCTCTTCCAATATCCGTCGTGCCACTTCAGCGCCCCTAGGCGCCCACTTTGGGAACCATTGCCTTAGGAAGTGACTCATTTTGGATAAATAGATCAATTCGAATTTCGTCCACGAATTGCAGTAATTCAAATATATATGCAAATATAGGATAATGGCTAGGTAATAAACAATTTTATTATATACATGCAAATAACTAATTTGTTCATTTAGGCAATAATGTTAGAGATGTTGAAACAACTGCAACTTACGACCAGTCGACAGAAGAATTTCTCTTGAACACTTCCACTTGTTCTTCAATCAAATGGTTTGCTGGTGGATGTGAGTTGATACCAATTTGTACTGATATCAATTATAGCTTTATTAATGAGCCCTTTACACGATTTGTCAATTATACCTGAGATTATGTCTTAATGTGTTAAGGTCATTTTTTATTTAGGAAGCTTTTGGCGAGAAGCATGGTCATCTCGCCATGTTATTTAATAGTTTGAACCTGGAAAAAGATGAAACGACATATCGGGGTTATAACGCATGACTTATTAATATTAGCAGACGTTGATGAGTTCATCATAACGTTTCTGGATAGACTGATACCAATCCACGAGGTGAACAATCTGGATGACATCACTCCTCTATGCAGACAAAGGAGGCAGTATATAAAAACTTCAAAGGAGAAAATCTCTAGGATTGTTGTTGATGATCCAAATATCAATATTTTTGGAGTTATATTTTATATTTTGAATTAGTGTATCTCGTTCAGCGTAACTGTGTCTGAGGTTTCTGTGTGATGGTGATTGGATTATTGAATTTTTCTTTTCCATGCCGTTAGATCAGGGAATCTGAGGCATTTATTCTCAGCTCAACATTGGTGATATAATAATCCTCCTTGGTCAACTTCTTCTCTCTCGTCTTGATACGTTCATTCTTGGATAAAGCTTGAAGATATGGTCCGGCATCGCAATCGGCGTTTGTTTTCTATCATTTGTGGAAATCCTGAAATTGCTCAGGAGGACTTTTGCTTTAATGTTTACTTGCATTGCATAAAGTAAGTAATCGACCGGGGCAATCCTGAATGGCCATCCACTATTCAATCACTGATTCCAACACCTTGGTAAAAGTACAGATACTGGAGTGCGAATCTGCCAAGACTTTTAAAGACTTTTAGCAGTTTCATACTTCATTTGATTCCTAGCCGAATGGTCTGATTATTCCTTTTTCTATCAAATATTCTACGTTCGAAAAGAATCATACTAGTGTCTTTCAGAATCCCGGGCAAAAACTTATCCTTGTTGTATTTCGAGCCAATCGGAACCCATTTTTTTGAATTGCAATAATCCGAGTCCTCCAAATTTGAGTCAAGCTTGAAAAAAAAAGAGATCGGATGTATATTTGACTTACTGTGGACTTTATCTTGATTTAAATCAGCTTTGAAAGGCTACGTTACGAAATGAAGACGAAGTGCTGTTGAATGTAAAATAATGAGTGAGACTTGGAATGAGATTGGACCTGAGTAAAGTTTTTGATCTGGTTTCAGATGTACCCTAGATATTGAGTGCAGAGACTTGTGAATTTTGTCTCTCAGCGACACATATTTCAATTTTTGGACCAATATCATCATGAAGAGAAAATTTTAATTAATGATTCTACTTCCAATTCAGAATATTTGCTAGCTTTTGTTTGGCTTTAAATGAAAGTTTTTCGAACGTTTATTGTGATTTGGTAAAATTTTAAAGTAGGATCACTCAGAGCTTATTTCTGATAATTTTGTCGCAGTTGTTTTGAAATAGAATTGTTGGAAAGGTGATATTTACGGTTTAAAAGTACAACTACAACGAATAAAACTTTTAAATTTTAATTCTGCAATATAATTGTTAAATATTGCTATTGTCAAATATCACAGTGGGCAAAATTGCAAACCATGCCTTGATAACCGCTCGATTACATTCAAAAGGAGAGTTTCATGGCCTGCATTTGTTTTTGGTTCGAATAAGAGATCAAAACCATTTTACAATGCCAGGTTACTGTTTTGTGTGTATTCATTGACTACAGCCAAGTTATAAATTATATTTAATACAATTCAAATTATTAATATTAGGTGTCACCGTCGGTGATGTTGGCTTGAAAATGGGCCAAAGAGGAGTGGATAATGGGTTCCTAAAATTGAACAACGTGAGAATACCCAGAACTAATATGTTGATGAGATTTTCAAGGGTAGGTTGTTCCCAAAATCATCAACTGTATATAATTTGATAAATTACTTCTTGCTTTTACAGATTCGTAAAGACGGAACTTTCATTAAATTAAAAAATGATATTTCGATAAATGTGGAAATGACACAAGCAAGCGTTAACTTATGCGAGGACGCCATCCTCGCTCTCTGCATGTCTATCACCATAGCCATTAGATATAGCTGTGTCAGGAAGCAGTGTACCACGGACAAAGGGTTTGTTTTGAAACTGTATCCTTATTCCTTTACTAAAGTCTTTACTAAAGCACTATTTCTTACAAGATGGTCCCTGGAAATAGTTAAATAGTGAATTCGTTAATGAATAAATTCAGGCCAGATGAACTGCAGATATTGGACTACCAGACGCAACAGGATAAATTATTTCCCGTGTTATGTACTGCTTATGCATATAGGCTAGCATTTCCAGGCATTAAAGCATTATTGAAACACACGACTTCCCCCCATTCAGAGCCTGTTAAGGTACCAATCATTCATTTTATTAGAAATGTCATTAATTCATCTATGTTGATATGATTTAGGCATTGATTGATAGTCTGATGATGATGATAACAAAAGAGTGCTCAAAGGATGTTGAGTTATGCAGGATGGCATGTGGTGGTCATGGATTTAGTGCCGCTTCTAATCTGCCTTCCTTATACAAGGATATTGTTACAGTTGTTTCTGAAAGTGATGATGGTTCAGTCCTTCTACTGCAAATGGCCAGGTTTGAAAGTACTTTACTTGAAAGAAAATATTGGCGCATTCTTTATAATTCAAAGGTACCTCATATCCGATAATAATGCTTCTTATACCGATGGGATTCTGTCCTACCCAGTCGACAAAAATAAGACCTTCCAAGGTTCATTTGGTCTTGAATCATTACTTGAAGCAATGGGCATATTGTCTTACAGGTGAAATAAATGCCAACACATTAAGACAACTACCACAATTGTGAAAGTTAATTTCAGGCTCGTGAAGAAATGTAAGGAGGTACAGAAGACGACTTTGGATTGGAATGATTGTTCGTTGGATCTCATAAACATTGCCTTGGTTTGTCTTTTATGGACTCAATACATATAAATTTCATTTAATAATCTTAGATGTTTTCCTTATTTTAATTGATCTGTTAGTTTAATACTGTAATTAACCCAATGCCTCTCGGTGATTTTGTATAATTTATCATTTATAATTACGTTGTGATAAAGTTTTCTAGCGAATTTATCAAATTCAAACGGATATTTCCGAGGCTAAATTCATTACCATATGACGTGGACAGTTTGGCATCGTCAAAAATCAGTTGACATTCCATTTTAAGGTCCATGGTAAATACGTTCTTGCTCGGGCTTTTGTGAAAAAAGTTCTTGAATGCCGGGCATCACATACAGTGCGCAGAGTTCTAGAAAATATTTGCCAATTATTTCTGCTTCGCGACCTGCTTGGAAAATCTGGTGATTTACTGGAGGTATCAACTCAGCTTTAAGCGAAATAGTTCAATAATTTTTAAGAGCTTAAATTTGAAATACTTTATCGCGAATTGCACAAGTACTATTGTTAACGAAATAATTGTATTGGAGTCATGAAATACTACTGATAATAAGATCACGTTGTCAATTGCAGGTTGGATACTTCAAAAGTGTTGATATCGAGAGACTCAGAGAGGAACTTTATCACCTATACGACATCTTAAGACCAGATGCTGTCCCACTTGTTGATGCATTTAACTTTCTCGATAGACATCTCAGCAGCGCCCTTGGACCTTACAACGGCAATGTATACGAAGAACTCTTTGCATGGGCACAAAAATCAAAACTTAATGAGACCGAGGTTTGGTTTGGTATCCAATTAACAATGTATTATTTCAATTAACAAAACTATCAAATATCAATCACCGTTGAAAGTGTTTTGAGGTATAGTGATTAAATAAGCGGAAAACATATTTGCCAACAGAGTATTCATTGGCATTGCATAAAATGGTTGCGTTTAATGTTCTCCCTCGTCAACAGTGGTCCTTGTTTTATTATTGTTTGTGAATCTTGATGTTGATGGGGACTTTGAAAATAAACAGAAGAAATAAAAATAAAAATAAAATTGCCTTACAGGTTCATCCTTCGTTTTCCAAGTATTTAAAAGCAATCAGAGGATCAAAACCATGACAACTGTTAACTCAAAAGCGGTCTGCAAGATGTGTGATTAAAGTTTTCACAAAGAGACATTTTGGATTTATGATTTTCATTCGAATGTTATTTATGTTACTAATCATAGAAATTATAAATAAAAATAAAGTCGGCTTTCAATTCCATAAATTGAAGAACGTATTGTCAGGAGAAGTACCAAGATAGGAATGTTGTTCTTTAAAATCATTATCCTGTCACATATCATCCCATTCTAGTTCTGTGGCTTGTGCATCTACATCTTGTGACTTTATGCTGGCATCATCTTGAGGCAATAAATTTTCCTTAAAACATGTGAAAAAAAATATTGATTAAAAGAATCATATCAAATGACAATTAAATATATGACGTGGGCAACATCGGCCTTGCGAGGGAGCATCCCGGGCATTATCCCAAGGCGACAGTAGCATTGAGGTGCTAAGGGGTTGAGTATCAACGATTTGTTGAATGATATAAATCCATTAATGAAAACTCGAACGAATACTTATTTTAAGCGACGCTATTTTGTACAGCGTAGATTGGATGTCGACTTGATTAGTACGTGCATGCGGTCTGCTGGTTAAACAATTTAATTAGACATAAACTCTTCTTAAGGTTAAAGATTGCCTAGGATTTGAAAACTTGACTGAAGTTGATGGGGAAGAATTTTTGTTCCGATATTTGTGATTGTAAGATGCTGCTAGATGTTAACAGAGATACTGCGACGGCTACTCGGGCGTTAGGGGCGCAAATTTGGGCTTTTTTCCCTGGGCGCCAAATATCCTCGATGCGCCGCTAATGAGCAACGCTCTTGTATCTTACTAACTGCTTTTCCTTGGCAGATGGATTACCTAATGCTGCATATTTGGAATATTACATCCTTAGAACATCTTTTTCAATAGGAGGAGGGGGATTGCCGCGCTTTGAATTTCTCTTACGAGGTCCGGTTTATCAGAAATAACTTATTCTATCAACAATGAGATATTTAACTCACTGGCAAACGAATTTGCGACAAAAGTTTAATTAGGAAACTCTACTCGGTAAAAAAAAGTCGTGTAACACTAATTGTAAACATGTTGATGATTGAATTAGATTTTGTGAGATTTGGACATCTTTAAACTTTTGAAAGATTAGTGTAAGCTCACCTCGACGTTATCCAAAGGATTGATGGTGATGTTCATTTCGGAATTATCCCATTCCATGTCGAGAGCGCATTTCTCCTTCGTGTCATTTTGTGTGTCCGACTTTTCAGTGCCTCGAAGTCGTCTCTTGACTCCAAGCACAGCTGCGAAGATCAACACTCCGCAAACGAATCCAACTCCTGCAGCGAGGCCTGCAGCTATGTTTTTAAAGACGAAAATTTCTTTAATGATTACAATAAGGTACAAGTAATGATAATGAAACTGAGAGCAATTAATGTGCCGTGACGGTAACAAGTTATTAAGTACGGCAAGACTGCTATGACTGGTGGCATATGCATTTATTCAAATAAATGACATTATGACGTTAACCTTTTCTAACAGTATGTCGATTAAATTGAATATCAACTTAAATTGACTGCAGATATTGAAAATTGAAATAAATAGTCATCTTGTTACGTTAGCACATTCTAAGTGCTTAGTCTTCATGTTCGCGCTTTCTTCCCCAAACTGCTACATGAGCATTCTAGGAATCCGATCTCGGCGTTCTTGGGCCCCGTTGCTCGATGTTAAGCATTTTCTTATTGTTTGTTTTGTTATTTCACTTACACATTACATTTACGTATGTACTTTTTTTTAATTTGTTTGAAATAATGCAGGTGCGTGAAGCTTCATTGTTCCACGCGCCACAAAAATCACAATTCCAGTGATTTCTTCAATAATATTACTTCGCGAAGTTTCGTCTTGTGTTTTATTGCCAGCCGCAACCAAAGCAATCTTGCAAGAAAATAAGCATTGCGTAGGATTTGCCTGAAATATATGCTCAAAAATTCTGATACAAACTCTGATAATGATTGAGGCCTAATTTGTCACTTCGATTAATGCTGGGGCAAATTTGCAATGTCTAACCATCTAAGTAAAATGCTAAATATGTCATATGATTTTTGCATTACTATTTTCCTAAAAAATAAATTTTGGCAGAAAAATATTGACTAAAGGAGATTAATAAAAAAATTAACGGAACTGATGATATTAACGTTATAATGATGATATTAATGTTATATAGTCTTTTATAATTCATAAATTTGTTTCAATCTCTATCAACCAATTATAACAATGAATACCAGTCTCGACCTTAGGAATATTATTATAATATTGATATTATTATACATTATACTACCATTACATTCTAATAGCGATCATTGATTCTGAATGATTAAGCATAAGGCAAATATATGTACATAATCGATAAATATATAGACAAATTCGTATACTCACCCGTTAAAACAGATAGCATTGTTGACGACAAGTTTAATCCTCCTCCGAGAGTTATCAGCAACGAATCATGTGAAGGAGAAGATCTGCATGTGTTATCAGCCTGTTAAACTATAATTAGAAACACTTCACATACATTCATATCTGTGCCCGCAGACTAAATCTCGAGCGAACGGAGCTGTAGTGTAAATAATGAAAATTAAAATGAAAAAGATAATATAAATGTATTAAACTCATTTCATTTCCTTAAATCATAGTTCCAAAATCTGGCTACCAAAGTGAGTTAACACAAATTTAGAACTAGAAAGAAAATGAGGTCGCTCAAAAAAAGTTTTTTTCTGCTTGACAGGTTCATAACTTAAGTTAAAAGCTCCCCTTTAACTTTAGAAAGATCATAATAAGAGATTATTTTTCTACCTAGTTGAGTAGCATCGGAAAAAGTTCCACAAATGCTTCATGAAACTGTTAAACGGCCCCCTTTCTTTCTTTCTTCTTTCAAACTGCTAGGTCAGCTATCTGACCACTTTCCTTAAGGAGATAAATATCTTCCAATTAACTAATTAACTAAACGAAAGTTATATTTTCTAGGAATGCTTTGAACCAGTAGTACCGGGATTTTTTAGGGATTAATTTCCGAAGTAGATTTAGAAATTTAAAGTAAGAACTAGGAGTCTTAAATATGATGCATTTTTGCAAATTTAATTTCAGTTTTTCCGGGGGCAAATCTTCGTGCAGCAATGATTTGCACAGACATTTATTGAAGGGAGGTTAGACGCACGTATATGTAAATGAAAGAAGGTCAAGTGTGAACTAGTTACTTTACAAAAAGAAACGGGACAGAGGCTACAATGAACGCATGGGATCGTTGGAAGTGGTAAAATATTTCATAAGACTTGTAAGCTTAAAGCTTTGTGGAGCCATAAAGCATATTTTAGTTACAAATAATAATAATAATTCAGATTTTGATTACAGCGGCTTCCAAAGCAGGACTTCGATTTCATGATTAATTAATTAATCTAATACTGGGGGTAGCTTTTAGAGAAGAGTTTTAGGTCGGAACAAAACATGGGCGGGTCCAGACACTTTGATGGGGGACCAAAGTTTGGAGGAGAGAAACAAAGGTAGTAGCCAGAAAATATATGAGAATATTAAATTTTAAGGTATCTGCCCGCTCGCCAAACTTTGGTTCTTTTGAATCACGGGAGAGGGCCCAACACGCCGCTGAAACGAAACCGGACTGGATCATTAAAGATGCTTGAAAAAACCGGAGTTTATTAAACGACTAATAAACTAAAAGCCGCATATTAAAGCACTAAAACCATACACGATGTAATTCACTTTGGATTGACAAATCCTATCCCAAAAAGAATATAAGTGGTGTACAAAACTTTATTTTATTATTATAATAATTGTTGAAGAGAAATATGAAAATGATTTAAATTGGTCTCACATCTACATTCAGAAAAATTATGATTATATATTTGATTACTTTCTAAACTGTAATTATTATGTTGAGTCGTGAACGACTTTGCTTTGATTCAATATAAGTTAAATTTTTAATTTATTTAATTTGTTATACTTTTAGATGTATTGATCATAGCTGTTTTCAATAAAAATTAAATTAAACAAATTAAAATAAATATTATTTTATTTACTACTTGAGCTAACGTTGCAACATCTTTGATTTTGCTATTTGACAACATCACGGCGTGCAGACTTTTTGAACGGACTAAACTAGCGATGGGCGATATTGATGCAAAATTGAAAGTTAAATTTGTTGCCCGACAGGCGAAGTAATACTTTTGTTATGTTATTACAATGTTTATTTGAATCGTGCTGCTTAGAGAGGTTATGATATTTATTTTGATAGTTTATTGTAAGGATATTTATCCAAAAGTCTAAAATTCCTACAAGTACACTCTAGGTTCATGGGATGTGAAATTTTATAAAATATTGAAGTTGCATGAGAATAAATCTTCTTCCAGATATGTGGTTCCAGATATTGAAACCTTCATAAGTAGTCAATGTACCTCTGAGGAATTAAAGGCACTTGTAAATAAGTTACTCAACCCAGGTAATTTATATTGTAAATAATTTATTAAAACAGAAATATCATCTCTATAAAATTGATTCTAAAGTATTTTTTAAAGACAAATAATTCATTGGTATTTAATCTTTATTTGCCTTAATTTTACTAATTGCTACAAGTGATAGAAACGACATCTGGTGAATTTAATCATTTGCCGATTTTAACCAACAGATATATTGCCAGAGAAATTTATCGAGTTTGAATTTTTTGTTTTGGATGATGTTTTGAGGAGCTCATTAGAGAAGCATCTTGAAGACAGGAATATTCAGGTGTTTATAATTTATTGAATATATTAGAAATGAAGATTCTTGTATGATATCATTAATTGGAAGTGATTGTAATGTTCCAGAAAGATGACAACATTGTTATAGAATATTACGAAAAGTTGCCGGCTCCTAGCGTTGGGGAACTGTTGCTTCACGAGGATTGGGTAGCATCTGTTAGAGCCCTCAATCAAGATTTGTGAGTAATAATAATGAAATATGATCACCTCATTTACATCATCTTCATCAGATACTTTAATTCAGAATTTTGTCGGGTTGCTACGATGGTTCAGTGCAGTTGTGGAGTTCAAGTGGAAAACTTCTGAGAACTATTGAAGCTCATCCACATGCTGTTAAAGCTGTTACATGGCTAGAAAGTTAGTGATTTCAATTCAATGTTTAAATTTTTAAACTTTTAACCTCCATGTTCACAGAGAAATTTTTCTAATTATTTAAGCTACAAATGACGAGAAAAGATTCATTTCTGCATCTGATGATGGGACGTGCAAAATTTGGTCTTGGGTTGTATCAGACAAAGAAATGGAAAACTTTCATGGAAATGAAGGCATTAAAAAAGTACTTGGAGAAATTCAAATGATTGAAGAATGTCCTATGCCAAAGCTGAAGAATAAATTAAAAAGTTACTCAATGCCAAGAAATGTGCAAACAGTTTCTGCCAGTCCTGATAAGACATACGTAAGTAGATTTTAAGGTTTTTATTTTGACTTTTATTATGAAAATGTGTCAAAATTACAGTTTGCATCTGGAAGCTTTGATGGCATCATCAATGTTTGGTCAGCAGGTAATTTTAAACCACATAACTATTATTGCATGTGTAAACCTAATAAATAATTCTTTGAAGATAAGTCTGGCCAATCAGTACTGGAAGTTGGAGAGGAGATAAGAGGAAAGAAAAAAAGGAAAATTGAGTCAGAACAGGAGAAAGTGAGAGATACGATTTTACCTTAACTACATGTGCCATTTTAAATGTTCCCATTTATCTTTAATGATTTTTTTCTTAAAGTTTAGATGTATTCATGCATTCTTTTACACTTTGTAACTGACTGATTCTGAAACTCTACACTGAAATGTAACATGGCTTAATATTTTAAAATATTGCAAAATGGTATTCAGAATCATGAATATGAAATGTTGCTGAGCAGCATCCTTGTATCTCCGTGACTTGCAGACTGCTTTTCTTTAATATTTTTGGCACCCTTCTGAATCCTGCTTCAATAAATATGATCACTGAATATTGTATGTCCATAATTTTACAGGAATATTATGTGTCTATTTTCTGTCTTCAAGATTTGCAGGAAGTGTTCTTTGCATGCATTTTTGAATCGTTTTGATTTCATCTAACAATCTTTTTTTCTAAGTGCATAAACATCTTCCTATTTGTAGTTGAGAATTGATCTAAAATGGATACAAATGTTCTTTTTGGTATTTTTCTGATCTTGCTAATGTGTGCAGATATTATCATAATGTTATTTGTGAACAATTTAAAAGTGATACAACTAATGATGTATCATTTTTAATAATTAACGAATTTATATATTAATTGCTGCTGACTTCATGTGCAATTATCTGCAGCCCTCAAAAGGGTGATCCTGCTCACATTGGAAATGGCTGTTATAACCATTAAAAACATCTATCTTTTTGCTGTACTGCTATTGACACATATATTAATTTATGACATATCTTACATATTACTTACATATTAAATGTGATCCATCAATAATTGCATAATTTTCCAATGAATAATTAGCTTCCAGTCCAATCAATGGATGGGAAAGATGCCCATACAAGTCAGATATCAAATGTTGAATGGATTGACTCAGACAAGATATGCAGTTCTTCTTTTGATCATTCCATTAAATTCTGGGACATTCGTACAGGTCAATTGGAGTCATCAATTGTCAGTATTCTTATTTCAACAACCTTATGTAACATTCAAGTGATACTTAATGGATAATTTTGTTTAGGCTGGTAGCAAGATATTCTTAGATCATTCTTATTCACCTCTAAATGGAACAATCATTACTGGTTCTGTGGACAGACATGTCAGACTTTATGATCCAAGGATTAAGAGTGGGTTTCATGTCTATTTTTGAATTATAGTTTTAATGATTTTGATTATTGACTTGTAGCGGGTTCAATGGTCAATTGCACATTTACATCTCATACCGGATGGGTGAGTTGTGTAAGTTGGAGCCCTGATGTGGATCATTTGTTCATCTCTGGATCATATGATTCTGTTGCAAAGTTGTGGGACACAAGGAGGTAACATAAAACTTTTATTACTTCAAAGTAATGTCTAATTTTTGAAAACATGATAACCTTTCTAGGCCCAAGGCTCCTCTGTTTGATATGAGAGGTCATGATGACAAAATCTTGTGTTGTGATTGGTCAGTCCCTTCTCTCATGATTAGTGGTGGAGCAGACAATCAGTTGCAAATCTTCAATAAACAAGAAAGTGTTTAGCTATGGATTTTAACGTTACGTTTAAAATGTATGATAAAAATTAAATGGGCGAGACGTCTCATTTCCAAATTCCAGATAACACTTGATTTGTTCAGAGATAAGGATGAAATAGATTTAACTGTTTAGAGGACACGTAACAGTCGATTTGCTAATCGAGGTTGCAAAAAATTTCTATCACTCTTGATATCTTTAAATTAAATCGGTGTGTAGTGATTTGAGATCGAGCGTTCGTATGCAATAGTCTACATTGAAAGTGAAGTGCGAGAATATCTATACTTTGCTATTGGGGGTTACGCGTTTCATTTTCTGAAGCAGTTAACCTGATATACTCTCCTTTTTCTCAAGGCATGCAATCTGAATATTTAACTAGAATTCGATATGCTGTCGATTTCCGCATCCGTTATGCAAAAAAAAACCAATGCAACGCATAATTGACTCCTAAGCACTATAACGACAAACACAACACGGGAGTGACCTCCGCACTTTGGCAATCCTTCGAATAAATGATCGGACTTCGATCACAGCAGGAGATAACTCACTTTAAAGACCCCTTCCCTATTTATAATGATCGCATTTGCATCCATCCCATTGCAATCTTTCAAAACCCCCAAAAGTTCAAGCTCTCCTATTATAAATCCGCACAAGAACCTGATGTGGACATTTTTTTACTTACATTTTAAACTATTGCAAAACAAGTAATGATTCAAGGTTTGGAGAACACTGAAATTGACTTGTAAAAATAATTGCTTCAAAGAATCAATAAAGTTCAATAAAAAAAATCTGGTACACATCAAATAGCCCAGACATTGGATGTTTACACTTTCCTCTGCCTCAACTCTTCTGCTGCCCGATCATTGTTTGATGTTCTTTAAAAACAACACAAATTGTTGCACTACAAGAAACTTATGGTAACACCAAAATCTCACAGCTGGTTGGCCTCCTCCTTCTGTTGATCCTCTTGAGCACGTTTGCTTCTACGTTTCTCATAAATAAAGATGATGGCACAGAGGACAACAACTTCTAAGCAAATACCAAAGAATGGCCACAGAGCTGCATACTGGTCTGTTCAATCAAATGCAAAAATCATGAACAGTCCTCATAAGAAAGTGGCAAAAGTACTACCTTTCACATTGACTTTCACTCTAACAGTGAAATTTCCATGGACATTAGAAGCATAACAAGTATACTCCCCTGAGTCATCATATACAACTTCATTGATCCTCAGAGAACCATTAATGAGATCATTACTATCTCTCAATGTGATTCTGGAGTTTGACATATTTAGTGCTTCATCATTCTTCATCCAAGTCACTACTGGTTGGGGATAGCCAAATCCTTTGCAATCATAAACGAATGTTTCACCATAAATAGCATTTTTCTCAAGCTTGTTTTCAGCATCAGGTATCGGGCCAACTAGATTAGCAAAAAAAAAACAAACATAAAATAAGATGACTCACAAAAAATTTTATAAACTAAAATAATTTACTCTGAATTTCAAAAGAATCTATAATGCCTTCTGAACCCACACACTGGTATGAACCAACAGTTGCTTTATCTGTAACAAATAATAGAAATTGGGAGAAACTAGAAACATCAAAAAGATAAATCCGTTTTAACAGATCTGCAAATTAGTTATTATTTAAACATTCCCCTGTGTCTGACTTACCAACAACGAAAGTTAATGAGTTTTCTTTTACAGTGTAAATCTTCTGAGACCCAATTGTTTCATTATTCTTTAACCAATGCAAAACATCACCAGAACAATTTAACGTTTCTGTCGAGCCCTTCTCGTAAGCCAGGTTCTCCCCAGCAGCCGTGAAACCTGTATACCATAACTTTATTAGATATCGTAAGCCAAAGAAATTTAAATTATGATTAATATTGTTTCCCTACGGTGAAGATGTGATAAATTAACCCCCGAAAATATTACGCCAGCCACGTTGGAAAAGACGCTTTGTGATATTTGATAAGCAATAAGCCTTTCGAGGCAAGATAGTCAACGAACAGAAAACAAACTCACCAAAAATGCTTAACAAGCACAGGACGATCGCTCTCACTCCCACCATCATTATGACTGTCCGATAAAATGCTTATCCGATAAATGCGTCGGGGCGTCTCAAATATAGTACTCAAAGGGCAATTTCGCACGTGACAAACACATTAATGGTAATTTAATTCAAAGATGATTTAATGCTAATTTTTTTAAATTAAAGCTATAAATTTAATGACGTACTTAATGTTTTAATTAGAAAAACACACAATCGCAATTAATAACTTATTCGAGGCATTGTAAAATTATTTTAATTATTTTAATTAAAACTCTGTTACAAAATTGAATAGAATTAAAAGGTTAAAAGTTAATTTAAGCTTGAGTTGTTTTTATTGGGCTCATATCGGTTACATAAGCAAAACAGTTATCTTATTCTATTGATATGTGGAGTTATTAGTGTTTTTTTGTTTATAGCCTGCTTCAATAAGAGTTAATTTTGTGTTACTATTAATCTCTATTTTTTGCTAATCTGAACAAATTTTACCAACATAATGGCTAGCATATCGTCTAATGAATACCAAAACAACTCTGAAGCAGGTGGACTTCTTGTCTCCATTGTGAGAACTTTGGTAACAAGTTGTGATATTGACCAGAGAGAAGAAGAAAAAATCAGACTTGAAAGGGCCTTCAAGGAAAGTGATCGTAAATTGGACAACATGGTTGCAGATCATCTAAACGATTTAACGTCTATCATAGTCGCATTTAGCAAAATTTCTTCAAAAGTAACACATTCACAAGAAAAAATAAAGTCCATTAAGAGCAATTTGCAGTCATGTAAAAACCTTCTTCACTGCAAGAGAGATGAGTTAAGAAGATTGTGGATTGAAGGAATTAAATACAAAACTGTGTATTCCATGATGGATGAAGTGGAGAAAATAAAAAACGTTGGTGATAAGCTTAGAAAATATATGGATTCAAAACATTATTTACATTATACGTCTCTTCTTGTGTCTTCTCTTAATATTCTTGAAGAAGATTTATCTAATGTGGAAGGTTTGAAGGAAATAAAAAATGAATTACTTATTAAAAAAGATGAACTTTATGAGATTCTAGTGGAGGAGTTGAACAAAGTCATTTATCTGAAGTCAACAAGTAGTGTTGTGCAACATTTCCAAAGGCAAGGTTCACAAAGGCAGAATAAAACTAAAGGATATTTGAAATTAGTTGCAAAGTCTGCAGATGACACCATTATAGAAGATGATGCCCTGAAAGAACTTATGTGTGCTGACTTAAAGCTTATTGCTTCTTCAAAAGAGTCAGTAACAGAGGAACTTAATAATGCTTCTGATAGCAATCTTGTTAAATTTATTGCAATTCTGGTGGAAAGCATAACCCTCTTGAAACGCATGCCAGATGCAATAGACCACATAAGAAGCAGATTGGGACCAGGTCTTGTTGCAATTGTACGTAGGGCCTCACAGCAAGTAGCTGACTCAGCTTTTGTTGAAGGTGAAGAATTGAGTCAACTACAACAGCCTCAGTTTTTGCTTGATATGTTGGAGTTAGTTTTCAAACAATTCCAAATTGTTGCTAGAGCCCATGAAATATTATTGGCAAACTTGATGAAAATGCAGAATATGATGCCTACTGGAACTTTTAGTAGTTATGACATCATGGAAATATGGAGCAAGGTTTTTATTCTTTATTTTTCCAAAACTATGGACTAGTTTTGTAATTTATTAAATGTTTTTTTTTTGTGCATCTTCAGATTCAATCAGTTTTACAAACAATTTTGACACATTACCTGGATATTGATGAAGCCTCTTCAGCAAAGATCACATCCAACATTCATGCTTCTATAGATATTACTGCCTTTTTTGCTAAGAAAAAACAGAACAAAGCAGCTCGTAAAGGATTCTTGTTCAAGTTTAATAGATCATCACATGCCATCTCAATGGACAGCTATCTCAGGGAGCAGAGACAAGAATATTATGGATCCAAAGAAACTTCTCCCGTCCAGGGAGTGCGTTCAGAATCTTATCCTGGTCGAACAACTTTCGTATGCAAAGCAAGTCCTGACAACATCAAACTTATTTATAATTCTCTAAAGAAGTTTCTCATGGAGGCTGAGAGATCTACAAAAGTTAATCCAGGCTCATTGAGTCTTCAGGTTTTTATGAGGGAATTTGTTGAAGGCATGTTTATCCCACGAGTACAGAACCAGGCTGAGTCCATTGTTTCTCTTGCAGCCAAAAGTCCTGACCTCAAGAAGAAGCTTGCAGATCAACATTATCTTAGAACTTTGAATATTTTGAAACCGATACTCCAAAGTACAGTGATGGTTGCAGAACTCCTTCAAGACACTTGTAATCTCATGAGTTACATGCCTGATTATTCATCGAGATTTATGAATCTCATCTGCAAAACACTGCAAGATTATCTCCTTGTTTGTCAGGCTGCATATAAAGATTGCATCAATCCTGACTTTGAAGAGAAAAAAATTATTAGTGCTATGTGGGTGAAAGACAATGACATTAATAGATTTCTGAGGTCTCTTCCAAGCTGGATTGACCTGAAAAAAGTTTCATCTTCGGAGGATGAACCAACTGTATCAGAAGAAGATTTACGAGCCATGACTGCCAAAGAATCTACTGTGCTAACCAATAATTTGCTGACAGGAGGTGAGGCTGGCGTTCCATACAACGAAATCATTAGTGATTCAAGTCAGCTCAGAAGCCTTGGAAATTTGTGTGAGAGCATGGAGTGGTTCTCATTTCTCATAAATGATTTTGCATTGGGTTTGGAATCTAACCAAGGAGCCAAGTTTTTTGTTATTGGGGCTGATCAGTTGGTTTCCATAGGATCATCAAATGGTGAAAGTGCCTCTTACACTGTTCATGCAGATACCATCCTCACTTTGAGATCATTGGCCCATCACTATAAAGATCTTTCAGAACTATGTCTCTTGCTATTACACCTTGAAGTTCGAGTCCACTGTCTGCATCATCTTTTGAAGATTCATAAATCTGACTATTGTGGTGCCATTGACAAACTTGAACCTGATGAAAATGTGGTTCGATTGAATAAAGATTTGATTTCTTTTGAGGAGATTATTTCACAGTGTTTGAAGCCATCCAAATTCTGTTATGTGTTTGAAGGACTGGGTCACTTGATTTCAACTGTTTTAGTTGGGTCAGCTCAGATGTTGAGAAGAATCAATGAAAATGGAGTGAAGAAGATGTGTAGGAATGTCCACACCATACAGCAGTGCCTATCTAACATCACAGGCAATAGAGAACCAGATTTGGACCATGCACGACAATTTTATGAGCTTCTTTACCTCTCTTCTGATGATGTCATGAAAGCTTGCTTTGAGAGAGGGAAGCAGTTTTCAGAACAGGAATACACACTGCTCCTTCAATTGAATCATAGAAGTTCCCCCACAAGCACCGAGGTTGATCTTAATGGAAGACTTAAGAAATTAGCCTCCATTTTGTCTGATTCCAGTGCATGAAAAATGCTTGTTTAACTTTATTTGAAAGATTTGCGTGTGCCTGAAATAACTTTATTTGCTTCACTGCAGCACATTTGTATTTACAAAGTTATTTTGCTTCATGCCTGGTAGAATTTCTCTAGATGTTACTAAGGTTGAAAAATTACTTTAGAATCATAACTTATAAATATCAAATTTTAGATAATTTTTGCTGAATATTTCTGCTTTAAATTATGCATTATAGAACTTTCATTTTTGATCTATTCAGGAAATTTGATTGTATCGCACTTTCTTACTTCAAATTTAATACAAACGTGATTGCTTGTCATTTCGGACGCATTTAGTTGAATCATGCGTGGTCAATGATCGCGAAGAAGAGATTTCAGAGATTAGAAACCACCCCAATAACTGGCGAAGAACTTAGCGCCCAGAGCAAAATACCCAAATTTTTGCTCCGCATGCCCGTCACCGTATTCCTGTTAGTATTCCGCAGCATCTCACAATTGTAAACATCAGTACAAAGTTCTTACCCCATCAATCAGTTACATACAAGTTCCCAAAGTCAAAGCGCTTTTGACGGAGAACATCTATATCTACAGTCCTGCTGTCACCCATCGTTGATATTCTAAGCCCCTCTGGCGCCGCCGACACCAGGGGTTAATGCCCCGGCTGCCCCTCGCTACTCTCGATGACGACCAATATGTTAAAAAGGATTGGTGGTCAAACATATTTCATTAGTAAATTTTAATATTAATTGGAATAGTTTTTATTTAAATCCTTTGCAAGCAGTTAAGTGCTTATCACTTCGATCTTATCACCACATCGACGATGTAGCTGCTCGATGTTTTTATTTATTTAAGTAATTGCTATTCTTTTCCTTAGAACAGGTTTTACCCTATTCGCCCTGATTCACAAGTTTTACTCTGTTTTCATCATATACGTATACACATGTACATAGCCTTCAACAGCATGCTTCCTAACACCATAATCATCCTCTACCTTTAGATGCTGGTGAGAATCTACGAGACATTGTTTATTTCTTTGTTTTTAATAATAAACCGATCCGCAATTGCTATGTTTAAAAAAGTGATTATTAACGAACGTCTTGGTCACTAAAGAGTCGATTTTTATAGTTAATTACTAAAAAAAAAGTGCCAAAAAATTTATTGAGGCCAAAAGAGCTATACGATCGGTTTTCAATGATTGACCACAAACAATGAAAAATAAGCATCTAAATAAATAGAGATCGCCAACTAGAGGAGTTACAAGAAAGCTTCAAAAAGAAAAAGGTCATATGAATTATGTATCATGATTAAGATCATGTAAGAGACCTTTTTAAGAGAAAATATATTTTTTGAAGACTAATAATAAAGAAATAAATAGTCGTTAAGCTCTTCCTCACTTTAACATATAAGTATCAAAGTTTAAGTTTGACCCATTAAACAGATGATGTTTACATAGAGCAAGTATCTCAAAGAATGCCATAACTTCAAACGTCAGTGTCTCCTGGAAACCTTTGAATGAATATACTGAATGAACTCGAATGTAGGTACCAATCCCAAATGAACAATGAAAATATATTGAGGATTTTGGCTATTGATCTTTCAGCATTTCAAGCTTCTCACCGGCATGCGAACCCGAAGACCCATAAAGCTCCCTGTTCTCCTGTACCAGGGCACAACAGGGACATAAAAGGTGAACAGCAACATCACTGAGCATGTGACCTTTGATCTTTTTATTCTGACGGATGCGCCACCTCATCACTGGTCCCACACCAAACGGTCCCAGGCAATAACCAATCCCGGTTTCAAGTTGTTCTTCGTAGAAGTATTCGGCATTTTTTGCTTCCGTGTAGCAGGGCAAACAGCATGTAGCAAGGCATAGTTTAGGTTCTTCAAAGCAGCCAAAAAGTCTGGTAATACACGATTTTAATTATAAAGACGATTTTCGCAAACATTGTAACTATCGTTACTTAATTGTTGTACCTTGTTAACCAATTTATTATTGAAAGTATCGATATTTCTGGGGCGTACAAAGTACATGTTGATGGTGTATAAGAACAAGGAAGGATTTTTTATAGAAAAAGTGCCGGAACTCATCTTTATGTTTATTTAATTATATCTATCTTTATAAATTAGGCTTAAAACATCTATTATATTAATTGTGATACATAAAATTAAAATGTTTAAGCATCCTACCCCTGTTAAGCTTTGCGTTTAGTACATACGATAAATAAAATCATAAATCACCTAAAAATCCTAAAAATTAAAAATTTAATTACCACTTTCCAATACCGCTATTTAAGCCTCAAATGCGGGATAACTTGTTACATGTTATTGTAAATACATTATTATAATTAATTTTGAATCAAAAGTTTTTGATACTGAAGAAATGTTTAAAATAGGAATGACGATTGACAACGTGAATATATCAAATACAGCTGACAAGATTTTGAAAATTGGTAATGACAAGAGTAGATGAAATAAAATATGAAATATGATGTATTAATAAAATCAGTTAATAAAAGGCAATGGCGTTAAAACCAGCGAATTAATACGAGCCTGAAAGACCACTGCTCGGTTTCTTCCTGCTCTGGAGGTCTATAACCGGAACCTTTTTCCTTGGCCGAAACATTGGTTTTTGGCTGCTTTGTTACAGGAGGCTCTTTCTTACCGCTGGATCTTGTTTCGACATCTTCCTGGGTTTCATCAAAAGTGGAATAGTTTTTTGAAGGTGGAGAGGGATTTTCCAAATCTTTTGCAGATTCTCCTTCACTCATGTCTTCTTCTCTGTTGAAGCTTACAAAATTCTCCGATGAAGCAAAGCAAGTCGTTCGATGAAGCAGGTGTTCAACTGCTTCGTTGCTTTGTTTTGTTTCACGAGGGCACATTTTTAACGTGATATTATCGATGTCGTGATACAAATTTACTCAGATGGAGTTTCTTGGGTAAATTGAGCCACTGGTGTCAGACGATTTCTTACATTTTACGGGAATAGGATGGTACTGTTTCCTTAAAGTTTATTGTCCTTTATTGTAGTTAAGCTTGAATTTTAAGCTTCGAACAATGAATTTTTCAATAAATCACTAATAACCATAATATTGGAGTTCATCTGTACCGCTCAATTCATCGATAACAAACTTTAGATATAATTAAAGAAAATCCCACGCAAAAAAATGAAGGAACGAGTAAATGTTGTATATACATTTTTGCATAAAACATCATATTTGATACTTGAATAAAGATCGATATATCATAATGAAATACATTTCATAATTTCTTTAATCATTTTTGATTACAGTTCTTTAAGTATTCTATCATGTTGTCGTTGATGTAAATACGGACTTACATTTTCGTTCTGGAACAAAGACCACTTTCTGGCTTCAAATTGGAACAATTGGAATAATTATGAATGTACCACAATCTTTAAACAAAAACATTCATTTGCATGAAAAAATGGCTTTAATGGAATTCGCGTAAATGTGAATTTATTATGGGAATGACTTGAGGGAGAAGGATTGTTAACTAAAAGCTACGAGTTTATCTACGGCAGACTCCATCTGATAACATTTTGCGGCTATTTCAAGGACAAAGTGACTACACTCAGATGCAGTGCTCCGATGATGTGCAGTTAGTTTTACACATTGAATATTTAGGAGTTCGAAGTACACATTCTTTAAAAAAAGTGAAAGAATTGTGCGACAAGAGATGAAATAACCAAATAATTCTAAGCAATCAATTTATTTAAATCGATAACCCATTTGTATTCCTTCGAGTGAGATTAAAGTGATTAACGAAGTTGATGTGAGATCACTGCTTGATTTTAGGCATTAATTAAATAAAGCATTGAAACGGAACACAATGTATTTCTTCCGCGGTAAAAAGTGAAAGAAACGAAAAATAATGCAACGGGGTGAAACATTTTATCGAAAGAAGCCACTCAAGTACGTGTTCATCGCGTGCATATGACTTCCATGACGCGATATTATCCACGTCTTTAGATATTAAAAAAAATTATTCAGAAATGTTACCGAAAATGTTATAGAAATTCGTGGCAAATGAGTTGTGATCTCCAAATGAGATGTTTTGAGAAGTTGATGTCTCACTAACAAGCTGCACATGTGGACCTCTTGCGAGTAACTGATAATTATCGGAGGGAGGTGATGAAGACGAAGACGAAGCAGTTTAAAAGAGTGAGCTGAGCAGAAGCCTCCTCGCATTTCAGGAGGTTCATTGTTGAAAATTTCTTGAAAACATGTTAGCCATCGTCTCCATCGTAATCGGTTACCTGCTGTCCACAGGTGAGATTCAATGCTCGTTTATTATTGGTCAACGAATTCGTTATTCAATGCATTTCTTTCCCGACCAACTTGGTATGATGTTCATCCCTATCTGATACTTCCATCTTCCGTCACGCTTCAGCAAACACGCTCCTTGTGTAATAGACCATTGAGAAAGGCCATGAGGATGGGCTGGATTTATAGGGGGAGGATTGTGACAGGAATTATAATGGAGCGAGAGTTCAACCATGGTCGTATAACTATGACTTAAACCCTTCAGTTTTTTCCAGGCCGTCTTAACAATTCGTCAGAAACCTTCTGAGATGAGAAGCAGTAATTCGAGGGATGAATGCAGTGCAACGGAAAATCCCACGAGGAATATGACGAGATTAAAACATTTTACACTCGTTATAAATCCAAGCGCATGCTTATCACGGCATTAGGTCCTTGAAAATTTATTGCACTGAGAAAAAAATGACCACCTTCCAATTACATTGCGGAACTTGTTCACTTGCAGTTTCAACGTCGACGTGGTCAGAATGGTGGACTTACGAGGGAATATCTGGTACGTCACAAGTTGTTTTTCATTCATCAATTTGACACACTGCTCGTTCTTGGCTCATGTCTTAGAATAATTGCCAATAAGTGGGATTACTGGCATGATAAAGAAAACAATCTATCTGCTTCCTCAACCTTCTCATGGATTCATTTCTTTTGACGATGGACCCATCACATTACTCATTCGTATTTTCATCGTCATCATCTTCATTCAATAATTCAGTCATTATTAACCTAATTTATCAATTAACATTGCGAGCGATTGCCAACCTGAAAATGCGGAGTAAATCATACACAAGATGTTGGTTTCAGAGCGGGTCTTAATGCGACACTATCTAAGCCCCCTGCGTGTCTCGTACGCGTGTTGTTGCGCTCGTGTGTGTTTGTGCTCGGCGCCTTCAAAGATTTCTCTTTCCTATAAAGCGTGTAAATTATCCTAGAGTTAAGTTATTAGCGTCAAAAGTGTTTTTGAATTGAGTGAAGATCGTATCTGCCTCTTCTTTCGCTTTCATTATTTAAAAGAGAAATAAATAATGAATTCTTGAGGTGTCACTCATTTCGTAACTTCCGTCACGTGACAAGACAACGCTCTCAAGCTAGCGAAGTCCATATCCACGAAACATCAATTAACTCGAGGAAACAATTATACGATAAAAATGGATAAAAAAAACAGAGCCGAGATTGAAATGCAAAATAAAAACATCAGGCATCTTCGACGATGTTTTAGGACCCGAGTACTGGGGCATGGTGAACCCAGAGTGGATCCTGTGCAGCAAGGGCAGAAGGCAGAGTCCCATCAACATCAATCTGTCCCTCCTGCTTTTCGATCCAAGACTCGACCAACCTCTCAAGGTGGATTCAAACAAGGTTCGTGTTGTGCATCTCCGAAGATCACATGAATAATGACCTGAATATAATTAACCCACTTAAAGTCCTCATTATCTGCCATCTTGATACGTCATTAAGAATGTTCGTCGATACAACCTCAAGCAAAAATGTCCTGAAAAATATTCCGCAACCATTTCTTACAATTCTGTTGAAGGGGCATCTAGATAATACGACTAGAGATTTCTTCAAATTCCATTTTTGTTGATAGCAAATAAACTCTATTAAACGCAATAGTTCGAGTAGATCTTTTTAAGAAAAGAGTTATTTTTCGAAGAATCAGTCACTTGGTAGGTCACGGTATGCCATTTAAATAGAGAAAATAAGTTAACTAGTAAAACCTGAAAAACATTTAGGTGCTGTCAGACTCTGCCAAACTGCCCTGGACTCATCTCCGCCTAGCTGAGGGCTGCTTGTCCTGATAAGAAGTCGTAAAAGTGACATGTTGGTCCCTAATAAATCCCAGCATGAATTAGCATCTTTTATATCCCCAAGCCCCATTAATCGCTCCTTTGCGACACTTGGTCAGTTCTAATTGCAAGGACTGATTAAAACTTCTCTGAAAACATCCTCATTTCACAAGTACAAGCAACTCCTTCGTGAAACGTGAATTCACTTGACGTGTACGCAATGGAATATCACGGAACAAATGCACGAATATCGTACAGTTAATTAGCAGATGTCGTAATGCAGACACAAATGTAATAAACGTTACATTTCATCCGCCAAGGATAATAGCCATACAAAGACAAAAATAACAGAAAAATACTTTAACTTCTTGTGCGCATCGAGTTCGGAAAGGTTGGGGTCACTAAATTCCTCTATTAAATCCTCAGGATGGAACTTAAATGGGCGTTCTTTAAATCGTTGAAATCATCACCGACACAGAAGGAATTAGGGATTAATTAAAATTAATTATCGACTTCACTAATTCAAATCTCCTTGATGAAGGTCGATTAAGAGCTAAGTTAAGGTAGTATTAAATGTTTTTATGCGGGAAATTTGATTCTTTGCAGATTTCTCGATTATAATTTTGTTTGGCCCTGTCGTTTGGACCTGGAATTAGGTAAATAATTAGCCGATTAAGTAACAATCGTAATGCGACTGGGTTTTCATCTCAACATAGGTTCAAAGTGGCAAACATGAATTTATTTTGTAAGATCCTTAGAAGTCGTAAGATTTCGAGAATTACCATTGATTTAAAAAAAGAGGTAAATTGCAATGTTCAAATAGCACCTGAATTCATTCATGTTGATAAGAACGAATTATTAAAAAATATTGAAGATATTTTACAACTGGCGTCACCACATATCAATTCGGAGCTTATTCATCCCCGGCAGATATTTTCAGTTTAACAAGCCTTCACTTAGAAAGTTGATAATAATTATTCACTCTGCCCAATAATGATAGGAATTTCATAATCCACTAACTAACGTCTCTAGATATTTACTAAAACAACTAGTTTGAATTAGTAAACGGGTATCAAAAGTGAAGACTTATTATACTTGTTATAGACTTAAATCATAACTATAATAATGATTTATTATTTATTTATTTATGATTTATTATAATTGTGAATACTCACTACACTCATTATAAATTAGGTGAGCGTCCTCATGATGAACTCTGGACACGAGTTGAAGTTAATAATCGACGAACCAGGACCAAATTGTGTCAACGTGAGTGGGGGTCCACTTTCCTACACTTACAGAGTTTCTGAGATCATCTTCCACTTTGGATCTTCAGACAAGGAAGGCTCCGAGCACTCCATTGACAACAAGACTTTCCCAGCTGAGGTAGGTTCTGCCGATCGTTTTGATCATTACAGTGATTAATAATTAACTCAACGTTGTTGTGTGATAACAAATTAGCCTTTAATTACTAGTTTACTGCCCGAAGTATTCCCGAAGCTGGTCTTCGAACAAGACACTTTGCGGCTTATTGTCTTTTCATCGCAAGTGTGACGAAACAATCTGAACTCCAATTGTTATCAAATTATAATACTTGCTTTTTCATATGCAAGGCAATAACGTCTATGAAACAACAATAATAACCGAAGTAGCACGTTGAAGACTCTAATTTGAAGTTACTTTTAAACACAAAGACTTCGATTTAATTATTTAATATTATTCATGTTATTATCGTTTAATATTAATGTTATGCCAAAAATATAATATTTCATTTGACAGATAGTAATTATTACATAAGCTGTTTTTTCATTATTGATTGAATTAAAAAACATTCGTGATTTTAAAAAGAATGAAGAATCAAATAAATCTTCTAAATCAATTGAGACAATATCGGTAAAAACTGTGAAAATTGTTCCCGCGATCGCAAATTTAAACATATTTAACTCTCAGGCTTAGAAGATCATTTTATAATTACTTGCTCCAAGTGAAAAAAAAAGACTTTGAAAAGGACTGAATACGAAATATTATTTCTCCTGTTTTTCGAAATTCATATACATTCTCGTTATTTTTATGCTATAGTTTTCAATAAACATTTGGATAATTAAAGTGACGTGAAGATGATAAATAAGATGAAGACGAAATTTATAAATCGAGCACCTTGCCTTGTGTATCCCGGTCATCGAAGCGTGCAACCGCCTTAATAATTACGTGTGTAAATCTTACCATTACCATTCAGACCCCCATAAATATCTTCTGCATCTCACTTCATTCCTTCTCTGTTATAACTGTGTTTGTTTACAAATAGTGTTTGAACGAATTTTGCCCTGTGTGAGTCATTATTATTAGTATAAATATTGATAATTATTATTGCTTATATGAATATATTATTATTATTATTTATAACCTGTATTTCTTAATATTAACGTTGTAATGGATAAATTCAATATTACAAATATAATTTGAAATTATTATTAACCAATGAAAAGTGAACTGTCAACCAATTGGGTATCAATTTCTGGTCGTACAATTAATATTTAACTATTATTAATTATTAGTTCAATCAATATTATTAAATATATTCGCATTTTATGGCCGGCGTCGTCATTATCCTAATCGTCATCATCATGATTGTGAAGAATTTAAAAGAGAAAGAGAGATATTAATAAAAGTGGAGAGGAAGACGGATGGAGCGCCAAGAACGTCAGTCATTCTCGTTCCGCCGTTTCGTTGCTGGAAATAAATTTCCATCATGTTCGTGCCTCACATGTTGTTGTCGTCGTCGTCATCGTTGTTGTTGTTGTTGTATTTCACATGCTGCTGCTCTAAGCATTAAGTTGTGAGCTATATAGGCTTTGATTTCTTGAATACGTTAAAGTGTGGTGCTATTCAGAATTCACCAATTCAGCAGCTGATTTTCTGGTTAAAAACCGTCTGAACAAAGAAAGGCAAACAAATAATTAATTGTTAATAGAAAGTCTTTATTAATTCCCAAGCCGTTAAAGTTGGTATCAAATTAACCCACTAAAGATTCTTTTACATGCATTGAAATATTCACGTAAATTGGAGTTATCACCAGATTACATCTGAGACTAAAGACCAATGCGATGGAATTTCAGCTGCACAAATGACCGCAAACTTTACATCCTTTAAAGGTACAAATAGTCTGCTACAACTCTGACCTTTATGGGAACTTAAGCCATGCCCAATATTCTACCAACGGCCTGCTTATCATATCGTTACTTGCCCAGGTACATTAAAATTTAGATATACCAAAAGTAACATTAGTTAAATTTATAACAAAAGCTTTAATGGATTACGATGAATTTTTTTTTATAAATTTTTACATTTCTTATATGATTGTTCTATGTTGTTGGTTAAATAAGAAACGTTCGACTTAAATGTTATTTATTTTTATAATTTAGCCTTTTATTCCTATTACGCCAAATGGATAAGAATCTTAAAGAGCTTAGGAAGCCATCCACGCGTGTCATCCACACGGATGAATGGTGTTTGTAACCATGGGAACCTTCTTCCAGATAAGCCAGACAAGCAACAGTGAGCTGGAGAGTATCATCAGTCATTTGAGTTCCGTGACTTACAAAGGTTTGTCTCAGGTCATGCTATTTATAGTCCAGGTGCATGACAACTCATGACGTCACGCATGACGTTGAATGCCATCTGCTCGTTAAAGCATGAGTCTTCTCTGACGACGCAAATTATTAACTATACAAAGCTTACCTGCATTTATTTCTCCAAATAACGTTATTCAAACCAGTGAAATGAAAAGTAAAAACAGGTAAATGCAGGCTGATGTTAACATGATTGATATTTGACATATTTTTGCTCAGCACGAGTAAATTAATGAAACTTTGCCCAGGCTGCCTCGTTTGCTCGCAACACTCAAGTTCTAATAAGCCTCGTTAGAGCGCCCGAGGAATGTTTTTAGTAGAGATAACGATGGTCATCATCATCAAATATAAATATTCCTCGCGCAGAATTGAGACACCACCTGCACTAAATCACATTTCAGGTGATATGGTTCGCATTCGTCACCTATCCATCTACGACATGATGCCAACTGATTCCAACTACATCACCTATGAAGGTTCCATGACGCAACCTGGTTGCTTGGAGACCGTTACCTGGATCATTCTTAATCGCCCCCTATATGTCACCCAAAGTCAGGTACTTTGAGTTCAACTATTCCTTTTTATATTGTCAATCCTTATTTTGACCATATAGCTCTTAAATTGAGCAGTGACTTTCGCCGAAACATCTTGCAATTTACCGCTCCAAACGACTGCAACAATCATCGCTATCATTACCGCCTCAAGTAGCGCTCCTCACTTCCTTCCCATGTTTAAAACAGGTCCTGATCAATTGCATCCTCCATCTCATTCGTCATTCTGCAAGAGGAAGTCAATGATAAATAAACTTTCTAGCACCATCGTTTCCTTTCCAGAACCCCTCAAAAATAATCGCGAAGCAGTTCCTTTCAGGGGAATTTTTAAATTTTAGTTGTCCAAAATGAGGGGGCTCAGACAAGGAGCAGCAGACAACCCAAAAGCGCCAGTTTCAAACAATTTCAGGACACCAATGCCCATCAACAGGCGTCCCATCAGAACGAATATTGACTTCAACAACCCGGTAATGCAAACGCAAAGCTTTACATTCCAAGTTCTAAGCAGACTTTTTCCATTCAAATCAGGTGGGAGGATGCACAATGCGCAAGAACAACTTCCAGTACCAGAGTATGAAATTTATGTACTAATCTCGATTTAGTCTAATCCCAATTTACATTATCGCAACTCAATTTCTTGAACGCAGTGAACCAAAGGAGCACAGTTTGACCACAGTCTGTCGAACACAGATGGCGGACAGTTCACACGCGTGAAGATGCGAGTTAAGGATACGATGTCAAACTGATTAGAGTTAAAGTGCTACATCCTATCACAGTGCTTTCATATGGGTGACAACACTATCAATCATCAAAATGATTTTAATTTAGAGCATTCAATTAAGTTTCATTAGATCCTAGCATCCATAAATATTAGCTAGTTGAATAAGATTGAATTAAGATGAAGTTCTTGTCTTTATTTCATCCAAGAGAGCCTGATTTTCCTGTTTAATCTCATCAAAATCCTTGAGAATTTTATCCAAACCTTTAGGAATCCTCTCTTCCTGCTCAATCTACAATTTAATAAAAGTTTTGATAAGCCATAACAGAAACTACCATACTGATATTCAAATAGTCTGAAGCTGCAATAACATTAACTGTAATAACCAAGGTGATCATAGCAATTGATTTATCAAGTGATCAAACCTGCTCTTCCAAATCACTGACATCCTTAAGCATAGCACCAGTTTTTTCAACCAACTTGATCAAGGAACTGCAATTCTGCCAACAAATATGTAAAACATGGAAAACTACTCTGAAAACCGAATCACAGAAAAATAATACAATAAACGCAATTTAATAAAATAACAGTAAATGTTCCTATGACTATGAACCAGTCGCACAAGATACAAAAACAAACAAGATACAAAGCATAACAACTAAAACTGACTTCATGGAGGCTGGCAAGAAATTTGTATGCTTTTCTGGCAAACTCATCCTTTTTAGCACTCTGAAAAGATTTTAATGAAATGAATTCTTGAATATAAAACACAGAGAAACTGATTTAACCTTAAAAATGAGATCATCTGCATCAATGAATGTCCGCTCCACCACACCCGATAAGCTGTTTATCTCCTTCTGAACAGACTTTGTGTCTGCAATGACCTATTCATAAATCCATTATCAAAAAAACAAGTCATTAAACGAATTCATTAAGGAGTCCTAAACTAAAAGAACCTTATCGATCTCTTGGTTCTGTTTTTTAATGCTGGCTACAATCTCAAGAATTCTCTGAGTGTAGGCACACCTATTCAAACCATCAGTCATTTTCTCATAGTCCCTCAACTGCCATAGATAGAAAGTAGTCTTAATAAAAAATTTAAACCAGTGCATAGTAGTAAAGCTGAATCACTAAAAAAAATAATACAAGCTGCTTGTGTGTGGCCTCTTTTTCATTAGCCTGTGAAGCAAGCTCCCTAATCTTCATTTTTGCATCCTGAACTTCTTCAATCAGAAGTCTGGACTCTCTCTGCAAAAATACAAGGTCAATCAATAGCCATCAATGTAACTGAATAAAACTTAACAATGTAATTAAAAAAGCTTTGAGAAGAGTTTCACAGAAAGATGGACCAGAAATTTATTATCAGTCACAAGATGTCAATCAGATACAAAAATTAAATAAATATATCGATATGCGAATATATATATATTGATATAAAGCAATCCAAAGAAATTTACAGCATGGAGTGAAATGAAGATCCAAAAACTTCCATCTAAATATAACATTATAATACAATACAATGCAAGTCTATAAGGCATTGTAAGAATTGGTCAAACAATTTAATAATCATTGGTGAAATAGATACTGTTGGAACATTAATGATTACACTACCTTAATATCTTCAGCTTGATGAGTCAATTGACTGAATTTTTCTGATAACATTTTCCTATGATCATCCCATTGTTGTCTTTGATGTTCAAGCCTTGCAGTGTAGTTCTGAGCCATTTCCTGTCATGGAAGGACTATGTTGAGTCTTTTAATTGAAAATTTATATTACAAAAACAAACTCTAATGGAAAGTAAAATAATGACACGAAACCGATATCTGTCAACTCTTGAAAACTCAACTGACCGCCCAACATAACATGCCATCGCCACAACATTTCACAACTATGTCTTTTAGAATTTACAATCATCATCATCATCATCATCATCTTGAAAACCTTACCTGAAGCCTCTTTAGATTTTCATCGGCACAGGGAGTGAGATCTAAAATGTTTCTTTTGTTTCTCAAAATGTCCTTTCTTTTATTATTCTCTACTAACACAACTTGCTTTCTTTCATTAAACTGTGAAAATAAAATAATTGCTTTCTTTGACCAAACCAAATATTAAAATAATCTCACTTGTGCTATTGAACTATTGACTTGAGAAATTTCATTTTCTGTTTCTTCTACATTGGTGGAAAGATCTTTCAATTTTCTCTCAAGTTGTTCAATATTATCAATCTCAGTTTTCTCTGAATTCTTAAAAAAATTCATTCAAAAGTATTTACTAAACTGAAAAGACACTTAGTCAATTACCTTGATGTCTTGACTGATGCTATGCTCTGAAGCCAGTTCCTTTAATAATAAATGTGCTTCATAATTCATAGTAAATTTATTATCTTTATACATACTTCGAGAGAAACACTCTTGTAACCCAATCTGCTAACACTTAACTTTTTGTCTAATAAAACAGAAGATGATAAAGATGGTTTGTTGTTTTTCATGATATTAGAAACTTCTTGCAGATTTGACTTCAAGTTCCAAAATATTTGATTTTTATCTGTCAGCTAAAAATCAATTTTATTAATATGAAAAATTAGGAAACTACAATGAACGTAATGATGGTTAAAATAAATATCTAACAAAATTTTATTATTACAAACAAGAAATTGTTTCCTGAAATGTGATTGCTCAAAGATAATTCAAGATCTAAGCAACCAATCAGCCATGTGCTTTCTTGGTTTTTCTGTTTGTTAGTTTGACATCAGAAAGTAACTCAGGCCAGGCTGCTTTGCTATTAATTGAGGATTATATACTGAGATGAGGGCAAATTTGGTCAAGCCTCAGCCAGCAGTCACTTTGGAGCCATGAGAAAGTGCAATAACATTGGACATTAGGAGTTCAAATGCTTAACACATCTATGTTGCCACTAAAATCATAAAATAATAGCAACTGACATGCAGCCTGGACTCATCAAAACAGTGGTTAGTCACAGAAATTGCTATCTTTACTTTGGTACTGTTCAAGGAGATTACTCATGAAATAAGTTCCAAAGAGGCCTTGATTTCAATAGTGTCTTAAATCTAGAATCCCTAAAGTTTGTATAAAATTAATCACTAAGGGGCTAAGGTTTTTTAATTTGACTTTGCATGTCAAACTACACAAGTCATGTCAACCAGCACACATTAACTATGTCTTTATAGTTAAACTATTCTGAATCAATTCACATCATCCAAACTCTTAAAATTTTATTTGTATTCCAGTCATTATGGATCTCCTGGAAAACAAAACTTTCAGTTTGAATGGTTAACCATTGCCTTTTCTCACTAAATAAAGTGCATGATATGGCACTGCATATCTTTCATCATATTCATACCTCACTGCTGACCATCATCCACAACAGTTGACAACACTTCAACAATGAGAATAAATACAAAAGTAGTTGTATTCAAAAATGCTTAAAAACATACTTGCAAATCTTTATTTGTGAGAATATTGATCTTGTCCTGTTCAATAGCCAGATGTAGACAATTCTTCTCCAAAATAGATGGACAGAGATTTTCCTTGAACTGCACTTGATTGCACAAAAAAGGGAGGTGGTGTGAGGAGTATTTCTGTTGCTTATCATCTGAAAAGAATAAATTAATGTTAATGTTTCTTCATGATTTACTATAATGTTCATGATTGATGCTTTCAAAAATTCCATAAAAAAAAACTAATTCTAATAACAAAACACAATCCTTACTTAAACAGAATGCATGTTTAAACATCATGATTAATTTTTTCAATAGATATTCAATTAGTAAGAAGATTTACAGCAATTGTAAAATTCCATCATTCATAATTAAATTTGTAAAACCATGTTTAGGACTTTTTCACCAATTTTTAAAGACTGAAATTAGTGACAAAAATACTGACTTTAGATGTTTGACACCTCTTTTAAAAAATCTTAATTAGAAATGCTGGAGGCCCAATATCCCTGATATTTACAATTTTTGCTTTATTAGTATTTCTTGGATAAGAGGGACTAGGACTGAAAGAGTCACAGCCCTAACTATGATACTATCCTCTACTAATATGAGAAAATTTAAAGTGTCTCAATAATTTTATACCTTGATGACCAGCCAATGCAATGACCAATGACCTGTTTGTTGCCTTTTAAAAATACCTTCCACAGTGTTACTAATTATAATTTGTCCAATTAGCAATAACTAACTTAAATATAACATTAAGAGCAATGTGTTACTCCATATCACTGCAGCATTTAAAGCAACAAATTTATCTTCCAAAAACAGTTCGCTTAATTCATGAATTTAAGCTGCTTGCATTGCAAAAGAATTTGCATAAATAAAACAAGTACTGAAATTAAAGAACAAAGAAATAAAAGAATAGTAGTCCTAAAAGTCTGACAGGCTAATGTTTCTAGCTACTATAAGTCTAAAGATTTTTCTGTACTCAAATCATTCACACAAAATTTTAGTTTTAAATTATATTGACATTGTTGAAATTATATCATGAAAAAGATATTGCAATTTGCATCCCAAGGACCAGGAAGGCAAGTTATTAACAAGAAGCACAAAGAAATAACTGGACAAACCCGTGAATTTTTTCATAGAAGTGGGAGGCATTAAAATTCGTTCAGCTTCAAATATTTGGTTTTGTAATGAGTCCTGAAAGTAAGTTATGTTGTAAAATTTGAACAACCCTTGAATCAAAAAAAATATATATTAACCTTTAAAAAGCTCAAAGGCACCCATGGTCTATTTTGTGATTTAATTATTTCATTTCTGATCAAACTCTTCAAGAGGGCTTGGGGACCTGATTTAGTTTAATTTTGATAAATAAATGAAATGTTGGTTAGTTATGTAGGTTAGCTTGCAATAAACTGGAATATCTTATATAATTCTATGTCACTTACTGAAAGTTTCCTTTTGCTCCTCTGTTTGTCTCTTTGGCAGCTTGCTAATAAGAAACAAAAACAACCTCCTTATTTCAGCAACATTAGAGTATAGAAATGTATGGTAGCCCACTTCACCCTGATATCCAAATGCCTGTAAATTCTCTCGCGTTAAATAGGTAATAAAAACACTTTAAATATATTTCTCACAAACAATCACCTTTATGATGTCTGCAAGGTTTGTTCCAATTCTATATCTAGCTGCCATATTATGAGGGAGTTTACTTTGAAGGTGGATGGATGGATCTATTAAAGTGATGCAGTGAACCACTGCATCAACAACCATTTCCGCGTCCATATGATCAATACCATCTTTCAAATCACTGGGTAGCAATACAAAGTGTCAAATTAATATGGAAATACCAATCAAGAATCTAAAAGTTAAGTAACGCCCCCTTTTCAGAGAAAAACAATAACATAATAAATTTCACCGATCGTTTAAGTGATTTACAGATAAATTTGAATCAATTTGAGGACGCAAAGTTCTCACCAGCCTAAAGAATTCAGAGTACGAACTATTATCCCGTCAACCTCATCCATAACTAAAAAGACTGCGGTGAAGCTATCGGACGCTCAACATACACTTCCAACATACGAGCCCGTCAACAAATTGCGCGAGCCCGGATTCAGGAAGCCGCTTGCCGTGACTCAAAACGCAGCAGTTCCAGTGAACCAAATTTAAAAATTAATACATCAAACGAATCAAGAAACTATAATCTACAATATCGCTTTTTTAAATTTTCTTGCAAGTCTACCTATTTTGTTCACGAGGCCAAAAACGACATGGACCCTTCCGCCGCGTGTTGAGTCAACCTCGAACTCGAAACGCAGCAGTTCCATTGAATCAATTTTAAAAGTAAATACATCGCACGAATCATGAAACTATCCTCTACAATGTCGCTTTTTTATATTTTCTTGCAAAGCAACCTATTTTGTTCACGATGCCAAAAACGACACGGAGCCGGCAGAAAAGACCCAGTTAAAAGTTTAGGAAAAATCGCTAGCCGGCGATTATTCTAACTCGAAACGCAGCAGTTCCACTGAATCAATTTTAAAAGTAAATACGTCGCACGAATCATGAAACTATCCTCTACAATTTCGCTTTTTTAAATTTTCTTGCAAATCCACCTATTTCGTTCACGAGGCCAAAAACGACATGGACCCTTCCACCGCGTGTTGAGTCAACTTCGAACTCGAAACGCAGGTCACGAAAGGCTGGTCACCCTTTGCTGTGGCGACTTTTGTGACATGTTCCCATAGCACGTCATCGGTCACAAATTTTTTAAACAAATTTGTGGAATCGTATACAAACGTCTATGGATGTTTCACAAAGGCCAAACCGAAAATGGTTATTGAAATCCATTGCTCAAGCATTTTGTGGGGGGGTCCTTGAGGTTGGTCCTGGAACGATACTTTAGGATAGTATCGGGTAAAGCAATTAAATCGGATTTTGATTACCCGATAATGCACAAGTGCTTAAGCCATGGGATGAAGAATGCAAAGATGATGTGCAGAAAATTGTTAGAATATTTAAAAAGTCAAAAATCAAAATTTTAAATTTATTCACGTTGTCATTTTTTTCGGTATGCCAAATCAATTCAAGACGGGTATGTTCGTGGTCGGACACCTAACAACGATAGAAACGCTGATGGAATTCTTTGAAACACTCAAAAAAAAAATTCAGGTTATTTTTGGAAGTCCTTATTATGCACCTGAAATGGATGAATATTTCAGTTTCTTAGAAAACGTAATAAATGTGCAAATTCCACATTGCAATGTTATTACTGATGAGGAGAAGCAAGATGAGGAATTTGAAGATTTGGATGAAGAGGTACAGCAACACAAATTTACTATTGCGAATGTCTGATAATAATAACAATATTCTAAATATCATAGGATGCATCCGAAAATATGGAATTCAGAGACTATGTCATTCAACAAATGGAGTCAGCAGAGTTAATCACAAGTGGCCATCAGAACAATAAGTTCCAAAGTCCAAAGTTCCTGGAGCAGCTTAAAAAAAATTTCATTCCTCAAGCATTGCTCTGGACACGCATGTTAATAGGTTTGTTTATGCATTAAAATATTACTGGATATATTCAAGACATTATTGCATTTCCAGGAGATCTCGGAAGACATGGCACGACGCGGCTTTATAAAGAACAAAGCCACCAATACCAGTCACTATGTCACAAATCTACCCAGGTGACCATCTGACATTTATTAATGGTAAATTAAATGATGGTAGTGATTAAATTTAATGATAAACATTAAATTTTCATCAGAACATAACCGGAGACTGTGAAACACAGGGTATTATGGAAAAAAGTCATTGGGACTTGAAAAATATAAGAAGCAAAAAACTTTATAGCCGACTTGATGATTTTGTAATAAATTATGCTGAAAAGCATGTCGGGCTGCTGAGGGAGTTCCAGCTCAGTCAGAGAATATTAAAAGCAAAGGTTTGTTCTGGTAAAAGCTTATTTTATAAAATATTATTAACATGACAAATATTCTTCAAGGCACGCAAAGAGCAGATGGAGTTAAGCAACAGAAAGACAAATAATCTAAAGCCTCATGAGGAGAAAGCAGAGATACAATGTGTTGATAGCGAAAGCTATTGGAAGATAGCGAAGGCATTTCAACAAAATTGTTTTGTACAAGTTTCGCGCTATGCCCAAATAAGAAAAGCGCAATATAATTGACTTTTTGTTGGTATTCGGTATTCGAACTATTTGAGATAAAAAAAAATCATTTGTAAGCCGTCAAATGTTCTGTAATTAATGAAGTAAAATACAATATTTAATGAAGAACGAATAGAACAAAATTCATCTAAAGAAATGTCGCTTCGCGGGATTTGTGACGTTTTTGAATCGAAATATTTGGCTTATTTGGTGATGCGCTGTTTGAAAATTCTACTTTCGTTGCATTTAGTGATACTACCGACGCAGTCGTTGATCAGAAATCTGGATAAATATGAAAAAGAATCATTTGTTGTTTCACTCAACTTTTACAGAGCAGCCATTTCAAATCCCACCGCAGCAAACATGAACTTCCTTGTAATATGGATATTATCATTAAAGCTATTATTACAAGATTGATTATTGTCAAACAATAACATTAGATCGCCATAAATTATTGCGTTAATTAATATTAAATTAATTCCTATAGAAGTGGAACAATACTTTAGAAGAAAAGGCGACTTTTATTTCTCACGAATGCTATTTTTTTATGGAAGCTCCTCCTGGCGAAAATTATGACATAATTTCTGAAGCCGTTTCAGGTTGCTTTGTACATATATTTCTTTACAATACACTTTATATAAAGATATTAAGGTGTTTTGTATACAAGGTTTGTTATCGTGAAGTAACTTGCCAATATTGTCCATATTATTGCGCAGTTTCCTTTTGGTGATAGCGGATGAAGTAAATAAAAAATCCCATATTCTCATAGAAGAGGCGTACTTTTTACCTGCTATCCCATTGTCAAAAGCCTCCTATGAAGGGTTGGGGTCGTCTCTTAATATAACTGCAGGATAGAAGAGCCACCGTGGACAAATCTGGGCAACCAATATTCATCATATATTCATTGATATTGATATAAATAAAAAAGTTTGTCAAACTATTTGTTAAGGAAGAACTGTTTATGTTATGAATGGTCATGAATTAATTTTGTACGGCAGCATAGTGCTGAATTGACAATATCACGCTATTATAACAATTGTTTACAATCGGACAAAGTTTTATTATGAATTATGCTCTTCCACTTGCAGCAAAAAATACTTTTATAATCAGCGACTTCTTTGAATCAATCTATGCCTATGGGAAGAAATTTTATAATTTTTCAAGCAAACTCCACTGCAAAAATCTCCCTGGGAGCTATAGGATGTGTAATTATTTTAAGGCAAGTTCTCGAAATAATTAAGCTTTTTGAAAATACAATATGTCACATCCGGTTAGATGGCATTTGCTCGGTACCGTTCGTTTGGTTGCAATGTCGCTTATTGTCCACATTATGGCAACAGGATTCGAGCTTGTTTGAAGTCGTGTATCTCAATTGTCTGTCTTTTCTCTCCGAGGTTACAGATGCTTAAATTGATTTTTGTAATCTAATTTTTAAAATTTGCTGTTGGTTTTAATTTTGATCCTTTTAGGAGAACAGCTTGTGTATACATTTAAAAATGTTTTGGACAATAATCCCATGTAGGAATACAATGTGTCTCATCCGCTAGAGTCAAAGAGTCACGAGAGCTTATCAGAACAAAAGGGAATGAGTCGCACCCGTCTGATTTGATTAGGAGTGACCAAATCAATAAGCTGCATACTGAATATCAATTTTGCTCAGTTTGACAGTTGAACATTTCATTCAGTGACGTAGCGAAAAAGGCGTCATTTTGAAGGGATACAAGGTTTTAAGAAATCTGAAATTTCATACCAAAATGAACCTTTAAAGTTGTAGTAGGGCTTGTGGTTCAGCCACCTTAAATAGTTCAGTAAGCTGACCCTTTCTTTCGGATTCTAGTCTAGGCCCAGCCCAGTCGATAATCACTCCTGAGTCACATACCCTAATTATTAATGTTTCATCCGGCTTAATTACACTAACTTTCAATTTATTATTTGATTTAGTGCATATTGAAATACATACAAAAGGATATTATGTTACCTTTATCGAGTTTACTCATTCCTAGAGTATTATCCAGGATCATTGATCTTAGCTAGTGGGGAATCCAGGCACAAGGGTGTTTGAATTTTCACATACCTTGCCGTGGGGATGCCTCTTTCTCATAATAATATTTAAGTATTTCACTTCGATCGGTTAATTAAACATATTACGTAATTACAAATTTTTGATGCTGGCGAATATCTATAAAATTAATTTTTATTTCTCTAGCTCGCGAGACAACGTGTTCAGAGAATACGGCCATGAACTTATGGTGCAGCCATACAAAGAAGGTCCTTCATGTTCTCAGTGTTTCAGTAACCACGGATTATGCATTTCTAAACTTTGTAGTAAGCATTAATTATTAATCAGATTGAGGCTGTTTCTCTTTATTTGAATTAATTCCAAAAAACAAATTCGGCATACATTTTTTTCTTGGAATGATCAAAAACGGACTTTTGTGGGCGATGGGGAATGGGGTTAAAATGAACAAAGTTTAGCGGGTGAATTTTACATATGACCCTCCAGATCGATTAAGAAGTATCTTTATATTTTGTTGTGAAGGCACTCTAAAGCTACATAAATGTGAATAATTGATAAAGTGACTCAGTTTATTTCGACTATATTTTATTTGGATACTGGAATATATAAACAAAGTTCATTTAGGATCTCATCCTCCATGTGAAGAAGTTCCTGGATGTGACAAGCTTATGGTGTCGACATGCTTTTGCAGCATAGGTTAGAGTTAGAAGCTAATATTAAAATACTTTGTTTACTCGGAGAGCGAAAAACATTGACATGAATAAAAGTTCCCTCAATAGTTTTTTAATATATTAATGCAATATTATCCAAGTAATGCCATTTAGAGAGAAATTGAATGTTAGGTTACAACTCTCAGAGATCGTTCAATTCAGACTTAGAAAAGCTTTACCTGTTTCAGGTTGCAGATTGTGGTCATCTCGAATGTTATATGTGTGGACGATTCCAATCCTTTCAAAAATATTTTTTTGATTTTCGGTTTTAATGCTGGAAATTCATTTATTGTTTGTCATCTAAATGTAATAACAAAATTTGAATTTTTTATGAGACGATTAGCCTTTTTTGGAAGTTTAGATTTTTCTGATAACCAAATCTTGATTTTTATTTATATTTAATGAATGAACATCCACTTCAAGGCCCAACAAGTTTTAAATCAGTGACACCGTTTGTAGGCGGCGGGCGAGGTGTTTTGAAATTTCTTTTTTTTTTATTAATAATAATTTTAAAGAAAAGGTTTGACTTAAAATGAAATTAGTGTTATATTAGATTAATGTTATTGTTTATTAATTAGTATTACAGTTTCTTATTGTTTCCTTTTATAATTTCGAATCTTGTGTCTTTATTTGTTGCATCTTGAGTTTGTCAAAAAGACATTGTTTCTAGAAAAAAGCATTTGAGACAAATGAAAGATACAAAAATTAAATGAAAATAGATTAAAAGAATATTCATGAATGGATTTAGATCCATTTTCAATTACAAACATAATATTGATAATTGTCAAAAGAATTGCTGGGTAATTTGAATTAATTTAGTACCAAATAAATTTTATTTAGTGGAATTGAAATATAATGAAATTGCAAATCGTGAAGATAATTTAAGGGACATGGCCTTCCTGAATTTTGATAAAAAGCAAAAGTAATGGATATCAAGGCACGGTGCCGCCACTTGAAGTGATGATGTTCCCGTCACAATTAATTTGATTTTCAAAATCAGACCCTCAAATGTAGAATAAACGAAATAAAAGGAAGTATGCTACTGACGAATATGGAGATAAATACTGCAAAATATGCAGCGGCACACCAAGTTCATCCTTCTCTGGTTTTGCACAATTAAACCATTATTCCATCTCAGCGTTACTTCAAAACTTCTAGAGCGACTGGTTTCACATCGCATCTTTATTTATGGTGCGTGTCATAAGATTGAAACAGTGGCTAAAATTTTACATTTTGTCTTCAGTTATATGAAAAAAGCATAGCATGTAGTTGTTCAAAGTTTCAATTGTTTTCATGACTATTCTCATTTAATAAAATTTCAATATACATAACATATGAATATGAATAAAACTCCATGCAAAAAAAACCCCGTTGTTGTTGTTCAGAGCCGTTTCAAAGATTAAAGATGGTGTCTTATCCTGAGCAGGAAGTAATATTTTATTACTCCGACCAAAACGCATGGATACTAAAGTTCTATATAAAAAGCGCCATGTTAAGTAGTTGTTTGATTTGAAAAAGTTTGTTACCATATTTTAAATTGGTTCTGGAAGACGTCTTGGTGAAATGGTAAATTTAAAAAAAAAAGACAAAAAAGTCATTATATGAGCCAAATTTGCCGTTTACTGGCATTTCAAAAGGTTTATACAGAAATGAAGGTTCCAGAAATGTCAGACGATTTTTAAAGGATCCAGATAATTACGTAAACAACCACCGTATTTTCACTAAATTAATGGATTCACTAAAATAAGACGAATATAACACTCACTTTTTACAATATGTTTAAAAAAGATCATACCAAATACGAACCATGACTACCCCAAGCTCCAAAATATGCATTTTCTGTTTGCTTTTAAATATTTAAACCTTTGTTTGATAGATCCTTTATTAACTTGTTCTATTAATTTAGTGAATAATATTTTTGACAGAAAAGCTCCAAAAGAGAAAAAGGGTACGATATCACACAAATAATGACCAATACAAAATTTAAATGTAAGTAATTTCAATTATTTACTAGTAAATAGATTGTATTAAACTTACGTAAACTTAAAATGTTCAATTTGAGAGTCCTCATGTTGACGCATGGGCAGAGAACACAAGCCAACAGATTTTTATTGAAATTTACTAGGATTGCGAAGAACGTCTTAACCAACCGGAAGTACGGTTGGCCGTGCAATCACAACAATGAAAAAAGGAGGCGGATTTACGCGGTTTACTTGTGTTAATGAACAAACTTATCTTCTTTTTACCTCCGGAGTGTGAAAGTGAAGAATGGTTACATGCAGTCCTTAATTTAACAAAATGGTTCATAAGACTACGAGGCAACAGAGAAAAGGAGTTCGATTTGAGGCGAATGAAGCGTCCTCAAGTGGAAGAAAGAATGAGCGCGACCCAAACTCTCGATTGAGAAGCCATGTTCAAATTGCGAAATGGTCCAAGTTAGAAGTGGATTTAAAGTAGTGGATCCTGGCAACAAAGCCGAGCATGCCAAAACCCAGCATCCAGAAAGCGTGGCTTCGGGCTCAAAATTCGTGAAGAGGAACAGATTGACACTTCGGACCAGAGTGACTGGGAAACATATTCCCTTTTGATTGGCAGTATATGAATTCGGACATTTTGCAACCGAGATCAGACATCAAATTTTTAACGACATCATTATTGCATAATACCTGTAGTAGTATCAGTATTACAATATACTTCAATATGTGAAAGAAATGTTAAAGGACAACATGGAGAAGAAGAGAATAAATGAATTGAGGGAAAAGCCTATGCATGGACAATTCTTTTGTAATTTAGAAAGGCCTTGTGTGGACAAAGAAGCAATTGTTTGCTTATTTCATTTGATTGAATTGCATTATGAGTGTGAATGCAAGGAATAGTCACAGGGCATGTATACACTCTTTTCTAATTCTTTTATATTTGTCTATCCATCTATCAAACATTAATACAACAGCGTCAATGTCAAAATATCTGTGATACTGCCTGTAATGGCTATATTTCATTAATCAAATAATAGTGTCAATATTCTTTTCTATAATTAAGTCACTGATGTCGTTAATTCTTCCAGTTATTTCTTTGGTAGGCTTTAACAGGATTAACGCGTCTTTTAAACAAAATTAAGTTTTAAAAAACGTAAGTGTACGTGTTGATAGCCACTGCTTACTTCGACTCAATCGACCTACCGTCAATATCACTCAAAATCTTTGACCTGATATAGCAAACGGTTTTCAGATTTGAAAGCAGCGTGAAAAAGTTAATGACATATAAGATCAGTAATCAGATTAATGACATATTTTATCAGTTGATATTTTTATTTTATTGTGTTCGCGTGCACATTTGGCATGATTGCATGATTTGAATTTTGGCCTCTTTGTGTTCAAGTTACGTTTTGAGCTCCGGTTTTCTTTCGAAGTATAATAACGAAGTTTGAGTGGAGTTTTTGGAGTTATAAGTTGTTATCATGCTCATAGTTGGCTTATTAAATTATCTTCATAATCTGAAATTAAACAGGATGTAATTAATTCAGTTTATAAAGTAAAAGACAAATTTAAAATGATTGTTATTATATGCTCATTATATGCTGAAAGGAGCTAAGTTGATCAAGGAGTTATCTGATGCAGCCTGCAACCTGTTTAATACCTGATAACCTAGAAAGTAATGCATGTGATTAACATTAAAAAATGTATTGTGTTATTACGCCATGTAAACAAATCCAAACATTATGATATAAATGTTATAAAAATGTTGTCATTGATATTGAGTGTTACATAATGTTGTAACAAAATAACCCATTTCCGGAAATACATACAGAGGAAGAATTGTTATGACGTTACGAATATTGGCAAATTGAAAATAATAAACAAAATTTCATATATTACGACGTACATTGAACGTAATGCTCCAGTTTGCTCCATGGAAATTCCACTACATGCTTATATTTAATAATAATACTAACAAACATTATAACATATAATAAAACACACAAAATGGTTTGTTAATAGTATAAGTGCGACCAATAAACGGTAATAATAAATTTTAAAGAAATTATAACATAAAAATGTCTAGTCCTCTGTTATGTCATTATTACGGCTCTTGTCGCAAAATAAGTTGCGATTAAACATCTGTCTGATCAGACAAAGAAAGGACGTTTTTCAACTTGACATTGCATAGCCACGCCTACTTTTTACGATAAGTGAAGTGAGGGTCAACGAAATTAGTCTGTCGCCAAGGGTAACTAAAGTTCGCATTTTAAAATAAGTAATTAATTCATTAGTCGGTTAGGATTTGACGTGACTCAAATGAAGGTTGGTGAAGGTCGCTGATATTTTTATTCAAAGTCGGTATAGTTTCAAAAATAAACCCCAGCACGACATTGCTTGAGATCACGCAAGGCCACGAAAGAACAGACAGATGTTGCTCGCATGCTCTTTGTCCGATAGATTCCATAAGACAAAATAAATTTCGTTAGATAAGATCGAACTACTTTGATTATTGGCTGGTATTAATGCCAACGTTGGTATTTAAAAAAATGCGATAAACTTGGTTGCGAGTTTGGCGATCGCATTTTCTGAACACACCAACTTTCACTTTTCTATCAATCAGGCCAGTCTACCTGATTTGATTTTTGAAATCACAAAGGAGAGATTACAACCTTTCTCACGCCAGAAGCATTGGCATTGAACACAACATTCTAATCCTGAGAAATGCCGTAGGTCGTAAGAATATTTTAGAAAGGATTATTTTATTAAAAACTGATTTTCACATAGTTGCGAGGTCTGGATTTATCAGATGGTTTATAATACGCTGATAAGAAGGACATATTTTCATTTTTCTTGTAACGCATTAGGAAAGATTCAGATTGTAATTAGAAGATCCCGTTGGGTTTATTTTGAGAATTAATGATTGAATGTTGTTCTTCCACTAAAACGTGAAGATGATGACGATGATGTATATTTTTGATAATTTTGATTGATAAATCTGTAATGGGAAAATGTTTAATAAGGTCTATTCAGATATGTCATCACTTTTACCATAAATAGCTGAACCAAGCTGAACTAATTTTGTGAATGAACTGATTGGCTATAAAATAGCTTGCGAACTTTAGATCTCGGTTGCTTAGGCGCTCGGCGCGGTCGGTGCGCATCACAGCGGTTTGTAGTTATAAGTGGTTTGCTTATGTTGTCATATCGTCTTAGTGTTTGCTAGCAGTACTTAATTTAAGAATATCTGACTGGAGCTTGGCAAAATGGCAGAGAAATTGGATATGCGCTGCATTGAAAGTACCACAGACCAGAGTTCGCAGATAATATTAATGATCGAGGAAGAACAAGAAAAAAGATGGTTTGGTGAAGATAGAACCTTGATCAATATGCTCCAAAACGAAGAGAACTACTTGCCATCGCCTTCCTGTTTCCTGTTCCAAAAGGATGTAGGAATTCACATGCGCAGGACAGTGGGGAAGTGGATGTTGGAGGTTACCTTAAAATAATTAAATTTGTGGTTGCTGACATGAGTATGATATAAGGTGGATATGGTTTAAACGGTAATCATGCTGGGAATTGAATTAAATTAAAAGCTAAACTGGTCAATAGTTGAGCTTAGGATACAAAGCTGAGGGAGCCTGAAGCAATGCAGCCTGGCCTTTCATGATCTTTTACAGATCTAATCTATTTATATCATATAGTTTGGACTTGAAACAAACAGAATTATGTAATACTAATTAATCCAACATTCAGCATGGTCTCACATTAATGCCATTTGGTAATTGAATTTCAAGATAATTGGACAGTTTTGAGCTTTAGTTCCACTTATTTCAAAACTTTACCATGAATAAGACTCCAATATTTTATTAGTGCATATTACATATATATATATATATATATGGTTGCTTTGACTTAATAATTTGAATTTAAATCTGAATTTAGTGATTTACCTAGAACGTTTTATTACAATTTTATTTATTTTCAGAATCACATATAATATTTAACAATGACCTGGCAGGTGTGTGAGGAACAAAACAGGGAGGAGGAAGTCTTTTCTCTTGCTGTGAACTTTCTTGATAGAGTTCTCTCATGTCACAAGATAGACAAATCTAGACTTCAACTTTTAGCAGCTGCATGTCTTTTCATTGCCTCTAAGCTTAAAGAAGCTAACCCTTTCGATGCCATGAAGCTTGTTGCTTATACAGATTTCTCAATTGAAATACAGGACCTTTTGGTGAGACATAAGTATTTTATAAAAACTTTTCTGATTATTACGTATTATGTGACAATCAAATATTCTTTGATGCGAAGGATAATCTCAAAAATTCAGTATTAATTAACTCTAAAATTTTGGCAATTTGATTATCTAAACGTTCTGATCTATTCTAATTTTAGGTAATTTTTTTAGCTTGTAACTTGTTAAGAAGCTAAAGTGTATGCTAAAATGTAAAGCTAAATAAGATAGTAATATTCACAAAAGGAGGTATTGAATGTTAAGGTTAAGGTTCTGTGTTTAAAATGAAGGCATTTAAGACATTTTGTTAATTTGATGTGCTTATAAGCATTCTCTTTTAAATTAGATGGTGCTATGTAAAATGTCAGCATGTGAATTAACTGAGGTGGTTACCTGTGTTGTAATGTGTTGTGTTTGAAACCCAATGTGTACTGCTAATAGGGCCTTTGGGGAGGAGCATTATGTAAAATGCCTCTGATGTTTTACAAATGGCACTGCATATATGAACTATATTTACACACTTACAAATCAATTTTATTCTCAAATAAGTTCACACTTAAGTATAAGTTTAATTTTTTTGAAATTTTTTATTGAAGGAATGGGAAATGCTTGTCCTTCAAATCCTGAAATGGGATATCTGTGCAGTAATTCCACAGGACTACCTGTATCACCTCATTTCTCGTCTCCACTTTGATCAGATTCATGCATCTCAAATTATAAGGCATGCCCAAACATTCATAGCTCTATGTTCCACAGGTTAAACTTTAGATTGTATGTTATGAGATGAAATTTAGAAACCATTCTGTTTCATTTTGTGCATTTTGTTTCCAGAGTTTAGTTTTACAATTCAGCCGGCCTCAATCCTTGCATGTGCTAGTATATGCACTGCACTATCTGGGCTCAAGTCTAAATCTTGGTGTGAAAAGACAATGTTGCATGAACAGCTTCATCAAATGACTTGCATTGAGATTGTAAGTATACTTTAAACTGAAATAATTCATCAGGTATTACTGAGCTTTCTCTTTTAGGAATGCATAAGAGCTTGCCAAGAACAAATAGAGCAGCTTTTAGCACAACATGTGATTGAAGCAACTTCTGAAGAAAATTCTGAGGTCAACTTTGTTGTAAATCATTCACCTCAATATTACCAGAAAGCCCCCTCATCCAGTACCCCATCAGATGTGTCAGACATTATTTTATAATCGAAAAGTATTAGAGACTCCATAAACTTTTTCTTGAGTCAAAGAAGTCTATTTTGATGGTGTAATTCTTTGGCAATCTTCCCACCACCCCTGGTTTTTGGATTATTTCATTTGTCTGCTTGGTGTGTATGCACATAATTAATTCTATTGTATAATTATATTATAATTCTGTAGAAGAATTAGACACCAACATTCTGTGATAATCAATTTATAACTTTGTTACATTTCAATCAGAATATTTTAAGGAATTGTCATAATGCTGCTGTGTTTCTTTAATAGATACTTCACAATTTAAAAATTGTTTTCATGCTGTGATAACTGCATTTGATTGTAAGTGATTAGTTCTGTAAATATAATATTTGTCAGTTGTAGAACCTCAAAATTCCATTTTATGTGTTAAAAGATCATTTTAATGTGGAATTTTAGATAAATTTGTTAATCCTTGCACTTTTGTTGCCTACCTCAATACATGATGGATCTATTTCGAATGTATCTCTTAGTTTTGTTAAGTTTCACTAGCTGTCAGCATTGCCAAATATTTTGTTTGACTTTGATTAAGCAATAACGTTGATTTTCAAATGCGCGAGGAAGTTTGCCGTATTTGCTATGAAATTTATATGTTTTTAAATTTCTTAAGGCACAAAAGAGTGGGTTTTTGAAAACTGTTCCAGATGCCCTTACCTCATTTCTGATTTCCTGTAATTTAGGGCGTGTAAATACAACTTTGATGTCATAATTGAATTGTATCCGATTAACTCCGGATCTCTAATTTGGGTATTCCCGATCGATAAGCCCTCTCTATTATCGCTCACAACAATGGAGCAACCATAGCTCCACCCCCCATACATAATTTATTAATGTAGCTCCTCCTCCTGCTAATTTGTAAAAAAAATTGTATATATTTTCTTAAAAAATATATTATTATATTTAAAAATATACGTTCAATATTTTAAAAATACTCAATCAAATTAAAATCAAGTAAAACAACACGTAGCTCGGCTAAAGTGAACAATGACAAAAATTGCGCGGGAGCTGACCGTCCAATCAGAGGCTTCTGGAAAATCAGGGTTATGGTCCGAGATTATATATCTCAATACCAGATTCAATTAGGGAGTTAACTTGCGCTTCCTTAAGACTGACCCTATGAGTTTATTTTGTATTTTAAGTTCATTTGTTTCATTGTGTTATGTACATAATTGTCTGTTTAATATTGTACATGTTCAATTTGCTATTTGTTCTTTCAGTTGCTTTGATACCTTAATAAACTCATAAACTCAACAAAACAAAAATTAGTTATATTCTCCACCCATAAAATCCCACATAAAGTAAAGCACAGAATATTTATTTACAACAAAAAGCAAAGAGTATTTATGTACAAAATTTATACAGGATAATATGCTCGAATCAGCTCCAGCGTCCTGTCGAATAGGGATCTCCTGGGTATCAAACGGCGCCAAAGGAACTCCGCGAGATAAGATTCGATGTGCTCAGGACAAGTTCCTCTCATTTTCGTTATCTTGTCCTTCGCACATCTCCACATGTTCTCGACGGAGTTCGTGTTGACGCCGTTGGGGGCCACAAACATCAGGGAATGGTTCACAGTGGCGTGATCTAATCCAGTCACTGCCGTTAAGTTTCTGTAGGCCCCCCCACTGATCGCTCCAGACAGTAGTGCCTATTAAAAGGAAATTAAAAGTTAATTCGTTTATTCCACTGATTTACAGAATTATCTAAGTTTTTCTTACCTGGAAGCACGTACTGTCGTACTATCGGCAAGAGCGTTTTTGTATATAAATATGCTTTACTTTATGTGGAATTTGATGGGTGGAGAAATAACTAATAAAGTCATATTTTCCAGAAGCCTCTGATTGGACGGTCAGCTCCCGCGCAATTTTTGTCATTGTTCACTTTAGCCGAGCTACGTGTTGTTTTACTTGATTTTAATTTGATTGAGTATTTTTAAAATATTGAACGTATATTTTTAAATATAATAATATATTTTTTAAGAAAATATATACAATTTTTTTTACAAATTAGCAGGAGGAGGAGCTACATTAATAAATTATGTATGGGGGGTGGAGCTATGGTTGCTCCATTGTTGTGAGCGATAATAGAGAGGGCTTATCGATCGGGAATACCCTCTATTTGTGGGCTTTTATTGGCATCGAATCATTAATAGGCGCTGAGATGCAACCTTTCTGATAAGCTATCGTTCCCTCTAAAGGACGCAAAATCAATGCGACCGACATTTTTGAAATAAGCTCAGGTTGTCTAAAATTATAAATCTAAAAATCAAACTGTTCTGGTCAGTTAACGTCAAGATATTTCGCAATTTATTCATTATTACTTTATAAAATTTTTCGTGAACGGAGACTGCAAAGCCTCATTCAAAAGACGGTGTCACCAGCGTCATAATAACATAATAACAAAAGTGCGTGAGCATTAACTCAGCAAACCGCTCAAGCGAAGCAGTTCTACTGAATCAATTTTAAAAGTAAATACATCAAACGAATCATGAAACTATCCTCTACAATTTCTATTTTTTAAATTTTCTTGCAAATCCACCTATTTTGTTCACGACGCCAAAACGACAGGGACCCTTACGCTACTTGTTGAGTCAACTTCAAACTCCAAGCGAAGCAATTCCACTGAACCAAATTTAAAAATTAATATTTCAAACGAATCATGAAACTATCCTCTACAATTTCTATTTTTTAAATTTTCTTGCAACTCTGCCTATTTCGTTCACGATGCCAAAAACGACATGGAGTCGGAAGAAATGACCCAGTCAAAAGTTTAGGAAAGATCGCTAGCCGGCGATTATTCTAACTCCAAGCGAAGCAGTTCTAGTGAATCAATTTTAAAAGTAAATACATCAAACGAATCATGAAACTATCCTCTACAATTTCTATTTTTTAAATTTTCTTGCAAATCAACCTATTTTGTTCACGACGCCAAAACGACACGGACCCTTATGCTGCGTGTTGAGTCAACTTCAAACTCCAAGCGCAGCAGTTCTACTGAATCAATTTTAAAAGTAAATATATCACAAGAACCATGAAACTATCCTCTACAATTTCTATTTTTAAATTTTCTTGCAAATCCACCTATTTTGTTCACGATGCCAAAAACGACATGGAGTCGGAAGAAATGACCCAGTCAAAAGTTTAGGAAAGATCGCTAGCCGGCGATTATTCTAACTCCAAGCGAAGCAGTTCTAGTGAATCAATTTTAAAAGTAAATACATCAAACGAATCATGAAACTATCCTCTACAATTTCTATTTTTTAAATTTTCTTGCAAATCAACCTATTTTGTTCACGACGCCAAAACGACACGGACCCTTATGCTGCGTGTTGAGTCAACTTCAAACTCCAAGCGCAGCAGTTCTACTGAATCAATTTTAAAAGTAAATATATCACAAGAACCATGAAACTATCCTCTACAATTTCTATTTTTAAATTTTCTTGCAAATCCACCTATTTTGTTCACGATGCCAAAAACGACACGGAGTCTCGCGCCCATTTTATATTTTCGAGATTATAAGAAAATCTATTCACTTTAGAAGTCCCAACTTCGGCTTTATCATTCGTACTTCTTATTATTAACCTGTTACCTGAATTATTTTAAATTTCATTTTTTTCATAATTTTTGGAAATTGAGAAAAAGAGCCTATAGGGCGCAAACTCGAGTCACTCGACATGATCGCCGAACTCGATTCTCAAAAGTTGCGATGATCTGTTATTTCCAATTTACTCTAAAACCACAGCATATTTGGAGCCGAAAATTTGGTAATGAAGAGATACATTATTAAGACATAACATGTCTGAAAATGGGGTCAGAAAACCGTCTTAATACATTAATTCAAGACTTAAAACGAATCGCGTCGCTTAATTTAATTCAGAAAACTCGCTATTATTTTAGTCTTTTCGGCCAAAAACTTCCATTTAACGTTTGTTAAGTACTTTGAAAAGTATTTCAAAAGCTTATTTGTACTAAGATGCATGACATTTAAAAATTATGAGAATGAAAATAAAGGTTTATGTTTCCTAATTTCGTTAATATTAAATTTCAAGTAAAATCAATTTTAGAAAAACATTACTGGCAATTAAATCTTTATTTTGAGTTATATAATATTAGTTTTGAATAAACTTCATATTTTAAATTTATCAGGCCGGTCCCCGACGAATTGTTTTCAAAACATGCCAGGGGTCGTCTATAAAGAACGTTTGAAAAATTGCTCTTTTTTACCACAAAATTTCGCTATTGATAGCAAAGTGAACTTGTTGAACATAGTTTATCACACATTTTATCAAACTTTAGGTTTTATAATTTTTAGAGTTTCGCGTCCATTTTATATTTTCGAGATTGTAAGAAAAACTATTCACTTTAGAAGTCCAAACTTCGGCTTTATCATTCATATTTCTTATTATTAACCTATTGCCTAAATTATTTTGAATTTAATTTTTTTCTAATTTTCGTAATTGAGAAAAAGAGCCTATAGGGCGCAAATCCGAGTCACTGGACTTGATCGCCGAACTCGATTCTCAAAAGTTGCGATGATTTGTTATTTCCAATTTACTCTAAAACCACAACAAATTGGGAACAGAAAGTTTGGTATTGGAGAGATATATGATTAACACACAACATATCTTAAAATGGGCCCAGAAAACCGTCTCAATATATTAATTTGAGACTTAAAATGGATCGCGTCCCTCCATTGAAATTCAAATAACTCGATATTATTTTTGTCTTTTTCTTCAAAAACTCTTACTTAATGCCTGCTACATTTACTGGAAATGTATCAAAAGCTTAGTTAGGCCGAAATCTATGACATAAATGAATTTCAAAGTTATTGTTGCTGTAATTTAAAGTTTGTTTGATAACTCCGTTATTAATGCATTTCAAAGGGTTATAAATATATATGTATTATTTTTTTAAATTTTTATTTATTTATCCTTAAATCTTCAAAATTAAAAATTACTTCATTCGTTTATTTTATTATTTACTTCATTATTTCAGGTCCGCCCTAATCATATGCAAATCACACCTCCGTCCTATGATTGGCTGGATGCAAATAATTGTTTTTGTTTATTTTCTGATCCACTTTGTTATTATGCTCACGCACTTTGTTATTATGTTCGTATGACGCTGGTGACGGTGTCGGCGAACGCAAACTGGCTCTTGAAATCGATGTCCCCCTCTTCTATTTTTGAATGAAAAGTAATAAACTATCCGTCAGAAAATATGGTAATTAAGTTACATTTTCTAATTCATTTAATAGTATTTTATTCTACTTGGTATTATCAAACAGGACGTATTCTGGATAAAGTAATTAATAAAAAAATCGAGCAAACATGTTAAACTGTCACTTTTAACCAACAACGGGGCCATTCATGTGTTATACATGAATTATTATTAATAGGGGAACATCATAACCACTACACATGACTGGCACGCGAAGAACACGTATAGAAACGTATGCACCTTGGACAAAGTGATAAATTTGAAAAGAGTTAAAGAAACAAAGCGACACCAGAGTGAGTTCTATAAAAGAGTATAATAAATTGGTTTTTAGCAAACTCCTCGACATGCTCGTCTTTCCACGTCCGAAAGACATTTGTACTTTAGATTCTTGTCATATTCCCACTTCGAAACAGGAGGTCTTGACCTTTCCTGGATTCCTATGAGATTACAGGAATGCTGCGAGCAAGATGTCCAAGGAGTCCAGGGACCCATTTTGCAACCTGATATTGATTGACATTCTAATCACGTTTGTGCATAACGGAAGGGTATAGTGTACGATTCTTCGAATTTTAAAATTCCAAATCCCAAATCTACACTATCACAGAATATGTACAAGAATTATTTTTGTGTCTTTATAACTTCTGCCCTTTACCAAAACAAAGCCGTAGGGTTATTTATAAATTTATTCATTTTATCAATATAATTTCTATTAATGTGCTAAAATTACTAAAGTACATTTAAACGTATGAATTATTTGAACATCTTGGCGGCAGTTCTGCAACTTAAAAAATGTGAAGTTATGCCAAAGATCCAATTGCAGCCTTTGTTTTGACGTAAACGTGCCACCTAGCTCTGTTTTACAAGATCTTAGGGCAGATCGGAGATTATATATGCCACTAAAATCCACTAAATGCTTTTACCCCAATTGCATAGTCAAGATATGGAACTCTCCCCTAATGCCATAGTCATATCATCTACCTACACCTCCTTTCGTATTCGATTAAATAAGAATAAAACAAAATTTAAAAAAATTTCTTGCAGAAAACTAGATGCGTTGGTCGGGTGATAAATTACATAGTTATGAGATGAGCTATAACCAACACGAAAACTTACATTTAGGCTGCCTTTGACACTTTTGCCTTTCCCATCGTTTATGGGACAAACAATTGCTATTTTTCTTTGGGGAGACTATCCTAAAACGAGTTCTGGATGATTTTGATCCACATGTGGAAGAACAAGAAGACCAATGTGTCCAACTACCCAAATAGCATTTATTATCCTCAAACCTAGCTGTTGGAGTTTCTGTAAAGCAGCTATTTTTAAATACCGTAATTTTCGAACTATAAACCGTGATTTTTTATTCCGAAATAGTGCTCAAAAGAGGTGATGAGGGCTATGTAATGGTGCAGATTGGTGATGGTGATGATTTTATCATGGGCGATCAAAACAATTTAGTCCAAGTTTTTCGCCGAAAAATTACTAACTTTCTCTTACTTACAGATATATGTACCATATTTTATGTCATCTAAGGGTTACGAACAACTATATTAGCGGTCTAGTAATCATTGAATTCAAGGTGCATAACAAACTACAGCCGCGTTGATGGCAAGCCATGCAAAGTCGGTGATGGCAAAGTTACTCAAAAAAGTAACTAGTTACGGTTAAAATTACTTTATAAATAAAATCGTTAAAGTAGGTTCTTTTTATTTTATGTTCACCATCGAAGGTGAGGTGATACAGGATGTCATGCATATTCAATTTAAAAAATGTTATATGATAAACTTTATAATTTCATGATATGATACTTGTTAATACAAATGATGAAGTTTGTTCAAATATATTTTATATAATTTTACAAAGAGAGGAGAAACAAGGTTTATTTATTTATTTTCTGCACGAAAAATATAGTAAACTTAATTATATTATGTAGAGATAAAAATTACTTCAATAAAAGGGGTAAAATTTTTACAAATAACGAGTTGCTGCTTGCCAATGTGCAAGGTGTCCGGGAGCTTCCGCCAATAAATATATCTGAACATAAAGCACTGACAAAATAACTAAACAAGGCGTTTTCTTGAAAACTCCTGGTAATTGTATTTGCACTAGGACCTATAGCAGACTTGTAGCACTGAGTACTATTAGCACTATGTACTATTAGTCACAGTTTGGTACTAGACTGATACTTGAGCCTAGACTAATAGTACTGGTTCCAGGTTCTTTACTCTCCATCCAAGAGCACTTCAAGGAGTGCTTACCGACAGAGACCCTGAGAGGAATGGGGAATTCCCCGTCCTCTCAACTCATTACGGGATATTGGCTGTATCCAACGATCACCCGGATGTTCCTATCGGTTTGTTTGCTTTTTATAATTTTCCCAACCTTATGAGAAAGATTCATTGGCCTTCTTATGTCTATCGTTGCTAGCTGGGCGGAAGGAACTCAGACAGCTCCTACTGGTATCATTATGTCGCTGTAAGGACTATTTGACAAACTACAAACACTAGACAGAGTCTATAAGTCTGAGCTATATAGCATATCACTCCCATCTATTTTAATAACATGATAATGAAGCTCTGAGGCTGGCTGAATTTTAACGAATCTTTTATTGAAAGATTAAGGAAAAAATTAATAGTAAATTGTGCGTTGAGTTTAATGTGCATAACTGAATGACCGAAACAACTGCCAGTACAAATTATTGGAAGCAAAATAATTTAAAATATTTGTATCTAATAAAATGCTTTATATTTAATTCTGCTTTTGACAAAAACATGAGCAATAAAATGATTTTTTCACCTATTTATTCATCTGCTGATGGAAATGAGCTAAGAATTAAATATCATATTAGGAAAAAAAGAAATCTCACTTGATGAATTAAAAAAGATGCAGGTATCCAGACATAATTCCTTCGTTATAAATCTGTTGGTGTTGCCCCTACACCCACCAAACGTGAAAGGCATACAAGAACTTGTTTCAAGATCAAAATAATATCTTCTAATTTCAGCCACACAGGGACCTCCCGCTTTAATTTGTTGGCATTGAGCTGCATGCATTAAGTATTTAATTTCAATGAAAACTTGCAAATGCTAAAAAAGTAAAACTTAAACCAGGGAGATTGGTCCAAAATAACAAACAGTCCTTAATATATTGATGTTCGCATATCTCATCCTGAATGGTTTCCGTTGCTGAAAGTTTGCAAGACTCTAAATTTCCTAAGGCTGAAGAGAGACGCCTTCTAGATCTTGTTGCAGATCTTTTTCGCTCGAATGAACAAGAACAGTCAGTCCAATGACTCCATTCTTTTAATTTGCAGTTCTGCGTTTCATTTTCCCCACACTCTCCTAACAAATGTATTTGTTCACTCCTTTAAATATCACGTCAAAAATGGCTGTTTGTTCTAGTATTTAATTAAATAGTTTTGCAGTGCAAGTACCACACAACTTTTTAGTTTGGTTTGATTGCTATTCTGAAGAACCGCACCTCTACTTTTAGATCGTCAAGCGATTATATGAGTTAGTTACTACTCCATCCTTGGAAGCAGCACAGAGTAGAATGGAAACAAGAGAAACAAGTTCCCATATATTCGTCAGTAAGATACTGATACTTCGTATCAAAGGCAATAAAAAGCCATTATCAACAAAATACGTAAAATTTGGAAACCTCTACCGACTTTAAAATCACGATTACGCCGCTTTAAATTATGTACCAAAATAAAGTTTCATTGTAAGAACTAAAGTAGAAATATAAACTTAAAAGTAAGAAAGCCAGAAAATCAAGCAAAACTTACTGTAGCAGGCATGGGTTTGTGTGTTATGAGTGTCTCCATCACAAGTGAGAGAAGAAATTCTTTGTCGTCTCTTCGTCCCCCATCCACATGAGGATGTACATTCTGACCATTGTGACCAATTACATTCTTCCTTTGAGCTGTCGTTGTTTCTCTTCTGAAGATTCAAATTTACCAAAACATCTTGATGTGCCGAACTTCTTGCGCATACTGACTCATTTGTATCCAATGGCAAACTGGGATGAAGCCTCTTTATTTTCAATGTAGCTAGCGAACTCTTAGTTGCGTTATGGAATCCTTCAACCTTTTGTACCTTATATATTTTCAGAACATTTAAAATAAATTCTTGATGAGCTAAACGATTAATAATATCAATAATCATTTAAAACTATGAAGTACTCTCTGACATGCTTGTGTAATAAGTCGTTTGTTATCTATATATCTACTTTATAATCTAATATAAAAAAATTCCTGTCCAAATCTAGGAATTCAACATAAGGTCGCTTAGTACGTACTTAAGAGCGCTATAAACTCTGTAATTCTCAATGTACCTCATTTTCACCCATATAACCAACGTGTTATATTCGATTTTGCGTTCCATGTGCCCACTTCTGTATGTTATAGATGTGTGCTTGCTAGAGACAAATTAATTTACATGATTTTAATCGGCAAAAGTTGAACGTTTTAAGTTTTTTTACGAGGAGTTTCTAGCGAAGACTCTTTGTTTTATGAGTGGACTTTTTCATCACCCGCTGTGAAAGTTAGGGTTGCAAAGGTTGAGTAACTCGGTTCAGTCACGCACATGAAAGAGTGATGCTCTGCTGCCTCATTTGCTTTCTCCACAAATTCAGAGTTACTGCAATTTCAGCCAACCACCATCGGTCAAGAACTCATCAACTCCCTCCCCGCCCAGCAATCGGGACTTAATCCAACATCCACTTGGCTGCTTAGGAAAGCCTCTTGCCCTCCATTTATCATGCATCTGTTCAATAAATCTTTACTCCTGGGCCAAGCCCTTCAAGTCAGCACAAGTTCGTTCCATAGTCAAGAAACCTATTCTCTAACCATCATACCGACCAATATCGAATCTTAGCATCATTTCAAAGCTTTTAGAGTGCCTCATGTTCAGACACCTCCTTTTACACCTCAACAATCACGCACTTCTTCCCGTCACCCAGTCTGTCTACAGACCGTACCACTACACTGAGACTGCCGTCCTGAAGGTCGAGTCCTATTGCTAGACGTATCATCAACCTTTGACACCGTGGATCATCGCCAGGTTAGATGAAGCATTTGGAGTTCGTCAAAATGCATTTCAATGGTTCATCACTTGTCGGTTCGCCACATTCGTCAGCACCTTGGGAGTTTCGCAGGGTTCAGTCCGATACTTTTCATCTTGTACGTGGCTGATATGAAGGGCATCCTAAACACGGACTCTCCATTCATCAATAAGCAGATGACACTCAGATTTATGGCCACTGCAGCCTTGAAGATGCCTCAACCCTCGTATGTCGGATTGCCTTGATAAAATTGATTCCTGGGCAGCATTACTTAACGCTGACAAGACAGAGATAATCTGGTTTTGCACCCCTGCATGACTCGGATTAGTCGAATTAGTGACCTTCCGCTCCAGCTTGCGGGTTCATCCATCACTCCTTCATAGATAGTCAGAAATTTGGGGGTCTACCTAGACTCTTGCTTGACTATGAAACCCCATGTCAAGGTCGCTGCCATCTGCTTTGCCAAACGTCGCATCCTCAAGGAAGCAAAGCTATTCCTGCCGCCTAAGGCCTTTCGGTCTCTCATCATGAAATTCATACTTGCACGGCTTGACTATTGCAACTCCCTGCTGGTCAACCACCAGGTCATCAACACTTAATAATCCGTCATGAACGCAGACGCCCGACTTATAATCAGAGGGAGGTCATCGGACCACATCACCCTAATGCTGGTAAACACTTCACAGGCTGAAGATCCCGGACAGAATAACATACAAGATTGCTCACCTGGTCTATAAGGCCGGCACAGGTTATGCCCTCAGTATCTAGCTGCGTTACTCACAAGCACCATGGCCGTTCCTGGAAGGGAGCCACTCCGTTCCTCTGACAACGGGACCCAGTCGTTCCAAGGTCTCGGACTGTGAGGCAGGATGGCCAGACTTTCTGTCAGCGCATGAACTGCTCTTCCTCCGAACATTCGTCTGGCGAAGTCGTCAGAGATCTTCCGATCCAAACTCAAAACTCATTTATTTATGCAATCGTACTGATTCTGTTTCTTTTCTCTTATTGTGTTTACTTTTTATCCAATTTTTCGTGTCTGACAATATCCATTTTAATTTTAACTTTATTCCTTAGTTTTCCTTCCATTCTATTAACTACCTGCAAGATTGCTTTCTTTTGTCCATTGGTTATGTTTATCAGTGCCTTTACATCCCTTTGGGATAAAATTGACCGCGTTAAAAATCGGATAAATAAATGTAAATGTAAATATAGTAAGTCAAAAAAAAATTATTCCAGTGAAGCGAGGAAAGTGGTTGTTGTGAACACATTTATAGTCAATACATAAGTTATCTTGGCACGAATATTGTTCATCCCTGTTTTTAAGTTGTCAAGTTAAGTTGAAGTCTAATTTGCATATTTATCTTATTGCTGTGGTTGTCTGTTTGATGCATTCATGTCCTAATCATCTAGTTCAGTGAGGTACTTTAACAGGCATCCAACCGGATGCTATTGAAAGTTAAATGCTTGCATTGGAAGCACGGTCTTCTTGAGTTTGGGTATGTTCGTTATAGGGCGTCAATAAAAAATTTTTAAAATTGTGTGTTTTCATCATCGAAATTTGTTCCTTTTACATGTTTTAAAACCATGCACAAAATTTTGATTCAATAGGTTTTAATTCAAACATCATTTACAGTTGCCTGAGCAGCCCTAACCTCCTCCGAGAATCCGAGAAGTTTAAAGACTGAAATTATATTTTGCTCATAATTGACATGGCTCATTTCTTTAACATTTTATTCTTTACGCCACAAATCTGTCCAACTCTATACAGGTTAACTTTTAAAAAAATTAAAAGGAATATTTCAACCAGAAAATGAAAAAGTATTGACTAATATCAACTGCTGCCTGCATGATTCAACAATCCGCTCAAGATTATTTCAGTTCCTCTTCATTCTTAATAAAAACAGAATTAAATTTCTTTGTCAGCAATACACCACGTTCAGCAGCATCACCGACAATCATCAGTCGTTGAACCTTGCGGCGACCGATACTCTGATGTTTATTCGTACCAAAGCTGGAAGGATGACATTGGGGGAAATTTGTCTTAATTTGCATTGCTTCAAAGAATTTTTGTATTTTTCGAAATTATAAATGAAACTGAGTGTCAACTGAGACACAACGCTCTCATCCAGATTGGCTCGCAGTGCAGGATTGTCTTTTCCAGCTTTTGACAAAGCTGCTGTCACCTCAACATTTTCCGTAGCTGCCTGTGCTTCACCAGTTCCAGCAATTTCATAGCACCAGAACCCGACGCTGGACATAAGGTTGGAACATTCATCTTTTTTAACCATAATTTTATTGACACAGGTCACACATAAATCATTTATGGATATGATATGTAGATGTTCATTAGCTACTAAGAAATATTAATTTCAGTGATTTCGGACAATTATATTTTGTAATTTATAATAATAAATATGATAAAAAGTGATATAGAAGCAAAAATCTAATTTTTTTCGGTTAAAAGAAATATAAAAAATATTTAAAAAGAGTTTAAAACATAAAATAAATAAAGTCAATAATGTGTTTTGTCACCCTTCTTTTTATTTACTTCCTGAACTCGATCTTTCATTTATTCCAAGAGGAGTTTCAGCCTATGATTGTCCAACTTTATCCACTCCTTGCGCAGAGCTTTTTTGCAATTCCAAAGTTTTACTGCATATATCTAATATTAGAATATACTGATTAGCAAGCAATCCCCATTCATTTTCAGTAGGATTTTAGGTCCGGAGGTTGGGCGGACCCCTTCAAGACACCAAGGTTCTTTTTCTAGAAAATAACCTTTTTGGTGTGGTATTGAAGTGTGAATGGAGCCATAATTTTGTTGAAGAATAACCTTATCCCTTTGAAATCAGTGTTATCTATTCTTTTCTATTATTTCGATGCATCTTAATTTCATCGACGACACTAATCACTTCCAGGCATGCTTTTCCAGGATTCAATTATTGCCTCTTTTAACTCCATAATAGTTGAATATTGTTTATCATTGTGGTAAACTCGCCTTGTCAGAGTATACCAAACATGTTCTATAGGATTTAAATCAGGAGATCACGCTCGTCATTTCACAACCATGGTAAGTAGCAACAAGTTCTGCTAAAATCACCTGCTTCTTCTCAGTGGTATTTTTCTTCACAACGAATGTTGAAATTGCTTTATTTTGTTTTTAAGCTGCAATTCCAGTTTCATGGTTTGCTAATTTAACACAATTTATCACTGGTAACTTATCCTTAAACTTGACAGGAAATGATTGACGGCAGATATTACAATTTGCAGTGAAATTATGTTTTATTTAACCAAATAAAAACATCTTTCATTCAGCCCTTCTGACCGAAATTCACAGCAACGATTAACTCTTTTTTTTTGGAGTCAACAAATTTCCATGTTCAGATGATTCACAAATACAATCCTTCTTCATTGATCCTATGGTTTCGATTTCGAAAACATAAAATTAACAGATGCCACTAAGCCGATCAACTTTGTAAATAAAGAAAAAAATTGTATAAAACGTAATAACCTCAAATAATTATTCTTTGTTAAAAACGCAGATAATAAAGATGGCAATAGTAATAAGTTCATATCTCAATAATGGATAGGTTTTGATTTTTATTTTAATAATTATTATTTCGGGACAAAATTAACTAAACTCATGGCATGGTTCAATTTCGGGACAGTACCGGCTAATATAGGGACCTTTGGGAGCCCTAGCTCAGGGGTGGGCAATTACCTTGCTCGGTGGGCCGCTTCATTACAATGAACACGTCCATTAACGATGACACTTTATTTACGAACTAATAAACTCGATAAAAAAAATATAATATTAATTTATTTATTTGAAACCGGAATGAAAAATTCAGTAATTTAAATATGAAGTGAAAAAGGTAACGCAAAAATAATGGAAAACTTTTAGTAATTAAATTAATTTTTCAAATATCTATTAAAATCGTAACTCATGGGGCACACACCCTCTAGATTCAACGTAGTGTTGGACCGCATTTTGCCCACCCCTGCCCGATCTCGGTAATGTTCCATCCTTGCCAAACTTACATTCAATGAGTTCGCGGTCCAAGGGAATAAATTGAATAAATTATTTTCTATCCACGTGCAGTTTGGCAAACACAAGTTAAATGAGGAAATGCCTTTTAAAGTAAAGATTTTAATTGTACACTGTAACCATTAATTGAGATTGAATGAACTTCAAACCTGCGCACCATCCAGGACTAGGCGACAACCTGGTTACCAAAGACAACAAATGGTTACGCCCATCTACGCTGAAGTGGGACCATCTACTTTGTTGTATTCCATATTCATCACTCCATTCTATTCCCGTTGTTTTAACCACGGTTCTTATGTCCTGAATCTTCACCAATTGATAAACATTTTGTTGAAAATGTATAAGAAATTGTTGTTAATGAAGCACTGCATATGGTAGGGGTTTGAAATTTTGGTCCGATTGGCACCTTTGTGTTCCTCGAACCGGTTTTGATGGTTATTAAAGTCTAATAAATACATAAGTGTACATCGAGTTTATTTTGACAATCTACTGACGGGTTAAGAACCATTATCCTATATTATTATTATTATTATATTTTGGAGTAACTTACGCGTTGCCTCATTTCTTCCTCCAGAGTATCTGATACCCCATTTAAGCAGACGTTTCTCAAACCTTTCGACGCTCTCTGTCCGTACATCCACATCACGTATTTTTTGCTGTGGGTTGATCCGGTAATGTTAGACCATCTCGCTTGTTTCAAATCTAGAAAATGGTTTATTAATGCTTATACAGTAATGCAGTTATAATACCGGTTCTCAACCTCCCAGTGCTGCGAACTCCCATGGAAGGATTTGTCGTGCTTTGGAAACGCCCTACGACAAAATTTAATAATACAATGTACATTAGGGTGGAACATGTTTATTTGGCGAACAATGTTTTTGTCTATGCGATCATTGTGCAAGAGCTTCTTTTTAAAACTTACGTTTTATTACAGTTGCTAAAATATGGTTATGTTGGTAAGTAAATATTAAAAGAACTAATTAGACAACCAGGTCAAACTGGGTTTGACGTGTCTACTGGTATGAGACTCACACCTAACAAAATTGCTGATCCGTAACCCGGAAACCCGGTTCCATCTCTGGACGTTCTTGAGCTCAGTGGCGTACCATAGGTGCGGGGAACGGTAGGGGGTGGAATTTTGAGAGATAAAAAAATATCTGAAATTTTATGCTAAGATTTTTAAAATTTAAATATTGTACTGCTTTTAGCGCTTACAGTTCGATCACGTCAAAACATTGTATGAGCATTGTACAGTCTTAGAATAAGTCACAATCCAAAGTTAGATCTTTGATTGTCATCCTATGAAAATAAATATTTTTATGGCTTTCCGATATTTTGAAGGCCATATTGTCATCGGGATATTAACGGGAAGGGGGCGGCAAATTGAACAGGGGTGTGGGTTGAAGGTGAAACCAGTTGGTACGTCACTACCTGAGATCATCACATTTGGTAGCATCCCCAACAACATACAGTTGCAAAAAAGCTTAAACTGGCATTACGGTCGAGATATAGGAAACGTTCTGCAAAAAGGGTCTATCCAAAAACTGAAATTCAACCTTTTGGTACAATAAACAAAAGAATTGGTTTGTTTCCAGCACAACTTCAAGTAAGTGAAGTTTATAATTCAACTTGATGAATGTTTAACAATATCGTAATTGCGAAATTTTTTCATTGTCGCGACATAGAGGTTGAGAACCTCTGAGTTACATGATATAAATGATTGTTGAACACTTAAAGTCTCTTTTTTAACACTAAAACGAATTAAACATGGCATTATTAACCTCCTTGAAAAGGGCTCCATAGACTAGTAAAGGTCATTTGATACCTAGCCGATCCACAAGCGCAGCAAGATTCGGAATCTGTAGTATCTTTCAGTTCGACTTAAAGACAACCAGTTCGTTTAGAAATGGTTTATGCTTACAATATTCGCAGAGTGACGAGGTAAGACCATCATCGTCCTTCAACCATGTTCCTCCAACTTGAAGCACAGTGGCTCTGCAAGAATAAGTCTAACTTTAAGTTATTAAAATACAGTTTGAAGCCAAAGAAAACTTTCATGATCGCATACGATTATGGAGGACGATAAAAAGATCAAATAAAGCAATTAAAATCAAAAAGAGCCTCACATAGCCAAAGTTTATCGGGTGTGATTGCAGGTTAGATTGTGAAACGACATAAAGAAGTTAGTGTGAGCTTTGAGAGTATCGAATTAAGGCCAACGAGAACCTCCTATTATCTGAATCTAGCAAGGAGTCCAAAGAGGGAATAAACCGATAGGGCCATCCGGCTGATCACCGTATGCGACCCCTACTCCGAAAACGTAAAAAAAAACTGTAAAACATTTTGAAGAAATTCCTCTGAGCAGTTTGCCGATAAGCTTAGTGTAGTTTTATGTAACTAATGTAACTAAATAAAGTGATCACAATAAAAAGTACCAAATAATATTATAATGCAATCATTGAAAGGTGGCGATCGATATCGGCTATGGAAATGGCGCTTAGTTCAAAGACAAACACCTTCTCGATCACCTGAGATTAATGATTCAAAGATTTTGTCAAAAAATCTACTATTCAAATAATTTATTATCTTTAATTTTTAATGCTTAATATCACTCATGACCTTCATCTACATATACAAGTCGATTACAGACGGATCTTTAAATCCAACCAAAAATAAAAGCAACACTTAAAAATTCTTACATTCGAGAAATTAAATTTCGCGGTATAAAAAGGTCAATTTCATCAGTTAGGAGAGTCAATTTAATTTCTCTTCAATAATTTCATTTAATTCTTAATTTAATTTTGTCATAATTTGTTTACATTTAATTTAATTTAAACGTAGCTACAATGAACCGAATTTACCTGAACTCGATGCAACCCGTTCCCGAAGAGGGGGCTATCCACAATATTTGAACTTCTGATTTTGCGACCAAAGGATTGGAAGTAGAAACGATGTGCGGGCATCTTGGATCAGATGAGGTTTGCAAAGGACTGATGTGCTGAGTGTTACCATAACGGCAACATTATTACATTGCCATCACTCGGAACAAATTTCTCGGCGATTTAAATAATATTTTATTCAATAGGATAACTTCAGGAAACATAGTTTCAATCTTAAACAGAAAATTATTTCAATTTTATTACGAATTAAATATTTCAACACTCCATTTAAAATTCATTTCAAGTTAAACAATCGAAATTTAACTTGGAAATTTCCTGCTGCATTCGTCTCATCGCCAATACCCTTCTTAACTGCCACCAAGAAAATTTCGAAAAATTTCTGTGAGGGGTGAGCACTTCTGATGGAGACTATGAAAGCCAAAAAACATTTTGCGTTAAAATTATGATGTTATTGTGGTCTGTTTAAAAAATGTGTATTTCAGAGCTTAAGGCTAACTTTTCAAAACCAGCAACATTCATCAACATGACACGGAGACACTTGTACAGTAAACCTGCACGTGCCGGAATTTTTTATTCATGCCCGGCCCTGCCCTCTCCCACATTTAGCAGGCCCGCCCGGCCCGGTCTGCCGTCCACCACTTAAAAGCCCGGCCCGTACGACTTCATGATCCCATAGAAGATCTTGATATTAACAAAACATTATGTAAGTTTGACATGCGAAATCATGCTTACTAGAACTATTAAATTTTGTTATTACAATGTAAAAATAACAATGCATCTACTGCTTCTGTATCTAATTTAGTTCTCTGGCACTGTAGATGTAAAGTTTAACAATAAAATTTGAATATTGATGAGATTCTACCAAGAAACGTTTTTTGATGTTTCTCGGAGTTTCCATAACGGGGTATGGGGTTTCTTACGTTGTAGAAAATAACTTTTTGTTACGCGTTTCACAAACGTTCATTAGCATAATAAGACTCCTTAGATTATTTGATGTCCGAAACATGTTTATAGAATAAAAACACCGGTAGTTAACGTTATTATAGAGGGGTTTAGAAAACCATTTAACAAATGCTAAATGATTCCCCGTAATTGAATGGGCGGGGCTAACTCGTGCATATAAGGAGTGAGCGGAACGAAGGTTCCAGAGTTAAAGTGGAGTTTCAGTTATTGCAGTTGAACAATTTCGTTTTTTACTCACAGTCAGCGTGATTACGAGTTTTGTTGTTGTCTCCTTTTTTGGTTCGATTTATTAAAGTCGATAACAGGAATAAGAGCCACATAGCGTTCTTCGCCGCAACAGTAGCACTTCAAACAAAAAGCGGACTTTTGCGGACAAAGGAGAGGATGATTTTAAAAAATATGGATTTCCGCGCATTCCAAGTTCGACATCGAAAACATTCCGTATCTTTTCAAGATAAACCCCGGCGTCAAAAAAAGAGGATATGAAACGTACTTTTAGTTTCTATTGAAGAGTATGAAATTGGGACACGTCATTAATAATTTGCATGAAAATGTCCGTATTTCGGTACTTTTGCCTCCAAATGAACTCATACAAGTCCACCAAAGCTTAAAAGTTGTCCATCAAAGATCGTTGTGTTCCGCATTGGCGCTTATTCTGCATTTTGTAGACGTACCAGAAAGATTCGATGGTTTGTATGTGAGCTAAACCTACCCTAACACTAACCCTAACATCAGAAATAGGTCCGTCGGGACCGAGCAAAAGTGGCATAGTAGCGAGGTAGCATAGCAGCGAGATTTGACTGTATCTGTATGAACGTAAGTTGCAACATAACCTAGTATCACGTTTGAGGCTATTAAAAAATCAACTGCTTGTGGTAAAAATCTGCGTATTATTTTAAAAAAATAGTAGATACTGTGTCGTTGGAACGTTGGAATATATTTTTTAGAGATCTTAAAAATCTGGAACATTTTATAGTTAATGAATGAGGTTTCGGGGCGATAGAGTTAGATGAATGAATTCCTCTGGGAAAGACCTTTCCAAAAATGTATAACTTATACATTTAATCCAAAGATTATCCAAACATAAATTGTTTATAGCACCGCGAAACACTAAACTTTTTTTACATTGAGAGATGAAAAGTTTGCACTACACCAATCAGCCAATCTTTCAAGTTCACTATTCATAATATTATGCATACTTGCAATATCATTAGCTGACATATCATCCGCAAACAAAAATTCTAGAATCTCCGAAGAATTACATAAATCATTAACATAAATGAGAAGAAGCATGGGGCCCAACACAGAGTCCTATGGCACTCCAAAAGTAACAAGTTCAGCAGACGAATAGAAGTTATTGTACGAGACGAGTTGACTTTCGATACCAATCCAGACACCTGCTTCTGACTCCATAGTGACTAAGCTTGTCAAGTAGGATTTCGTGGTTCACGATGTCAAACGCCAACCACCTTCTAATCCGCAGTAATACCCATCCCGAGCCGTTAAGAGATAGTCCGCCATAAAACACTTACCGGGACTTTATGAACTATATGGAAATGAGGAAGAAATAAATATAACCTTTAAAAAATGCACTACACGTGTCTATACATATGCACTGGTACGGTTTCGTTATGACGATAAACAGCAACACAGCAGCGTAGCAACGTGGTAGCACAGTGGTCATATTGGCAAATTCGTTTGTTTTCTCGTCCGTCGTTATCATTTATTTTATTAATGTGCCTTACCTTACGGAACGTAACAGATATTATCAGGCATCTTTACAATCAATAGAAAGTATGTAAGAATCTAGAATTTTTAAGTATTTTCAGATCAACCTCAGTTAAAGTAATGGAAAGGAAAGCAATAATTTAGTGTGAACGAACAAGGTAGATTTAGAGTTAAACGAATTATTTTCATCAAACTTAATAAAAAATTTTATTCGTCGTTACAAATGTTAATGAATGAAGTTATTTCAAGCATGCTACACGTAAGAAAATCGATTTGGGACTAACCTGTATAAACCTTTTTTGGAATGTATTTTCCGAAATCAGTATTTCCAGATATTATAATTTTGAAACCGTTATCCCCATATATTCTAGACGCATTCTCAACATTTCTGGAGCAAATATCGTAAGCATTTACGAAATAAATGTACACCACTAAGGCCAGTCCTGACAGATGCATGATATTGAATTTTTTGCTCTTAGCAGCGGTGATTCCGCTTTAATTCACACTGTGTCTGATCCACCTCGGAAAGCTCCGCTATTTTATTCTACCTCTAGTCGGTCGACCTATTTTTTAAAAATTCTTTATGACAGTAATATTTAAAATCAACGCGTCACATTAGGAAAAAAGATTGTCTTCAACCTCCGCTTTTATTTGAACAAGAAACTTAAAATTTGGACATGTTTATTAAAAAATGATCGTGGTTATTGTTGAGGAAGATGAAAGCATCTAATTAACAGCAAATACTTAGGTTTAGGTAATTAATATGATATAAATTAAAATGTATATACGTACATCATTAATACAGCGTTTCAGGTGGACCAAAAAAAGTCTTTAATAAATTTGTAAATAGTTTGTTAATTTCTCATTATCATTTCTTAATATAAATCTTTAAATTTGTTATCTCACAAACTTTTAATCACCAATGCAGATTTTATCAATAAAGACATTATTATGAGACCAATATTTAAAGTTTACCATTTACATTTACCAGCAAGTCCATATCCACAACTTCTGCTTCATCAAAATCATACATAATAACAAGAAGGGATTTTTATTTTCAATTTTCATATCGTTTATGCACCCCGCCAATACTGATCAACACTAATGCCATGAAGCTTTTAATTGGATTAGATTTATGGCATGAATCATCCTCATTCAAAGCTTACAAATCTTTTTATTATGCCAGGTAGCCCTAAGAAAATAATTGCCAGTAGCATACATGGGAAGGGGTAAACATACATTTCGAGGGATAAAAATAAAAAATTTCATAATCAGCTCAAGTAAAAAATGAAAGACTGCCCTCTCTTTCCTCAGCAATACTTTACAAAAAATAAATAAACCACAAAAGTTATCACATTAATTAACACAACAAGACTGCACTTGAGAGATATTTCAAAGCAGTGTGAATCAGCGACTTACAAAAAATGTTAGACTTGAATTACTGAAATCAAATTTGAAGCCCGATTAGTTGAAGATGAAGGTGAAAAAAAAGTATATTAACGAACATAGAGATATGAAAGTGTTATTTAAGGAATTGAAGAACGATTTGAAATATTTTGAGATTATTTTATTTGCAGGTAGATTTGAAACCTTGCACGATTTGACACACTTGCAAGACAAAAAAAGTTGTAAGTTTTTGTCAACATTTACCGAACTTCAATGCAGAAGCAGAAACTAACGGATCTTAAATCTTTTAAAATTGTCTTGATACAGTGCGTGTCATAAGGTTGGGACACCTACGTTTTTTAGCCATAATTTTGTTTGTAAAAGTCATATATAAACCATTTATTTATATGATACGTAGATGTTCATTAGCTACTGGGAGATATTAATTTCAGTGATTTTGGGCAACTATATTTTGTAATTTAAGCAAAAAACTGGAAATATGATAAAAAGTGAAAGTCGATGAACCTCATATGAAAGCAAAAATCTTTATTTTTCCGGTCAAAACAAACGTTTAAAATCTAAAATAAATAAAGTATCTCTTTCGTGATGGTGTAATTGCCCAAGCAGTCGAATGTCCATTGACAAATATATTGCAAGCTAATGTTACTGTGGGTTACAAGCGCTTTGTGAAATCCTCCTTGTGAATCCAGTATTTTGGAACAACTGTCAAGTAAAAAAATTTATTTAGTACCATTGACCAGGATATTCAGCAAGGCAAGAAATAGAATTACTCCAGAAACGCTGACCCATTGCCTGATTATAAGTGTTTATGGACCTTCCATTGAGATTACAACTCAAAACTTCCTAGACATAGTATCATAGATCTATGTAGTATGTAAGCTATTAAGAGATCTCGGCAGACTCGGAAGATTTGTTTGAGGATTTCCTTTATGATCCCTGTTCTTAGTTTATGAGAATGAGTTTTAATGTGTTTTGGCCATTAAATCTTTTTTCTCGAACAAACAAATTATTTGATTTCGACTTGGTTGCATCAAATTGACCCCATGAAACTCTGAAATCCTCCCGGATCACTGTCTGAAAGAAACACTATTTCCAAAAGGGGAGAATTCGCAACTTATGAGTTCGATGTCAAAGGTGTGGTTTAAAAACATAGTTCTAAGTTCTTAATCATCTTAGCCCACTAAAACTAAATGTATAGTGAGCACAGAAAGCATAGGGACACTCCATAATTTTGTAATAGCTCACGATTTAAAAATTTGGTTTTTAAGTTTTTACTTAATATTATTTAATTAGTGTATTAATATATTTTGGATTATTCTGGAAATTTTTGTTGGAACATTCTAGCTCATTAGTTTAGAATTTCACAAAACCTGATTTCGTGAAACCAAGAAACACAAAATTCATGTTCATAAATCATTGGAAAAATTGTTAAAAGTAACGTGAAATATGAAAAAAAATTGTTTAATAAAAAGTAATATTACCTTTATTCTCAATAACTTTAAAACATCTGTCATTCGTTTATTTTATTAAATTATTATTTTGTACTTTTCAGGTTCTTAGAGGAGCTCTAAGGGCGGTTTCCAGTTCAGATTTGGTCCGGGACTGCCTTCCATTGTTGTAAACCACTTTGGACAGCATTTCCCAAACGTTTTCAATAGAGCTCAAGGGGAACAGGGTAGATAATTCACAACTTTTAAATTTCTGGTTTCGAAAAATTCTTTCATAAGCTTGGAAGTGTGTATTTTAGCAATATTTATTCTGGAAAAGATTTTCTTTTGCAACCTGAGGTCGTGCCAGTAGTACTGGAGGCCCGTCAAGGATAAATTTCTTCTCTGAAAAAATAATATTATTATGTTGGAGATCATGGTTTTTACATTACACTCGTGCTTTTTAATCTTTAACATCTTTTCATAAGATAAAATGTTGAGTTTTTATGTTTAAAAACTTGTTTTGTTAAAATAGTTCGAATTATTGTTTTAATGTTTTTTGGCCCCGCCCCTTCCTCCATTGTTGTTTCGCGTTTCTTGGTGTGTGAATAAAGTTACCGCAATAGGTTATGAGCCCAGAGCTCCCCGAGCGTTAAGATATAGTTTTCTGAAGTCAGTTCTAACATTAGCAGTGCTGTTTTTTTAAATAACGTCAAATGGACTCGATGGGAATAAAGATAAAGCCGTTGAGGTGCACGAGTGATTGGCCGATATGGAAAAGGCGAATTCGAGACTATATCGATTATCATGAAGGTGCAATTGACGTTATCGATGGCAAGTTGCTGAAACCCGAACTAGCAGAAAACCCCACAGAAGAACAAAGAAAGGCTCACAAAGAAATCTCAGATAAGTTCAGAAAGGCTAACAGTTATGTCAAATCAGTTATAGCCAATGCTGTCTCAGAAGAAACCTACCAGAAAATCATGGATAGAGAGTCAGCAAGAGAAGTCTGGGAGGAGCTGAAAAGAAACTTCGAAGCATCAGCCAAAGACCAACTTTTCCAAATTTGCAGTGAGTTTTTTAGTTTTGGATGGATATCAAACGTAGATGTCTCAGGCCAAGTAGCTAAACTAAAAACACTGTGGAACGAGCTAAATAGTGGTCTTCAAGAAGCAGGAGAAAGGAAACTACCAGAGATGTTGCTCATATGCAAAGTGATGCATATACTGCCAAGCAGTTTCCAAATCTTCAAGTCAAGTTGGCTAATGCTAAGTGATGAAAAGAAATCATTAGATGAACTAGTTACTCAGCTGTGTGTGTTTGAAAGAGAGTTAAAGACAGATGTGACACACAGCTCAGCTCAGCAAGACATTCTAGTTGCCAACACCTCAAAGCAGAAACACATGTCTGAGAAGCCAAGAGCATTTAAGAAGAAGCAAGTCGGCAACTGTAATTACTGTCATGGAGCTGGTCATTGGGTAAAGCAGTGCAGCAAGTGGATCGCCGATGGAAGACCTGCAAAGAATTCTGCAACAGCATCATCCAGAACAAGTCATGGTGAAACATTGAATGCAGCATTGTGCTCATCAATCTTCGAGGCATCTACAGCAAATACTCATGATAAGTGGTTCATAGATAATGGAGCAACAAAACACATCACAAATAGTCCAGATAATTTTGAAACTTTCGAAAAGTTTGCAGTACCACAAACGGTACAAACTGCAGGAAAAGAGGTTCTTGCTGCTGTAGGTAAAGGTACAGTGAAAATTTTGGCCACAACAGGAAATAAGCAACAGGAACAAACCTTGTCAGATGTCTGGTATGTTCCTAGTTTGAGTAGAAATCTCTTCTCAGTTCTAGCTGCTCAAGACAAAAATTTACAGAGCAAGTTTCAGTCAACTGCTACAAAGTGTTGCTTAAGAATTCAGGGCAAAATAGTTATTCAAGGGACAAGACAGTTAAATGGTACCTTATACGAAGCGGGACTGATAGCAATAAGTCCTGAAACTCCAGCCGAGGTAAACCTAGTCAGTGAATGTTCACTACTTCAACTGTATCATGAACGATTTGGACACCAAGACAAACGTCATGTAAAAAGTCTTCTAAAGAGAGAATTGAACATCAATGTTCAGCTTGATACAGAGATATGTGAACCTTGCATCTATGGAAAGGCTCATAGATTAAAGTTTGGAAGAAGGAATGCCACCAGTAAACCAGGTGAACTCCTATCAGCAGACGTCTGTGGTCCTTTCAGTGGAGAATCGTTTAGCAGAAAACGATATTTTGTTGTCTTCAAAGATCATTTCAGTAAAATGAGATTCATCACATTCATCAGACAGAAATCTGAAGTCAAGCAAGCACTTCAGGAGGTTCTGGCTACAGCAAAGTGTCAAGGCCATAATGTGAAAGAATTTCTGAGTGACAATGGGGGTGAATTCGACAATGAAGAAGTTCGAAATATCCTTCGCAGTCATGGAATCACGCAAAGACTGACAGCACCGTACACACCTCAGCAAAACGGTGGTAGTGAACGTGAAATCCGCACAATAGTAGAAATGGCTCGCACTTTGAAGCATTCAAATTCAGAAGCTGAATTTCCAGTGGCCATGTGGGCAGAATTGTGTTACACAGCTGTCTACATTCTGAACCGAACAGGCAAGTCATCAATAGATGGTGTGACTCCATGGGAAGTTTGGACAGGTAAGAAACCTAGGATCAGTCATCTACGTATTGTTGGTTCTGCTTGTTATGCTCACATACCTGATCAACGACGACAAAAGATGGATAAGAAAGCGATTAAAGGCTATCTAGTAGGCTACGATGGTGATGAACGCTATCGAGTATGGCTCAAGGAACAGAGGAAAATGATTTTCTCAAGAGATGTTGTATTTCAAGAAAAGCCAAAAGAATGTGGAGAAACTGTTGAGTTACAGATGCCAACAAAGTCCACAACAGAACTTCACAGTGAATCCAATTCAGAAGGTGAAGATCAGCAGAGTCAAGGTAGTGAGGATGAAAACCAAGTTAGTACTGATGAAATTAGAAAACAATCAGTAGGTCATCAGCTCAGAGATAGATCAGCTTTACAGAAACCCAAGAAGTTTGATGATTATGTATTGCTAACACAAGTAGCAGAAGTATATGTACTAGACATAAAAGAACCAAACACATCAAGGCAAGACATTTTTTCGTCAGAGAAAAAGTCACAGAAGGCGAGGTGTGTGTCAAAAGAGTCTCATCAGAATTTCAGATTGCAGACATCTTGACAAAACCAGTTGGTGGAGTGAGGCTGAACATGCTGAAGGACAGAATGGGACTTAAATAGTAATTCGGATTTTAACAAAATGAGAAGGTGTTGAGTTTTTATGTTTAAAAACTTGTTTTGTTAAAATAGTTCGAATTATTGTTTTAATGTTTTTTGGCCCCGCCCCTTCCTCCATTGTTGTTTCGCGTTTCTTGGTGTGTGAATAAAGTTACCGCAATATAAAATACCACTAGATTTCGAATAACTTAACTGTACTTCTTTGAACAGATACTTAACAAATACTTAAATCTAATTTCTGATTTGATTTGTTAAGAATTTACCTGTTGAAGTCTCTTACAAGGATTTCCGTTGACGGATCCCAAATTTTTTTGGCTTCCCATGTTTCATACTTGTTCCATATTCCTCAAGTCTTGGATCGATTGAACTCTTTGCCAATATTTCTGAGCAAATAATTCGCTCGTCTTAAAACTCGTCTATGTCCATTTCCTTGCCAGACAATATAAAAGTTATTTATAAAATAGTAAGATTTTGAACTTCAAATGTTTTTTTACTTTCAATGGGTTTACATACCAGTGTTATTTGCATAAAATTATTTGTTGCATAACTAACGACAATTTCATATTTTATTGGTCTTAAAAACGCTTGTCCTCATGGCTCTTAGGCGGCCCCGAAATGCTATTTGCATATTTTACAGGTTCTAGTCATCCGAATTACTTAAGGATTTATAATTTTATAGGATGTTTTGAGACCAGTAAAATGACATAATACGTAAAATTGAATAATTTTGGACTTATATTTAAAAGAGTTTTCAGGAAATTTGGAGTGTCCCCGTGGTTTCATTGCGCACTTCATTTCGAAAGAAAAAATGATATTTGATGTTTTAAGTGAACTTAACTAATTTAAACGCGTTGACTTCGTATATCAACATATCATGAAGATATACAAATTTATTACTAGACTCATCATTTTCCGTTTTCGGAAAAAGTATCCTTTCCGGCCATTCTTGAAACCACATTCAGGATGGCCAACATATCCGTTTTCAGTGGTCTTTGTCCGTCCCATATCACGGCAGTTTTGCATAACTTTACTGCTGACCTGCAAATATTCGAATTGCTTTAAGGTCACTAGAAAACAACCAGTTAATATAGTAATTTGATGTTCTGAAGAAACGTTCATATTTTCACAAGTTTCCTTTAGCACTTATGCACGCATCCCGCCATTCAAAAGAAAATTTTCAACTTTGCTTTGAAGAATCATTAAAAATCTCAATTCACTTCCATTGTAATTGACCCCCAACTTTCCAGAAAGCAGCAGATTCAATCTTTGTAAAATAGTCTGAAACCACATTTTAGGATAGGGACTTTTGGCAAATTTAAAGCTTGAATGAGATTTCATTCATTTCATCTTGAGAAAATGTTTGAAATAAACTGAATTATCTGGAGCAGATATGCCAACAACTTTTAAACTTGTCTCACATGCCCTGTAGCACACAATTGAATTCATTGGATTTCAGTTTCAGGGATAGCAAATTAAGATACTAAATTTCTTTCCTATTTTTATTATTATAGCCTTTAGTATTTATCATGCAAAAGTAATAAGTACATTTATAATCTGATTATGACTTCAACATTATTATACAAAATGGCTGCCATTGAATTTTTCAGAATTTTGAGAAAACTCTACATGATAGAGAAAATGGGCAAAATTTTTAAAATCAGGAAATCAAAATCTTTCATGAAAGTGTTGTTGGCCAAACATCAAAAATCATGCACACTAGTGTAACTGACTAAATCCCCAGCCAAAAATTATACTCTCATCACTAAAAATTATACTCCCACAAATTCAAATGCTGCCATTGTGAGAGGCAAAGTTCAGGGAAGCAGGGAAAGTCCCCCACACTAACGAGAAGCAATAATAGCTCGTAAGACCTTCAGGGGGCTGATTTGTCCTCTTAGAAAAATCTGAAATAGCATCTCTAGAAATGTCTCTAATCATCTGACCATTGAAGACATATATAGTAAAAGCATGTTTATTAATGTCTTCAGCTTAGATATATTGGACACATTAGGTGATATCCAAATCTGAAATGTGGTTTGGGTTAATATAGATATGCAGTCACTACTCCTTGGTTTTTTAATAACTTCCTGGTCTGGGTGAAATGTCTAAAACAACCTATCAAAGTTGCTTAATCTCAATGTAAGAAATTTCTTTTCAAACTTATCCAAATTCTTTGCAAGCCATCAGCCATGGTTCACAGAATTTATGTAAAAAAAATATCATGTCATTCTATCCCAAAAAAAAAACTGTTTTAAATCATGCACAGTTTGTGCATAACATCCTAAGTTCTAAACTTAAAAATTTAAAGTTTGCATACTGAATGCACAATGATACATAATAACTCATTAAATATAGAAAACAGTAACAATACAAAAACTGTAAAAGTATCAAAATGAGAATAAAGTAGATGTTATAAACATTTTTCCATGAAAACCATATACCTTGATGAATAAATTCTTGGTAACAAAAGTCTTTTGTTCTGTGACTAAATGACAAACACATTTAAAGATAATTAACAAACGCCAATCAACAATTATAAGAAAATGGACTGCAATGGTGGCAAGAGTCATTTAGATTACAAGCAATGTTATGACCATGTGCTGCATGTGTTAAAGCTGCCTGTCTATAGGCCATCATCCTATAATCCAGCTGTGTTTGGAGGTTCAGCTGATGATGATCCAATAAGTTTGGTTCACCTTTAACTAATTGTGAATTTAGCATAAGTGGTTCTTTGAGTCCTCCAAGAGCAAGCACTTGCTGTTGTTGAGTAACAAATTGGAGAGGTGCATTTAGTTTCAGTTCTAAAGGCAGCATTTCTTGCTTTAAAGGTAAAGCTTGATGAGACTGGGCATGTACCAGTTGCTGGACAATGTGTTGCTGTTGTTGGGGTTGATGTAATTGTGTTAACTGAGGATGTTGTAACTGTTGCTGTACCTGATGTATAACATGTTGCTGAGTTTGCATTAATTGTAAGGGCTGAACTTGCTGCACCAATTGTATGTTATTAGGCTGGTTAGATTGATGAAGATGCTGAGGTTTTGGTTGCTGTAAAAGGGCATGTTCTGGTGCTGATATGTCTCCTGATTCAATCTTATCATCTCTCTTTTTCTTCTGTCTTCTCTTGGGAGCTTTTGGTTCACTTGCTCGTCTTAAGGCAGTTCTTTCCCTATGCTTCTTTAATCTAAGCTCTCTTTGCTCTTTAGTTTCCTCAAGTTTATTAAGTACCGCCTTTTCTTTTTGCCTCTGAAGTCTATGTTCTCTTTGCTCAGGAGTTTCTTGAGCTCTTCTCAAGGCTGTTCTTTGACGATGATTTTCAAGTCTGACTTCTCTTTCTTCAGGTGACTCCATCAATTTTCTCTGTATAGCCCTTTCCTTTTGCTTTGATAGTCTCTTTTGCCTTTGCTCCATAGTTTCCATGGCCCTCCTTTGTGCAGTACGTTCTCTATGTTTTTGCAGCCGTTTTGCTCTTTCTTCCATTGTCTCTTGCATTCTCCTGAGAGCTGTCCTTTCTCGATGCTTTCTCAATCTCTCTTCCCTTTCTTCTTTACTTTCCATTGCTCTTTTCTGAGCTGTCCTCTCCCTGTGCTTTTGGAGTCTTAATTGTTTCTCTTCCTCACTTTCTCTGCTTTTTGAAGAAAACGTGATTCTTAGGAATGTCTAACAACTAACTTTGTTATAAGAACAATGCCTCTAGTGTGCATGTTTATCAAACAAACAGAAGTCAAACCGCTTCATTTGATGTCCCGAGTTTTTGTGGATACTTGGGCGTCCAACGTTTTAGGAGAACATGTCCATAAGAATAACTTAGCCGGAATACAAGCTTTTTAGGAAATTAAACGATTCTATTATCTAATTAAGGAAAAGGTAATCGTTTAAAAATTAACTCGATACAAAAAATAGTGTAAACAAACGGCTTCACACCTCCCTATCAGAACAACGATGTAACATTGTGCTGCTGTTCACCGTTCGGTGTACTAATGTTAGTGCGCCAAGCAGCCCCGAGCGCTTGTGTGTGTGATTCGACTGTAAACGTATCGTTGCGCGCATGTCTCAAAATCTGTTAACAAAGTAACAATGTCTCTATTGATTTATGATTTTCGCGCCAGTCCGTGCAAATCATCGTTTTCTTTTAACAATTCTTAATCCAATCGGTAAAATATCCATGAATTAAATTCAGAGCTTGGGATGTGTCTAGAAAATGATTTTAAAATTCACTACCAATAGCTTTTATAGGATTATATTTTGAAGTTAACTTACGGTCCAAATTAGCAGAATAAACTTAATTGAAACAGAGAAATATGACCACCTATTTTCCCATTTACTTGCTTTTGTAACTTTTGAATAGTTATTTGTTAGCATAGCAACAATAATTTCGATTGATAACCATTCCAAAACTCCTAAATAAAATGAGAATAGCAAAACAAATTGCCTGGAAGAAGAGTGCATTTTAATAACAGAACTTTGATGAAATTGTTTTTTTTTGCTTGAATAATTTTTCACTTAGTATTCACGAGGGCAATAGAAAGAGGGCTGGAGGAATATCAGACATAAATAAATATTCATGAACGATTCAGATCGGGAGGCGTGGTTTAGAAATATCTCGTAGTTTAAGGGACATTCAAAAGTTTTTTATCGTAATTGTAAAGTTATTTCAAAAGCAAAAAAAGTACGTTTAGAAACTTACGTAAACTGGCTATCCATCACAAGACCACGGCTTAACCCGATAGCCAGCTGAGTGTGAATTAGAGACCTGAATCCGACTCGGGCTGCAACCAGATTTAGTAGGCCCTACCAGGTGTGACTGTCCGGCCCGTTTGAATCACGTATCCCAAAGAAAATCTCACTAATATAACAGAAAATGTTCAAACTAAACTTATAGTATGATATGCAAAAATATATTTAATAGAACTATTAAACTTTATTATTACAATGCAAAAATAGAAGTGGATATTGTTTCTTGAGCTAAATTGGCTCTCCTGGTCATTATAGATGTATCATGCATCACTGAATTTTCTCTTGCTGGCACAGTTTGTTATCGGAATTGCAAAAATTTTCCGCGCCAGTCGAGAGAGCATCACCACCCTTGTGATTTCCACAACTACAGCAGAAAATCCAATTTGCCAAGGCCATACAGCTCTATAATAAAACAACAAAACACATATTTATCGATTCTCCTCTGCATGCGTTCTGTTCTTTTGTCAGCGATATCCGTCATATCAAATAATTTTATTAATTTGGCAGGATGCTGACTGGTGCTCGCTGATTTTTTTTTGTTATTAGAGTAAAATATTCTTTTTCTACATATGCTTTGGATGTGCCAATCGAATAATTTGCTGGTTAAGGAAAACCTATTTGTCGATAGAAAGCACAATTTGATATCAAAACCCAACCCTAGAAACGAAAATAATTCCAAAAATTAATTTTCAAAAAAATCTTATTCGTCGAGGTTTCCTCAAAGCATACAGATCTTACTGTGAAATTCCTCAGTTGGAATCTCAGGCTCTGATTATAATACAATGAATAAACATATCTGTTGACATTCAATTCCTTTTAAAATGCTATAGAATATATACTATATACTACCCCGAAGAGGTGCCTGAGAGAAACACTGAGCAAAATGCATCCGTTCTTGTCCCTGTTCATGTTTCCCTACCAAAGCAGGGAAATGTGAAAAGCGCCGAGAATCTAGACAAAAGGCAATCGTGCCAAAATCGGCACTCGCAGTGATTATCGTTGGCACGAAGACGACCAAAAACATTACCAAGCAATTTTTAAAACAAGACAAACTAAACAGATTAAGTAAATTGTCAAGCAATAATTTCGCGTGGGCTATGTATGGTTAATGTGCGGAATTTCGGCTGGGCTACCCCTCACGATCCCCTTGTAGAAACTGCGGTCAAATATGACAGGTTCCTATCGGTCTGCTTATGTGGGCCCAAATTTTTGGACCCAGTGAGCCCCTTTTAAGCCTCGCTTATTTGTATTTGCTAGGTTGTATATTAGACGTTACCTATTTGGTTGATCTTGATTTAGTTAAATGCAGTAGCTCTTTCGAGCATTAATGTATGTGTTTAATTACTTACTAATTGTGTTGCTAAATTAAGAAAATAAGAGATTGTTAACGCCGAATGACTTAAAAGTGGGGATTAGATCTGATAGCCAGACTGCATGATAAAGTAATAGTTCGCTGTTTTAACGAAAATAGCTAACCTTAAGGCACCCCTTAGCTACCAAGCCAGTTAGCGGCAGCGGGCTGGACACTCTAGGCACCACTTGGCTGGAGAGCCGGCTGAAATCGCGAACAAGATTTTGTTTCATGTTACGATGTTCATTTTTTAAAATAAAAATGTTTTATCACTGTAAAAAAAATGAAACAAAACGGGTTGTGAATTTAAATCTTGTTGAAATAAATAAATGTAATGTAAATTCGTCGTATACTAGATAAGTATACTTATTATTGTTATTGTAGTTATACTAGTATAGTTATTATTGGCATTTGTTGAAGTAAAAAAATTGTATTTACGAACATCAAAAAAATGTTTATTTTCCTCAATCCGGATTGACTGCCAGTGCAGGAAAGAGACTATTCTCTTTGATGGCAGAATTTTTTCATCATTTCGTTCGAACGTGATGATATTTATGAAGCTAGCGAAAAAAAAACTTAGTTTTGTAACAAACTCTTTTGTTGGCATCTTTTTTTTTTATTAACAATGGTAATGGCTGAGTCAGCTTCTCTAAGTGCGTGGCCAAAAAAGTATCGGTATCGGTGATTCCGATGGTTTTTAAAAGTATCGTTAACAACCTTGACAGAGCTAAAGACCATTAACTCTGAGCCGAAATTTGAGGTGAGACTATTTTAATTAACAACGCTGGATAAAGGTATTGAGCGCCAGTCACTTCAAACATCCGTGGTCCATAAACAGAAAACTTGAATAATTTTACAAACAAAGACAATGTAATAAATCTCTTTAACGGATTGAGAGTACCTATGACACGAAATAATGATTAATGAACTCTATAACACAGCTTTAGTTTTGTAAATTATTAAGCCTTATTTGTGACGCATTTGAAGTATAATTATTGTAAATTAAAATTAAAACATTTTTTTAAATTAAATCCACATCAATTTTGTCTTTTTACCCGGCGGTTGTTTTGGATCGCTCGAGAGCTATTTTTGAAAAAAGAATAGATTTGACACTGATTTGATTTGAGTGCTAGTTGAAGGGTTGCGTCAAAATGTGCGTTTTTAATTTAGCGTTAAATTTGTTGTGTCTCGATTGACTACCATGAAATCAAATTTTCTCTTTGACTTACTTGCTCAATCTATTATGTTTTCGTATATTTCTTTTTTGTCTTTGGCCCAATATATAGTTTTTTGCAGATTGTTTGAAATTGCCTTATTTGCTGGATTAAACAAAATGGAGTTGCAGTCCTGCATGAAGGCAGTGATTTCAGCCATAAATCAATATAAAAACAATACAAATGATGATGCCCTACATTCATGTCTTTTGAGGCAATTAGATGTAAGTTTCTTCTGTAACAAATCAGGCATATAGATGATTTAACTTATTTGAATTATTTGAAGGTTTTGATAGGAAGTACATCAAAGAAATATCTTGCCAGTTTCAGTTCTGGGGAGCTTCTTCTAAACCAATGCTTGGCAGCAGTGATCAGTATTATGAGTGACATTCATGTAAAGTTCTTACTTGCCCAGAAGATCCTTGCACTTTTCAACAACTTAGGTTAGTGGTCCAAATATGATTCAGATTTAATGTCAGTTAAAGATAAATCAGTGTACAATATAAATTTCAGCAAATTCTAATGCTGTGTGCAATATTCTCCAAAATTCATTTGACTTGTTTGGAAATCTACTGGATTATTTCAAATTGTGCTCAAACCAGCCGCATGATTTGAATATGCACCTCGTGAGAATTTTAATAACACATTATTCGAAAAGACAAATGTTAAATATGCCACTAACTTATATTTTGATCAGTTTATCAAAGTGCTTCAAAAAGTTACATACAAAAAGCAGGTTGAAATTCCATTAAGCAAAATTGAAGAACTTCTGAATTACCTCTTAGTTCATTTGTAAGACTTCTGATTTATGAAATATTCTATCACTATACTTTTCTTGAGACAAACAGATTTACTCTTGCATTATAGGGAATGTCAGGATGATGGGACAAAATATCGTCTCGGTCTCCTTTCAAACTTAACGTTCAAAACTCCAGTGATTCAATCTTTTATCAAGTCAAAGGTTATAATTTTGTTTTTTTTATAAAACTGTAACTATAGGTTTAATTGGTTCTTGAATTACATATTTGATATTTTCAGGGGAATTTAAAATCTATTTTGAAAAGATTGATGAGTTACATGAGTAACCCAAACAACAAAATTCAAATTTTTGCTATCTCTATACTCAGTAATCTCTGTTTGCATGATGAAGTTGGAAATAAGGTAAAAGCAAATGTTAATGATAAGTAGTGATATAATCTATATTGGGACATGCTTTGTTGCTAGTTGGGTTGAAATATGACATAATAAAGAATGCTTACAGGAATACCACTCTCTGAGTCAACTTGCACGTCTTGCTGCTATCTTTCTAATATTTGACCAGCTGATATCTTTGAACAGATTTTTGCAGGTCAAAACTTATCCCAAATGTTTCACTTTCTCTTCAATGTCATATACATCAGCAAGTCTGGTACAACCCAAAGGCACGCAACAGATCTCTTTGTAAATATAACCAGCAACCAACGAATATGTGATCAACTTATAGAGTTAGTCTTACATGTGAATTATTTGAATTTCTGAGATGAGCTTGGTTAAAGTCAAGTTTATTTCATGTGCTTATTTATACTACTTATATACATATTACTTATAAATATAAATTTATACATATTTGTAATATTTATTGTGTGCTCTATACCATTTCAGAGTAAAAATTAATAAAAAGATAGCTAAATTTTAGTTTTATTAAGGTATTCACACCTGTCTCAATGTCTACAACTTGTCATTTCAAATATTCTATCTCCAACACTCCAGAGTCATAGAGCGGTTTGTACTATTTGTTTGCGTGCTCTAAATGAAAAGTGAATGAAAAATCCCCAGAAATATGATTATTAACAGTCCTAATCTAGAAACCATGTTACAGGTTATCGAGCTTTTGTTGAGTTTTTCATCTGTGCCAAAGCTGAGGAGCCACATTTCCAATCTCCTATTTAATCATCCCACTTGCCAGGATCCTACAATTACCTTGGACTCCATCTTGGCACATAAGCAAAATTGCTTTTTTTTCAGCCTGATAGCAACTGTTGTGGAAGATAGCAGTGTTTCCATTCTTTGCCTTGATTTGATTTTGTCCCTTTGCTCTGTGAGTTCATGTTAACTTAAGCAGTTGTCATAATGTAACATTGACTTGCATTTATGTTATCCAGTGTAAGTCAAGCAGGCAAAACATAAAAACAATATTCTTAAAAATTCTGTGACAAGTTTCATGTTGGAATTATTTAATTATTAACAAAATATTTGCAAGCACAAGATATTTGAGGGCCTCTCTAATAATTGTAATTTTCTAAAACTGCAATCTGATATTACTGTTATTTCAATAAATATATAATTTTGTAGCAATGCAAAAGTCATTTTAGTGTTTTTGAGTTGTAGTTACTAAATGTTAAATGTTTTTTTAATGAACAGGAAAATTCTGAAATACTTAAAAAGAATGGAAGATTAGACATATTAGTGCCTGCGCTTGCAAGGATTCTTTTCTTGAGCCGATCATCTGATGATTGCAGCAAAACTTTGAAACTCTTGAGAGCCACACAAATCCTAAAGAATATCCTTTTGTAGTAAAATAAGTAAAGATATGCTCCCATTCAGTTCTTGATGTCAAGCATAATTCATTATGAGACATGCTTTGGTGGCTTTGTAGTTTTTATGATGTTAATGATGTGTGGTAATAATTTTATTTGACATTCAGTTATATCCTTGACTTTGTTTCCACCCCTAAGCTATGTGACAGATAATATCAGGAATTATCTAGACATTGGGATATGCTTGGATCTCATACATAACCACATTGATTGCTATGATGATGTGTTTCTTGGCTCAACATTGCATAGTGTGAAGATCAATAAAAATGATGTGAATTTACACTCATTGCTGAAACACTCAGAATTAAATCAGGAAGATAACAATTCTTATGGGTTTGTTTGGCATAAAATATTATATACTATGAAATTTTACTAATTATATTTTCATTCAACAACAGGAAGCCATGCCATGAGCTGGTTCTCCAGCTTGTAGATTTTTTAACATTGTACCACTTTGAGGATGACAGAGTTAAAGACATTCTTGAGGTTGAAATCATCCATTGAGCCAGTTGATTTATGATTTCTCATAAATTCCAAAATTTAACATTTAGGATTCAAGATTTATGCCTCTTGTTGTCAACGGATTGGCATCATTAAATAAAGAACACGTTCTCATTTCTGTGAAGATTCTTCGTTTTATAGAAATTGAAAACTGTTCCTTTCATATGTGAGTTCTCTTGACTTGCTTATATCCTTCACATGATATCATCCACTATTTTGTAGACTTATAGATTCTATGCTGAAAAGTAATTGGCAGCGGCACAGTACAGGATGTAGAGCTAGAAATAGACTTCCCAATAATTTATTTCCTATCGAGACTTGTTCTGCTTCACATTCTGATCCATCTGCTGAAGCTTTCATCCAGTCAATCCCTCCAAATCCAGATATTAATGAGATGATAGTCAGCTTGATAGAAAGAGTCAGGTGTAATGCAGAAGTATGAAGTGACATCAAAATTGTTTTTAGTGTAAATAATTTAAATATCAATTTAAAATGTTTCATTTGTTCCAGATCAAAGACTTGAAAACATCAGAAATTATGAGCATCTATGAATTCAAGCTACAGGACTTACAGGTTCGTTAATCTTAGTTTGGCTTGTTTCATGTTTTCATGTACACAGATAAATAAAAACAGAGTAAGGAAAAGATACTTCAAGGCCTGCTAGATGCCAGGAGTGAAACGATCAATCAGTCTGAAAAGGTTCTTTCTGAACTCAAATTAAGATTGGCCCAACATGAAGCTGAGGTGTGCTGAAAAACAGTTTTATAAACTTGCTGTGATAAATGACCTAATCTAATAAATTCAATCAAGGCTCAAAACCTAAGACTTTTGGTGCTAGATTCCGAAAAACGTAAAGACGAATTAAACGACAAAGTTAGTAAGCAGACTGTTAAGATTGAATCCTTGCAAGTGAAGCATGATGCAGTTCAGCAAGAGAACAGCCGGTGAGATTCATGCTTAGATGTGAATTATTTTTACTACCTTCCCCTAAAATTCTTGTTTTTATGTATTTACAGATTGTCTGAAATTGAAAAGAACTTTAAAGCCCTGAGCTTAAATTACTCCAGCATGTCACAAAAGTAACGAATTTTACTAGAAAACCCCATTTCACATTTTATAAATGACAAGCCATAATAACATACCAAACTCAAAGGATGGTGTGTAATGACCAATCATTGCTATTCAATGTTGCAAATGAAACATTGTAACACTAATCTTTATTCATTATGCAGCTGCTGTTTTGCCATCGCGGTGCTTTTTGCATTAGTTTCCCCTGTTGATAGGATGACAGTTTAGTCCACTAGAGTGCACATCCATGTAATCCAATGCCACCAGCCATGTTTCAAATGTACCATTACAACCATTGCTGGCTAATTAGTAGAATGCTCCGAATTTTCTAGTAACTACTAACCCTTTCTCTGCTGAATCAATATGTTAGCCTAATTCACCAGATCACCTTAGCATACATTTTATTGGAAACATTAACTTAACAGACTAGAATCATGCCAAAGGTCACTAGAAAGCCTGAAACAGGACCACCAGGCATTGTCAGAGATGGACGAAATGCTTAAAAAACGGCATGAGACACTAAGGGATCAACATGAGGCGTTAGTGACATAATGTCCCAATCCAATCATGTTATAAAGTCTCTAACTTAATGATTTTACTAGACTTGCCTCCAAACTGGCTTCAGTAGAAGATGAGAAATCCTTCCTTTCTTTAGAGTTGAAAGAGAGTAGCCAACAAATAACAGGTTGATACTATGTGCACAAAGATGCAGCAGTTGAACACCCATTCATAAACTTATTATTTATGCAGATCTCACAAGATCATTGGCTTGTTGTGATGATGAATTGAAAAAGAAGTCCACAGAGTGTGAGGAGCTAGAATCATCCATGGAAAAGTTGCAAACAGAGCTGTCAAGGAATGTGCAATCAAATAGGGATTTGCATCACCAGGTGTGTATTTGACTATCAGATAAATATTTTCACTTACAAACTTATAAAACTGATACATTTAAGTTATACGAGCTAATTTTGTTATTAGGTATCATCCATGGAGCTTCTATGTCATCAGCGTGAAGTTGCTATCAAAGAGAAAGATAGCTTAATACAACAATATAGGAAAGAGTTAGATAATTATGTTCAGGCAGCTGCATTGTTCCACAAGTTGACATCAGGAGCTAATAAATCAGAGACAGGCTCTTGAAATATATTTGCAGAAATTGTTTTTATTTTTGCTATGAGCATGTTTATGGTTATTCATTTCATTCTGTTATAAACAATAGGAAACAAAGAGTGACAAATTATGTCTATTTACAAAATTCACAAAAATCTATCAGTAAAAACCCAGTATTTTGCAAATCGATAAGGCAGTGAAATAGAGGACATAGAAAATGTTGCCATCTGAAATTTCAATAAAGCTGTAATAGAATCCAATCAACTGATGACATGCCACAAAAACGTGAAGCTAAAAATTAAGATTGATCCAAATCACTTGTACAAATACGAGTGGAGCATCTCGCAATTTGTCACGAAGTAACTCTTGCCAGCCTATGCGCATTGGGAAACATCAACATTAATTTTGATTTTTAATTCCTCGTCTTAGTGCGTGTTGAAACGCTGCAGTTGTTTGGAGTGCCAAGTAGTGAAGAATCCCTCAGCCTTTTCATTACCCTGAACTGAGTGACACTTCTGGCTAATGTTGACTGTGATGGCCGTCGAAAAATCAACATCGAAAGCGAAAAGCAAAAAAAATCCTAGTGGTAGACAATCAGGTTTTGGGAGGAAGATATAGCACTTACTACAAATGAACCCATTGTAATACCATGGAATGTACAAAGGGTGTAAAAAACAAAAATGGAACGAATCGATCCTAGAAATGTTGGAGATACCTAGTTTACCAAAAGCCCAGTTCAGCTTTGGAGCAAAATAAACATCAGTGACAGTGAAACTTCAAAACACTAACTGACTTATTAAATGCTATTCAAACACCTTATGAAGTTCAATGAACCCAACAGGGGTGTAAGACCTAGCATCTGGAGTTTGAATCACAGTGCTCAAATGATCTACTTTCCTGGTTGCCTTCTGCATCGGCAATGCCATAATGATGTCGAATATGAAAATATTTGGCATGGGACATGCTGAGAAAGCAATTTGCTTGGGAGCTGGTAATTATTGGAATAGGAGACCTTGTTTTCTCCTCAGGGGGTTTGAATAAAATATGTGAACTAACTGATTGATCAATATGACTAATTGAAAGATCAGGAATTACAGAGTTTAATTCAGATTTTGAGATTGGAATGGCCAGAGGCAAAAACTGAGAATCCAAATTTGTGGATCTAGAGAAAGCTGGAGTAATAACTGTGGAATTGATTGTTGTGGTGCAACAAGATGAGGAAATCTTGCTAGTTTCATTAGTATCATTTTGATCTCCCAATTCTTGTGCACTTTTGTCTTTTAAAATGTTGGCCATTGCATTGTATGACAAAATTCCACAACTGAAGCTTGAAGACATGTGTGAGTTTTCGTCGTTGACTGAACATGGAATTGGATTAATCCTTGGAAAAAACCAGGGGTTTGCAGATGTTGAAGAGGGTATGCAGTTTAGGAACCAATTATTTCTTTGCCTTAATCTCAGTAGCTGCTTCCTGTAAACACTTTCTACTCTGCTCAAACTTTTTGTTAAAATGTCACTAGCAGGCACATGATGCTCCATACCCTGAAATGTGAATTCAAATATTTTAATAACATTTAACCTGATTAAAAATGCATATAAACCTCATAAACATCTGGAGCTGAAAGATAGGAAGACAGTGAAGCACATTCTTGTGGCTCTCTGCCTTTAGACGTTGGATGACAGGACTGGGGCAAAGGTGAGGTATCACTAGACTTTGGAAAGTGTGGAGTTGGAAGGGAAGAGACCATGGATATTCTGTTATTGAATTTGTTGGAGGAGCAATTGATTCTTTGGTGATGAAGGACTCCATTGTCACAAAATTGGGAGGAAGAGATAGCTTTTAAGTAATAAACCATGCAATATAAATGATAGAAAATTATTCTAAATAGATTTTATATTGCAAAATATATTTATTTTTGAACTTATTCTTAATCATCATTGCCTCAATTCAATGATGTTTAGATGACAAAAGCTCTCATTCCTCTTGCCACATCTCACTCAAAACTCGAATATCTCCATCATCAAACATGCCATTAATGATTGCCGTTAAATTAACTTAACCTACATGTGTCTTAAATCAAGTCAATTGGGATACCAAACCACATTATGATTTTAACCTTAAATGTTTATACATTATCATACTTCTTCCATCTCCCATTAAAGCATAAAAATTAGACACTCCAAAATAGGTAATAGGTTTTATTTAGGGTCTCTTATTTTTAAACATGAAATAATCTGTATATTTTTATTGCTTCATTGTAGAAAATCATGTTAAATGAGGCAAGTTAGTTTTAGGCACACATTTATTACTGATATTGCATTAGATTAATATTTAGATTAAAATCAATATATTCTTGTTAATATCTTATCTAGGCCTTATGTTATGAGCAATTCATAAAATCCTGTCAGGCTTATTTTCAAAGAAACATGGAAATTGTAATAATCTAAAATTCCATAGCATGTAACTTTTGATGAAGGCATTCAAATAGCAAACTGCTTTTCACATTAAACCAACCATCTCTTATGGAACTTTATAAAGTTGTTAAATGTATCTCAAATTTGTAATCTACAAACAGCATGTTTTATTATGATTGCTATTCCTTTCCTAAATATTTTCTGTTTATTTTATATCATATTTTATATTTATGTTTTTTATATTTAGATACAACTAAAGTGTCTGTCATAAAAATCTGCTTCTCCAAAGGTGTCTACATATTGGAAACTGGCTTAAATTCAATTTCGACTATTTTAATTCCAATTGAAAGCATTCTCCCCTGGAATCTTCACTAAGAATTCTGTTCTGATGATGACATTTTTGGGGTCTTCCTGAATAACCTCAAAAACAAACTGACTCCATCATGTTGAAGCAACTCCTCTCTTGAAATGATGTCTAATTGTTTGTAGCATATTCAGGATGCAACAATGCAACAGCCATTGGTAGATATCTTCATACCTGTTTAGCCACGCATAAAAAAAGCTGAGGAGACTATTCCCCATGGGAAGGCCTTTGGCTAAAAGTGGTAGCTTGTCACTTCTCCTTTGCACCAAATTTATTATTTTAATTTTAACAATTAAAGTATAATGTTTCAGAACTTGTACTCCAACCAATTTAAATCCATGTTTATTACTGGCTATGGCTTATTTAGAACAAGGGATGCTTACCATTTATACAGTACTCATCCCCAGATAAGCCATCTGATGTTTCAAGATGGGTCGTGAACTTATAATTGCTTTTACCTACACTTGCATTACTTGCTATCATTGCTAACATTTCATCTCATGCAGAAAGCAAAAATATCTATTTAGACAATCTATATAACAAATATTTTTTGGCTATTTCAAAATATTTTTAAAATTCAAATACTTTTCAATAATCAAAATTATGAGGCCTCTGTAGAAATCTAAAACACACAGTAAAAAATACAATAATTAGTGTTTATCACTACAAAAGTAGTTACATTCCAAAAAAATAACAAAGCAATGTGCAATATAATCAAAAACAGCAAAGCAATGTAATCAAAATACCATTAATCACAGGATCAATTCCTCTTGTTTTAGCATCATGAGCCACCACCTTTTCAAATAAGGCCAAACACTCTTCAACTGAAATAAAATATTACAAATTTAATTGGTACCCAAATAATCACTTGAAATCACCTGAAGAGCTTTTCTAATTTCTTAGAAATTATCTATCAAATGTGAAGTTATGAAACACACCTGAAGGAATATCATCATTTTTGGTAGATGTGAGACCATTTCTATCTTCATCCTTCACACTCTCGAAGACATTAATAAAGTTCGTATCAAGTTCATATTTATACTTCTCCAAAACATCTATTTGTGTTCTTGTAGCTTGAGCAAAAAATTCTATATTGTCTCTTCCAAAGACAGTCGAAGTAGCAAAGTTTTCAATCAGTATTTGGAGCACATTAGAAGCCAAATTGACCATATTTGGGTTATCTGCACAGGTGTGGAACAAACTCCCAGCGACACTTTTTGCCACAGACTCACTGGACATGCTGTTAAATTCTGAATGATGAGACATCCGAAACCATGTCCCAAACAACATGGATGCTAACTCCTGCGAAACCTTAGGAAGATTTCTGATGATCCTAAAGTAAGATTTTATTTAAATTAGTAAGTGGGATGTTTTTAATTAAGTTTGATCAGAATCTTACTTATTGATGACATCGAATTGATGGATAGGTTCCTTTATCTTTAGAACATTTAACAAATCATTTTCTGCTTCAGGGCCAAAAACACCACCAGGAATTTTCAATAAGAATTTCTGAAAAAACATTACAATTACAATTTTTTTGATTAAGTTGTGCAAAATTAATTCTATTTAAACTGCAGGATTTGCTAAGTTTTAGCTAAGGCTAAGGTCACTCAGTCTTCAATTTATAAGAACTTCCAGAGACAAAGTAGTTGAAAATTGGACACATTTGTCAATAGTTTCAAAAAATAATACAAAGAATAATCCTAACCAGAGACAAACAGATATCTATAGAATATATTGAACTATATGTACCAGCTTTGATGTAATAGCCAATTATGCATTTAGGTGAAGTTTTTGACATTCAATTTGTCTTATTACATTTGATAGCACACTGATCAAATAGTAGCTTTCACTCTTGACTTTTACATGTAGGACTGCATTTAGATATATTTTTTTATGGGTGGGGGAAGAGGGGAGGATTCGGACTTTTATTTTCATCTTTTCCAAAGCAATGAATATATTTTAAAGATTAAGCCGAGATGAATATTTTGTGAGAATTAATATAAGACTGGGATTAAATCAAAATTGCCGGTCCAACCAGGAACCCCATACAACAATTTTCAAAAATGTTAAACCATAATTTATGTAAGACATTTATGAATTGTATCTCTTTTCTTTTAATTGGCCCATAAATTCTATTTTTTAATGAATCCAGGAAATGTCTTAGATCTTTTTTATCCAGGCCTTCTCCAAAGACATTTTCAGCTCTTGAACAATGAATTGCTTGCCATTAGAATATATATTTCCAGTATGCAGTAACCTACACTTTTTATGATGTGGTTCAAATCTGATGAGCAAGACGGCTGCTTGAGCACATCTGAATTCCTTCAGTGAAGAAAAGCTTTAGTCAGTCTTGATGAGTGTAGAGGGACATAGTCATGCTGGAATACTACTCTTTTTTTGACAATATTTGGCAAATTCTGCTTCCCTTGTAACTAATGATCAACCAAGGAGCCTGTCCCTGGCTAATTTATGCCAGGGAACCAAGTAAATTATTAAACTACGTATAAATGATGTTTAGTCTTTGTGTAAGTTATTCTGGAAATAAAAAAAGGCAAACTTGAGAAGAAACACAAGAGGAAATGGAAGTCAATACTACGGTTGAGCCACCTCCAAAATTACTTTAAAAAATGTTTCTTTGGTCCTTTTGAAGCCATCTGGACCATCCAAATTTAATTTAAAACACAACATCTCTTTTGCCCAGTTTAGTTGGATTTTCTGAGCCATCTTAAGGTGGTTTATGCTGACTGTGATGGCTCACATTTGATGTAAAAAATTTTTCCCTGAAAATATAAGATCTGAACCTTCCAAACAGTTCCATTTAAAAAATTTATTTGCAAAGTTTGATAAAAATATGTAGAGGCTGCTCTTCAGATTTGGAAAGGTTGTCTAATAACACCAATTGCCCAATAATTTTGTTCCATAATACATAAACCATATTTTAGTTGTTCTTAGCTCTTGATTTAAACTACAAAATCTTTTGTCAGAAAATCCAATTAAAATTCAAATTTAATTGCCAAATTTTATTGAATACTAAGTTAATAACTTTTTTGTGAATGCTGTAAATGGCATTTTTATGAACACTACAATTTCAAAAACTATACAATTTTACACTATAATTTAAGAGATAATAAGTGTGTGACTCTTGATCCTGGGCCAAATTTATGAATGGGACCGCATACACAGCTTTTGACATTAATAAAGATTTAAAAAAAACTACTTTTCTTTTTTTTTTTTTAAATTATTCTCATTGTGGCTGCTCTTCCAATTTATTTTTAAGTATTTTTCAAGAAATATTAATAAAATAAAATTGGTGAGCATCCTTTGAGTTTCATCAATTTCTTAAAAAGCTGAACTATAGGGACCATTAAATCTAATATGTTATAGAAACCAGTTATAGTGAACCAGAGGATTGGTTTTATTCTTTTTTTCAAACACAAGAATCACCTCTGATATCTCAATCTCTTCTTGAGCTACAATATATTTCAGATAAGTAATAACATCCATTCCATAGAACAAGCATTTACAAGAGCCAATCATAGCCACCTTGATAGACATGGATGGCTAATTAAAAAAATATTAACAACATATTATTTACAAAGTTTAATGGAAATAAAATAATATATAGAGGCTTCATTTTGCTAACCAGATCTACGAACCCTTAAGCTAGAAATTGTTCAAACTCAGAAAATCTTTATAAATATTTTGCTTTAACTTATCATGTTTAATACTGGCAACAATTATTGAATATTGAACAGCATTTGTTTTGGAATGGAGTTGCATAGCAAATACGGCATGACTTTTATTTTAACATGGTAAATCTTCATTTCAATTGAGCATTAAGTTAGATTGAAAATTCTTCAAATTTCAATAACTTAAAGGTCATGTGTACCTGAAAGCTATTGCTGAATAAATAAATATTTATGAATTCAGTAATTTTTTCAAAATAGTTTTTAGTGAAGTGTCATAAAAAATGTGTTAATATTAATAAACTACATTTAAAAAATATGAACAATTCCAACGTCTAGGCAGCAGTTCCACTCAATTGCATCAAATTGTTCAGGAGCTGTCTTGACAAGTTTGGAGTTATTTTGACTTAAAGGTACTACCTGCCACTGTTTACAACATCTTGGTGCAGAAAATCACCAACCAAATATGTGTCAAGCTTTAGCTTTTTTTTGTACATATTCTGTCATAGCATACATAGCTTTTAATTTAAAAAATTTAACCAAAAATGTTCCACTCCACCCTATTGAGCATATTCTCAATATTATTAAGTTAACTTGTGGCGAATGAATGCACTCAATGAATTCCAAAAAATGTTGACAAAAGCTTGAGGATGAATGTTGGCCATTGTTCAAAGCATTTTTGTACCTTAGTTTTTAGAAGAGTGACTTTTGGGGAATGTCAAAATTGCTAAAAATTTTATAACATTATAAAGCTGTTAACCAAACCAAAGAGAATCTTTAGAATTTAAACAAGGCACTACACAAGTTTGATATTGCCATAATTGTCTTTAAGTTTATAAAAATTAAACTAATATTCATTCATTTTTCATGAAGATTAATTGGTCATGAAAATCAAGAAAACAAATTGCAAATGATGCCACCCAAATAATACTTCCAAACTAAGAAGTTCTGTAATAAATAAAGCTACCTAGAAGGGTTATGTTTCATCATTGTTAATTGTTTTGAAATAAAAAAAACTGCCAATATTTTACAAGTATTTAACAAAAATTAGCATTTTCCAAAAATCATTTATAAGTTAATGTTGAATAACTATCGTACATGATAAAATAGACATAAATGTTATGCAGCTTATAATACAAAATCAATCAGTTTAAACAATCTAGTTGTATCAACAATTAGTTTATAGTCACTTTAACACTTCTATGTATGCATCCAATGGTTAAAAATGTCAAAGAAAACAAATAAATGAAACAAACTAACTTTTATTACAGATGCAAGAGTATAGAAATTGTAATTGGCATAGTCAATGTCTCTGCCATCATTGAGTCTTTTAACAATGTTCTTCAAATCATTTGGGTTCCCAGGTCTACGAAACAAATCAGTTGTAGTCACTCCATCCCTTGCAATATATATCAATATATCCTGCAAAAGTTAAACTTTTGTCAATAAAAACTAGGAAGGTTAATTACTTAATCAAGGTAAGATTCTTCCAGGCCTATTACCAAAAGTTCAAAGTCCAGTTCAAAATAACAAAATACCCTTTATAAATATTGAATCTAACCATTAATTGTGTAGGAACAATATTGTCTTTGAAGGCTTCTTCTAATGGAAGACCAAATTTAACTCTAGTGATAACAAAAATAAAAAATTATTTAAATAAAAATATAACAAAAAACATAAGTGCAAAACACCTAAAGTAACTTAATTTAATTAGGGATGTAGAAATAATCGTTAAAATAAATAAATCTGTAACACTATGATGATAGAGAATAATAAATACAAACAAATTTAATGGGAATTAATGCAACATTTTGGTTTTAGAGTGTTGGCTGAAGGGAATATTTCAATACTACTAAAGATTATTGTATAAATAATAAATTGTGATAAATCCTTTAATACCATGATTCTAACACATAGCTTAATTACCATCTCTAAAACAAGCACTTGCTTCAACATCAGAAAGTTCAGCTCAGAAATTAGACCCTAAAGAATCATCATCCGATTCTAAGCAAGTGACTTCAAATCAGTTTTGTTGCTTGTCTCTTCATCTGGTGAATGTGACATTATGGCATGACATTCAAGTATCACTTGCAAAGTGAATAGATGTTAGCAGCAGAATGTGCAAATGTCAATTGCTGAATTATTCAAACAAATTGCAACCAACAAAATTAAGGCTCTAATCACAGGCAATGCAAGAAACATGGTTTCAGATGTTGACAAAACAATTTTGCCCATATTCCTTGTTTGGCCTGCAGTTAAAAATATTGCAAGATTTTAAATAGAGATGCGTGACTTGGTACTCGACTAACAATCTTAGATACTTGTACTTATACTTCTTGTAACAGTACCTTGACTTGGACCTCTGGTACTTCTTGCAAAGTCATTAAAAATCACATCAATTTGATCAAGAAACAAAGGATGCAACTCTCAGATGAGGGATAAACAGTAATCCCAGAACATACAGGCTTTCTATCAAAAATGCATTCATCTGTTTTGCAACATATTATCTCGTAAACCATTTCATCATGTATTCTTTTGCCTAGAGTACATTATCATGTTGTTTATGCATCAAGGATGTAGTTGCAAAGACCAACATCAAACATGAACAATCTGCAGAATTTCCTTTTGTTTAGATTAGTGATGCTTGTAAAATATGCAGTTGCAAATTTTAGCATAGAAATAATGTTATGCTTCTGTTTCAGGCTGATTTTACCTTATTAAAATCATAGTTAAAGGGATTAAACATAAAATTACCATTGAGAAGGCTATTTAACAATAATATTAGAAATCAAAACTTCCTTTTTTATATAGATAGAGTTGATAACTGGCCACATAAAGTAATGGCTGACTGATTAATGCAAGTAGTGGTTAGTATCATAAAAGCAATATCAGCCTGGACACTTAATATGGCTGAAATCAGCACCAACACAATTTCACAATGGAGTTGCTTTGCACTGTAAAGTCCATTTTTCATACAGATTTGATTTAACATTGTAAAAAAAAAAACTGGAACAAAAATAATAACATTAAAAACCTAAACCTAGGATAAATAATTAAATGTAAATTTATCATACTTATGTATTATTGGATTTTGTAAAAGTAAAAGATAACCAAGTTTAAGAATTGCCAGTACGTGATAATGTGGATATTTTTTCATCAATCTTTGGTTGTCACTGACAACTACTGTATTTGTCTGTCCAACTATCAAATATTAATGCAGCATCAATGCTTCTCAAAACATCCGCAACATTAATTACTTTCTATTTGTTAATTAAAGGTCTGTTTGTCAGCAATGAACAAGTTTTTTTTTTTAAATTTGGAGCCATTCCGATCAAATCATATTTTGATCAGCTACCTGAACTATTGCATCAGTCTACTAATATATTTAAAAACATTTTGCCTCTTTAACAGCATTAAGACCATTTTATGCATTTGTAAATAAATGGTTTTTCATGTTACCACTGGATGTCATACACTTCACTCTGTGAATTTTTTATAAATAAATGAATTTTTTCTCATTTTGGAAACAAGGGTTACAATGACCGCTACTTTACCGAACAATGAGATATGCCCCCATGGTCCCAGCCGAAAGGAGGGGGAGAATGATGGACCATCAATGGACTCAAGGCTTGACTTGGCTACCAACAGACTTCCGAATATGACCAACGCTCCAGATAATGGCACGCCGGGTAGCAGATGTGAGTGCGGAAGAATGTTCGCGACTGAAAGGGTACTCAAGATACACTGATCCAAGACAAATTGCAGGTGCGAGGCACAGAGATAGCGTACTACCGCGAAGTTGCGGGTAGATAAAACGCCGGACGACACCGGACCGGAGTCACACCACAGTTCCGTGTGTGTCCGAGTCTCATGCCCAGGACAAGACCCCCCCCCCCCGAGAGCTAGGCTAGGATCAGGTTCCCATGAGGAAGCAATAAAGGAAGCTGGTCAGGACTGGATGAGAAGCTGAAGCGAGGGCTGAACAAAGTCCTGAAGGATGGATCAGTGAAGTCCTTCAGCGACTTCATTTATGACAAATGTGTACGAAAGTTTGGGGTCATCCCTGCAAAGGAACCTCAGAAGGCGAATGAATCTAGGCAACAACGCGACATTAATCGCCTAAAGGGCAAGAAAAAGGTGCTCCGCTGGAGATGGAAAGTGGCCAACGAAGATGAGAGAGGACTCTCCGTCCTATGGGAGGACGTAAAAAGACGTATGAGGGATTTGCACAGAGTGTGGAAGACGAAGTATGAGAGGAGGAGAGCTATGAGAAGCTTCTTCAGCGATCCCTATAACTATGGGAGATCGCTGTTAGATCCTCCAAAATCTGGTGTGCTTACTGTAGAGCAAGAAAAACTGGAGGAACACATAGTCAGAACCTATAGTGACCTCCTCCGGCCTGAAGCTCTTCAGGAAAGGCTGGACATTCTGGCGGTGCAACTGCCAGCCAGCCCCTTTTGTATGGCATCTCCTTCGCTTGAGAAGGTGAGAAGAGCCATTACAAAAAGCGAGAAACCGCTCAGCACCATGACCCAATGGAGTTCCATATCTCCTGTACAAGAGATGCCCCAAGACACTGTATCTGCTGTATTCCCTCATCGAGGGGGCGTGGTCTTCTGTCACACCTTTGGCCATTGACCATCTATGAGATTGGTCTATCGGTGGTGGAGGGGTGAGAGAGAAAAGTCAACCGGCACACCAGGACATGGCTGGTTTACCTCCAGCATTGTCATCGGTTGCGCTCTACAGCAGGAGCGTGAGCCTTAGACTGCCACTTAGGTCCATCGTTGAGGAGTACAAACTCTCAAAAATCCGAATGCAGTGGATGCTCAGTAACTCCGATCAATTTATGATCAGTTGCCTTCCAAAGACAATTTAAGGAGGTGGGCTTATTAGAAGATTCCAAATGTGGACTCTGTGGCAGAATCGAGACTTGCATCATGTGCTCAGCAACAGCACATACGCCCTTGCCCATGGTCAGTATACGTGGGGACACAATCAGGTCCTTCGAGAAGTGTGTGAGGCCACCAAAGCAACAGTAACCAGAGCAAACTCGCGAGCAATCTCCAAGCAGCGGAAGATTTACTTCCTGCGCGAGGGATGTGCACACCTCTGTAGAAAGCGATGTAAAATGCCAAGAAAGGACATCCTTGCAGAGGCAAATGATTGGACAGTCGCAGCCGACTTAGAAGGAATGAGACACTATCCCCAGGTGCTGATTGAAAGTGGCAAGAGGCTGGATATGGTGTTGATGTCGCCGTTGGACCACATTTTTTGGCATAACATCGTAAATATTAATTTTATGTTATACAATTTGGCTATATAGATTAGATACTAGTATGAAACCTTATTATAAACTTAGAAAAGAATTTGTTACATGTTTCAGCAGGAAATGCCAAATACTTTCATCATTTTCATCTTTGAGTGTCACAAACCAGTAGATAAACATTGCTTTGGTTGTCACAGTAGCATGCTTAATATTGGGGAAGTGATTATTATTTTATTAGCTATGTAATAGTATATCAATTAGAATAAATTAAGGGTCTTGTTTAACTTAAGAAAAAGGAGAAAGGCACTACCACCAGGTGCTACAAGAGAGCAGCAAGCGGCCTGACTTGATGCTGGCGTCAGTGGCAACTAATTTCGTCATCATGGTCGAGCTAAAGGTCCTGTGGGAGGACAGAATGGATGTCAGCAATGCTCTGAAGAGCCGAAGATGGATTTAGAGGGGAAAGGTTACAGCACCTGTGTGATGCCAATAGAAGTCGGAGTGAGAGGGCTGGTAGGCAAGTCTACCAACACCTTTCTCAGGAAAATAGGCCTTACAAACAGGCAAACCAAGCAGTTCGTCCAGAGAATACCAGAGTCTACAGAATCGGCTTCTCATTGGATTTGGACTACGAAAGACCGAAGGTAAGCCTCAGGCACTGCAAGGCAAGTCATCCCTGTCCACCCCACCAAAACAGGGACTCCAGTTTAAGGCCAAGAAAGAGACACCCAAGACACCCGGCATTCACACCAAAGTGATTTAAGAAGCGCTGCAACAGCAACTTTGGTGGTTTTTTTGGACGTCGGATCCCTTGTCAAGGGGGTCAATCCTCTGAAGAACTCTGCCAGAATGCTCGTGCAAGAGTTTCAATTAATATATATATATATATATCTGTTTGATCCAAAAATTGAAGTTCAATCAGATCAGAAATGACCTAGATATGTCTAAAGAAGATATGAGTGAACTCTGTAAAGACTTATCATGTAATGATTACTAATTATGATAAACATTGCTTTAAAAAAGATACTGAAAGGCTGTTTTTTTCAAGTTCTATTCATCTAGAACTTGCCATGGTGTACATTGCACAAACAAATAGCTTAACAGATTTTCAAAAAGCATCTGCTAAAGTTGTAAAGATAACTAAAAAGAGAATAAAGTTACATATAAATTCTAAACTTTCTGAACACCATAATTTGCATCAATCAAATCAGACAGAAGATTCTATGTTAAGCTGCCTGACCAAGAATAGTAAAACATTTGAATTGGAGCACATAGTGTAAAACCTGTCCTTAGGACCACTTTTACCCAGTATAATTTGATGCTTATTTACAGTGCACCTGTCAAACTTTTCACCAAAAATTCCTTAGCTGCTTTACATTTTTCATTTTCTTAAAGCATTTTTCATGTAAATAGTTGTTTGATCTTTTGTTATGATTTGTTCCAACTCCTTTGACTTTCATTACTTGTGTTTTAAGGCTATTTTGTTATTGGTAAATTATTAGCTATGGATTCATATTGTCTTTCACTAGAAAATAAAATGGAAGTGCTTAAAAGTTTTTAAAAAGACAATTCTATCTCAAAACTGTCCAAACACTTCAGAGTTAGTAGGTACCAAATGTTAAACATTATGATGAAGAAAGAGGGGATACAAAAGAAATGGGAAAGATAGTGTAAGACATGAAATGTCAATGCAGTGAAATAAATGAGAGTGAATGACAGTGATAATAATTCTGAAGATGAAAAAATCTTCAAGGAACCCGACCATCCAGAACATCATACCAAGAAGCCTGGAATATAATTAATCATTAACTAATGTTTGTCAATTCAAAACCCTCATCGGATGATATTTCAATGGATTTATGCAGATTTCAGGATAAGATCTGTAAGACAAGATTGAAAGACAGCTTTTTTTAATAAACTGTAATTTTTGTGTCTTCCTAATATATCTTTCACAAAAAGTATTTGTTTTGACTTTTATAATGATTTTTGGGGGGTTTTGTATCCTATAATTTAACATGGAATGTCTGACAAAAGCAACACCCAAAAGGACACTTTTTCATGCCTAGGAGCGCTGTCCCTTTAGGCAGGTTTTACTGTACATGCAAATGAATTGTGATGATGATGAACACCCTAATTGCTGCACATTCTAGCAATGTCAGAAAGATAGCCTGGATAAACTCTATGGTCTCGCCTTAACAGCTCTACATTTGCACTTGAAGTGCCCCAGTAGAGAGAATGAATAGCATTATTGTTATTGTTATGTTTTTATATGTTTAATTATGGAGGACAGTTATTATATTTCAACATTAGGAATACCAGCTGCCAGTAACTCAACAATAATCATCGTAACCACAACTAAAAGTGAATGCTCATTCAACTATGGCATCACAACAGTTATTAAATTGCAATTTAAAAAACTTGCAAAAATTACATTGTTACTGTGAGCATATCATCATGACCAGCAGCTGCTTGTGACGCAGTAATCAGTTTAGCCTGCTCTGACTGGCAAAGAGAATGTTGATTGGCTTGCAATTATAGTATCAGGTTAAAGAGTTATGAAATTACTAGAAATCCCCATAATATTGAATGGAAAGGGTGAGGCACAAACAGCTGCAGAAAAGATTGAGATGGCAATAGCTTTGTCAAAAGCTGGAAAAGACAAGAATTGCTTCACAAGTGTCAGTTGATAGTTTCATCAAACATCAGAATGTTCTTTGAGCAAGTTAAAACATATTTCCCCTGGTGATATCCCTCCAGCTACAGGCATGAACAAACATTATTGGTCACCACACGGTTCAACAAGGCTCTTAATGATGTTGCAAAAATGGTATATCAATGGTAAAGGACTTTAATTCAGTCATCACAAACCAAAAGGGGCAGAAACAACACCTGAAATGACAGATATACTCTAAAATTTCTTTTCAAAAATGTTTTTAGAGAACTCTGGATATCATTCCAGTAATATTTCAACTTATCTGGACCATTCAAATTAAATTTCTTTCATCTGCAAAAATGACAAAACTCCAATTTACCTCAAAACTCATCAACTCCCCTGGCCCAGTTCAATCAAATCTTTTTGTGACAAATTGGGACAACATCTCTGGAACACTTAAACCTCTACTTTTAAAGCCCTAGATGACAAAGCAATGTTTGTCAACAAATTGTCAGACACTATAAATATAGTGCCGAAAACCGAACTGCAAAATTCTACTGAGTCACTATTGCAGAAGCTGCAGCAAGATCTACTCATAAGATGGAACAGAATTTGTATTATGTTGCAGAGTCTGATGCAAGCCAGATATCTACATGTCAAATGAACAGCAGAAATATAAAGGCCCAAAATTTTCAGATTCCAATTGGGAGATTTCAAAATATGACATTGTTTTGACTTATTTAGTCGTGCCACAATCCTGCTTGGCAGTCTAGTTTTATGTAGTTGTGTATTAACTATTAATTAATCATAAATTAATAATTTTTCAAAAGTCAACTAATAAATTTAAATTACCAATCCTAATTTTAATTCCACAAAAGGAAATCAAAAGAGGCCAAGAAAACATTCACTGAACAGTTGCTAAAATTACTTTAAAATATGTACAAAAGAATCAAACATGAAAACCAAATGTTTCAGTTCTGTCAATGTAATTACATTGAAATTGAATTATTCAGCTCTGCATGGATTTTAAAAAGATGAATAGAGAATTTCTGAATTTGTTTTTAGCCATCTGCCTGATCATGGACTCCAGATAGGCAGGTGTAAGATATATTTTTCAGACTTTATGTTGACTTATAGTGGAAAACCCAAAGGCACAATTAAATTCCTTAAATAAAATATGATATTATTATTATATAATACATTATTCTTAAATCAAATATGAAATTTCAATGGTAAAGTGAGTAACCACAGATCTGAAACAATGGCTTGACAAACTCATAATCTAAGAGGAATTGGATATTAATGCTTGGCCAGAACTGAAAACATTCAAACAAAAACATGCTGGACAGCTTTGTCAATTACTTGACCAAAGAAAACAAATTGAGTAAAATAGCTTGGAAGATGCACAAATTCAAAACATTAATTTAAGTTGTTTCCACAATAATGTTATGCATGTACACTAGGGTGCCAATAAAAAATGTTTTTTTCGAAATTGTTAATTCTCGTTCCAGAAATTTGTTCCTTTTACATTTCTAAGGCTATACACAAAATTTTAGGTAAATCAAACGTCATTTAGAACTGTCTCTAGCATCTTGAATATCCCAATGCTTAAACATTGCATATAATAGCGGAAATTTCATGTTGCGCACATTTTACATGGTTAACTTCGATAGCAAGAAATATTTTAGTTTTTGTTTAAATCTGTTTAATTTCGTACAACTTAACTTTCAAAATATTATAAAAAAACACAGACTTTCAACAAAAAATGCAAAAATTTGACTAAAATCCACTACTAGCTAGTTTCATATATTGACTGATTTCTTAGACAGGAAAATGTTGCCTATGCATTTCAACAACCTGGAGAAGGTATTGCTTCTGATCCTCTTGATTAGTTAGTACAGAATTAAAGTCTTATTAAGGAGATGCCACGTTCTGCATCATCATTAACAACTTTCAATTGTTGGACTTTGTGGCTGAATGAGATCAGATAACTCAGGCACTGTCACATAAAATTGTGACCGAAATAAATAAATTTTGAGACAAAATATTATTTTGGACATCCATCAAGCTCTGTGATATGCTCCTGGAGCACAAATATAAAAGTCTTTAGAGTCATCACCAAGGAAAATAAGTGCCAACTCTAACAACTCCTTGCAATCATCTCTAGGGTGGAATTCAAGCAATTCGTATCGAAAGATCGAAGGATCGAGATCAGTACAACAGATCATTCCATTTTGGACATCCTTGGATCCCAGAAAGAAAGTTTAATGCAATTCTTTCGATAGCAACTGCTTGAATTCCACCCTAGAGATGATTACAAGAAGTTCTTGGAGTTGGCACTTATTTTAGTCAAATTTTTGCTTTTTTTTTTTTGAAAGTCTGTGCTATTTCATAATATTTTGAAGATTAAGTTGTACGAAATTAAACAGATTTAAAAAAAAACCTAAAATATTTCTTGCTATCGAAGTTAACCATGTAAAATGTGCACAACATGTAATTTCCGCTATTATACGCAATGTTTAAGCATTGGGATGTTCAAGATGCTTGAGACAGTTCTAAATGACGTTTTATTTACCTACAATTTTGTATATAGCCTTAGAAATGTAAAAGGAACAATTTTCTGGAACAGGAATAAACAATTATAAAAAAAATTTTTTTTATTGGCACCCTAATGTACACTCTGGGTGCTGATGAAATGTATGGCTAAAATAGAAATAAGAGTTTTTCATATTGTCACCCTACAAAAGTGTTCCATTTGACTTAGATACATACCAGGGAAAATTATCTTATCATTTACAGATGGCTGAACTGAATTTTTATAAGCTTTTATTTAACTTGATAGATATGGATATTCAAATCTTGCAATCTTGGTTATTTCTTGACATCCAAATGCACTGAATTTTGCCAAACTTATATAATATTTTTAAATCAACATTATATTTAATATTTATAAACCTAACTTTTGTTTTAAATTCATAGACAATAGTTTCAATATTTAAAATACATATTAGAGATGTAATATAATATAATATTGGCACCCATGCTTTTATTTTAATTTTAGCCCTAACAAATTTCTATATTTTTGGGGCAGCATGTAAACAATATTATTGCATTCATTTTAGTTCATTTTGACACAAAAGCATGATTTAAAAAAAATAGTTTTACATATATTTTTATTATGATGGGTTATAGATTCTTTGTTCAGTATTTGTTTCTAAAAAACTTGCTATACATCAATTAATAGAAACTAATTGTTTGGAGTCACAGTAACTATTTAAATTAAACAATCATATCACAAGTTACGTGTAATAGATTCTGGTACTTCATGCATTTTTATATTCCAAATTTAAATTCTACAGAGTGGTCTATATCTATGCAAAGTGAAGTGATCAGATGATAAAAGTGCATTTGGATGCAGAGACTTTGGCTGAGATTGCCACTTGTAATGCAGCACAAAAGCAGAGCTGATGATTGTTTAAATAGATATATATCCACATGATTTTTAAGCAAAGGTGAACAATTTTAAAGTAATCAGAGATGGAATTTTTGGAATACCAAAGTTTGTATGAAAATAAGATGAGTTAAGTTTGTAATGATGCCCTATTTTCTTTCTTAATTAATTTTAAAGTTAATCAACCTAATTAATTTCGATTTGATTTAAATCAGGAAATTGACAGACCACTCCAAAACTTTGAGATTCTTCACATGGAAAAATAACCTTTTTTTGGTATTGAGGAATGAAAGGAACCATTACCCTATGAAAAGCTAACTTTGAAAGGAATTCCAATGAAATCTACTGTCAAGTCAATAGGAGTTATTTGTTTAGAGTTTAAACACATTTTGAGAATTTTTGTTTCATTTTAAGACCATGTCTGATGAAACATGAGAAGAAATAGCAGCCCAGGCAATGACCTCCTAAATTTCTTTTTAAGGGTGACTTTGTGGACTTCTGACATTAAACCAGTAATATGGACTCATATGGACCATCCAAATTAAAATGTTTTTCACATGAAACAAGTAAAGAGCTACAATTTACCTCCAAACTCATCATCTCCCTGGCCAAGTTCAATATTTTGTTTGATCATCTGCCAATAATGGCTTTTGTACATGCTTTCTAAACATTAAAAATCTACTTTACTGACTCTAAAGATATCAAAATCTGCTTTATTGATTCTAAAGATATCTTCAGAGATATCAAAGGTATCTTTAGAGGCTTAAATTCAATTTCAACTGTGGAATTCTGAAGATATGTTCTAATGATAATGTAGTTTTTGAGGTCTTCCTGATATGTAGTTGGTTCTATAACTATCTTGATCATTTGGAAATTGTCTGACAAAATTTCTGGAATGTTTAAACCTTTATGAAATTTCAGAAAAGGACAAATAGACCGTGTCTTTATAATCCAGTAAATCCCTAATTTATGTTCAGTGTTAGATTTATGTTCAGCTACTATATTTCACCATTTCTACCACACTATTCCAATTCATCACAAATTTAATTTAATTTCAGACACAAAGTCAAAAAAAATGTGGAACTACAAAATTGATAGAGAAGCATCAATTTTCCTAAAATACATTGAGATCACATATAGGTCAATGGTTTCAAAAACAATGGTAGAAATAAATGGCTGAAATTGTCTTCAACATCCAAAGAAATTAATATGTATATTGGATGATATTACATCTGGAATGGATGTCATATAATCCAACAATATTGTTTGATATGCCTTAACTTCTAACAAAAATTTTAATCTTCTTGAGACACTGTATAGAACCTTTTATCAATTAGAATAAAGTTTTAAAATAAACTAATCTCAACTTTATGATACTCACTCTGATTTTTGTGTTTTCATTATATCAATGAAAGAAAATCATTAGAGATTACTTAATTGCAATAACAAACAATAACAAGCACTTTCTCTGGAATGCACTCATTTTCTAAAGTGTTTTATGCAATTAAAATTTTAGAAACTCCACAAACTTTGAAAGTATAATAACCTTTGAAGAGGAAGAGGTTTGTCAAGAGGTGCCCTATACAAATTTGAAAGTTCCAATTAATGCAATAATTTCTTAACAACATGCATAAAACAAAAAAAACTAACATTATACTTATGCAATTAATGGCAAATAATGTTGATTATAAATTAATGTATGCTTGAAAAGCATGCATATTGAGGAAATATCACCCTCTGGAAAAACATTATTAGTAGAAACTAACTTTGTCACAAAGTAAAATAATGATTAGGAAAAAAATGCAAGCTTGAAAGCAAAACACAATTTTCTTAAGTTAAAACAACATAGCTTAACCAAAGGACTAATTAACATTTGTAATTTACAACATAATGATGCCATTTTTTCAAAGTGAAATTCAATACAGTTAGAAGTACTGTCAGAGCAGTTATCGTTTTTTATATTCATTATTTTAAGTCAAAACATTCTCCTAAAATCTAGGAAAGACTCTTTTCACCAGAATATTTGTGCTTAACAAATCATAAATTTTCAAAATTAATTATAAGTACATAGTGTGAACATAATGAACATAATGGTTTATTTGCAAAGTTATTTTAAGTTGTATCTGCAATCAATTAGATCCTTTCTTTATAGAATATCTATCCCACCTTGTAAGCTTTGTAGTTGTCTCAGATCCGTGATCAGACACGCATCCAAAAACAATATTCTTCAGAGTCGTCATAACTATATTTTCACCAGAATTGAGATGCACAATTCATTTTGAAATGTACATCCATCTTTACAAAATTTTGAAATATGAAACGCAACAAGAACTGAATCAGCTCTTGTAACTATCTCCAACAGATAAAAGCAACTATAGTTTATGACCAAGCAAGACTAATCCAAAGTTAATTAATTAAACCAGCATCTCCATTTTAATATTTGTGACAACCGACAGCCCAAACACGAAACCGGCAAGTTGGGAAATTATCAACACTTCCACAGTAATCGCAATAGCTAATGACGTCTACGGCAAATCGCCACCAAAACAAGACAGAATCCGTGCAGCGGAAGAGATAATGAAATACGGAAGATTAAATTTGGTTATAATATCAAGTAAAGAAAATTTTAAACAATAACTTATAATACAATCGTGATGTTACCAAGAAATAATTGAAGATCTGGAATTTCCATTAAACCAAGAGTGTCATTTATTTCTTCAAAAGTTGCCAACATATTGCTCAATGACCACACGTTGGTTATTAAAGAACTATTATAGGTTTTGTACGCCATGGAACAGAGCCGACAATATACTGTGATCCGGGCGGAGGGTTTTCAGAGTTTCGCAAGTTTAGCAAGGGCTGCTAAGCGATTCGGGGACCAATTTGATTGTATCAACTATAGATCAACTGAATGTTATTACACCAATTCAAAATCGAATAATTTGCTTAGTCAGAACAAATATTTACTGATTAAAATAAGAGAAAAACACATTAAAACTTAATCTCCGACAGAAACTAAAAAAAATCGAACGACCTAGCTACAATGAATTAAAATTTGTAACAATATTATAATTTTTTTTGAAGATATCTGCTTAGAACTTTAGATTATAAATACAATTATGTATGTTACGGCAGGAGCCGACTGAAAAAAATGTGAAAAAGAAGAAATTATGAAGAAAATAAAAAATGTTAAAGCTGTTATTAACTATACGATGATTGTAAACTCTAATAATAATTAATGATTGACAACGAAAGCGACCGTTACAAGTTTGTCTTGTAAGTGTCACTCCCCCGCTCAAGTCTGAGACCACCACACCGTGCAGAGTGCAAATTTTTTAAAATTATTCTGCAGACGACAGGATCCGCGGTCAAGCCACTTCTTACATCTGAAAGTACAATGTAGCAAAACCCGTGAATAAAAATACATAGAAAGAGCTGACTTTTTTTTGACCAGCAGGATACGTGGGAAGAAGTGATCCGACGAACCCTTACATGGGGCGATACGTGGAAGATGCCCCTGCTCCGCTTGGCCTTTACGATAAAGCCGGTATACTTCCAGTTGCCCTCCAAGTGCAATTTGCAGTTTGATGGAAGACCCTAAGTGCAGACTCTGCGACGGAACCGTGACTGTCATAGATATCAGGTCAGCGTGGGCGGCACTTCCGTTTTCGCTCAGTTCTCGCTCGATACTGTTGTTAGCCTTTTTGTAAATAAACGTAATCGAACACGACATGGCGCAGTCGACAATTTCGTTGAACGTCGGATTACCACCAAGCATGGATGTGAATTCTACAAATCTCGCAGAGGCCTGGAGGCGTTGTAGAAGCAGCTACGAGACTTACTACATGCTATGTGACAGTAGCCAACTACCCGAACATCGGCGAGTGGCTCTTCTTTTACACGCTCTGGGTGATGCCGCCAATACCATTTACTACGGCATGGATTGGCCGAACGCAGAGGACAAATTCAACCACGAAAGTGTCCTTGCCAGATTTGAAGAAAGATTCGCACCTAGAAGGCACGTGTTGGTGGAACGATTAGTCTTCAACGAAGTCTCAAGACGACCAGGAGAACTCTCCATCGATTTCCTGGACCGTTTGAGACACGCTGTTAAGAACTGTGAATACAGGGAATCAACAGAAGACATGATCCGTGACAGGTTTGTGTTCACATATCCAGACAAGGACGTCCAGCAGAGGATGATGAGCGAGACAGACTTCTCACGGCAGAATCTCCAGAGGATTGCTGTACTCTTCTAGAACTCTCAGAGGAACCGCCTGTTAGTCGATAACAGCAGACTCACATCTGCAACTTGCCAACCAAGTAGATCAATTGAAGCAGGCTCATCCAAACAAAGTCAAGCAGCCCTCAAAGCAGTGCTTCAATTGTGGACAAGTCCACCAGTTATCATGTCCAGCAAGAGGAAAAATCTGCAGGAAATGTGGGAAAGTGAACCATTTTGCTAAGGTCTGTCGTGCTAAAAACATTGCGACCATAGAAGGACAAGAGACCTTTGCCATTGACTCTTTTGATTCGGTTAGTGATTCAAATAAAGTTTTGAAATGGTAGTATGTGTTTCAAGTAGAAAATGGACCAGCAATAGATTTTAAAATCGACACAGGAGCGGAGGTAAACACTATCACTTCGGCTCATTTCAAAAATTTGTCTCGAGTGAAATTAAGGAAAGCACTGGTGAAGTTGAAGCCATATGGGGTCAAAACTTTTCTCAAGGTACTTGGAGTTGTGGATTTAAAATTGTTGCACCCAATTAGTCAAGAATGGATGGAGGATGAGTTCTACGTTGTTGAAGGCCACTCCGAAGCTCTTCTGGGAGTACAGTTCTGCTCAAAATTTGATCTAGTAAAAATGGTCATCCCTTGGTGTCAAGATGCTAGTCAGAAGAAAGTAGATTGGTTTGTGCAACGTCTAACAACCGACAGCAGGCAACAATTTACTGAGAGCAGCATCTACAGAAAATACTCTGAAGTATTTGAAGGACTGGGCAAAGTTCCTTTCGAATACCACATTAAACTAGATACATCCATTTCTCCAGTGGTTCATCCTCCCCGACGAGTAGCCATAGCTTTGCAGGAAAGATTGAAGGCACAACTGACGTCCATGGTGGAATCTGGCATCATAGCAAGGGTAACAGTGGGTCAATTCCTTCTTGATTGCGGAGAAGAAAAACGGCTCTTATGGACTCTGCCTTGACCTCCGAGACCTGAACCGAGCAATCTTGAAAGAGCATTTTCACATTCCAACACTTGATGACATCATGCACAACTTTCATGGAAAGACAGTTTTCACAGTCATCGACATGAGCCAAGGATTTTATCAAGTTCCACTGGATGAGGCAAGCTCATTCTTGTGCACATTCAACACCCCATTTGGTCGGTACAGAATGCTCAGAATGCCATTTGGGATATCCAGTGCCCCAGAGGTTTTCCAGAGAATCAACACATCAATCTTTGGAGATATTAAGGGGGTCCACATCATATTTGATGACATGATTATTGCTTCAGATGATGTAAATGAACATGACAGAATCCTAGGTGAAGTTTTTGCAAAGGCATTGGAAAGTGGTGTTCGTTTCAACATTGACAAGATTCAGTTCAGAGTAGACTCAGTTCGTTACATGGGTCACGTCATCTCACAAGTGGGTGTTAAAGTTGATCCCGAAAAAGTCAAGGCCATCACCAACATGCCACCACCTTCATATCTAGCAGATCTCAGACGACTGATGGGCATGCTTGCCTACATCATGAAGTTTGTCCCAAAGTTGGCAGATTATACAGAGCCTTTGCGGTCATTGTTGAAGAAGAGCTCTGTTTTTCGATGGTCAGCAACACATACAAATGCTTTGGAAAAGATAAAGGATGTTGTTGCAAATCTGCCAGTTTAAAAATTTTTCGATCCCAAGCAAAACAATGTGCTCCAGGCAGATGCTTCTAGTTATGGCTTAGGTGCTTGCCTCATTCAGAGAGATGGACCAGTTGCCTATAGTAGTCGTTCCCTCACAGACTGTGAGAAAAATTATGCTCAAATAGAAAAGGAGTTGCTAGCCATTGTTTTTGCCTGCAGCAAGTTTGACAACTACATTTATGGACAGACAGTAATTGTTCACAGCGACCATCGACCATTAGAGTCAATTTTCAAAAAGTCCATACATGACACCTCTCCACGTCTTCAGAGGTTGCTACTGAAGTTGTTGCGTTACAGTCTGGTGGTGAAATATGTACCAGGAAAGGACCTGCACATTCCTGACACTCTGTCAAGGGCTCCTCAAACTGATTTACAAGGTGACGCAGATTTGGAGGCAGAAATGACACTGGCAGTACATAGATTAGTTAATAGTTTAAGTATTTCTCCATCAAAGCTTGATGAGTTTCGACAAGGTACTGTTTCAGATCTGCAGCTCTCAGCAGTCATCAGCTATATTCGAACTGGATGGCCTCATCTGAAGAAGGATGTTTCGCAGGTAGCCCAACCATTTTGGGACTGCCGTCAAGATCTCACAATTGCAGACGGAGTGGTGTTGATGAAGGAGAGAGTGGTCCCACCATCAATCGAAAGGCCTGGTATTCTCTCTCAGTTACATGCGGCTCATCAGGGCATGGACAAGATGAAGCATCTGGCCCGCACCTGCGTGTACTGGCCCGGAATGGATCGTGATATTGAAACACATGTGTTGTCATGCTCACAGTGTCTGAATAACCGTGGCATGCCAAAGAAGGAAACTCGTGCCACATGTTGTGCCAGATGGACCGTGGCAGAAAGTGGGTATTGATATATTCACATTGAATTCCTGGGACTATTTGCTGGTGGTGGACTATTTTAGCAAATATCCTGAGGTCGTCCGCCTAGAAGACAAGACAGCCACGTGCATCACTTCTAAGTTAAAATCAGTTTTCTCCAGACATGGCATTCCACTAACAAAAATTTCAGACAACATGCCATTCAACTCAGAAAGTTTTAGAGGGTTTGCAGTGGAATGGGGGTTCCAATGGATATTCAGTAGTCCGTGCAATCCTCAGTCAAATGGCATGGTCGAAAGGCACATTCAGACAATAAAGAATGTTTTGAAGAAGGCAGAGGAAACAAGGACAGACCAACATCTGACTCTGTTAAGCCTTAGAAATACTCCAATCTCTGGAGTCAATGCTTCTCCAGCACAACTTCTGTTCAACCGAAGGTTGAGGGACACACTCCCCGTCCTGGACAATAAGCTACTGCCAGAAGTTATTAAGAATGCAAAGAAGCAGCTGACTCAGCGCCAGCAAAGGACAACATCAGCACATGACAGCCGTCATTCAACACAGCACCGGGATTTGAATCCTGGGACATCGATAAGCTTTCGAATAGAGAATGGATGGAGGAAAGGAGTGGTAAAATCCTGTTTGGGACCGAGAAGATATGCAATCGGGACCCCGTATGGCCGGGAATTTGTTAGAAACCGTCGGTTCTTGTTTCCAACAAAAGAAAGACATCCTTGGGTCTGGCCAGAGCAAACCATCTCAGGATTCATTGGGAATAGCCTTGAAAGCAATTTGGCTCAGAAAGCGGTGCCCCTCCCAGAAGAACGTCACCGCAGGAGTTTCCCTCATTACCTCAGGCCGAAACAGAACCACTGCAGACAGGGACCCCAACAGTCATCCAGCCTCCAGCACCAGATGAAGATATGGGCCCAACGACCTCTCGACGTGGCAGGCAAATCAGGCCACCCGTTAGATATGGGTTTGACTAAGGTCAAGGCTCAGGAGGGATATGTCATAGATATCAGGGCAGCGTGGGCGGTACTTCCGTTTTCGCTCAGTTCTCGCTCGATACTGTTGTTAGCCTTTTTGTAAATAAACGTAATCGAACACGACAGTGACATTGCATCATGTGCTTAGAGGTCCTTGCCATAGCTCGGTACGCGTGGCAATACATTTAGGAGGATACTTTGAGAAGTGTGCGAGGGCTAAGCAGCAGCATCCAAAGCAAACTCGCATAATTACCAAGCAGTGGAAGATCTACTTTCTGCGAGAGGACTTCGCACATCTCTGCAAAAGGCGATGTCAAACCTCCAAGAAGGAACATCTTTGCGGAGGCAAATGTGGATCGTCGCTGCCAACACAGAAGGGATGAGGCTCTATTCGCAGGTGCTAACTGAAATTGATACGGAGCCGGATTTTGTGCTTATGTCACCGTCAACAATGTCGACTCGACACATTGGAAGAACTGACGTTCCGGTGAGAGGACAAACTATAGTACAGCAATGCGCTCAAAGCGGAAAAGTATGAAGATAGGTGAACTTGGAAGCGAAAGGGTGTAGGACTGATCTCTTCGCCATCTAAGTTGGCGGAAAGTACGTGCATATGCCTTCTTCACGTGAATCAGTTTTAGCCGGGAAAGAACGAAATGACAAGGACGTCTGAAGTTGAGGAGGCAGCCAGTTCTGGATCTGAAGTCTTCTTCAAGTGGATAAACTTGGGCGTCAGGGATGACAGAAGAAGTCTAGAGCTACACAAAGGTTTTGTGGAAACGGCCCAGTTAGGCGTTAAAGCGACACAGAGAAGCCAACGAGAGCTTTCAAAAGTCGCTCCAGTCTTGGCAGTAGCAATCGGCATAAAAAAACTAATGAAGATCTAAGCCTCAACAGCCGAGAGTTGAATCCAGAATGGAAAACCGACAGGGACATACGGCTGATTACCGGATGCAGCCTAACCCCATAGAATGTAGGTTTCAAAGGGCCAAAAGGTTTGAAGATGGGGATCTCCTCTGAGGATCCCTGTCATCAAGCTTAGAGGAGTTTCTCGCAACATTGTAGCAATAAAGTTTAATAATTCTATTAAATATGATTTTGTGTTATATAAGAATAGTGGCACAAAGCAAAATAGCCCGAAACAAAAGTAGTCCCGTCAAAATAACCAAAAACATTAAAGTTCCTCCATTATAACCTTCCTATAAAGCAATGTTATTTAAAAATTTATTCAACTGAAGTGTCTGATATCGAGTTTGTTAAAGTGTGAGATTGTTCGAAAACCGACACAAATTGGAGGATTTCTGAGATGAGTGCGAAGACGTCAATTCATTTGAGCGTAATTAATGAACTTACTTAACCAAACTTAACTAGTGTTGCCTGCCTCAAAACGTCATTGGCTGAAGATTTTCTGACAGAATAACCACCACGTGTCATATCTGTCTGCGCAACTGACAAGCACTTATGCCGTTCCTGACAAAGCGTAACGTCGTTTTTCATAGAACGGAGCGTGGTCGTCCCAAGGCGTTGTGACTGGTCAGCGCCCCCGTCTCTAATTTTATAATAATTCGCACTAGTATTTAAATTATATAGCCAAATTTAATAATATAAGATTATTATTTATGAATGCCATGCCTTAAAATGTGGTCTGCTCAAAGATATGACGACCACTGTAAGTGCTCATTTAAGCCACTTTGACAACTTCCTGTTTACCATTAATACATTCACTTCACATTTTTTGGTACAAAAGTATAATATGTGCATCACAGTAACTTTCAGTGAGTTTGATATAACATAACTTGCTGCATACTTCAAAACAAATTTTGGAGAATATGTTTAATAGCAATAATTCAAGGAGCATAAAGGTTCAGAACAGTCTTCTAATTTTCAGGGCATATGCACAAATACTGTTTCTTGTGGATGGAGCTTTGCATCTATGAGAGTGGTGTCATCTGAGTTAGACATGTCGATGACTTTGCGTGGAAAATTGGTGACAATTTCAAACTCTTCATTTTTGTATCCATTCTCTTGAACATAAAGGTTCAGGGCCTTTAGTTTTGAAGTACATGGCCATTCCAATATCTTTCTTTCCCCATTTGGAAGTCTGAGCACAAGCTTTGTTTTGGCATCTGACAGAGAATTATTATACAAGTTATTTAAAATACTAAATTTCTTCTAATACAAAATATAGAACCTGTTGATGGACCCAAATAATCTTTGAACGATAATTCTTTAGAATTTGCTGGACCATTTTGTTCTGGAACAACTTCATTATCAAGTTTACAAGATTCATCATCATCTGCACTGTCGATAGCTTCTTCATCACTGTAAGAAAGAACTGCCCAATTTCCCTTTGATTCACTGGACATAGAGGCTTTAATGGCAGCTTCCAATTGCTTTTCTTCACTTGCATCTAAGAGATCATCCTGAAAAAGAGTTAAGTAATAGAGACCATTCCACTAGTAAATAGTTTTAATATAATTTAAATTACATTTTGTCTAATCTTTTTATTGGGAGAAGGACTGAAAGGTGTTTCATTTGGTGTTTCATGAGTGGCAAGAAATTCTTCAGCTAGAAGCAAAATAACAGTAGGTTAATATGTTGAAAGTAAATCATATCAGAATTTATATATACCCAAGTGACAAAATAATTCTGCATCAATCTTGTTACATTCCAGCATTTTTTCCCCAGTTCTTGGATCTAGAATGGCTACTTGTGGCCAAGATGTTACTTTATAGAATTGCATAAACCACTTGCCTTCATAACTATCTGAATATACCTAAAAATTCAGAATATTTTGCATGATTTTTTTTCAGTGAATCAATTTAAATGTTTGAAAACACTGACCTGCCAAAACACAAATCTGTTCCTGATTAAGTCTTTAACTGTGTGATTACTCCAAACATCTCTATTAAGGATCTGGCACGAGAATTCCTTGACATTCTGAACATTGACAATAAGCCATTTGTTCTTTGATGCTCCATATTCCATAACCTAAAATTGTGAGATATAATAAAAATCATATTCTCAGAATATATCAAGGTGTGGCTTACTGCTCGGAAAGATCCTCTGAAAATTAGATCAATGGGAGGCCTAAACAACTGTTCTAAAGTCTTTCTTCTGCTTGCTGTATTTTCATCTGATGCTTGATCCACCACTGGATAAGATTATATTTATACATTCAAATTCTAATAATAAATTAACATCACCAACAGTATCTATGAAAATGCTTACCCATTTCATCATGAAAATTCCTGAAACTGTCAAACACTGATTCAGGCCTTGGTCGCCTCCTCATATTTGCTAAAACAATGACATTTTTAACAAATTATCATACATTTTATGTATTTTTTCATATATAAATTGCTTTAGCCATATTAATTAAACTATTTATTTGGTTATGCAAACATTTATAACATGCAAGTATCCGAAAGGATAAATAACATGCCAATTCTGTGTAATGCTTTGTTCCACCATAAAAATCATTTACTAACCAATGTAACCATGACTTTCATCTACTAAACGTTCCTTCTTTTGAGGGATTGGAGCTCTTACTTCAACACTAAAACAACAAAAATTTTGAAATAGTAAATATTCTTTGTTGTTACCCATTAAAATCTTTTATCTATTCCACCAACCTATTTAAATGATTAGATCGTTGAAAACTTGTTCCTTCACCAGCATTGTCATTTGAATTCTCATGAATGCTTGGTCTAGCATATATTGAGGTAGATGATGTAGATGAGTCAAGGTACATCTCAACAGCTGATTGCACATCACCACTACATGCCTCTACGAAGTGATTACCGATTTCTCTAGAGGCACCTAACAAAATTAATTAATTTAGTTTATTCTTATGAACTTGTGAATGTTGTTCTGATTTGCACTCTCAAACAAAATCTCAATTGAATTTTTAACCCAAGTGAAAGTAATTTTAGCCCTTATTTTCTAGCCAAAACTTTGAAATCAAACATATCAATTATAATATGCATCTCAAAAACCAGTTTCTTTGTCTGAGTATAAATAAGGAAGCCGCGATATACTTGTATTCTAATAGTTTCCTTTCAGACAGAGAATAATTACCTGTAACAGCGCAAAAGTTGTCAACAGCCTCATCGGTAATCAAGGGAGCATTATTCGAAGCCATAAGAAACGTTATTTAAAACTTCTTGGTGTTTAAAAGCAATCCGTCTATCTGTTAAGTTGTTTGTTGCAATTAGAGTTTATGATTCCCTGTATTACTAAAACTAAAATTTTGAATGCAATGTAATAAAAGTATTAAAATTTTTGAATAATAAAATAAGTTACATTTCAAAAGTACGTCAATATTTATCTAAAAAGTCAGGCTTACAAATCAGATTTCAACTTATACTACCATTGTTCCGACATTCTCAATGGAGCCATTTCAGAGATGTAATAATATTATATTATATTTTATTATTTTTAACTTTATTTACAGTGATAGACGGCCGACTTTTGCAAATTTTATGCTCACGACTCAAGGGCCACTTTCATTTTACTAATCCTTCATTGATGTATTTTTACAAGTTATATTTCAATATATAATCCTTTTTATAGGTGGGAATAATAATAATAATATATAAAAGAAATGATAAAGGCTGCGTTTGACATAAGCGCTTCGAGGCCCAGCCAATGAAGAAAATCATGAATATTAATGTAGCAAAGATCTCCATTAATCTTTTATTTATATTCCATAAGACATGCGACAAAATTTGCTTGTATTAAACCATCCATTTCTCATGCGAAAGTCCTCATTTGTTAATTTATTTTTTTGGGTAACTGAAATTGTAATTAGTTACCTTACTAATAAAATATTTTTGACCATTAACTTATCAATTTACGGAAATTCACATTTTGTTAAACTCTTTTGGCAGTTGGTTTATCCACTCGATGCCCAGCATCGATGTTTTCAGCCACATAGCAGCGACCGTGGCCTGAATGTCCTACGCAGGTGAAGTTGGACCAGTTAAGTCAACTATTCTCAACATGCTTTTCAGAGTTCTTGTTGCCTTCATGTATAATTTACATCCATAACCTCTTGAGGAAATGCTTTAGTGACCTGAAAGAAATGTGATGGTGGTAAATCTTTTCTTCTCGGTCTCCATCTGTTCGGATCTAATCCACCATGTAAATTCTGTCCACAATCTGGGGATCTGGCTAGACTCAGACTGCTCCATGAGCACCCTTATCAACAACGTCTCCCCTTCTTGTTTCGCGTCCCTCAGGGAGATTCGGAACATTACTGCTCCACTTTCCCTCAAGGTCAGGACGACCATCGTCTTCCTCCAGGATCGATTATGGCAATTCTATATCTCTTCCTGTCGCCTAGAGCAGCTGCAGAGAGTCATCAGCACGTCAGTCATGCTGATTTTCGACGAGAGGAAGTGCGACCACGTGTCGCCGCTCCTCTACGAGCTCCATCAGCCCATCGACTACAAGATCGCCACGCTGGTCTTCAAATCGCTCCTGGGCCGCGCACCATTCTACCTGTCATTTACCCGTAGCGCGATTCTCCAGGGCAGAAGTGGCTTCCTCTTCCGCATACACGCCAATCGCGTTACGCTCGACGGCAGGTCCATCGAGGGACATAGAAAAGACTGGATTCTTCAGTAACGATCTCAGACTCAGCCGGCTTCCAAACCGCCCTGAATACCTTTCTCTTCAGTAAGAGTCACCCACGCTCCTCTCAATGGCCTTGAAATCCACCTGGGCATATGCCACTATAACCAAACCGAATTATTATTATTGCTGAGTTATGTAAGCAATTCACTTAGCCAATCACAGCGCAGTTTGCGTAAGATCCGCCCCTGTCTCCGTTTGTATACACAAAAGGTAGTTATATACGATAATTCTAAAAAATACTTGCATATCCTATTAGTCAGTAGGGTTAAGGCCGTCTGCGTTGCGTAATTTGTCTGCGTGTTAATTTCGTAAAAATACGGTAGTTTTTCTGATTAACTCTGCTATCACTGCTGATTGGTTTAGACGGAAAACCAAATATTAAATTTTTTAATATTATTCCACCTTTAAACCTGATGTCTTAAGAAAATAAATTGTGTTAATTCTTATGGCAATATAACATGTAGAAGTGGTCCTGATGATTTTTGTTTTTTGTGGGGACAACCCTCCCACTGCTGATCCTAGAACTGAGGAGGTATCGAACCGTCGGTTAGCGCTACGGAAAAACTATGAATCCTCCAACTGTTAGAAAAACTGGTGGCTATATTGATGGTATATAATTGTTTTTATACGAGTAATTTTGATGGTGTAATTATTTGTAACTCTAGTTTGTGTGCAGATATGACCATGTCACTGATTGAAGCTGCATGTGACAGGGATGTCGATGTCCAAACTGTTATAAGAGCTTCTTTGGAGAACATTGGAAGGAAACAACCGCTTCTGTTTTTGTCTTCATGCACTTTTTATCTTGCGACGCACGTTGAAGTGACATGATAATTTTAACTTCAATGGCAGTTTGCGAGTTTTCAAAAAAGAATTGTTTTTCAGGTATCTCAGGGGCACAAGGGCCTTTTATTAAGGGCTATGGAAAGGGTTATTAATGATACAATTAATCTGATAAGTGAAGATGTTGCTATTGAGATACTTCATCAGATATTTACAGAACTACCTTGTGCAAAGGTTGGTTATATTCCAAAAATTTGTCGCATTTTAATGAAACATTTCTTGGATAGGTTAGGTTATCATTAAATAACAAGCTTAATATAAATATTTTCTTTTTGACTGAATTGGAGTCTAAACTTGGACTAAATGAGGTTACTTAAATTCAATAGACTATTTTCTATCAATGATTATTTTTGTTATCTTTCTGACACCATATAATATATTAGAATAAGAAGGTTTTATTAGGTTTTAATAAGTTAGCTTTTAATATAAACTCTTCATTAGGTTAAATTGAAAATATAACTCAGGTGTAGCGAGCTTGTTGTACATAAAATGGTATAACCGAATGTAAAATGTTGGAAATGATCCTAAAAAAGCAACAGATATTAATTGGTTTATGAACTGATTTAATTAAATGAATTTGAAATATTCACATTCAAGTAATTTTGATTTTTATTGCTATTTTTGAGATGTCTTGAACAACATTTCGGTCTTTGAACATGATCCCTACAAGGCAAGGCCAATTAATCTTTTGTTATTATTATTACTAGTGATGCAGCATTCCACCTTGGAGCTCACTGATAGGAATCCCCAGAGGAGATCCCCTGCCTTAACAAGGTTTGGCCCTGAGTCTCCTTACCTTTTTGGGGTTAGGAAGCATCCAGGGATCAGTCAGATATTCCTGTTGTTTTTTTCATTTCAGGACTTTCCTATACTTAGCAATGGGAGGCTCTCATTGGCTCCTCCTGCTTTTCAAACTGTTTATGACTGCAATCTTTGATTGTGTGAGGCCCTCTTTTGCCTTATTGTGTCATACTTGCATGCCCCAGTTGACTACAGCAGTCATGAAAGCTCAATGGCTTCTTCACACAATGTCTCAGTATATTGAAGAGGGCATTTTAAATTTCCTTTTCAGAAAATGCCAGACTTTGAAATTTTGCTTTGTGAGTCTGCAGCCAGCTAATGTTCACTTATGGTGCCTTATCTCTTGCCTGGTAAATTTGGCTCCATCACTGCAGAGGATTATTGATACTGATTGATAGCTTTATCTGGTCTCTCTGCTGTAACCCCAAAGACTTCTGGCTCCTCATGTGCCAGATTCAAGCTGCTTGATCAGCTTCTGACATTCTTATGTTAGTCTTTGTTCCTTCCCAGCTAGACATTCCAATTTGAATGAGGAAGGCATAAGTCAATGTGAAAGTAAGTCAAGCCCTTTTCTGCAAATTGCCATTGGAGGACATCTGATTGTGTATTGACATTATCACAAAGACCACTTGAAGGAGGGACATTTTCCATAATTTGCTCCAGGTAAGGGATTGCTCTATCACATCATCCAATTACCCTGCTGTGCTTGTCACAGAACCCTCACGACTGGCTAATCATCCAGGCTCTGACTGATTTCATTGGTTCATGTCTTACATAATATCCCTTTTCTCTTTTCAAGCTTTTCTATCAAAAATAATATCCACTAAATTAATGAACAAGTTATTAAATGGATCTATTAAATAAAGTGTAATGTATCATTTAAATATTTACATGCAAAAAGAGAAAATGCATATTTTGGTGCATGGTATGGTTGTGATGCACATTTAATGTGGTCTTTTGTCCACAAATTGCAAAAAGTGAGTGTTATGTCTGTCTTATACTCATCTGAATGTTATTTTTGTGTTAGATTGTTTTATTTATATGGTGGTTCTTGACAGGCTCGCTGTACCAGATTAAAATATGTATTGATTTGATTGATTCTGTTGGTATTGAAATTGTTAACAAATTGAAACATGGGAACAGACACCAGATTGTCAAGCTGCAGCAGTTGATGTTATTGGTGGTCTCTATTGCAAGTTCTACCATGAAGTCATGAATGAATTATTGGACAAGTTTCAGCCTGGAGTTATGCCTCATTATGTTGTGGTCCAAACTCTTGCAAAACTGGCATTAGTAAATGGTTTGTTTTGTTAAATATCATATGTATTCTTGTGAGCTTAAAGAGCTCCTCATGTTAATAACCCCATTTCTTGTCTCTAATCAATAAATTTCTTACATTGGAGAAGTCCCCCAATTTTTTTAAATTATTTGCCCACAAACATCACCATCTCAACCAATATAATCTATATTATTTCTTCACAGTATTAAGATATGTCTTTAATCCTTGGCATTGTTTTTATAAATTCAGTGCATATCATTAACATCATTCTAAAAAAAACAAAAATTGAAGTATTAAAAATGATCAGATGATGTGGATGGCAACTGATTAAGGGGAATGCTTCTTCGTGGCCTGTCTTGCTGCTGCTTAAAGTGGATCGGAGATCAACAGACTCCTAGTTGTTGCATCCAGCCTAATTGTGTTTCATTTCATTTCAATTTAATTAATAGAAATATAATATTTAAGTCACAAACCCAAGATGTCAGAAATGTAAATATCTGGACTGTATTCTTTAGGTGCTTGAAACCCTCCAGTCTAGTAGTCTGGGCTAGCATGCCTTCTCAAAGTGTTGAAAGGGCCTAATTTTTAGAGTTTAAGGATTTGCAGACCTTTGCAATTATGACTGAAAAGTCTAGTTAAAACATTATCAATGCATCAAACAGCCTTGAGCTAGTTCACAGATTATAGTTCACAGTTAAAACTGCAGTTTCACAAAAATAAAATTTTATGTAATTATATATTAGATAATTTATTAACGTTAAATAAAAAGACTTTCTACTACTTGGCATCGACCAGTAAATCTATGAACTATAGAACTTGAAATTCTTTTTGAGCAACAGCAGGGATTCTTTGAGAACTAGCCTCTTCTGCAAGCATTTTGGCTCTTGAAACCTCTTATGTCCTTCAGGGCCAGGCCACATGTGTTGGTTAGATCGATGTCCTGGACATGTTGTCTACAATTAGGACTGAAGTCAAGAGGACACACTATAATTTTCTAAAAATTTGATAAATATAGGTCCCATATTACGTCATTTTATTGGTTTCAAAATATCCTGTAAAATTGCAACTAATTTGGACAGTGGTTTTATAAAAATATGAAAAATAGCGTTTCAGGTCTGCCATCATGCCACAAGGATATCCACTTTCAGGAAGAATTACCTTATTGCTGAGTTGATTGAATTGGTGAAATTTTCATCAATATAACATGTGTGCTATATTTGATTTTATATACCACACATCCCCTTTGATGTGTGAGTACAATATATGAACTAATTTACATGATTTTGATCTACAAAAGTTGAAAATTTGATTAAGGTTGAGTTTGTTTATTTGATTCTCTTTGTTTTATGACTGGTTGAACTTTTGCTTTTATCATCCACGGTGAAAGTTGAGGTTACAAATTTGTCAGAGAGTATTTGCCTCATATATTATTTCTAGACAGTATTAAGATATGTCTTTAATCCTTGGCATTGCTTTTATTTGATAATGAAGCTTCTGATCCATATGATCTAAACTGTACAATCTGATCAGTCATTTGTGCCATTAAAGCATTGGCTTCACTTTGCAAAGCATGAAAATTGAATTCTTCCAAATTTAATGTGGTAACATTTTGTGGATTGCGACAATGAAAATGGTTTGAATGGGCAGACCCCTGGTCAATTGCAATGCATAATTTAAAGATAAATATTAATCAGCTTTGACTTTAAAGTTGCCAAGTGACTTGCGATTTGTATAAAGTACAAATATATGAACTCCCTCTTCTCCCGACAGAACAACTCCACAAAATGATACCCGGTCTTTGGATTCTTCTTTTACGTAGGCCTTGTGCCGACCTTTTGGGAGGCTTCAAGGTTTCTCATTGTCCCTGTCAGTTTCCATGTGCGGACTCAAAAGCTTAGGCTTTGGAAGGCTCTCATTGGCCTCACGTGCCAGACTGGAGCGACTATTGAAAGCTCTCGTTGGCTTCTTTCGTCGCTGCAATCAGTCGCTGAAGCGACGCCACCTAGCCCCTACGACTCTCAGTGGCCTTCTTTCCGTCATCCCTGCCGCAAAACAGTATCGACTTGGGCTTTAAATTTTCTTTGCAGCGGCGCGCAGTAACAGACATTTCCGTCACCGGCTCTGCGCCTCTCGGGCGATGAATTGCTTCGGTGGATTTATTCGACTTGCCGACTACGCCCCTTGCGCCAACTTCCTAATGGAAGTCTTTAGCAAATTACATCAAAATATTAGAAGATCATCTCCTCCCCTTTGAGGAATCTTATTATTATTATCTTTTTCTGGCAAGATAATGCTCCAAATCCACACTTCCTACAAAGATGGAAGAATTTTTTGAGAGTAGAAATTTGAATGTTATTAATCAGCCAATCTATTTTCCAGGCTTGAAAATGTCAAAAATGTTTACAACAGTGGAAAGCAGTTTCACTCAGATTTGAGCTGGAAAATGCCATTAAAGGAACCTTTCCAGGCCCCCTGGGCTGAAAGAACTGGACAATAATTTAGCAACAAACTTTAACATCAATGGATATTAAATCCTTTAAAGTTATTGAAAATAAAGAAAAGATTGCTTATTAAACATTTTGTTCATGTTTTACTTGAATTTTAGCAATTTTCAAAAATATTTTTGAAAGTGTCTTTATTGGGTTTTAAGCAACTTGAAATCATGTTCTGTGAAATTCTAAATTAATGCTAAAATTTTCTAACAAAAGTTTTAAGTATTATCACTAATATATTAATACAAAATACTTCAAATTTTCTTCAAAATCAAACTTTTAACTTGTTGGTTACTTGTGGTTTTGTTTGCATTGTAATTGATGGAGCAGTATATAGGCAACTCTGACATGAGGCTTACTAGTCTAAAGAATTTTTGTTTTTGGAAATTGTAGGTCTTGGTGAGCTCCATGGTTTCAGTGTGATGCACACTGCATGTCCTTTGACTCCAAATGTCAAAGGGCATGTTCTGTATTTCTTACCATGTGATCAATTTTTGCAGGATGCCCTCCCATATGGTCCACTGTCCCTCTGCCTTTGTGATATGTTTGCTCTCCATATCATTCTTTTTCTTCTGGATCATCAGCTAGGCTCTCACTGTTGACCTCATGTTTGACAAAGTGGCTCCATCCCATGATGGTCATTCTGTATTAGACATTTTATTTCTTTGAGTGGAGATTGATCTTAATTTTTATTGAATTCTCATAATAATAATTCAAAAGCCAAAACATTTATTGATGCAGGTAGTAGAAAAATGTTGACATGACTTTCCCAATCCCGACAAATTCGCTCATACTTGTTTTGCTAGCAATACCACAAAACAAAATATAAAATCTACTAATCATATAGAGCATTGTCTCTGTTGAGAAATGATAAAATACATTCAAAATTTGCAATATTTTTTTATATTACAAATGCTTATAGGGAGGTTTAATTAATTTTTGATTGACTCTACTTTGTGCACGTTAAAGTATGTCTTTAACTTGTTTTTCATTTTTCATGCTTTCATGAAAAGTCATTTTATCATTTGAAATCTATATCCAGGTAAAGTAAATTTGTAGATTTTACTGTGGTGAAAAGGTCACTTCTATTAAGAAAACTTTATAAATTGGAAATTGAACTTTTAATTGCAGTTCCTGCATCAATGCCATACTTAAAGGCATGTCTGGGCACTTGCTTGACCTTGCTCACAACCACAAGATCGAATGACATGAAGTGTGCTTTTTCTAAATGTTTGTATGTTCTCAAGAATTTCATGATATTCATATTTTACTCATCTTATAATTGACTTCAGATTTACTTGCCTATTTCAGTGCTGGCCAATTTTAGTGAGGCAATTATTGAATACAAATATAGCATCATCACTGACTCTGATCCAGTCATCCCTGAAGATTATTTTGTGGAAGAACTTGGTGTGGCCTGGGATATTCTTTTCAATTCATGGTTGAGCTCAAAAGATTTAAAGGTTATAGAAATATTTGTTTTACAGTTTGCAGTAAATTACAGGAAATTACAGTTGATTAGCATGAGTCCAGGCACAAGTACTCAAGTACAAACAATTTCAAATATTGATGAGTTATGAATGAGTACTTGCATAAATACCTCATCAATCAAAAAAGATTCGCTTATCTTATTATTGTTTTTATCTTCTAGCACCTTTTTGCCCAGATATTTCCATTTCTAAATCAATTCTATTTGCATTTTGGCTGTGCTTAGAAGACTACTCAAGTCAAATAGGATGGCAAAATTTTGAAAAGTTTAAGCAACTAGTTTTGGCTATTAATTCAATAACATGATTTATAATGAAAGTTACTCTTCTTCTCACTTCTCCCTAGATCTATCACTGCTCTATTGTTTTGTCTTCTTGTCCCCTGTATTTAAGGAACAATGGTCTATTAAGAAAATGCATTATTTCAATGTGAATTGTTCAATGGTTCCAACCATGTTATGATTTACTTTCAAATAAACATAATAAGTGATTTGAATAATGTTAAATTTTTGAAGTTATAAAAAGTCCTCAAGTGGACAAAAAATGTTTTAGAACATAAAAGTAACTAAGTTTAGAACAGTTGCAAAATGGCTATCCAAATTTCCTGAAAAATTACAATTTTCTAAATTTCAGACAATAACACCTGTTATCAAATTTACCTTAAATTTGTTGTGGTTATGCTCATCCTACACATCTTTTAATGACCGAACACAATTCTTATCATAAGATTGCAAGTCTAAGATTTTACATTTTGTTTGCTCATCTGAAAATCCATGTATTTGCTCAAAGTTTCAATTATTTCATATTTTTTATCCTTACTTAACAAAATTTCAATAGTTTTGTGACGTAAAATTTCAATAGTTTTGTGACGGAAAATTTGACTGTGAGTTGGACTTTATGGAAAATTCCCTTTGATATTGTTCAAAGATTAAGGATGGTGTCTTCCTCTGCAGGTAATAATATTATGTTACAGCCATAACATGTGGTTGTTATTATAATAAGGATCTATGTAAAATGGTGTTGTTAAATAAGTATTTGATTTAGAAAAAGCTTGTTAGTTAGCCTTCCTATAAATGGGTTCTGGAAAGCGCCACATTATCAACTCTTATTTTATAGCTTAAGCATTGTTCTAGTTGGAAAAATACCAGATTTTAATCCCATGTGATGGTCAGCAATTTTCACTTTTTTTTTATTTTAATTTGTTTTTTTGCTTAAATCAGTGAAATTAATATTTCCTCATAGCTAATGAAGGTATCATAGCAATAAGTGTAAATATGAATTATTTCAGCAAAAAATGTCAGTGTGTTATGGTTTTTGATAGGCAGTGTATTAATTATAAGAATAACACAGTAATATTGAATATAGGGGAAGTTTGACTTTTCTGCATTTAAAACTACATTTTCACTGTCTTGATGACTTTGGGTTATATACCTAGTGAATTTAATGTTGTCATATTTTGAAATTATAGCAAGGGCTGTCCTAGTATTCAAATATGAACTTTATCATACATTTGACAATATTAAAGTCCAAAGTTGCCATATTGTTGCACATACAGCATTCTTGTAAGAATGGGTTATTTAAATTTGAGTACTCAAACTTTGGGGGAATTTATCTGCCTAACTAAATTATCTCACACAGATCTCATATTATTATTTGGGACTGTGTAGAAAAAATGTACAAAATCAAAAACATTTTGATGTGATGATTTTATCTATGTCCCTTTAATGTGGAATAATCCAAATTTTTGTGTCAGGTGAAATGTGCTGTGGTTGAATGCCTTGGGAAAATGTCTTTTGTGATTGCATTTGAGCAGCTCAGAGAATTTCTCCCAAGGCTTATTCCAGAAATTTATTCACTTTATAAGAAGCAATTGAAGGCTAATGTTGTGTCAGAAGTATGTTTAACTTGAAAAGTGCTTCAGGGGCAAATATTAACCATTCACTTACATAAAAGTGATATTTCCAGGCTTTGTTCCATGTAATTAAAGCCTCAAGTTCTATTGATCCAGCTCTTGTTGAACCTTTTATTGATGGTTTGATGGGAGTGTTGTTCCCTCAGGCATGTGTTCCAGTGGACCTTTTATCCTCTTCTTCAGTCAAGAACCACAATGAAATACTCAAGAGTTTCTTAGAATTAGGTATTATCAAAATAAAATGCTACCCGAAAATTTCCTCATTTTTGATGACAGTGATAAGTGAGTTTATGTAGCATAAGAAGCACTTAATATTTCTATAGCACTCCTCCCCAAGGTTGCTTGTGGCAGAATGAGTTGGGTTGCAAACATGACACATTACAACTGGTGATGATACTTTTGCATGCAACCATCTGATATGCTGACTCATATGCTAACCATATAGAACCATTGCAGATGTGCTTTATGGAGGTTGGGTATCGAACAAGACTTTTTGCTTTTTATCATTGAACACTGGCATGATATTCATTTGGCCTCTCTGAACCGCTCTACATTTTTACTTACTTTCATGATTTTATTTTGTAATTATTTAATGATCACTCTTTTTCTTTTTTTTAGCCAAGTTTTTCCCAGAAAGAGTAATGTTCTTTGTGTTAGTTAAGTTAGAAACTGTCAATGAGAAGTGTAGGATTGCTTCACTGGATATTATCCATCATCTTGTTAATTATAAAGGTGTTTATATGTTTGGAAAACCATTATAGTTACTATAACCTTTTATTTTATTTGTTTTAGGTGACATTTTTAAAGAAAAACAAAAGAACATTCTTAATAGCTTGAAGATGGTCACTTGTGATAATAGCAACAAGGTTTTTCATTAGTTTTAGGTGTCATCCATAAAGTATGCCACTCAGGAAGTTGGGGGGGGGGGAATAAACCAATGTGTCATGATGTCAATGATGTCTCAAGAAATAGGAATTAAGGTTTTTGTTTGGTGTCATAAAAATGTTATATGGTTGCAAAATTATATTAAACCAATTAATTTAAATATCATGTAGTACATTCCTTTATTATACAAGTTAATATTTAGTTCGGATAAGTAAGAACATTGGGGGGCTCTGATTTGTGGCCAGAGTATGATAATGGGGAAGAGAGGGCTTAAGAATGTTCCAAAATAATATGGCATAATTTATGGATGGTCCTATATGTCTTTTTGTATATGTAAGAGTACAGCAGAAGTCATATTTTTAAATGGGCAATGATTTCTTGAGATAACATTTGAATTATTTTACAAAACCCAAATTTGGATGTTATTTGATACAAAAAAAAGCAGTTAGTTTGGAAATTTATACCATATTCTGACAATAATTTCTGGAGATATGTTCTAAGATCCATTTCTTGTCATCTATTTTTTTGTCATATCTTTAGGCTGCCTGAAGTGAAAGACAATAATAAGGGTTATAATTAATTAATTCAAAAATAGTGTCAATACGATGTGCACTGTCTATTCTTTTCTATTATTTTGATGCATCTTGATTTCATTGACACCACTAATTCTTCTAGGTAATCCTTTGTCTAGCTTTTTCAGGATCCAATTATCACCTCTTACTAATATTTTTCACCAATGTGGTAAACCTTCCTTGTTAGAACCTGCCAAACATTTTTTGCAGGATTTGAATCTGAGAACACATTGACTATTTCATAATATTCATCTTTTCCTTCTGGACAAATGATATTGTTTCCTTTGAGATGTCTCTTCATGTAATCCTTAGATGCTGGTTTTCCCTAAAGAAAGGCTAATTCTGTCTGGTCACAGACTGAGAATCCTCCCCAGACCATCATTGGAAGAATCTCCAAGTTTTCTGTCATAATAAAGATCTTTCTTCAAATCATGCTAGTACAGTGCGTGTCATAAGGTTGGGACAGGGGCTAAAGTTTTACATTTTGTCTAGTTTTCTGAAAAGCCGCAGCGTGTAATTGCCAAAAGTTTCAATTATTTCATGCCTCTGTTCTTAATAAAATTTCAATTTGTGAAGCAAAATTTGAATATGAATGAAGCTCCATGGAAAAATCCCTTTGGTTCAGAGGCGTTTCAAAGATTAAGGATGGTGTCTTTTCCTGTGCAGGAAATGTCATTTTATTACATCGACCATTACTAGTGGCTATTATAATAAGGTTATATATATAAAGGGTAATGTTAAATAATTATTTGATTAAATAAAAAAATGCTAGTTGAGCTTATTATAATTGAGTTCTTGCTGAAATGGAGAAAGAACAAATTAAGGCATTAAATGAGCTAAATAAAGTCGTTTTCTGAAATTTCAAAAGTGTTTAAATGTTCCAGAAATGTTCTCAGATGATTTTTAAAGGATCCAGATAGTTATAGAACCAACTAAGTATAAGGAAGATCTCGAACATTGGATCATCGTCAGAAGAGACTTCCTGTTCGTGAAGCTTGCAAGGGAGAATGTTCTTCAACGGGGCTTGAAAAAAAGTTGAAATTGAATTTAACCAAGTCTCCAATATGTAGATACCTTCGGAGAAGCCGATTTTTAAAGTATAGAAAGCGCCAGTAGAAGACATTCTTGACAAAACATCACAAAAGGATTTGATTGAATTGGCTCGAGGAGATGATGAGTTTGAATGTGATTTGGAGCATTGCAATTTTTCAGATGAGAAACATTTTAAGTTTGACAGTCCGTATGGGTTCAAATGTTATTAGCATAATGTCAGAAGTCCATAAAATCACTCTTGAAAAGAAATTTTGGAGGTCATTGTTGGGCTGCCATTTCTTCTCTTAGTTCATCAGATGTGGTGGTCTTAAAGGGGAAACAAAATTGCTCAGAATGTGTTTAAATTCTAAACAAATACCTCCTATGCCTATGCAGTAGATTTCAAATGGATAACGTTATCTTTTAACAAAATAATGGTTCCATCCACATCTCAATACCAAAAAAGGTTAGTTTCCAGAAGAAGAATCTATGTCTTAAAGTGGTCTGTGTCGACTTCCGGACCAAAATCCTATTGAAAATGTGTTGGGATTGCTCAATAATCAAGTATATTCTAATGTTAGGCAAAAACCTAGCATTTTAGAATTGCAAAAAATGTCTGAGAGGGGAGATGATAAAGTTGGACAATAAGAGGCTGAAACTCTTGTTGAAATCAATGAAAGATCGAGTTCAGGAAGTATTTCAAAAAAAGAATGACAAAACACATTGTCAGCTTTATTTATTTTAGATTTTAAACGTTTGTTTTAACCGGAAAAATAAAGATTTTTGCTTTCATATGAGGTTCACCGACTTTCACTTTTTATCATATTTCCAGTTTTTTGCTTAAATTATAAAATATAGTTGCCCAAAATCACTGAAATTAACATTTCCCAGTAGCTAATGAACATCTACGTTTCATATAAATAAATGGTTTTTATATGACTTTTATAAACAAAATTATGGCTAAAAAACACGGGTGTCCCAACCTTATGACACGCACTGTAATACTGGCATTCATCAGAACCATAAAAGTTAAACTTTTATTTCCTCTGAAAAAATGTCTGCCCTTCGTTTGTCTTCATATTCAATCATGTCTTTTGCCCATTCCAGTTGATGCTGTCTGTGACATTTCTTGAGAGGTGGCATTTTTTTATTTCACTTGTGTTTCAATATTTTGCTCTCCTGCATGCATTTTAACACTGTAGAGTTGCTCTATAAATTTGACTTACAAATTTGATGATTTGATTCTTCTACTAAAAGTTTCCACTTTGAAGTCTCTGGAATGAGAATTCATCAATCCTTCTTCAATAGTTTTTCACAACAGTTCCAAGCTCTTTGGAAATATTTGAAATTGAATAATTTACATTCTTAAATGCCATAATCTCTTTTGTGTTTGGTTGTGCTTTCTTTCCAATGTTCTCAGAAGTCAAACAAAACATTTGATTTGTTTTAATTTACTTACTTATACATATCTAATAAAATAATTGACACTTCCCCCAGCAGTACCCCAACAAATAAATAATCATGCAAGTATACGAAACCTCTCTTAAAGATATGATGAACATGTTGGCATACTAATTTGTACTTCCCACCAAAACATGTAATAAATTCATTTCTAAGCTTATAATAAGATTTCACTATTCAAATTATATTCCAAAATTTTATAATATAAAACTAATATTTACAAATTATTACAAATTTTTAAGGTTAAAAGGAAGCTTGCTGAAGTAATTATTGGGATTGCTCACCATGGCTACTTGGAACTGGATGGGGGCAAATCTTTGATCGAATTCATTGTCAAACAATGTGTCCTTCCTTCTGGAGATGTTTTTATATTTATTTTTTTAAAAATGTTCAGTGGCTCAATGCTCAGCTATAATATTTATTAACTCAGGAAAACTCGCTAAAAAAGTTTGATGATGAATATATGGACAATAATGGTCTTAAATCGTTTTGTGAGAATGCTCTTCATCATTTATCAACATCTGTTCCAGGCATCTCTGGTGTAAGTTGAGCTAAAAAAGATATTTCAACCTGGAGTTTTAGTGTCTTTATCCCAATCAGATTTTGTGGCCTTATTTATTAACTTTTCTTACATTGGAACCATTCACTGCTGCTTGTGGAATTCTCTGCAAAACAATTTCTACAATTGCTCATAACAAGCTTGAAAGTAATGATCCTGATTACTACATAAACTTTGAAAGAGAAGGTTTATATGATTTGTCCTTATTTGGAAGGCCAATGATGAATATTGCAAAAATCACTTATATTTTCAGTTGATGTCCCAAGGCCCTCATCACTTTTTGTCCGTTTAATAGTGGGTTTTTCATTGTGCCAATTTTTTTAATAATCACATGAAGACGTAAAAATAATTAACTAACCTTCAATAGACAGAGCATGATTAACATAATGTTTAAATCTGGTTAGCTTGTAAATAGTGGAATTTTATACTAGAGACTCAATAAGTTCCAGAATTCTCTATAGAGAATTACAATTGTCTTGTGGTTGACTAATCAGAAGATTCTGCATATAGAACTGCAAAGTGTGCTCTTTAAATGCATCAATTTCATGCCACATTGATGCACAATATAAATTCAATATAATTGAATTGTGGTCAATCTGAGACTACTTTTGAAATTGAAACATTTGAATATTGTTGTTTCTGATGTAACTGATGTAATTTTCAGAGCAGTAAAAACTTTCTCAAAATTGTTTCCATCTTGTGATGAAGATAAGCAAAATGAAAAAACTTTGTCCAAGAACTCTTTTGATCAAAACACTTGCCCCATCGAAATTCTTTATATTACTAGCTGTTTATCAAAGTATACACCCTTGACCTTTTGAGTAAGATTCCATTTATCTAAACAAATCTATTTAGTTTGAGTTTGGCCTGCTAGTAATATAAATTTGTCTTTAAATTTAAGTCCATCACCTTCTGAGACTGATATTCAGAATACATTGTGGATATTGAATCTTTTCCTCAGTGACATCATCAATATGGCTGATTTGATTAACAGTAAGCAGGAAATGTGCTGAACTTCATTATGATTCCAGGATGGAAGATATGTACAAACTCAAGAACTCAGCTATGGGCTTTTACTATATTATTAAATTCCATAGATATTATTTATTTTGTAATGTAAAGATATCTAAACTTATTAACTACAGAAGTCATTAAATAGATAAAAGTGTATGTTTCTGAAGTAAACATTTCTACTAATAAACTTCTGCTTAAATAAACGCATTAATCTTATATCTTGTTTAAGTGCATATTTTATATAATGCAAAAGATGACTGTCTTGATTTTGTGAAATCTGAAATGAATGATGTTGTAACTCTAAGGCAATATTCTGGTCTTATGTCTTCCAAGTGCATTTTCTGTCTTTTAATTACATTAATTTAATTACTTACTGAAAAACTTCTTTCATATATTCTACCTATTGAGCAAAGTTAAAGCCAGTTCATGAACAAAGGGATAATTCATACACTTTGTGAATATAAAGTACCGTTATTTGTACTGCTATTTTAGGGCAGTTTATTATTGGAGTTTCAATGTCTGCAGTCCGTTTCATACCCTTTGGTGGTCAGGATCTGGAAAAGTGGGCTGCCATTTGAATACTCCTGACTTAAGGGGCTTATTCAAGCTTATATTTCATTGCAGATAGATGCAAGAAACTCCTTTGTTGGAGCGCCAGCAGGGAATCCTCAGAGGAGTGGCCCCTTCTTCAAGCGTTTCGGCCCTGATCTCCTTACGCTCTCGGGGGCTGGGCCGCACCCGATGATCAGTCGGGTGTCCCTGCTGGGCCTTTAAGTCTTCGCCTTCCAGCCTAAATCACCTTTCCTCTCTCCGCCGAGTACCGGTGAAAACTGACAACCGGCTTCGGTCTTATAGAGGTATGCTACCTGCGCCGACCTTTCAGAAGGTTCTCGCACCGGTGCGCCGACCTTTCAGAAGGCTTTCGCCGACCTGGTTGAGGGAGGTTACCTGGTCGTACTTCTCAGCCTCGCTATTGGTTGCCTTATGGAGCAACGCTATTGGCTGTCTCTCTTTTGCCACAGCCACTGTGAAGCAGTTTCGGCCGCCTCCGACAGTTTTTCCATTGTGGCACTCCTGTCCTTGCTGGCCAGTCCAATCTCCCTGAGGAAATTGTAGCTGGATCTGCCCACCAAACCACGTGCACCCACCTCTATGGCGAAGAGGTACACTTTATATCCCCGGTCGGTCAGGTCCATCGAGAGCTCAAAGTATCTGTCTTCTTTGAGCACGTTGCTCTGCTCCATTCTATCCTCCCAAGGGACTGTCAGCTCTACCATTACGATGGTATCTGTCCTGATGGATGACATAACTGCGTCTGGTCTTCGCCCACTTTCACGCACGGCCTGGGGGTATTCTTTCATCCCCTCGATATCGGCGGCGATCCGCCAGTCGTTGGCACTTTCCAGGATGTTTTTCCTCGGCGTTTGACACCTATTTTTGGCGTACTGCGCCCTGCCCTCTCACCAAAAATACGTTCTCTTTTGCGGAACTGATTCACGGGCGTTTGCCTTTGCACTGGCGGACTTCATTGCCTCCACAACCACCTTCAGAACCTGGTTGTGGCGCCAGGTGTACCGGCCTTTTGCCAGGGTGTACTTACAACCTGATAGGATGTGCCGAAGTGTCTGGGTCTCTCTGCACAGTTTGCATCCTGACTCTTCCACCAGACCCCATTTTCTTAGGTTGTCTCGAGAAGGGAGCTGATCGTAGAGGGATCTGATCACAAACGCCAATTTTAGCGGCGGCATTCTCCATATGTCGTTCCATGAGAGTGATCTCTGCAGAGCCTGATCCCATGTTGTACACTGCCCTTGTTGGGCTTGCTGAACTGCTTTTGTGATCCTGGAATTCTCGATCTCTTTCCTTCCCTCTTGTATGATGAGCGTCTGTCTTTGGGCGGCGCTAACTTGGGACAACCTGGCGAAGTGATTCCATCCGACCCCATGTCGGTCGTTTTGGATGGGACCGCGTATCTCTTCGAAGGCCAGCACTTCCAACGACCTTTCGATCTCCTCCTGGGCATTAAACTTTCTTCCTGATCTGAGTGCCGGCCTCGTTCCACTTGTTGTGTCGTCCATGGAGCTATTTATCATGAGCTGTGTTCTTATCTTGCTAACTCTGAACTCTTCCGCAACGGACCTGAACGGCAGCTTGAGTTTGGCACTTTTGCTGTAGAGGGCAATTGAGGAAAGTCCTGGAGGCAGACCCATCCACTTCCTGGTAAACCGATTGATGCACCTCTCCAGTGCCTCCACAGAGGTCAGGCTGAATTCGTAGATTGTCAGCGGCCACAACATTCTTGGGAGGATCACGAACTGTACCAACCACACCTTGAATTTTCCGGGAAGCAACACACCATCGATCACCGCCATATTCTCATTTAGCATTTCCCCAACCGCGGCCACCTGCTTTCCGTCCCTGAGGGTTTGATCAAAAACTCTGCCCAAGCTTTTAACAGGTTCTTCCTCAACGGTTGGAATTCTTTGCCCCGCGACTTGGAAGAAGATATCGAAGATATATAAGAGGGTGTAAGAGAATATAAGTCTTCAATATTCTATTAAAATATTCTAAGCTGATCATAGCTCCAAACTTTGTGATGATGCACATTTAACTTGGTTTTGATGTTGATATGTAATTTCAGGTGCTTCTTCGATATCCATTAAAAGGATTGGAAAGGGGACTTCACATAATTGAGGTTTTGATAGCTCTCTCCAAGTTGATTAGACCTGCTGATCCACAATGGGAAGCCAGTTTGATCCAGTCAAGAAGTGGAACAGGTTTCCAACAAAATTTTGACTATGTGTAATCTAAATTTGTTTTTATTTTTACAGGCATTGCAGATGCAAGTAATGATGCTCTATGGGAAGTACGACTGCTTGAAGTAATTTTAATGTTTGAATGAGATTAGTTAGTAGACACATTGGAATTTGTATTTCTTATTTTATTTCATATTTTTAAGATTCTAAGATGTTGCTTACAAGAATTAGATGAAGACGATTGGCCTACGATTTGTGGAGAAGACTTCATCAGGCAAGTGCCACTGTATCAGAATTATCCTGAAGAAAAGGTTTGTTTTAATTAAGTTGTTGCTAGCTTGGAGTTACCTTTTATTTTATGCTTGCAGATTTTCCTTTTGAAGTGTATTGGAGTTGCTGGAAGCAAAAGTTGCAAGACAAAATTTGTCATTCAAGCAATTGACAGCCTCTTTAGTATAACTCATCACACAATAGAAAACGAGAGGGAGGTACAATGCTATAAAAATTATTGTGATGGTTGATTTTTTATATATTAACTTTATCAGTTATCAATGGTATGTTGGTCCTATAAAGTCCTAAATTGTTTAACATTTAAGTACTAAAATTTGAGAAAAGTCTTAAAATGTTTTTAAATTGGTTATAATTTGATATATTTGACATAGTCATTGAATTTACTTGGAGATTTCAAAATATTTGTTTCAGCTGGTCTGATTGTGTTATGCTCGTTCACTTATCTGATCAATCCATTATTGAAAGTTTTGGTAACACTACCAATTATGTCTGGATTTTGCATCAGTACTATCAAGTGGCCTGATAGTGATTAGTGGGATTAGCTTAGAGCAGGAGTCCCAAATCTTTAAAGCACAATAGATCACATTTAAAAATCTTGAGGTTTCAAGGGTTACAATTAAAAATTTTAAAAATCTATATGTAGGCATAAAATTACTTTTTCTAATAATCAAAAGAACATTGCAGTTCTTTGAGCTCTAACCAGAGATTGGCAGGGCCAATTTAGAAAGGAAGTGAATGGCATGTAGATGTAGACAAAATAAAACCAGTTAATATAAAATTATGCAGATTGCATTTGCAAGAACTGTATTTGAACTTATTTATTTACTTAGCTTACTTGAACTTATATATTTACTTAGCAACAATGTGATTTATAAAAAGAATAAAAGAGGAAATGACTAAGAATTGGCAAACCATTATCAAATTCAGATCAACTACATGGGCATTTTCTTAAAAAATGGTTTTGTGTACCAATGCATGATATTGATTCCAACAACAAATTTTTCACGTTGAATCACCATAGTTATATAAATGATGCTGGAAACTCCTCCTCGGAGCTTTCCGACAGGGAGCCTCAGAGAAGGTCCCCCATCTTCGAACGTTTCGGTCCTTTGAAACCCCTGACGTTCTCCGGGGGTGGGCTGCATCCGGTGATCAGCCGGATGTCCCTGTCGGTTTCCATGTGTGGACTCAAAAGCTTAGGCTTTGGAAGGCTCTCATTGGCCTCTTTATGCCATCACGTGCCAGACTGGAGCGACTACTGAAAGCTCTCGTTGGCTTCTTTCGTCGCTGCACTCGGTCGCTGAAGCGACGCCACCTAGCCCCTACGACTCTCAGTGGCCTTCTTTCCGTCATCCCTGCCGCCCAACAGTATCGACTTGGGCTTTAAATTTTCTTTGCAGCGGCGCGCGGTAACAGACATTTCTGTCACCGGCTCCGCGCCTCTCGGGCGATGAATTGCTTCGGTGGATTTATTCTGACCGGAGATCGGCGTCTTTCTCTGTGGCATCCGAAGATGTTTCCTTGCCTCTCATTTGCCAGATCCAGAATGAAGCTGCCTCCGCCGCTTCAGACATCTTTGTCATCGTCTTCGTTCTTTCTCGGCTAGATAGGCCTATTTTCGTGAGGAATGCGTAAGTCGACTTGCCGACTACGCCCCTTGCACCAACTTCTATTGGGAAGAGGTCAATTCTGAACCCTTTTGCTTCCAGGTCCACTGCCAGATCTGCATACTTTTCCGCTCTCAGCGCATTGCTATATTGCATTCTGTCCTCCCATGGGACCGTCAACTCCACCAAAATGATGGCATCTGACGACGGTGACATCAACACCATATCTGGCCTCTTGCCACTCTCAATCAGCACCTGGGGATAGTGCCTCATTCCTTCTAAGTCGGCTGCGATTGTCCAATCGTTTGCCTCTGCAAGGATGTCCTTTCTTGGCGTTTTACATCGCTTTCTGCAGAGGTGTGCGAAGCCCTCGCGCAGGAAGTAAATCTTCCGCTGCTTGGAGATTGCGCGCGAGTTTGCTCTGGTTATTGCTGCTTTGGTAGCCTCACACACTTCTCGAAGGACCTGATTGTGTCACCACGTATACCGACCATGGGCAAGGGTGTATGTGCAGTTGCTGAGCACATGATGCAATGTCTCGACTCCTTCACAGAGTCCACATTTGGCGTCTTCTACTAACCCCCACCTCTTTAAATTGTCCTTGGAAGGCAACTGATCATAAATATAATATATTATAAATAATAAATTATATAATGTAATTATATATAATTATAGCTGGTAATTTGGCAATAATTCAATTTTTATGAATAAACCCAAGAAAACAATTATTAATAAATCAAGAATTGAGCTGGTGGGGTCATCAATCGCCAGGTGCATTTTTGGTAAACCATAACCACTTGCCTTTTACTCAAAAAGATTGTCCAAATCACAATTGATGTATTTGGCTTCATCCTCCATTTCAAACACATTATTGAAGGCAGGATTATCCAGCTATTATCTTACCAAATCATAAAATGATGATCTGAAGGTTCAAGAGTACTCTTATCACATAACAACTCCATAGCTGACAATCTTGGGTGAAAACAGATCCTGCTACCCCAAATCATTTGTTCCAAGGGCTCAAACCATCTTCATGGTTTAGCTTACCCATGTATAAAAAGGATCCATAATGTTGATTGCTGCAAGAGATTTTGGCCTAAAATGAAAGGGAATATCAATGGGAAACAGTTTAGATTGTCAGAAAGCCAGTCATTCATCACAACATGAACATTCCACACATGCCTGTTCAGTAATCAGTTCCAAATTGTTCACATAGACATTGTTTGACCTTTGAAATCTTCAAAAGCACTTGGATCACAGTTCACCTCTGAGGCGCTTTATGTTGTGACATTCATTGTCAGAGCAACTTGCTAGTTTGAATGTGCCCCTATCTCCTCCATTACTGCAAATGCAATGGTCAAGGTTTTTCTAACTAGTTGGATCAGTATGTTTGTGTCTCACTAAGGCTGACAGTTTGGAAACACACTTTTCCCTATCTCACTCCATTAGTATCATCATAAGCATACTGCTTATCAACCTCAGTCTAATGGAATGATTGAAGTTTTCATCACACACTCAAGACAGCACATCTAGCCAGGAATGAAGAATGGCTCATTGCCCTTCCAGTAATGTGTTTTGCACTGATGGCTCTATCTACTGAACACATTTACTTTTTTTTTCCATTTACCATAATTACTGGCCCATATGTCTTTATGTCCCATGTATTCTTCCACCAAGGAATAAGGCAAGGCCATCAAGCCTCTACACCAGTTGGATTTCATGACCCTTTTCCAAGGCATTTATTATGGCCAAACTTTCTTACCAACAGCAATCTATTGTGGCCTGGCCACCACGACTGGCTTCAGATTGACATCGTCCAGCCAAGAGTCCTGTGAGGTTTTGGACTTTTGGAACATGGTCAAGATTGAATTGCCTGATGGCTCCACCCAATGTGTGTCGCAGTAGTGCACCAAATTCGCAACTCTGCTATGAGACACCTATATCAATAACAATTGCATACACCCAACAAGACCATACTTGAGACCAGTAAAGCCATAGAACCCATTCAAGCAAGACCAGGTCAATTTCTAACTTTGCGTAAACCCAGACTACATCTGTTATAGATGACAAACGACCTCTTCATCTCAAAAGAGTAGCTATTGTAGTGTACATAGAACTTGATTTCAAACCTTGGTGTTTGCATTTGTGCTGTTGCATGTTTTGGGATATTTGAAGGAATGAGAAGAGGAGAATGTGTGATTGATGGGCCATCTTTCCCAATGCTTATGTTTGGGGTTGATTCACAGATTTTTATTCATGCATTTGTCCTGAGTAAATGTTGCAAAATAAGTATTACATTATTATGAAATTTTAGATTTATTAGGAAATGAGTAGTGGGTAATTTAGTTAATATTATTGAAGGCTTGTGCTCAGGCTATTGGATCATTAGCTGTTTGCCATGCTGAGCTGGTCATTAATAAATTGAATACCATAAACAAGTCGATGAAAGTTTCATCCCTAATCAACTTTTTCAAGGTGACAAATGTTCTTTGTTAATGTTGAATAATAATTATTAAAGTTATTAGATTTTTTTCACCTTTGTTGCTGCTTGCTTAATATGATGCTGTTTCAGGAAGCAATTGGAGATATAGATGAAAAGATGAAAGCCACACTAATCCTGAGTTATGGTTATGTTGCTTTGTATGCACCAAGCAGTTTTCTTCAAAGTCACTTGGACTCTTCCATAGTTATAATTGTCAACCAAAACATCTGCCAGGTCAAGGTAATTGTTACTTGGTGCTACTAAATATTTTTATTAAAAATTCAATTAGATGCTTTTCAAATCTTGAATGATTGTTACTGCTTCAAGGATGCTGCAGCCAGGAACAGTATTGTAAGAACCATGGAGTTAATTGGAGATGCTGCATCAAAACATAAAGAATCAATTCTTTCATCTTCTAATCAAAGCTCTTTGTTAATTCATCTCCAGGTATGACCCATTTGATTAGTATTATTATTATTTGAAACTCTTGACAAAGTTTTCTGGCAGGGACATTCAGAGGATTGTTTTGGCTCTGAATCCTGACACTTTCAGGGCCTGGGTCTCACCTGGTGGTCAAGCAGATGTCCCTGTCAGCTTGTCTCTTAAAAAATTGCCACATCAACTTTCAATCTTTTGATACTCTTCAACAAAACAATATGCACTTGAACCATTACTTAAAAAAATCTGAGAGCCCTGCCATCCAAAAACAACCAACAAAGTTGCTACTGCAGCTCTTTTGATATCTCTTTAGTGCTGATAGTGTCTGGGATGTCTCTTCCTCGACCTTCCTCTAGTATCCCTGTTTTGGTGGAGTGAACAGGCACCCTCCAGATGCCTCACATTGCTTTGGAGGCTTACTTGTAATGCTTTAATGCTGATTCTGCAGCCTTGGTTATCTTCTAGACAAAATGTTTTGTTTATCTGTTAGTGAAGACTATGTCACTGAGAAAGGCATAGGTAGACTTGCCCATCATCCCTCTTTCTCCAATTTCTATGGCTCATGCATGGGCACTGTATCCCTTTCCCTCTGGTTCCATTTACATCTCTTTATAACAATCACTCTTTAAAGCATTGAACTCCATTCTATCTATCCAAGGGATCATTAGTTGAACCAGAATGATGGAGTGAGCTGTTGCTGATACTGACATCAAACTGCTTGCCGCTTTCCTGTAACACTTGGTGAGTGTCTCTCCCTGCAGATTATGCAATTGTCTATTCTTTGTCAATCAAGTTCCCACCTTTGGGTTATGTTCTTTTTGCTGTGTTCAGCCCTCTCTTAAGAACTATATTCTTCTTGTTGCTTTGATTTCTCAGATGTTTGCCTGGGAGCATGTCATTTTTGTTGCCTCAACCTTTTTGCTGACTCAGTTATGACACCATGTATAGTGACCATGAGCATGCACAATGAAAGCACCTGTCAGAGTGACTGGACGCTCTGAAAAGCTCACAGTTAACATGGTCCCCCACTTCTGAAAATCGGCCCAAAAATGGAGTCATGGACTTATTAGGAATGCCAAACAGAAGGATGACTTTTTCAAAAGTCTTTGGACGACATCTTTCCAGGTTCTCTCTGAAAAACTCTTGTCTTGCTCATCTTCTTTCATATCTCATTTGTCTGGCCCTTTCTGCTTGCCAGAGGATATTAATTCTTAATTTTAGATCTTCCCAGAGTACCAAAAAACCAGCCTTTTTGACCTCATTTGTCCTTTTCAGTCTACTGCAAGGGACATTTTTCTTGTCCTTTAAGCTTTTTATTTTGATTTTCTTGGATTTCTTAGGTTTTGTGGGATGCCTAGCTTTGACAGTCCTGAACTTCTCTAGGCAGGATGAAATCAAAGAAGTTTTTTATGGAGATTTTTTTTTCTCTCCTTTCTTAAGACTTAGTGCAAGTTTTTGCCATACTTTCATGTCTTTGTTCAGCAGAAATTTAGTCCTTCCCCTGACTGGATTTGTTGCTGGAAGAGAGCCTCAAACGGGGCAGTGGTTGCCTCCTGCCCAGTGTCATCAAGTGTTTTATGTGTTGGCTCTGACAGGATGCTGCCTCTCTAGGCAACACATCTTTGTCTGATGAATCTTCATTCCTTTTGTTGAAGAACACAATTAACTGCCAATCAACCTGCTGTCCGTAAATCTTTTCTCAAGCATTAAATGGTCGACACCTATGTGGTAAAGATGGTAATTGACGGATTTAATAGGGTTTCTATATTTCTGAATTGTGATCAGATGGGCCTTGCCTACCATCTGGAACGATCTATCTCCCTCAGTCCGCTCTAGCCTTCATTGGTGCTCTTCAAGCACTAGTTGAAAACCTACCTCAAAAGATGGAACAGAGACCCAAGGTGCCTCTGATGCTCTGCAAATAGCAATGTGTAAATAGCATTATTATTATTAGTATTTCTTTTAAAATAATCAAGTCATTAATATGGAAAGTATTATGCATCCAAATAATCTTAGATGTTAATGTCTAAAATTAAACAAGAAATGTAAAAAGTCAGACAAAGTTATACTTTTTCAAGGGCCAAGTTTTTTTCATTGTAGGATTCAATAAATGCAATTGTACATTATGAGCTTAGGATATTTATAGTATTGAAAGTCTATGAATTAATGTTTTTAAATTTCTAGAGTTTGATGAAGCAGGAAAGTCAAACATTGTTAGTGAATTCAACCAGATCACTTATCATCAGAGCCTCCATTTCTCTTCTGTGGGTATTTTTAGAAACTTTTTTATATGATTGATAAGTTGACACTAAACTCTTATTCTCTTTGAATCAATTTATGTAATCCAATAAATTTTCATAGTTTAGGAGGGGCAGTTAGTGATGATTGTATATTGACTTTTCCATTTAACATGAAGCAAAACTATCAAATATTATAAATACTCAGATTTAATGCACCATATCAATACCAAGTTAATATTTTTACAAGTATGGAAGTAACAGATGAAACAATCAAAGCATTTTCATTGATGGTATCTCGGGTCATATGTCTACCACCAGATGCAATTTCAACAATTTCTTCACACCAAGTAGTTCCTATAGATGATCAACTGAGATATTCTAAATTATTGTCAGTGTGCCTTGAAGACCTAAAGAACTATGCTTGCATACTGATGACTAAAAAGACAACTCCTGATATGTTTCTAATCATTTTCAATGTGAGAATATATATTTTCCTTTTGCTAATTTTGACAATGATTTTGATACATTTTGAATCAGTATAAGTAAGGTCAATAACAGGTGTTACCAATAACACATATTAGATTAGTCCAAATTTATTTTGCCTGATAATGCAAATAGTATTATTTTTTCCCTTTTCAATTCTTTCTCATTGCAATAAAGATGATTTTGGTTACCTAACTTAGTTAATCATTAGTTTGCATTTCCTGCCAAAATGTGTAATAAATTTGTTTCTAACTTTATGATAAGATTTCAAACTAGCATTTAAATTTTATAGCCAAATTTCATAACATAAAATTAATATTTATGAGGGTCCTCTTAAAAATATGACGACCACTGTGTGCACTCGAACATCGACATCTTATTCACGATTTATGCCTGTGCTACAAAATGGTCCATGGTCATGTTAAATGCAGCATTCCACAATTCCATAACTTTCTAGCCTCCAGAACCCATGGTCACTCCTTCGCTAACGCCAAGAGAAATGCTTCACCAGTCACAGGCAGAATTTCTTCATCAACCGCATTATCAAACCCTGGAACTCACTACCATATGATGTCACTAATTCCTCAACATTTTCTTGCTTAAAATCGTGCGTGTCATCCTTAAACCTAAATAACTACCTATCCATTAAGTGAACTTGATTTTCTGTTGAAAATGTTGCTTGTTTCTGTTTCATTCTATTTTCTGATGTCTAACTCTATTACAAAATGTAATCATGACCATTTTGCTTAGAAAAATAAATAAATAAAAATTTAAAAAAATAACCTCATATAGTTAAAATAGTACAATCTAGTATTTTACCATTAACTAGGACTTAATAAATATATCAAGCACATTGTTAAATATTGTGCAAAAGTGGTTTATATCTTAATATAAAGCATAAAATTTTAAGATGACTATAGATTAATTTGTTTACCCAAATTTGTGAGTCAGGTTCTGCAGCCCATAATGGTCTCAGCACATGAATGCCAGAGGACCAGAGGCATTCAGATCTTTTCAGAAGTTACTAAGATTTTCCATCTGCATATCAATGTCGCGCTTGTTAGTAAATCACCTTTATTTATTGATGCATATAAATAGTATAAATTAGGTAATCTAAAGACACTAAACCTAATTAAACTTTAAGCAAGTTTAAAATAGATAATGTAAAAATACAATGGATCTGAACAATGGCCAGAATCTTAAAATTCATCAATAATGTTGGATCCCTAGATCCAATAAATTGAAGAATAATTAAAATTATATTGCCGATTAATTAATTTAATAATTAATTAAATTTAGTGGCAATATAATTTGAGAATTAATTAATTGGTGCTATTCAGACTCTTTGGTTATGTACCTTGTCAAATGGATTTATCTCGGAAAGTAGAGCGAGAGTTAGAGAAACAGCAGATTTCAAGACTTAGACATTCGAGCATTGTACATCTTCCAAGCCATCTGACAACTTTCAATAAACCTGACCTTCTATAATTAGTTTGAGGACCCCGGGTTATTACATTGGTGTCAGGAGTGAGATTTAGAGTTAAAGGGTGTCCAAAAGTAACCAAGGTAGAAGCTTGTTTAGTTGAAAAGTGAAGGATGCCGAAGTACTTGGATGAATTGTACGTGCCTCGATTGAGACAAGAATTGAGAGATCGTGGCCTGGATTCGACAGGCACGAAAGCCGAGATACGGGAGCGACTTGGGGCATGGCTGACAGAGAATGGCCATGACCCGGAGGAATACGAATTCGAGTCTCGATATAGTAAGTTGATGAGAGAGTTAGCAGAGAAACAGCAGATTTCAAGACTTAGACATTCAAGCATTGTACATCTTCCAAGCCATCTGACAACTTTCAATAAACCTGACCTTCTATAATTAGTTTGAGGACCCCGGGTTATTACAATAATTTAGGTTTTAACCAAATTTTACTTATATGGCAATAACCTTTTTTTGCTTTTCATGCTAAAAAGTAATCACTTAAGGGGTAAATTTCTTTACATTGAGGAGGCAATTTGCATGGCTAAGCTAATTGTTTTGAATTTGAATTTTTAAAATTATCATTTATTTTATTATTGTTACATCTTTGCTTTAAAAAGTAGACAAAGTTTGAACGATATTGAGTGGTTCTGAATTTTCTTTTTAGCTTAATTTCTGGCAATTTCTATAATTTACTGATCACTTCACAGTTGTAAGTTTGCTGATTCTAATCTTTGTCTCATAGAAATAAAATTGATGGCACCTGAATATCAGAGTTCAGACACTGTGGTCATTAAGTCTTGAAGGTCTCAAAACAATCCTTAATAGATTGCTATTTTAATTTTACTAGTCTAGTTGATGATCAAAATAATAACACCCAAGTAAGCCTACTACTTCAGCAGATCTTAATGGTTTGGAGCCTTGCATCTGCTAAGTTTTAGAAATATGGTAATATTCATTAAGTAATTGAAGATGCATAGTGCACACTAAACCACATTGTGGGCAAAGAATCATTAATGATGTTATTAAATATTAAATTATACAAAATATTTAAACATGCTTATCAAATGTTCCATTTATAGGTTAATCACATGCCGAGTTTAGGTGAAATCATTGCAACTATGATCCCACGTTGCTCAGACCAGTCCATCACTGTGAGACTCTTGGCCTTGGACTGTATCCAAAATCTTCTCAAACTTGGTCTCAGATATGAAGGCAAGTGAAAATTCTATTAGTAAGCCAATTCATTCTCTTTTTAAATTTCATTTGCAAGATAAATACATGTTCTTGATTTTTCATTTTTGTTATGTTAAAGTATCAACAGAAACCATGAGGATATCCCATAACTTTAATAATTCCACATTTGTTAATAATTCCAAAATAATAATTTGACTTTGAAGAAATTTTAATTCATATTTTCTGCATTATAATCCACACTGAACCCCCTTTTGCAGAGATCCCCTTTGATCCATACATAAACTGCACCATCTTATAAACTGATCTTTAATTTTTTAGATAGCAGCACATATATTCAATTTTTAGTACAATAAAGGTCTGTTTATTTACAAATGTCAAAGAAGCAAAGTGATCATTTATTGTTAACTTATTCAATCAGAACTACTGATCATTTCCCCAAAATAGAAAATCTTTGAGATGTCAAACTTATTTCAGGATTTGCAATTTAAATAAATCATAAATGATCATCAATGCATAGCATAAAATAAAAAAAATTCAAACCATGCATACACTTAATAAAGCAAAACACAGTTATGTTACATGTTTCATGCAACTGAAAAAATAATCTAAGAACTAAATAAGCAATGAATACCTTTATGGAGTAATTTTGTTATTTTTGCTAAAATATTACTTTGTGCCTTGCTTGAATCACGTTGTAGAATAGAATCACCATAGAAAATCTTAATTTCACACTAAAGTTTTATGTTCTGACTTGCAAAATCATATTTAATAGAACTGCTAAACTTCATTATTAGGATGCAAATATAATAGTTCATCTATTGTTGTTGGAGCTAAATTTATTCTCCATTCACTGACCGTCCTGATTAAATGAAATTTCTCTCAATAGCAGAGTTGCTAGTATAATTTTCTGTGTTAGTGGAGAGAGCAATGACATTTCTGACTTTTGTGATTTTCATCACAATACTAGATTGTCAAGACCAACTGGTTCCACAGACCAAAAGATATATTTATTGACCTCATGCTCCTCTGCATGCATGTTCCTTTGTATGATATCAGTGATGTCAGTCATATTAAATAATTTAAATAATTTGACTCATAGTCACTGAAAAAATTGGAGTCAATTTGGATATTTAAAACTTGTGAAATATGCACAATACATGTTCCTCCAAAAGTGAGACCTAGTCTGAAAGTAAGCCTTAGTGTGGTTTTATGAGTTTCTGAATCCCTAACACAAAAGTAATCCTTGCTTAAGAGCATCGCTCTGTATTTATGATAGATTAGTTGCATTACATTAATTTTGATTGACTTTCAAATAATTATGCATTGCAATACCACTGACCAGAACCATGTACTTTATCTAAATATGAATTTTCTATAATGAAGTTTTAAATATTCTAGCAGGTTCTAAAAATAAAACATTACTGAAAATAAGCCTAGCTGCCAATTTGGAGCATAATTTAATATAGGACAGTGTCTTATTTTTTGGGAAACATGGTAGCATTTGGGGGGTTACCCAAAATTTCTGAGGTAACAACATATAATTTTTTGATAACTCACTAAATATGAGTCCAATCTTTAAAATTACCATTTAACTTTTATCAAATATATTTTATCGCCAAAATATAATTAATTAGCATTCATTTACAGTACAATAAAATTTAACAATAAAGTTTGAATATTGATGAGATTCCTCCAAGAAAAGCTTTTGATTTTGTTTTCTGCAACATAGCTTCCAAGAGGCTTAGCTTAACAAAGGAATCAAAATATATCCTAAATGTCAGTCATCAACAATGCCGAGATGTCTTCAAGGTAGTGGTTTTCTAAAGTTCGTTAAGCATTAGCACAAGCCACGTTTGATGGAGGCCCATAAGAAGTTCTGACTAAACTGGACAAGTGAGATGTTGAATTTAGAGAGGAATTGGAACTCTGTTAATTTTTTGGATGAAAAGAAATTTAACTTAGATGGTCCAGATGGCTTCAAACATCATTGGCATGATGTAAGAAAATCCAAAAAATCATATTTTTAAAATGAATTTATTTACCAATTTAAAATGAATATTTAGGTGGCTCAGTAACAATCTGGGCTATTATTTCCTATCGAGGTCTTTCATAACTTGTGTTATCTATTGTGAGCTATTGTACTAGATTTCATTTGATCATGAAGTCATGAATAACCAAAACAATATCTTAAAGTGCAACAAGTCAGAATTAAGAGGCTTTTATATATCCTTCATCTATATATGTTTTTGATGTTTCATGGTGATTATTGTAAAATGTCACTAATATTTTTAGGTAGTGAATTTATGATCTATTGAATAATGTTCTATTTATTATTTCAGGAAGGTCTCCGAATTATCAGGATGATGTCATTGATGGAGTTGATAAGCTGAAGACCAGTGTTGTAAAAGTAGATTCGGTGACCATGTTTGCTGCGATTAATGATCTTTCTAAGGTGATTTTATCTTTTGTGCAACCAAAATTTCAATTGCTGTGTATTATAAATTTTTATGTTATGCCATATTTAATACTTCAGATTCTAAACAAAAAAGTTAATGGTGACCATTTATTCTCTTACATTGAGGGACTTCTTAGTGGACTCACAGATCTTCAACTTCATTGCTCTTCTGCAGCAGGTCTAGCATTAATCAATTGCATAAAACACAAGGGTTCAGAGTTCTATGGCATGGTGATTAGCTTTTTCATAGCATTATAATTTCAATGTGTTTTATATATGAATTAAAATATTTCACCCTAATACATAATTTATGATATATTCTTCAATTATATGCCTAGAAAAAATGTGACAGTCAACATTTGTTATGATAACTTTTGATTAAAAAGGCATTAAAGGATTAAAGCCCAAATTAAGGAGGCATGCATGATTTAAATTATTACAGAATATAACTCACTAATTTTGTTAAAATTTAATCAAGAATTAAGCAGAGATTCATCAAATTCGGTTTTTTTTTGCATAGAAATATTGTTACAACATCTACATTACATAAAAATTAAGATTTCCACCATAAAAAATTTATTTAAAATCAGATAAAATAATCTTTCAATAAATTATTGCTATTCTTTTATTGATAATAAGATTTTTTCATTGATAAAATCACATTTTGATGGCATTCCAAATTGTCTTTCAATTTTTTTTGCTGTCATATTGGCATATATTACTATAAACAGCTCAGGCGAGAACACCCAAAGTACTTTCAATTGAATCTAAAATTAACTTAAGTCTGGAGAAAATGCAGGCCATTCCATTGACTTGCACCCAAGAGTTCAGGAAAACAATTTTTCTGTCTTTGAGACTTGAATTATAGTATCACATTTGTTTGATCTGATGCAAAGAAGGAGATAGTCTTTGACATATTTTTGAGAATCCCGCCTTCAACATAATTGCGGCAATTTGTTGTTCTTCCCCAGACCATTATGGAATTTTCTGATCCCTGCTAAAAGTGTTGTTTTTTCTTTTCTTAAATATTCCAGTAATGTTTATACCCATCTGGATCATCTAAGTTAAATTTTCTCTCATTTGGGAAAATCACAAGCTCCCCCTATTCATTATAACTGATCATCTCTTTTGCCAAAAGGTGATATCTTTCTGAGCAACAATCATTCATCATCAATCATTTGAGAGCACACTCTTTCATGTCAAACTTCAAACAATTACTAAAATTTAACTAGTCATGGATTATTGTCACATGGGCAAATCTAATTTCATTCAGTTGCCTACATTCAAATTTTCTCCATGAAGTCTGATGAGATTTCTCTAACTCTATTTTATGGTTTTGACAATTTTGGTCTTTGTGATCCACTTTCTTGATCAAAAAGACTGAAAAGGATCGAATCTTCTTACAAATACCAAAGGTGGCATGTTATCTCGTGCCTGGCCACACTTCCAATGTCACAATTGAATGTTGGACAAGTGATAGGAAAAAACAACTCATCCATAGTGGGGATCTTTAGCACCTACCCACCCACACTCCACCCTAACTCTACCCTAATCTACCATACTTGGTGACCATGGTAAATGTTTAAAACTATGTGTGTATTTCAATTGATTTCACTTATGCAGGAGATGTTGGTTGAGTTTGCATATTTCATTAGCAGTGCCTGGTTGCACTGCACTTCAATGGGTTCCATGAGCATTTCAATTGATCAGAGAACAGCTTAAAGACATTTTCATATGAACAAAAATCATAAAATTGCTGTTTAAATTCTGAATGCCACTGCTTGATTGAATATGAGCAAAGTTTAACATTTTATAGCCTCATAATTCTATGAGCCTCTATCTATTTTTATACTTGGAGCTTAGTAGGTGCATGTAGTGTGCTACCACTTTGACTGCACTGCTTTGTAGGTCTTTCCAGGCAAAGCTTTCTTTGTCTGGTGAATGTTCAATGTTTCACTTTTTCAGAATCACATTTGCTACTTTGCACAACATTGAGGTCATTAGAAAATCACTGGTCATGATGTATGCCACTCATAATTTGAGTCCAGTGATGTCTAGTTCTCCTTCTTCTTTTGGCATGAATCCAGAAGGCATGTCTATGTTGTGACATTGTGGGAGCTGAATTGTTGCACCTAATTCCTATAACTTGTTGCCATCATTGAACATTCCTTCAAAAGAACTCTTTATTTCATAAGTTTTGTGAGCTTATATAAACCTGTAGCTTTTGAATCCATTGTGAATCAGCAATTCTTTATTGTTATTTACATTTTCTAAAGCATGAAAATATATTTTATAAGGGATTGATTTTTGATCAATATATTTTATTTGGAAGCATCTAGATTGTAAAATTGAATGGCTAATTAAAAGTAGTAGTAGCCTTATATTACTGTGCTTTTGGTTTTGACCCATTATAGATTAATTGTGCACTAGTAAAACAAATTTAACAGTAGAAAACAATATTGATTTACTAATTTAATTTTAGTTGTCGATATTTAACAGGTTGGAAAAGTGTTCATTGCACTGATCCAAAAGATTCCTGAAATAAAACACCCACAGGCACGGACAAGCTCATTGAGGGCAGTGAGGTTCCTCACATTTCATCATCTTCTCAAAGTGGTCAGCCTTTTGCTTGAGGAAGCCATTCCATTATCTGAGTTTGTTGACTATTGTACTTTAATTTAGTTGAATAAGGCAAAACCACAACAGTAACTTTAATGGCAAATTGTAATGCAACAACAATAGGAAAGCAAAACAAAAAGAACTCTAACAAACCAGAATTTCAGTCACAAAGAGTTTAAAATATTAAAATGTTAGTGCTAATGTTTATGGTAAGACATGATATATATATAGTATAGAGAAAGCACTTCCGGGGCCGGCATGTAGTGCCGAGATAGTATAAAAGCAAGTGAGTCAAAATCAACCAACGGTGAGCCAAGACTAGCAAATGGCAAGACAAAATTAGCCAATTGCATGGCTCCATCAGCCAGCCAATCATGGAGCAACAAATCTTCCTGTCAAGTTAGCATGATTCCAGCAGAGCCTTCTGTCAAGTTGGAGAAAAGGCCTAAATAAGTATCCATCTTCGGTGGTGGCTGTCGTTCGTTTCGTCAGTTGTTGTCTGAGTTGGCTGAACGTTGCATTTGCTCATAGACTTGTCGATATTGAACAGAAAATTACTGGCAGGGAGATCTGTCTGATCAGCAGGTGTGGCCCAACCTCAGAGAGTATCAGAGGATTTCAGTGCCAAAATGCTCAAAGAAGGGGTCTCCTCTCTGAGGATCCCTGCCAGACCTCAAGAAGAGTTGCAGTTACTATATAGTTCTGCTAACAAGACTAGTGGCCACTAACAAAATAGGCCTGCAGTCAATAGAAGGTATGGAAAGGAAAATAAATCAGTGTAGAAGGAAATGATTTGGGTTGCCAAGCTATCGTCAGTCGCCCTATAGTAAGAGCATACTGTTGAGGCTGCCCCTCAAATCCATTGTTGAGGAATAGCAGTCCACAATGTCATGCCACAATTCCACTTCAAATTCAGAGCTAGGGAAGACATTAAGAAGTCTGAGGCAATCCTAGCTTTCGAGGAGAAAAGAGTTTAGGTAGACTGTCGTGGAGTCAGGTGGAACCACTTCTCAAGATGATCCACAGCTAATGAGCAGACAAAAGCTGCCATGATAATCTAAGAGAGAAGTAGAAAGATGGTGACTGAAAGGATTGCTCTGGCTGTGCAAAGCCAGCAAGGACAACCTGGGAAGATGTCACCCAAACATCACATGGAAAGACATTTTCAAAACGTCTCTCCTCCATTTGGCATTCCTCATAAGATTGGTCTATAACATACTCCAACTTGCAGAAGTGAGGGATCAAAAGGAAAGTTGATGTGTTGTTGGAAGAGACAGGCTGGCATCTACTAGATTACCAGCTTGCCTACTATGTGATTTAAATTGGATTGAAGATGAATGAGGATTGCCTAGAAAAAGTATAAAATTTAATAAAATGTTGTGCATCTCAGTCTTTGACTAGAATTACAATTACTTAAATTTGATATTCTGACTGATGAACTTGGGGTCAGCCATCTGTAGTATTGAAATCCATCTTTATATTAATCAGAAATGATAAGAGAGTCTTACTTTATATCTTAATTTTATCTCTTTTGCTCAGTTGGATCATTTCTTGTGGGCCTCTGTTAGTGCTTATTTCCAATAAATGTCAGAAAAACCTTGCTTCTAAAACCTCATTTGAAAGCATCTGACTACTGGCAGAAAGTATTTTAGCTTTATTTAGTGGAATTTAGCTTTATACAAGGATAGATATATGTATGCAAGAAGGTGATGAGAGTTATGATTATTCTATAAAGAGCTGGTCCAACTTGAAGTGATGATCCCTGTAGACAGGTATGTCAATGGTAGTAGATGGACCTAAAATTCAGAATCAATAAAGACATTTAGAATTTTATTGAGAAGGCATAAGTCAATTATTAAACCATGCTCCTCTGGAGATTTTAAGCTGAGATGGATTGTATATGGCATATGAAAGATTGCTATTTAATTAAATACTTGTGGTGGGTGTTCCAGATTGCAGAGCAGTACTTGAAAAGTGCTTGAAAATGCTCTGGTGGGGAGAAGGAGATCTTTTAGGAAATGCATGGTAATTAGGAAAGATGTGGTAGATGTGTTGGAGAGATTTATGTATTCTAGTATGATAAGGCATTTGCATGGCACTCCTACCTGAGAGAACTCCATAATGATGTAGGCTAGATTGAAAATTGCATTTAATGATTGCTGCAATGTACATGAAAGCTATTCATTCTTCAACCTGCATGCCACCATCATCATGTGCTGGAGCACAACCATTTTGAACAAGTCAAAAACTACACAATAATTTTAATAAGGAGTGAAAACTGAGATATTTTAATTTTTAGTCTAACAAAGGAGATCTGGAGAAGCCTGGGTCAGGACCTACAGACCACACCATCAATTCTTGAGCATTTGTTGGATATGTTAACTCAATCTCAGCCTTTTGAAGATCACTTTGACCTTAAGAGAAATGACAAGCCAGTCAGAAGGGCTCTTGCTCATCCATTGGCTGTTGGCTAAAATCTTTGATTTCTGTGAATAAACATTATGCTAATAAATGAATAATTTTCAGATTGTAAGTGCTTTGACTGAAATGATGAAATCTGAAGAATGCCAAATTACTGTCCTTCAAATCTATCCTCAGCTATTGACACAAATGCTAGCTCAGGTGGCCTCAATGACTTCAGTCAGAAGCCCACAAAATATTCCAAGGGTAGTATTTGGTTATGAATTTTTCTATTTGATTGATTTAATCAAAATTACTTAGGGTAATTATTAATTACTTCCTTCAACTTCTTAAACTCTTTATAAATTTTAAAAGCAATATTGTGATTTTCATTGACAAATGCAAGTTACTAGGAATGTTGATGGATGAATGCCTAAATTGGTCTGGGTGCACTAACTATATTAGCTGTAAAATTTCTAGAAACAATAGAGTTTTATCAAGTAAACATTGTTATCTGGATCATAAAACTGCCCTCATGCTATACTATTCTTTGATGTTTCCATACATTTCTTATGCAATATGTGCACCAACTTACTCACCGATGTACACCAAAAGCAATCCATACATATCTTCAATCTTCACCTTTGAGCTCAACCCAGCTCTCATTTATTAGCAACATTATATTGGATATCTACCAACTCAATCATTATCAAATTGCCATCTTTATGAACAAATCGGACAATTTCATCCTTCCACCATTTAAAAATTACTTTCTATGTTCATCTGATGTTCGTGATTACTATTTCTAGCGATAGACTCCATTCTGAACAGGCTTGAATAATGCTCAAGTTGCTTTCCATGAAATGCCTAGGACTTCATGTTTATGCTTGCATTCCTCCTCAAATCAGATTGTCACCCTCTTTCCATACTTGAATCATCATATAAAGACTACTTGTAACACATTGACTTATCAGCAGTCCCTATAAACGTGAGGTAACTCCCCTGGAACTACCCACTAGAGTAATGGATGCCTTGATGCTCATATATTGATGCTCATTTATTGTATTACAATTATAATTAGCCAAATATGTTTTCAGACATAACATAAAAAAACACTTTATAATAAATTATTATAATATTTATTAATGTGAGACTAGGAGGCTGGTATGATTGCTAAGTGTGCCATATTCTAGGACAATTGAGCAAACATTTGGCAACAAAACTTCATCTAAACATCCATCAGAAAGTTTTGCATTCACTCTTTGATCTAGCAAGTTTCATTCTACCAAACAGCAATTCACTGAAGTACAAAAACATGCATGAAACTTTCATTGCATATTGTAAAAAGACCAAAAATCGAGGCGTGTGAACTAACAAAAAAAAACAAGTGGTGATGAAGCATTGAACTTGGAGCACAGCTCATCAGAACACTGCAGTTCAACAAGCCCTAACTGATGGTTTTCTTAACTTTTCAGCAAAAAGAAATTGAATAGCATGCAGTAGTGATAAATTCTTCATTAAAAAAATATACATGGCATAACAAATTTAAATTTGGTTACTTAGCAATCATGTAACTAGGAAATAAAAAGAGGAAGTGGCTAAGAATTGGTGAAGGATTATCAAACTCAAACCAACAACTTTTTTTAAAATATGGTCAGTTCACATCGATGTATGATGTCAATTCAAATAATAAAATTTTAAATGTAGTTATTTTAGAACTAGAATCATTCTGGCTAGAAATTTGCAGGAATGGTACCTGTTGACAAAAAGCATTTAAAAAATAGACAAATGTACAAGAATTACTAGTACTTGTTTGAGGCTCATCAGTACTTGCACTTGGAAACCCTGGTGCTTATACTTGGATCTTCGGTACTTATTCCCTTATCAATGATAGTCTTAACATTTGATTACCATAATTAGGTAATTAAATTGGATTGCTTAACAAGAAAGTGATTTTTAACAGAAAACTCAAGGAAAAAATTTATTCCACAAATAAACCAGGCACTAATCTGGTGGACCCCACATAATATTAAATTTGGTAAACCATTTGGCTACCAAAAAAGCCTCATAGGATAATTTTGGGCCATAAGTTGGAGACCCCTGGCTTAGAAATTATAAACTATTGACATAATTTTGGATGCAGTTTTCTTTGATAAAATGTGAAACTTAATCACATTGTTTCAAAACATTTTTTAGTCAAATTAGTCATTATTTTATAATGGTTCTGTGTATTCATCAAATGAAAATAAACAGTGAAAAGTACACTTTAGTTTTTAGAAGCTTCATCCTAAAGTGGACCATGTATTCTTCAATTTTTATTGATATTACCATCAAAATGAATGTTTCTGATGAGTGTGTGTTATGCTTCAGAAGAAGGTCTGCAATGAGTCAAGCAATGTAACAACAGGCTATTTTTCTGTGAGACCAGTGCATATTGCTCTGGAAGGTTTGAGACAATTACTGTTGGCTTGCAAGCATGAAGCTTTAATGAATGATCTTGATATTAATGGGGCCTGGGAAGTAATGGCTCTTGACCAGCAACCAGAACTCATTGAGGGAATGAAGACTTTTGCCTGGTTGTCAATTATATTATTTATTACTTTAAATTAGTTTATTGTCCTTTTTTAATTTTAAATGTTTTTTTTAGTTGTTTGGTAAAATTTCAGCCTGAACTTATTCCAAAAATAATTAGTTGTTTGAACCCAATGATATCAAGCCTTTACTCACCTCAGAGAATTTTGACTGCAACATTTTTTGCTGAAGTTAGTTGTGATGACTGAATTAATTTTTAAAAGATCACTTTGTAACAGATTTGGTTGAAATGTTTAGAAATGAGCAAAAATTTATTATGTTGCAGTTCATAAAGGCAAAATGTAATGATGACCTTGTCCTAGTTGATAAGTTGATAAATTGTTTGGTTGGGAGGCTTATGGACACTGATCCCACAGTTAGGAGGCTCTGCATTAGAGGACTTGGCAATGTCTCAAATTGTGGTCAATTGATGGTCAGTAAGTTAATGATATTTGAGTTAAAGGTTATTGCCTATTAAAATTAGGCCTTACTTACAGGTGCAGAAATATTGCAGTATTTTACTCTCAGCTTTGACTGGAGGATTAGATGACAAAGATGACACTTCTGATGTAATTTCATTAGAAGCAATGGAAGGATTATCAAATTTGTTGAAGGATGTGAAAGAAGTCGATGTTCGAAATGTCCTGATTACTGTGGCTCTTAGAATCAGACCATTTTTTGAAAAGGTTAACATTCTTTATAAAAAAATTTAATCAGTTGCTTAATCTCAGTAATATTCTTATTAGACAATTATTTGGGTCAGTCATAGAAAAGCTTTATTCATTTAGTTGTCATTCTTAACATCTTGATTTAGCTCAAAATATCAATAAATAAATCTGTACTATAAATATTACAAAGTCCATATCAATTCAACAAGTGATCCACTGTCTGTCACAGTTTATAACCGAGATAAATATTAAGGTGGCTTAAAATTTTTTGTGATCTTTCACTAAACATTGTAAAAATATTGACCAAATCAAATAATATTTACAGGTTGTGCAAAGCATATAGTTTCTAAATAAGCATGCATTTGTATGTTGTATGCAATCATAGTAAGGAACACCATAGATTGACCACGTGTCAGAAGGCATTCTAACCTTCTTTAGGGCACAATATGAATAATGACAACAAATGTTATGTGTCAGAGGTATATGTTTAGTTAGGTGTTGCATATTAGCAAATCATATTAAGAAAACAAGTTTTTTTATTAATTAGAGTATGATTATGTCAATATGTTTATTATTCCACTTGTTCTACAATATTAGCAGCATTGATGGTATTTATAAGACTGTCACATTAGAAGAATTGCATGTGCAAAATATAATGCACTTTTACATTTGCTACACTTATGTCTTGATAAGCAATGTCATCTGCTCTCTGATTTGCACCTCCTCCCCTTAACAGAGGGTTCAGGAGTTTTATGTCTTTTTAGTATAGTAACATCTGGAATATTGTCTCTGAATTTCCAAAAGATTTTGCTAATTTCGCAAGAGCTTATAAATCCTGCCAGTTGCTTCAACAAGTTGTGGTCTGTTTATTCTTGGAAGGAATACTTCTAAGATTTAGTAGAAAACTTTTCCAGGAAAATATAGAACTAATTTTGTCATCATCAATAAATTCATCCTCATCTTGTTTTGATTCAAAACTCTCAATGCTTTTACATTATCCTCAGAAACACTGAATCATCTGAATTTTCAAAAATACATCAGTTTTGTCATCTAGCATAATTATGGCAATAATGCCTAATAATTTTTGAGTGGCATAGGTCTGGGAAAGACTTCAATTTCACTAAAAAGAAAGGAGGTTACTTTCCTTGGAAAGAGAGGTCTTCAGGATGGTATGGAAACTGGCTGGAATTGGTGGTAGATGCTTCTAGTCTATTACAAATCTGTGGACCAGCTACATCAATGGATCTGCCATTGAGTGTGACTTATCTGGAATCAAAGCAGTCCTACATGGAACTGGCCCTAAGCATCCACACCTTAAAACTATAAATTACCTTTGAGAGCAAATATGATGTGTGGATACATGTGCCATGAATCAAACCCCTCTCTATCATCTCCTAGATTATTTTTCTTTTTCTTTAACTGTTTGCAAATTCATCTTTGTCCTGCAATGATTTTGATAATGTGTTATTTGTCAATCCTGTTTCATATTTTTGTTGATCATTGAACTTGACTTTGAAATTAGTTAAAGAGTGGGATTTGGATGATAATCCCCTTGAAAATCGGTGCCATCAATTTGTAGGATGTCATATGTGATTATTTTATTTTATTTTTTTATTTTTATTTAGCTAAAGTACACATTCTGAAAATGATAATTTAAAATTTTACAAACTGGCCTTCTGGCCTACTGGTGTTATTATTACTGTGCTTTTTTTCATTGAATAAAAAAACTTTTCACATTTGAAAAAACTGTACTCATTTGGATTACAATTGCAAGATACTCCTCCTTCTCCTCAGAGGAGATCTTTCATCTCGAAATGTTTCAGCCCTGTGAAAATCCTTACACTTTCCAGGGGTTGGTGATTAGTCAGATGTCCTTGACTTCATTAGATAAAGTCCAAAGTATGCACTTGAGCTTTATATTTTTCTCAACTTGGCAGCTCTGAGATAGAAACTTCTGGTGAAGGCTTTCCACAGGCCTTTCCACTGACCCCAAACGGGCAGGTATCTTTCTTGGCTAGACAAACTGATCCAAGTGAGGAAGGTGTATGTTGACTTGTTGACTACACCCCTTGCACCAACTTCAATATGGTTCACATTTTATTATATATATATTGTCTGTCTATTGTATAATATATACTTATTAGAATAATTATGTATTTATTGGCTTTTATTTATTCAGGAAAATTCCAAGATTAGAGCTGCATCACTGAACTTATTTGGAAATCTTGCAGCATTTTGTTCAGGGGAACACAAAGAGTCATTTCTTGAACAAATCCATTCAAACTTAGTCACTTTGGTAATCCATTTAGATGATTCTGATACTCAAGTTCAACAGGTCAGGATAATGCTAATTATTAATTTTAATTTAACTATTAATTTAATTTTTAAAAAACTTTGAAATGTTTTCATTTATTTTAAGATATTTTTGCTTTTTACCCACTTAAAATGGGCAATCCAACACAAGTATCAATCCCTCTCAATTGATACTATCTCTCCTATTGCCCATTACCATATTCTCTCTGACTGGACAGGTGCAACTCACATTCTAAGGTTCACCTGCCTCCTTAATTCTTTCCCTACAAAACATCCATAGTAGGATCACTAAAATCACTCCTAAATCTGAATCCAATAGCTCTATATGCCAGGAGCTGACTCGTGCTGACTGCCCATCTATTGTCACATCATTTTCAAAATCACCTTCATCACATTGGTTTTGAAACATCAAATCCACCAACCTATTTATTTCCTTCATGCACCTGATTTTATTGTTCAAATTTCATCATCAACATGTCTACAAGTTATTCCTCATAAATCAAGACTTTGCCTTTTTTGGTATTTGTATTTTATTTGTTTTAATTGTATTTTATTTACAACTTTTTTAATTTTGGATCATTTAGCTTTATACAGTTTTCATTATTTTCACTGGTCTTTCTAGATTGCCATAACTAAAATTCTATAATATTGGGACAAATGTTACAACAGTCTACATTTGTTACAATAACTTTGGTTTGAAAAGTCATAATAAAGCTCAAATTAAGAAGGCATGCAAAATATCTTTGCAGAATGTAACTCATAAATTTGTTTTAAATTTATCAAATTAAGATCTCTCAGCATTTTGCCAAAACCTTAATTGAAAATCATATAAAATAGTGTTTCAATAAGATATTGTTCTTCTTTTGTTGGAAGCAACATCTGTGCATCTATGTCATAACAAAATCGATTTCATCGATGGAATCAGATTGTTGATGAATGCTTCACCTGTTTTTCTCCAGAAATTCCAAATCATCTCATTTAATTCTCACTCACTGTCATATATGCAAAACAGCTTAGGAAAAAATACCCCATGTAGTTTCAACTGAATTTAATAATTATTTGAAGGAACATGTATGCAATCCCATATCTTGCATATAACACCCTAAAGTTCTGGAAAAAGATGTTGGTGCCTTCAAGGTGGCAAAATAGCCCCACCAATATAGCCCTTCTATAAAATCCAAGACAAAATATTATTTAAATTTTTTTTTATCTAAATTGGTGATAAAGATATTGTTAAATTGTGGGATTGGAAGCAAATATTAGAGAATTCCTCTATTGACGATATTTTCAATTATTTTCAAAGAGGCTGACCCAGAAGAATGGCGAACTAAGTTTTTGCTCTGCATTTCTGTCTTTGGGTTCTGTCTTTTGTCTTCCCAGTAATTGATTTCCCTCGAACAACTTTTCACAAAACCTTCAAATGCATTGGAAATAAAACTTTGGGTCAAAATTATGTTAGACAGATGTCTTCCTTGACATGGCATCAGTCTGCCAGACGAGGTTCCTGAACTTACTTCTTTGTGATAATCATTAAAGAGCTCACCTCATCACATCAAACTTCAGCTGACCATTGAAAGTTAACAACTTATAGACTTTTGATATCTAGAAATCTAATTTCTCATTCAGCAGCTTACATTATTCTCCTATGATGAGGTTTTTCTGATTCTTTTTCCAGAAGTTTTATGGTTTTCCTTTTTAAAAACCTCTTGTCATGAGAATTTAGATCACTGAAAAACATTTTATCACCTGATTTGTTCCAATGCTTAAATTAGCTGGCTATGATGTGCTGCAAAATGTTAGTGTTTTGCCACTGCAATAAGCATGTCCAACAAGATTTAAATTTTGTCATCTTTTGAAAACTTTATTAATTACAATTTCATGTTTGATCCTTTAAAAACATATTTAAAGTGTGAAACAAGCCTAAAACAAAAGCTATAATATTATTTTTGACCCAAATATGCTCAATTTATGAGTAATTATAATTATGTACCTATAACTATTGTAGTACCTAATCCATGAGGCACATACAAATAACCTTTTCAGTTATCCAATTCAGGTTATGAAATATTTAAAATACAACCTGTACTGATATATCAGTACCCATGCAAATAAAGACTTTATTTTGACTAACAAAATCTATTTGTGGCATTGCATAAATAAGCAATATTTTTGAGTTTCTCTCAATTTGCTTCCTGCAGTCTAGCTTATATTCCTTGAAAAAAGTTGGTCCCCTTCTAGGGTCTAAGAATATGAATGAGTTATTTCAGGGATATGATAATTGTGGTGACTCAAAGGAATACTTTCTCTTCTTAAAGCAGTTCTCAAAAGCAATTGTATGTTTTTCCTTTTTTTTTTTCATGCATTTTAGACAATAATTTAATGAAATAGTTTTTCCTTCTTATTTGATACAAGGCAGAAGATTTCTCTGAAAAGTTAAATTATTTTGTGATGGGGAGTCTCTCATATTTCAAAAGTTTCTGTCCAAAAATTAGGGGGAATGCAGCTGTGTTTTTAGGTTTTTCTAGCATCACCTTAATGCAACATTTGTCATGATTTTTATGCTTATATTTCCTTTTGTTATAGCTTGTTTCCTTTCAAATCTTCCAACTGACAACTCGGTATTTGTTTCCAAGGAACAGGGATGTCAAGGTTATACACAATTGTATAAAAAATTAAAAATTTTTAACATTAATTATAAATTGCTTCTACAGCTCTTCTGAGCTTACTGAAAGATGAGGAGATTCAAGTCCGTATGAAAACGGTGAAAGCTATATCTTTGCTCCATAGCATTTGAAAGATGAAGAAAATGCTTCAATGCAATCAATACATTCTATTCCTTTTATTAATCCTTAAATCAGCTTATGCTGGGCTGTAGGTGTTCATTCACATTATTTTAAATCACTATTACATGGTATTGGGCAGTTTTGAAATGTTTATTTTTTTAATATTTATCGTGCTTATTTAGGCGTTTGGCCACAAAAATATTATTCCTTCAGAGCCTTACCAACAATTGCCAAAAACACCATTTCATTTCGAAATGTCATGGGTGCAAATACAAACTTCAGAAACTGTGAAGTCCGTGTGCGGGCGTCAAGTCATGCGCAAAGTATCGAGGAGCGGAAATTTGAATCAATAATCGCGTGTTATCTCAAGTGTTCCGCCTTTAGTGACGGAGTTGCGTGACGGACGTTTTTGTATAAACTAAGCCGTGCAACGCTTTCGCGATTTGTTTTACTCGTGAAGAAATTCATCGAGTTTCAGAATCCCCATAAATATGTGTAGGTAATTGTTCTGGGTTAGGGCGAACAAGTAACTTCACAACTTAACCTCTAGTAGCAGCAGATCAATGCCAGTGTTCGTTTTCCAATTTCGGAATCGTATGGGAGATATACTTTGCATCTGTTCGAGCTGCTTCAAAATCGACTTATGTCATTAGAAGAAACGGGAAGGGTTTTATTCTTGTGAAGGTCGATTCGCGTCCTGATCCGGTGATACCATGATAATTCAAAATTTCGACGCACCGAATACCCACCGCAGCTTGAGTTGGGGAGGCTTGTCGCAGGAAGTTATTTGATCAGGATATGCAATCTTACAACGCCACTGGAAATTATGAAGAATTTTCTACTGATTCAGGTTGGCATAACTTTAGAAATTATTTTATGATTTGCCACCGTAATTCGACAATCCGATATAAATAAATTTGAACAACATTCGTGATGGATTCTAAATTTCGATATTTTCACTGAGGTTCTCAATTTGTATAGGGACATTATCTAACTTTGCTCATTAAAGGAATAATTATATATTATAATAATATCTTTTTTCCATTTCGTTTGGTTCTTGCAACATTCTGCTAAATTAAGCCAAAATATTATTACCAAACTAAATTAAAAAATACCAAACTATTATTATTAATAATTATTCTTCTTGGGCAAGCAGCTAGAAAGACTGGCTGATGAATATGGGGAAACAGGAAAACGATAATATTCGGAATTTATGAAAATAATGTCAACTTAATGACGGGACTTTACTATGCTATACCTATGCTGATTTCTCCATTACCTACTCATCGGTAAAATGGTAATTTTAATCCCATCTCAACCTCCAGAAGCATCACATAAGCAAAGCGACAGATTTTTTTTAAATCGAAGTGACATTTCTGTTCATTCTTGATATATATTTTATCAAATCAGATTTTGTTAAGGAGTTTAGCTATTTGATAAGGAAGCAGGCGGTTTTGCAAAAGTCAATAAATGATCAACTAAATCTAAATATATTTGTACAAACCTCATTGAATGTATTTATAATTGTCTTCTGGTCCAGAAAAATCATTCTAACGTCACATGCTTTTCTCCTCGAAAAAAGAAAAGTCTTATATTAATTTTGAAAATTGGAATGAGATTCTTTCACATTAAACAAAATTAATAGGACGTGTGTTGCGAAATTGTTCATAAATTGCTAAATATTCCTCCCATACCTTTTCATCTTGTTATTGCTTTGAATGTGAAGTGAATCGGATAAATCGGGAGCCAAGTGACCAGACTTTCAAAGAGAAGGGGGGCAGGGGAGGGGTGGATTTTATTGAACCAAATACCAACATGTATCCCAGCAAACACAAAAGGTGGGGCTTAAAAGGGTCTCATTGGGTCCAAAAATTGGGATTTAGAGAGGCTGATGGGAAGATGTCATATTTGACTAGGTTCTGCAAGGGGACCACGAGGATTTGATTAGTCTAATGTTTAATCCCGCACATCAACCATACACTATCTATCCGAACCCCACATGCTAGACATAAGTTACCCAACCGAAACCCGAAACATTAACGCTTGTCATGAATAATATCGAACTATTTGTAAAATGTTTATTGAAAATCAATTATTATAATTTTATTTTTACTGCAGGACCTATATCTAGGGCATTCTTAAACTGTCTTCGTAGTTCAACTTCAGAACCTTGTTTGACGGCAGTAGAAGCGCTTGGGTTACTTTTTATTATTCCTGAAATATGTAACAAATTCAGTTACTTCAGAAATTTCCCGAATTTGAGCCTTTTCATTCATCAAACAACTAAGATTGCTGAAAGGCCTTTTTTGCCATGCCGGCAAGATTTTGCTAGCCACGTCACGTTAGCAATTGTATCATGATGTGCTTAGTCCTAGACGAGTACCTTTAGGCACCCGTGTTATGCTTAAATTCTGCCCAGCTCTTTGATTGTAGCAATGGATATTGAAGTCTTCATTTTCACAAATTCGGGCCACATGGAGAAGGCATCCACCACGATCAAGAACATCATTCCTTCAATCGGGCCGGTAAAGTCAATATGGATCTTCTCCCAAGCACAATCAGGTTTCGGCCACGGTGTCAGTTCATTTCTGACAGGAATTTTCGCAACAAACGGACATGAACTGCAAAGTCTTATTCTGTCTTCGGTGTCCCTATCAATTTTTTGCCAGTAGACATGTGTTCGAGCCAACATCTTCATTTTTGTTGCTCCTGAATGTCCCTCGTGAAGCATCTTCAGTATTTGGCCGTGCAGGGCCGATGGAATCACAGCTCGAGACCCCATGAAAAGTGCATCTTCATGGACTGAAAGGTCTTTAGAACGGCTGTGAAAGGCATGGTTAGTCGATCTAGTCCGGAAACTAGGCCATCGACCCTTTCAACAACTAAATTTGTTAGATCGGGGTCTTCTTTAGTTATCCTCTGAATATCCTCCTTTGTGCCAAGTGTCGGATGACATCACTCTGAACTGCCTTGACATCCTTGATCTTCGCTACGAAGTCTTCGTAGTCTGGCAGCTTCTTTGTAGCGATGAAACGGGACAGCGCATCGGCTTGGCCAAAGTGGATCGCCTGTACTCACTGACAAAATCATACGCAATCAAGACAAGTTCCCATCTTTGGAGCCGATTTGTTGAATGAGTTGCTATACCAACCTTGGATCCGAAGATCGACAATAGTGGCTTATGGTAAGTCAGCAACAGGAATCTTCTGCCGTAGATGTAGCGGTGAAATTTTCTTCCTGAAAACATTAAAGCTTCTTTCTCGATATGTCCATAGTTCTCTGTCTTGGTAAGAGATCTACTGGTATGTTTGATAGCCTTTTCCGTGCCGTTCAGGAAGCGATGAGAGCTGATAGCTCCCATTCCCTTCTATGTATTTATTGTCGCCAGTTCCTTCGAGTCATCTTCGACTTCCATCTGTAGGTTTGCATCTACGAAGCCGATCTGTGTAAAATGCTCCTTGGTTCAGACATATTGGCAGAGGATGGAGGTTCATCTCGAGTGCTTCATTTAATCCTGTCTTACAATCAGCACAATTCCTGATTGATCCATTCTTTTTTGCAACTACAACAAAAGGTCGGACATACGCCCTGCAATCACCGGTGCTCGAGTCTTACACTTCCCCAACTCCTCTTTGAAGACATCTGGGAATCCTTCCGCCATTGGACGAGGATAAGAGGCTGAAACTCCTCTTGGAGGACATCAATGAAAGATCTAGTTCAGGAAGTAATTCAGGAAAAGAGCGACAAAAAAAATTATTGGCTTTATTTATTTTAAACGTTTGTTTTAACTGAAAAATAAAGATCTTAGCTTCCATATCAGGGTCATCGCTTTTCACTGTTAGTTATATTTGTAGTTTTAGCTTAAATTACTATAGTTGCCCGAAATCACTTAAATTAATGAGCGGCGTCTATGTATCTGTGTAATATCAAAAATTAATAAATGGTTCATACATTACTTGTATCAACAAAATTATGATGAATAAATATGAGTGTCCCAAGCATGTGACAGGCATTGTAATCAGCTTTTGCACTTTCTAGTTTGATGTTTAGACTATGATAAAAGCAATTGTCTGAAATACATTAAAACCTTTGAATTTGAGCATAGGGTCAAACCCGTCCTCTTTTTCTAGGAACCCATTTTTCCCAATACAATTTGGTGCTTATTTACAGTGCACCTTGACTAAGAGCTTGCCCGATTGCTTCCGAAACCGCAAATAGGAATGTTTACTTTTTCCTAAAATTCCTTGGAAAAGCATATTTGATCTTTCAATTTGATTTGTATCAACTTCTTTGTCTTTCATTCATTGCGTTTTAAGGCGGTTTCGTCATCTGTAAATTAATTTATTGGCTTATAAAATAGAAGTGCTTGAAAGTTTCGAATTGTTCAACAAGTTCATTAAGTTTTCGTTTATGAATGGTGAAATTGGTGATGTTCTTTTAGAGATGCTGCCTACTAGAAAGGCTTTCATATCTTTGCAAGGACTACTCCATGGAAATTATTTTCAAATGCAATGAGACTGCCCTCTTCTATAATTTCTGACACCAATGCCTTTCATAAGTAATTATTAAGGACAATGAAGAAGATAAAAGACAGAATCAAAGTTTTGTTGACAGCAATCATGATTGGAGAGAAGTTAGAGCCACTGGTGAAAGGAAATTCTAGAAATCAAGATGTTTCAAAAAGTTCACATCGTGTAACATCATTTTTTTAAACCAAAAACAACTCAGAAATTCTTGTGTTTTAGAGAAGTTGATCATTTTGGAGAATGAGATTGAGGAAGAGGCATTACAGAGTGAATTTGTCTCTGTTTTTCCCTTAGGTATGATCCATCAGTAGTTCATTTCACTGGATGAAGGATGATAATGATTCTTAAAATGAAGAGTTCCAAATGAACCTGGCCGTCCAGAACTGCTATCAGTCACTATTTCACATCAAGAAGCTTGGAATATGACCAATCAGTTGCTATACGCCAATTCAAGTCCTTCATTGGATGACATTTCAATTAATTTATGCAGAATTCAGGACAAGATCTGGAAGGCAGGATTGAAAGACATAGAGAAAGCCAAACAAGCTTCAATCCCGACTTTTTTAAGAAACTGTAATTTCTGTGACTTCCTAATATATTTTTCATGAAAGGTGTTTGTTATTACTTCTTATAATGATTTTTTTTAGTTTTGTTACTTCCTATAACAAAAGGGACGACCTCCTCATAGGTATACTTTTTCGTGAAAAGTGTTGCTGTCCCTGCAGACAGTTTTTACCGTAATCAACTCGCAATTAACGTTGTATTTGTATGCCGAATTAAACGCTCAAAGAAATGGCACACAAAATTCTTTATAACCACAGACTGGAAATTCTCCACATCCTCCACCATGATAGTAGCTCCACATTTTCCACTACAATAAACTTTTGGCTCCTTTATTAAAACACGCCAGCAATACTGGCACCCATGTAGGTTAAACTTTTTTCTTCTGAAAAAAATCGCTGATCTCCATTTGTCGCTATAATCGATTCCGGGCGATACTATTTGTGAGTCTCTTGAGATATAGTGTTATTGACACTGCTTATATTTTAATGTTTTGCTTTCCCGCAAACATCTCAAAACTGTAGTTGCTCACTTGAAAATTTAACGATTTAGTAGCAGTATGCTTCCCCTTTTGAGACCTCTCGAATGAGAATTCGTCGATCCTGGTTTTGAAGGTCATCCACCGGGATTTTTCTTGCATAAAGAGCATTCTCTGGAATTCTTTTGAGGTTTCTCACAATAGTTTCAGATCGTTTGTGCCCTATTTTGGAAATATTAAATTTAATGATTGACATACTTAAATGCCATGTCTGATCTATTCTTGCCATGAAGAGGATGGGCCCAAGGACTGAACCCTGAGGGACGTCAAAGTGTTATTAGCATGGTGCATCCGCCTTTACCGGCCGAAGTGACCCCATCGATGGTGTGGAGGAGAGCCGTTTAGGTGGAGTGGTCCTTTCGATAAGCAGATTGAAAGTTTGAGAAGTTTGGATTCGAGAGGAGGTGGGGCCGAATGCGATGAAGTACAAGTCTCTCAATGATCTTGGAGAAGGTGGTAAGATTGGATATAGGCCTGTAATTTGTAGGGATGAGCGGGTCAAGTCCATGTTTCTTAAGGAGAGAAAGTACTTGGGCTATCTTGTGGGAGGAGGGAAAAATGCAGTTCATGAAAGGTTCACAAGTTTGGCTATAAGCATTGAGAAGATGAGAGGAAAGCGCTTGACGACGGGAATGGCCACCGTGTCCAGGAGAGATGACTTGTTTGGGAGGAAGGATATCAGCATCCTCGGGTGTAACTGGGGTGAAAGGTCCTGGCGTTGTCCGACAGCCTATCGCTCCATCCCCTGATTGAGCATTAAAGAGTAGGATTCAACGTCGACCTGGGCTGCGAGGAGAGCCATCGAAGAGATGTGAAGGTCTTTGGAGAAACTTTTCCAGTCGACAGATTTCCATCGCCGGTATGTGATGCTCTTGACTGACCAAGGAGGCCAACATATGATGCTGTGAGGTCGAGGAGTAGATGATCGGAGAAAAACACATTAATGCCCAAGGCACGAACAGATATGGGCCGACTGAAGCGAGTGATGACGAGATCAAGTGTTTGGCCTAGGTTATGGGTGGCAAAATTGATGTGATGAGTGAGGTCATTGTCTCTGATGAGGGTGGACAGCTCATCGTCGAGGTTAGTCGAAGTGGGATAGTTGAAATCGCCGCATAGGAGAAAATGGAGTGGATGGTCACGCAGCAGGTCCAGCAGTGATTCTAATTCGCCGATGAAGATTGATTTTGAGGTTGACGGAGGGCGGTAAAGGACGGGCAACAGGACGGACCATGTCACCGATAAGACCCTGACAGAGCAGAGGAGAGCAGCTCAAAGGACTTGGAACAAATCACGTCGGCCGGGACCAGGCGGAGGCTGTCTCTGGCGACGATACCAAGGCCGCTCCCTTTGCCTTCGCTTGATGGGCCCCTGTACTTATGAGTCGCAGTGTAGCAGGGGGCGATGTCGGACTTGATCGCTTGAGGGGCGTCCTACGGGATCCAAGTCTCAGTAAAGAATATCTAGATGATTCTCACGGAGTGCGAGGTGGAGGAGTGCAGCTTTGTTGTAAGATGACCTCGAGTTTAGTAGCCCGATCTTTAGCTCTGGGGGAGCAGCTCCGAAGCGCTCAGATCTCGTGGCGGCACTTTTTGGTGGTTTTGTAGTGACGAGTTAACGCATGTCCAATCTCGAGCGGCGGATCCCGTCGTCGGCAGCGAAGAGGTGAGAGCGGGCGCGAAGAAGCCATCCAAATGTTCAACACGAATAGAGTCTTTCGGACCGATCTAGGGTAATTCGTCGGACAAAATCGAGGGATTTCAGTTGTTGAGCTGTGTACGTTATCATTGTCATTGTGAGGCAAGACAAAAAGAGCTAGCAGAGGCGGTGGGTAATCTTTCCTGATATGAACGCGAAAGAAAACGTTGTTCAATCCACAGCTGTCAATGTTGTCCGTTTTAGGAAGAGGGAAGATGGCGACCTCTTGTAGGATGTTTGAGAGGTTGGAAGAAGCGAGACAATATGGAGACACAGTTCGAGAAGCCAGATAGGAAACGCAAAATTCGTTTGACACCTAAGGCTATCAAATAATTTCAACCGGCATTCCGAAAACATAATAAAAACAAAGCCGACTGAGCAATCCGACAGCACGCCAACACGATGTTCTTGGGCATTATTTAAAACATATTGTATTACCTGAATTTTGCTGTTATGATATTATATAATAACATATAATAGTATCTGTAAAATAATTAAATATGTTTTTTTAGTGACGTACAATTAAACTAGAGATATACGTGCTCAGCTTCGGAAAACGATTTTGTTTTAAGAGGAATTCCGGCTAAGATGGAATAATTTTCCTTTTAATCGAATAAACCATATGTAATGAGCACATTATAATGATGAAAAATATTACTAATTCTTATTGCATGTTTTCAGCTCCTCAAGCTCTAACACATGTCTTTAGCGCAGGTGAGTTCTGTATAATATCCCTCATCATGGGAGTGTGGTTGATCACTCTCATCACCTTCGTGCATAAGTGGAGGCATATAAGAATCCTTCAACCCAGGGAGCTACGCTTCAAACATGTCCCTAAGAACCTCGAATCAGTTAAAGTAGTTGAAAGACCAACAGATTCCATAATTTACAAGAATTACACTCGACAAATTTCTGATATCATGCAGGTAGAGTTCAAAGCAATAAGCGTTTATATCTATTATAATATATCTGTATATTATATCCGTTATTACTATTATTACTTTAATGTAGTCAATATTAATTATGACTGTTTATTTAAAATAATTTTACGGATAAGTTGTTGAATTTGTCTGATAAAGAGAAACTAATGTCCTCATTATTAGTCCTAAAATAAACTATTAAGGAAAATTTACCCGTTAAAACGGGCAAATTAGATCCCCTTCGTCCGCAAACGTCATCTTTTAAATAAACTTCCTCCCACTCTTGTGGGCACTTTTATGTGGAATGTTTTTGGTGATCCTAATTTTTTAAATAATTAATTCATTACTTTATCGGTCACATAATGCGAGAACATGCGTAAAATGAATGATAAAATATGATAATATATTTTTATTTCGCATGTAGATGAAAAAAACGAATTTAAATCTATGATGAAGCATAGCTATCTCCACGAATTCAGTCTTTAATTCAGGTGAAACGATTAAAGCACAGGTGCAAGGAAAATTGCTGCAGCTCTGATGTTGGAATTTTCTAAACTTTATGCCAAATATTGAACATAGATACATATATTGCATTGATGTAGATGTATGCATTTTGTTTACATACATATACCTAGAATGTTCAATTGTTTGGATAGGACCGAATATTTCTGTTTTTCATTTATATAATTTTCATTTTCAAATTTTATGTTATTTGCAATCGAACTTATCTACAATGTCCATGCTGTACGAAGCCATTCCTCGGCTAAACTCGACACCAACATGCTTGAGGTCATCAATTGATTTGTCGCTAGCACCAATAAGACTTCATATGAATCATTTTCCACATCACTGACACCATGAAAATGTTGATCAAAAAGGGACTAGGGGTATAAGTCTATCTTTACTCAATAACATTTTTAACCAGGCTTCTTTCAGTCAATTGCATATAATAGTATTATTATACTATTATTAAATCATATTCATTTTAGAATATAATTTCGATATGCAAAAAAGTTATCAAATTTAATAAATATTAATGATAATAATATTCTTTAAATAAAACAAACATTACTTATTGATTTAATTTAATTTATTCTTACATATTTATTATATTTATATTAATTTTTAAATTTTAGGCACGTCAGAAAAAATTGGACAATATGCAGAGATCACATACTCAACGAAAACTAAGTGGGAGATGTCACCATCCTTGCAAAACACGACAAAGCTTTGTCAGATCAAGATTAAGTACAACTCTAACGCGACCATTACTGAAGTTCTGCGAGATGAGCCACCACACCAAAACTTTAAAACCACATAATAATGTGACTGTTTTCTTGACAACTGCCGAAGAAGAAAGCATAGAATGTGATGAAATGCAGTGCACTTCAACAATCACCGACGTTCCTTCTACATTTCCCAATGTTAACACAGATTTTAAATTTGATAATCTTCCTCGATTCAAAAGCTCTCCACGGTCTGAAAATGAAAATGAAAAAGAAGAATATTCCCGTCCGACATCAACTTCCTGAAAATCTATGCATTTATTTTATTTCAGTTATAAAACTTATTTATTCTCGACATACTTATTCTCAACCAACATTTTTCTAATATTTTCGTTTTAATTGAAACTTTTCTTAATCAAACAAGAAATAATTTTAAAATTTATACATATATGGATTGAATTTTAATCAATATTTGTAATGATAACAAGAAATAAAGATATGAATAAATGTTTATGTAGCAAACTAAACAAAGTAAAAGAAATTTTAAAATAAAAAAAAGATAATAATAATAAACACAATAAAATAGGTTGAATGAAGTCAATTGCTAATTGATTTGCAGGATGTAATCAATTGTTAAATGTACATTTATTTCTTATTTCGTTTCAATATACCAAATAATGTTAATTGATTAATGTGAATTGGATCGTAAAAGCACTGAACATTTGTGGCGCACTTTTTCTTATGTCGCTGTTTAAAAATAAAATTGATGTTAAATTTGGAAGTCTCTGATTCAAATCACGATAAATGATATCGGTCTAATGAATTTGTTCCCAGCTTCAGCTTTTTAGGTAGGTCTTTCATAAAAGAAATTCAAATTTAAAATTTAATGTGTGATAAAGTGTTCACACTTTATAATACTTCATAAATGAATAAGATATGTGATGTAATCAGTGACGGGCAAGGACTTCTGGCCCAATTTTTTTTCTCACAATTTTGTTACGAAGAAATGCGTATGAAAAGACGATTCGAGATGGACATTCCACCGTGTTGAAAATTATTGGTAAATTATTCCCAACTGCTTATATTGTAGCGGTAACAAATTAGACAAACGGTATTTCAGGAATTTGTTGGAATTAAACCTTCGAATTAATTTTCATTCACATGTAAAGACCGGCAACCGAAGAAAAAAACAAAAATCGTCTGCTATATACTCCCCACCAGAGAGCAAACTGCGAGTAATAAAAAATGTTAGACAAATAAAATCAGTCAGGTTAGACCAGGAAGGCCTGTTAATGAAATGCGGTGAATGAAAATGAAAATGTCATCGCTCCAGTACGGGCACTCCTGGACCTGGAGGATAATGAACTCTTCTCCCAGAGTAATGGTTGTTCCCGATGTGCTAGGGGCAGGTGTTACTGTTTTTGACATTTAGCTGCTGGATCAGCCTGGATCCCTGTCTGAGGGAGGATTGCCTGTGTCTATTGACACAGTGTCCTCTTATGGATCAAGAAAAACCTAAAGATTTCGCTCAAGAATTTCTTTCACAAATTCTCAGATGTTGCAAATTTTGCAGTGAAAGAGCATCCAGCTATTTTTTATGCGTTATTGCATTCATCCCAAACATTAAGTTTACATTTCTGCAATACTATCCTGAATGCTTTGAAATGTTGGAAGTAGGAGATTCAACGAACTGCATGTTTAATGGCAAAGTGGAATGAGATGTTCTATCAGATACTAGCAATATCGCAGCTATTCCGTCGTTGAATTCAACTGCGGTCGCTGCTATGTGATCGAAAAAAATTAAACATCTGTTGGACGTCGAGTGGATAAACTAACTTTCACCTTTCCCAAGCCTTCAACGCCATGATTACATAATTGAGCAGCAGGATGAAAAAGTGAGACAACTTGCCCAAGTCTTGGCTGAAGATTTCTCAGACCTCTTCAAAGAGGAGTTAGCACAACTTATTGTCAATTAGGTTATGCCAACCTTTTGCCGACAGAGAAAGATTTCTTTCGGTCAAGAGTCAACGCGGATCTGGAACTGGTCTGGTGTAAGAAGGGGCCCTGAAGATTAGGATTTGCGTAGACTATTTTGAAGTCTACAAATAGGACTAAATGAAGTACTTGAGATGTATATTGGTCATCCTCTGCCAATATTCGACAAAATCTTTCCTTGTTTGACCCAAGGCGATTGGTTTACTCAGATCGACTTTGCAGATGCATACCTGCAGATGGAAGTCGAAGATGACTCAAAGGAACTGGTGATAATAAATACACACAAGGGCCTGTTCCAATACTACGTGCACCTGGCCTATCCAAGTATCAAATGATCACAGGACTTAATGACTGTGCTGCACATTTAGATGATGTATTTGTGATCAATACTTCTATAATATCTACAGAAAACAGTCTTGATTGCAAGAATTAGTAGATTGTGGTTTTCGTGTCAGAATGGAGAAACTCTCTTTTGCTAGAAATCAACTTCAGGGTTTCAAAAAAAATGTCCGTTGACCAGACCCTTCACCAGGCACCCCAGGTAGTACCTGAAGAGGCAAACACACCTGAGCCACCAGAAGTGACATCTCGAAAGGGCAACCACAGAGACCGGAGACACGCAAGTAACCAAGGATTCTTATCACTTCTTAGTGCCTAATCGTTTAGAGATGGGGAATGTTGTGAGGAGACAAATATTTAACGGGACGGGTGTTTTTGTTGTTTTATAAATTGGATCACTATCCGTTTAAAATCTGATTGTCCGGAGCAACTGCACGGTACCTATTTCCATCGTATTGCATTGGAAAACATTAACATTAAAGGAAAGACTAGACAATGTCTTGTCATACTCAGTCGCGGTGCTGCGGTTGGCTGCACATAAGTGCAGATGGGAATATGCCAGGAATATGGGAAGTCAGAATATGTCAGTGGAATCTGCCTCTTTCAATATATCAAAGGGACGTACACGATGGCTCGTGATAGGATAGTTAAAACACACATAATTTTGTTTCCCTGAGCTTAATTTACCTCTTTTTGGTTAAGTTAAGCTTAATATATCCTTGATTTCTCTTCATGAAATTATTTCAAAGCTACGAAATTTACCAGATCCGAAATTCCTATACTGACTCTTTTTTTTTTTTCATTTATTTTCATGGTTCATTTCTCTGTAGTTCGCAATGCATGCTTAACCCTTGGATGTCGAAGGTAAAAAAAACTACCTTTCAGCCAATCATACCCCCAACACATTTTATATAGCAATAAAATGATTGAACGTAAACGCCATAACAATTCATGACAAAATTTCAAAACGAAAACTTGAATTTAAAAAAATAAACAACCGAAGAAGGGAAAATTGCCTTTATTAGTATTTCAAGGTTTAGAAGAATGTAATTTTTTCCTAGGATCGATGTGGCCATTAGAACTATTATCTCCGGTTGCTAATGAAGTTTTCACAATTCTGGTTATTATTTGAATAACAGAATATCCTGAATATCTCATCATAAATATGGAAATAGCTTTTGAAATGCTCTTACTTGGCGAAAAAGGAAGTAGAGCTTTTTAACAAAACCGTATCCTATTTCCTGTCCATATAAATCGAACATTAAACAAATAAAACTTCAGGAATCAACTGAAGTGCCCATAATAAAATATAAAAATATTTCATGAAATCATGAAAAATATTAAATAAATAATAATCTGACGCAATACCAAGCCTCTTACGGTATGAAAGTATCATTCAAATTTTAACAAACCAAATCTGCCATAAACCATCTCTTTTGCATTCATAATAAAGAAGTCCGTGTTCGGACTCTGCGCATCGCTATCTACTCGCAGAGCTAGAATGCAGGATATCCGTGCATAATATCCGTCGCATTCACTGCTGTGAGGGTTGTTTGTTTTTATTACGAATGCCAGCCCATACTCGGATTAAATAGAAAATAAATGAATTTTCTATTTATGTTTGTTTGACCAAATAAAGTTTAATCAACTGATAACATCAAGTAATTTCTTAAACTAAATAATAAAGAAATCACTGCCCACAAAGGTGAAGCAAGTTGGTATTGCAGATGTTTTGAAACGAAGTTTTAAATTTAAAAAATTAAACGATAATTTATCAATTTTATAAAGAGAAGTTTGATTGTGGATCATAAACAAATTTCGTTTAAGCAAATCAGAATCATAACTAAAAAAACGAAAGTACGGAACCAGCTGCTGTCTTTTTGATTCGACTTCTGCAAGGTGCACTTTGGTGGTTCATTAATTTGCATCCTGTCCACCGAGTACATACTGTTGTACCTGAGCCTAATTGCGAATATATAATTTCATAATTTAGCCGTGTAATTTTCAGAATCCTTAATTATAATGCGTTTCTTAAATGTTTCTAGTTAGAAAGCTAATATCTCAGTCTAGGAAGAAACTTTCATAAATAGCGTTTTTTCTTTTAACTGAAAACTTCCTATAAACTTAACCCCCGGGTTATGTACATTGTGTTTCAGTCGGATTCGTAAGCGCAAGGGAGCTTAAAGTGAAATAGAGCAATGACCATTAAGTAATGTAAGCAGCGCCGAACTGAAAAGATATACTGAAGAAGAGACAGCTGAACACAAAAGGAAAAATGACGAGTTACAAGAATGACTTGAAAGTCTTACTTCAAAAATTGTCAATTGGCAATAGCCTCGATGCAGACGATATCAAGATAATTAATTTTTCGGACGCTTTTGATCAAAGAATCTTCAAGGCCGCAAGGAAATAACGAAGGCAGCGATAAACCATGGAAGATCAGCCATCTGACTCAGCATTTTGATTAGTATTTGCGCTTTCTACGGAAACAGTAAAAACTTCAATTCAAAATAGAATTTTAAAAATATAAAAATTCAGGAAGAATTCAGATACGAATTGGCTCGGCAAATCAATGACTTCAGTATACTCAGGGAGCTCAATATTCCATAGAAAAAAATATTCCGGTGCCCCGAAATTATAAGTCGACTTTCTACAGATCAAATACCAGAGGAATGGAGAAGAAAGCCACAATCAGTCAAACTGGAAGCTGTCGATTTCTATTTCGAAAATGAAATGCTAACTGCACCAATCATCTTTAAAGTGAAAACAAGAGAGAAAGATTACATTTCTATAATAATTACAGGATCATCTAAAACCAGTCAAAGTTATATTGCGGTAACTTTATTCACACACCAAGAACGCGCAACAACAAGGGCGCGACCAAAAAAACATTAAAATAATAACTCGAACTATTTTAACAAAACAAGTTTTTTAAACATAAAAAACTCAACACCTTCTCATTTTTAAAAATCCACCGAATTATTATTTAAGTCCCATTCTGTCCTTCAGCATGTTCAGCCTCTCTTCACTAACTGGTTTTGTAAAGATGTCTGCAATCTGAAATTCTGATGAGACTCTTTTGACACACACATCGCCTTCAGTGACTTTTTCTCTGATGAAAAAATGTCTTGTCTTGATGTGTTTGGTTCTTTTGTGATATTCTGGACTCTCAGCTAGTTTAATTGCAGCTTCGTTATCTGGTTTTTTTAGAATATCCAGTAATGTCCTCTAACAATCTTTTCAACCAAATTGCTTCTCTAGTAGCTTCACTTGCAGCAACTACTTCTGCTTCAGTCGTTGATATGGCTACTGACGTTTGTCTTTGACTAAACCAACTGATAGCACCTCCAGAATAAATACAAACAACACCCGACGTAGATCTTCCCGTGGTAGTTTCTCTTCCATGATCAGCATCACTATAGCATATCAAAGTATCGTTCGTTCTAGAACTGCTGTAAGTAATACCAATATCTCTGGTACCCTGAAGATATCTAAATATCCTCTTAACCTTTACAACATCATCTCTAGTCGGGTTTTCTAGATTTCTAGAAACAATACTAACTGCATATGCTATGTCAGGTCTTGTACTTGTCATTAGGTACATTAATGCGCCTACCGCTGATCTGTATGGAAATTTGATCTCAGATTTAATAATGGTTGTTGGACATGGGCGACATTTGTCCATTCCAAATTTCTCTAGAATCTTTTCAGTAAAGTTTCTCTCAGTGATTTTTATTGAACCATCAGATTGTTTGTTGATTTCAATTCCAAGAAAGAATGTAGCTGGTTTAGCAACAATCTTGAATTCTTTCTCTAATTTCTGCTTGAAATCTCTAAGATCTGATTCTGCAACGATTCCATCATCGACATACAAAGCAACTAAAATTTTGCTATGCTTTTTCTTTTGAATGAAAAGACAAGGATCTGCATCACTTTTCACAAAACCAAGATTCAACAAAAAAATTCCAAAACGTTTGTTCCAACATCTCGGAGCTTGCTTTAGTTCATACAAACTTCTCTTGAGTTTGCATACCTTTTAGAACCATCATCAAATCCTTCTGGCTGTTGCATGTAAATGTCTTCATCAAGTTCTCCATATAAAAATGCTGTGGATACATCAAACTGAATCATTGACATTCCTTCTGCAGCTACAACACTTAGTAAAGTTCTAATTGTACCACTTTTAGCAACTGGACTAAATGTTTCAAAATAATCCTTTCCTTTTTTCTGATAAAAACCTTTAACAACCAATCTGGCTTTGTAACGTTCTATTTGACCTTCAGAGTCATAGTCTTGTAGACCCACTTACATGGCAAGATTTTTGTTCTTTCAGGTAAATCAACCAGTTCCCAGGTTTTGTTTTCTCTTAGAGAGTTCATCTCATTTTTCATTGCATCAATCCATTCTTTTCTTCTATCAGAACTTATTGCATCATCATAAGATTCTGGTTCTTTTATGTCTAGTACATATATTTCTGCTACTTGTGTTAGCAATACATAATCATCAAACTTCTTGGGTTTCCGTAAAGCTGATCTATCTCTGAGCTGATGACCTACTGATTGTTTTCTAATTTCATCATTACTAACTTGGTTTTCATCCTCACTACCTTGACTCTGCTGATCTTCACCTTCTGAGTTGGATTCACTGTGAAGTTCTGTTGTGGACTTTGTTGGCATCTGTAACTCAACAGTTTCTCCACATTCTTTTGGCTTTTCTTGGGATACAACATCTCTTGAGAAAATAATTTTCCTCTGTTATTTGAACCATACTCGATAGCGTTCATCACCATCGTAGCCTACTAGATAGCCTTTAATCGAATTCTTATCCATCTTTTGTCGTCGTTGATCAGGTATGTGAACATAACAAGCAGAACCAACAATACGTATCCTAGGTTTCTTACCTGTCCAAACTTCCCATGGAGTCACACCATCTATTGATGACTTGCCTGTTCGGTTCAGAATGTAGACAGCTGTGTAACACAATTCTGCCCACATGGCCACTGGAAATTCAGCTTCTGAATTTGAATGCTTCAAAGTGCGAGCCATTTCTACTATTGTGCGGATTTCACGTTCACTACCACCGTTTTGCTGAGGTGTGTACGGTGCTGTCAGCCTTTGCGTGATTCCATGACTGCGAAGGATATTTCGAACTTCGTCATTGTCGAATTCACCCCCATTGTCACTCAGGAATTCTTTCACATTATGGCCTTGACACTTTGCTGTAGCCAGAACCTCCTGAAGTGCTTGCTTGACTTCAGCTTTCTGTCTGATGAATGTGATGAATCTCATTTTACTGAAATGATCTTTGAAGACAACAAAATATCGTTGTCTGCTAAACGATTCTCCACTGAAAGGACCACAGACATCTGCTGATAGGAGTTCACCTGGTTTACTGGTGGCATTCCTTCTTCCAAACTTTAATCTATGAGCCTTTCCATAGATGCAAGGTTCACATATCTCTGTATCAAGCTGAACATTGGTGTTCAATTCTCTCTTTAGAAGACTTTTTACATGACGTTTGTCTTGGTGTCCAAATCGTTCATGATACAATTGAAGTAGTGAACATTCACTGACTAGGTTTACCTCGGCTGGAGTTTCAGGACTTATTGCTATCAGTCCCGCTTCATATAAGGTACCATTTAACTGTCTTGTCCCTTGAATAACTATTTTGCCCTGAATTCTTAAGCAACACTTTGTGGCAGTTGACTGAAACTTGCTCTGTAAATTTTTGTCTTGAGCAGCTAGAACTAAGAGATTTCTACTCAAACTAGGAACATACCAGACATCTGACAAGGTCTGTTCCTGTTGTGGCCAAAATTTTCACTGTACCTTTACCTACAGCAGCAAGAACCTCTTTTCCTGCAGTTTGTACCGTTTGTGGTACTGCAAACTTTTCAAAAGTTTCAAAATTGTCTGGACTATTTGTGATGTGTTTCATTGCTCCATTATCTATGAACCACTTATCATGTCTTTGCTGTAGATGCCTCGAAGATTGATGAGCACAATACTGCATTCAATGTCTCACCATGACTTATTCTGGATGATGCTGTTGCAGAATTCTTTGCAGGTCTTCCATCGGCGATCCACTTGCTGCACTGCTTTACCCAATGACCAGCTCCATGACAGTAATTACAGTTGCCGACTTGCTTCTTCTTAAATGCTCTTGGCTTCTCAGACATGCGTTTCTGCTTTGAGGTGTTGTCTAATGTCTTGCTGAGCTGAGCTGTGTGTCATATCTGTCTTTAACTCTCTTTCAAACATGCACAGCTGAGTAACTAGTTCATCTAATGATTTCTTTTCCATCACTTAGCATTAGCCAACTTGACTTGAAGATTTGGAAACTGGTTGGCAGTATATGCATCACTTTGTATATGAGCAACATCTCTGGTAGTTTCCTTTCTCCTGCTTCTTGAAGACCACTATTTATCTCGTTCCTCAGTGTTTTTAGTTAAGCTACTTGGCCTGAAACATCTACATTTGATATCCAGCCAAAACTGAAAAACTCACTGCAAATTTGAAAAAGCTGGTCTCTGGCTGATGCCTCAAAATTTCTTTTTAGCTCCTCCCAGACTTCTCTTGCAGTCGCCCTATCCATTATTTTCTGGAAGGTTTCTTCTGAGACAGCATTGGCTATAACTGATTTGACATAACTGTTAGCCTTTCTGAACTTATCTGAGATTTCTTTGTTAGCCTTTCTTTGTTCTTCTGTGGGATTTTCTGCTAGTTCGGGTCTCAGCAGCTTGCCATCGATAACGTCGATGTAGTCTCGAATTCGACGCTTCCTCATCGGCCAATTAGTCGTGCACCTCAATGGCTTTATATTTATTCCCATCGAGTCCATTTGACGTTATTTAAAAAACAGCATTGCTAATGTTAGAACTGACTTCAGAAAACTTTAACTTAGCGCTCAGGGAGCTCTGGTCCCATAAGCTATTGCGGTAACTTTATTCACACACCAAGAACGCGCAACAACAACAAGGGCGGGACCAAAAAAAAACATTAAAATAATAACTCGAACTATTTTAACAAAGCAAGTTTGTTAAACATAAAAAACTCAGCAAGTTAGTTTAACCGATCAGTGACAAATTCATGGTAAAGATTTGGAAGTATCAGTCAAAAGTAAATAGAACCTTCGGAGACATGTTAATCGAAGAGGAATTTCTAATAACTAATATGACGGAAGTAGATCTTAATATTATCTTAATGGTTGGAATTCATGCGTCGCTATGAAATTTTACTTGGTTTGAAAGGCGGTACTCTTAAATAGGGATCAATAGAGATTCCCTTGCATTATTGGGGGCACTCTCAAGAACATAAACATGAGTTTTTTGAGCTAAAAAAATTCTCGTAAAAATAAATTATGAAACTCTCATGGTTTCATTTTATTTAAAAGTTATTTGCAGAGTTAAAAAAATATTATTATTTTGAGGTAGCTCAACGACAGTTCACTCATAATAGAATATAGGCACAGTTTCTGAAGTCGGTCCACAATCTCCGCATATTTCATAATTAGCAATAATTTAACTATTAAAACTGTTTCTTACTTATAGAAAGAAGCAAAATATATATAATGATGTACACATAATCTGATATACCTGTTTAGACACTTAACTGCATTTGTAGCCTTAAAGTCATTTCTTTGAGTCAAAATCAAGAGACGTCTGCTGTATTTGTTTCGTTGAGCTGCCTGAGAATCTCTTAACGCTCCATACCACTGTTTCATTCTGAAATTAAATATTGCTCAAATTACATGGCTCACTTCAATAACAAGAGATATTTTAGGTTTTATTTAAATCTCCCTAATTATTTATTGAATTAATAACAGAATCATTTGTTAATACAAAAATTAAAAAGCACGATGTTCCAACATGAAATAGATATATCATGACTAAAATCAACTGCTGCCTAGTTTCTCGATAAGGACACTCTTTTATTGATCCCGCTCGTTTATGTAGCAGGTATAAATCGCTAGTATCCGACAAATATGGATCACCCCATGGTTATCAGCATCTTTAGCGAGTTCAGTATCCGGTCGTTCGCCTTCATCCAGCATCTTCTTCCCTCCCTTTCCAATACTTCTCGCAAGGTTCCTCCCCAGTGGACGTTCCTTACAACATGAAGCATCAACTTTGGTCTAGTTTTCAACAGAAACCAGTGACACGAACTACCATTTCTTCCATGAAATTTCAGAATCTTTTTCAGTATTGCCCCTGTCATGCTCTTTCTCTTCTGGCAGAGCTCTTAATTTGGCATTCTACACTAGCCCTACCTACTATTGCAACTCAGCCTTTAGGCCTCTCGGATTTGGGACTCATTCCTTCAATTTTCGATTAAGCCAGGGAATGGTGAACCCTGCTGGATGAAGGTCTTATGTTCAAGTAAGCTATTAGAAAAGAAATAACACCATGACTTGCTAAACCACTGCATTTGATCTTTGTGAGATTTTGAAAGAGGAGTGATATGAAAAATGTTTGTAAAAAGGTGATTCCTTTATCCTTGAAAATAATTTACTGAGTTAATGATACTTCCGATAACATGAATTATCCAAAGTATCTAAAAAAAATAAGAAAAAGTCTGAAAAATAAAAGTTCATTTTAATATATTGAATATAAATTGAATTCAAGAAGTAGGTTCACATTGTTGGTAACTATGGTATCAATATTTTTGACGCAAAGTAAAAAAAATTGATGATAATTTTCAGCATTTGGAGTAGCTGACTCGTCTACGATGCTGATTGGGATGTTGGCGGCTAAAATATCGCCGGTCGCAAAAAAAGTAACAGTGATAAAAAAAAATAGCTTCGCTTTGTTTCTTCTTGTTTCTTGTTTCGTCCTTCACATGCCCTTTCGTACAGGTTGTCTTTTTCAGCCTTTGACAAAGTGCTGCCATATCATTCTTTTCTGAAGATACTTTTGCCTTACCAGTTAATTTGTTATGAGGATTCATAGAAATTTCATAAATCTGTAACCTGATACCATAATTGCACATCAGTCGTCATTTTCTTCCAGTCAGAACAGGCAACACTGACTAACCCAATGTATAGACTTATATTGACCATTAATATTTGTTACTGGTAAATCAGCTGAATGCTTGTTATAAAGTATGTTAAATCACTGATAGATTGATCAGACTATATTGTTTCCTGCTGATTTATCTTAAGACTGTAGCGGTAACTCAAGAGTGACGATATTTCAAGTGTATTCAAACTAATCTTCGGACAGTAAAGACGTGTACATGACGAAGGGCAACCTAAGAAATAAAGTGGTCTGATGTCCATACAATATTCCACACCAGAGAATAACCTGCGAATGAAAAAATATAAATCAAATAAAAAAATCAGTCAGGTTTGATAATCGACCCCTCGTCAGATGGGAATGGAAGAGAAATTCCGTCTAACGAAAAATTGTGGCATGTTGGCGTTCTGACTTTTCACGAAGAGTTAAAGAGTATTATACCTGCTTTAGATGCTGGTGGTAGTGTGAAAAATGGAGTTTCAGTTAGAATACCTCGATGTAGGTTTGAGTATGATGAGAGTCGTTGAAAGTACTAATTTGTAAAGTTTTAAAAGTTTTTTTTAAAGTGCTCAGTTTTTCTTCTAATGTAATGATTTTTTTGTGTTTAGAAGGTATTTCTGTAAATGGTTTATCGTCGGTCCAAATTTTAAATGTTTTTTCAAAAATTAAATTTTGGTGAAGAAACTTGATCCATATTCCGAAAATTGAAATATTACGTAATTTCAAATTGTAGGACCAAGTTGAAGAACCGAATATAAAAATGTTCTGTGTGGGAGATTTTATTATAATCGGCTTTCTGATAGGTGCATGTTGTCTATTTATTTTCGTTATCATTATTGTGCGACGGATATTATTCTTTCGATATGACAAGAAGCAACAGCAAGATTCTCTTGGCAAATCTGTGGTGAAAAACGAAAAGAGCATATCAAATTCGGAAATGAAAGTTAAAAAAAAAACTTTCTTTGTACATGACAAAGATTTGAAAGATATTGTTGGTATGAAAGAAATCAATTGTGAATGCTATACATCTTCTTCCAAAGAGGTAATTACTTTTAATTAATTAGTTGATTTATAAATAAATAAAAAATTTTAAATATTGATTAATTTTTATATACTTAATGATATAATAATTAGGGTATATTAAAAATACTTAAATATGGTTATCAATAAAATCTCTTTACCGTTCCGTAAACTCATTAAACGACGTAATGAACACTTCCACGCAAACTCCTATTAGGAGTGAAGATTTGGAAGTCCAGCACCCTCGCTATGCCACTGAATTGGAAGTCAAACCTTGTCAGATATTTCGGGTTCTGCAATAAGAACTTCCCCAGACAATCGGTTCAAATAATCGGATCGATGCTTTCAGTTTCCGGTCAAGCTAATTTGCAGTATATGGACTTCAAAAGAAAGGACGAAAGAAAAATCACTTAAATGATGGATCCAAGGAAAATTTGAATATTTCTAGCATGTCATAGAATGTCACGCTAAGCTCGAGCTTCGTTTACTTTCTCAATCGGAATAACACCAGAGACTTTCGTTAAGCTGCCATTATTTATGATCGTTAAATGTAAAAAAAGAGAAGTCCTTGAAGTTGGCAATTGTTTAGTATAGCACTAAACTCAAAAAAATGAAACAGCCCAGATAGCAAAGATTGATTGGGCCAGCGCCGGTATTTTGATGGCAATTCGGATCAGCCGAGCGAACGTAGTGGCCGCACGGCCGGTCGTCGGCCGACTGAGGTGGTCCAATTCCGGCAAGCCGGACACTAAATCGGTCTCCGCCCCCATCTCAGTTTTGATTGTTTTCACAAAAAACTAGTTTCTAATTTTAGCACCACTTTATTGAAAAAGTAACAAAAAAGGTAAAATATATTAGAAGAAATATGAGGTAAAATTATTGCACATAATAAACAAATACATATAATGTTTACGAAAATGTTTTATTTAACAATCTTTTAGTGCGGCCCCCATTCCTATCTGGGGCATTTCTCAGCCAAAGACGCACTTCCTTCTCCACTTCAGAGTCTGTCACCTTTACAGATCCATTGACAGAGTGAATGCTCCGAACTGCATCTAGTTGCAATATGTTAAAGCAATTAAAAATTGAAAATGAGATTGGGGAGAACAGAATATTTACCAAGTATAGCTTGGAACATGTTTGTTCCACTTAACCCAATCTTCTCCAATTTGTTTGTCCATGCGATCCTTAAGGATAATTCATGGGTCAGCAGTCCCCTCAATATTCTGTGAACAGAATCTTTAATGGTGATCCCACCAACTAATGAGAATTTTGCAACCTGTAGTTTACAATATTACTTTTAGTAGACATAATAGGAACAAAACTCAATCAAAACCTACAAATAAGCCATAACAATTTTCATCTGGAAGTTTTGCTTCCAATTTCTTAAAATCATCCTCAAAGGAATTTGTACATCTGGGAGTTTCACACTCGTTGTGGTATTGGTTAAGACACCCGATGAACTTTTCATTGACTCCTTTAATTCTGCATTTTGTCTGAGGAGTGCATCCATCTTCAAATTCATAGTTTCCACTGTCAGTGAAATTAGATTACTATTTAATCAAATTTAAAAGTGAAAAAAAATCAAGGAATATTACATAGTTCTATCAAAGCACCAAAATTTTGAGTGTGAATGGGCATTGCAGTTGTTGTTTGGATGAAACTGGATGCCATCTTCCTAGAGTCTGGTATGTCGAACATAGTGTCATTCTGACTTTCACGAAATGATTCTGAAATGTGTGAATCAATGTTGCAGATAAAAATTATGTGAAATACATACAATATCTAAATTTACCAGTTTCATCCAAAGCCACACTGCAATCCTCACTGAAAGAAATACCTTGTATTGATGGCTTTTCTGGATATATCCCTTAAAAAAATTACTAGCTATCAAGACCATTGCTTCTAAATTAAAACAAAAATCAACCATTTCTTGAAGCTAAGGCTGGTGGAAGTTTGGGGGTCGGTAAGGTATAATTTCTTTGGTGGCTGTAATGATTTATTTATACATTCATGGTAACTGACACATAAAATTTGCAATAGATTTAGTTGTCAGAATAAGGCAAAATACTTTTTCTCTGCTTCTTCATCTGTTTAAAGATCTGCTGCAAACTTTCTCTCATGAATCTTCCTATAAATTCAAAATTTCAGTTTGAAATGTTTCACATAATAATTTGGTTTATATCCATGAAACAATCAGAAGGCAAAAGGAACCTTTTCTTAATTTCGTCATTAATTTCTTCCAACAGTAAATCGTGCTGTCTTTTGACACGTCTTCTGACCGCCCTCGCCGATCTACCCCAAGAATATCTACTACGCTTCATGTTTAAAGCGAGAAACCAAATGTTACAAAATAAGATTACCTTTTTGTCTTGGTCACAAACTCAAAACAGAAGGAAGTAGCTGTTATACAACATAATTATGTAACTATAGTTATGTACTACATAATATGTATGCATACATATATACATCGGATCCCAATATGCAGAATAGTAGCTGGCTGCCGTACGTCGGCCGAGTGTAACCTTAGCGGTCATGTAGCGCCTCGATCCGATTAGTAGCCGGCTGTCGTACGTCGGCCGAGTTTAACTGGTCCTGCATAAGAATTGTAATAGGCCCGATCCGGCCATGCAATGCCGGCTCCTAACCATTTTCCGGTCCGGATATCATTGCTGTCTGGGAGAGAATATGCCAACAAATTTATAAGGACTGAATAGCAAAATATAGCTTAATTTTCAGGCATAACACGTTCAGTATTTAATTTCCGGATTACATTTAATCAAAATAATTACCTAAATATACAGACTGTTGGTCAAATAAATACTTAGCATCTAAGAGTTTGTTAATCTGATTTTGATTGAATTTAAATTGGAAACTGCGATAATATTAATTAATGTGAATTAGTTGAATAATTTACTTTTTTTATGTAAAGATGAATGAAAATCAAAGTCGCCTAGAAATGAAAACTGAAATTCAGGAGGAGATACTAAATGAAAATAGTGATGTTTTAGATGAAATAACAGGTAGAAAACACTTTAAAAATTTTCTCATAAATTGTGTTACACATAACATCGTCTCAGAAGAAACAACGAAATCGATGGTCACAAAGGCTATATCATGTGACAGCATTCTTTCCGATTTGGAAGTATCAAATTATGACAATTTGAAAATTGGGCAACTAGAGTTTGCATTGAACTACAATCGGTAAAGCTTTAACGTTTTTGGAATTACAGTTTCAAAATTTACTAAAACATATAATTTTAGACAAACATCAGAACTAACTGTGAACATTATTCAAGCTCGAGATCTTGAAAAAGATGAAATGAGAGGATCTGTAGGATCTTTCGTACAAGTATGGTTAATACCAAGAAATCAAGGGAAATGTCAAACACAAGTATGCTTATTCCACTTTCATAATTTTTTTAATTCTTGTTCAAATTAACATTAACAATTAGTTATTAACTTACAATGGATAAAAAATTTTTTAGACAGCTAATAGCCACCACATTAAAATTCAAATAATGGAAATACATCGTCAAATTCGGAAGCGTTATCATTATTACAATTCAAATACAGTTTCACATGGGAGCTAATTGTTTTTTGAGAATATTTCTAACAGCAGGCTAAGCAAAAATTAGACACTTGACTCGATTCAACATTGGCAAAACTTAGTTTCAAGAAAACAACACCATGACGAATTTAGGACACAGGCGTATTTAGCACGCGATTTTAACAATTTGTGTTAAAATGTCTTATAAAACATCCCATTCCATGCGCCAAAATTTTTTTCCATATAAATATATAATCAATAAATTATAACAATAAATGATACCGAAAAAATTATCAAGAGAGTTGAATTTGTCCAATGTTAACTTTAGATTATCGCCATAACAAATGTGGCCAGAGTAGACAGCCACCACAATGCTAAGCACAGACAACAGACAACACAATGCTGCAAACTTTAGTGGCAAGAACATTAATCAGATCTACCTGTCATTTTGAGAATGACTATCTGATGTCTGCAACATGATTGAAATGAACATTTTCAAATAATTGAATTACATATCACTGTAACTGGTTTATTCTGCTTTGAATACATGCTTTGTATTCTAATACTAATGCTAATACTACTTAGGATCTTGTAGATTAAAAATGCCGTTTGGTTGAATATGGTTTGCTTTAGCGCCTAAATTAATGCATTTCATACCGCCAATCACAAGGAGTTGGACTAGTGCACGAATTTTGAAAGCCATTATATATTTTGCCCTCGCCAACATCATTGATTTCAAGTGGCTTATGGCTTTGTTGTCAAGATGTTTTTAACATTCATCCGGAATATAAAAATGGAAATTGTATCGTATCTTTGCGGAAAAATTATGAAGTATTATTAAAAACAGATATTATACATTTTGCGACATTTATTACTTTTCACTCAAAACAAAAGAGGGGACATTCTGCCGATGTTCCCCACCAATAATGTAATTATTTTTATTTATGGTACATTTGATACTGCCAAAAAAATTATATTTCCTAAATATTTTGAATTACTTTATATCAAAATAATTGCAGATTTGCGAAAATGACGACTGCCCCCACTATATGGAAAAATTTGTTTTCAATGTTCCAGGATGTGAATTTGAACTTCAGACGCTCAAATTTCAGGTCATTTTTCAAAGCCCTTGCAATCGAATTAAAAAATCTCAAAATAAATATTTCTGATCAGGTATTGTCTCCAAATTCAAAATCTCAAGAAACCAAAATATTAGGAGAGGCTGAACTGAGACTTGGTGATGTGTTAGGCCTAATTCATCCATTTAAAGTGTGGCTTAATCTGCATGAATTGAACTATGAACCACCCGACTGCGGTGATATACTTTTCTCAATGAGCTACCTTCCAACCGCAGAACGTTTAACTCTCATCATAATTAAAGCCCGAAATCTAAAGTGGCCCGCTGAGCTTCACGTAACAGGTTACGGATCAAATTCTTATAATATTCCTAATTACAGAATCTCTGTCACATGTAAATTTATAATCGTATAACAAGATATTATATAATTCTAATTTTATTTCATATGAAAAAAGTTTTAAAAAATTTAAGTTGAATTTAATCAGATAAAATCTATCAGGTTAATATCAAAAGTTTTACACCATTAACTTTAAATGTAATAATATAGACCTGAAGCAAAATTGTTTCCTACATTACGCATTATTAATTCCAGTGCACTTCATTGAGAGTATTAACCCTCTTAAACCTGACTGAGTCAAGTCAGACTCAGATCCTGGCGTTAGGAGTGCAGTTTTCCTTTGGAATGTTGCAATTTGAGGACACGTGATAGTGTTACAATGCTTACATGGTTACGACACTAACATTTTTTATTCATAATCTTGTCAATATGTGTCATTCTTAATTTCATTACTGCTATACTCATATCTTGTAGCTAGAGTGGTAGAAGAAACTTTATGGCCTACCACTTTTTTTTACGATAACCTTGAATTAAAGCATTTCAAAGCCCAAAATAAGAGGATATGTATAATATTCACACAGAATATATATCTTACATTTTTTTACATTAAGAATTAATATTAAATTTAACAAAAATTCATTTTCATTCATAGAAATATGTTTATGGCCATTCATAGAAACAAATCACAATTTAAGTCTTTTGTCAACAAATTGTATTTTAAATCAAATAAAATAATTTCTTAATAGCATAAGGTTCTTCCTTTATTCAAAATGACTTCTATCTGCTTTTCATTGATGAAATGACATTTTTGACGGTGTTTTCACCAGTTCCTTCCAGGCCGTCCAAATTGTCTCTTTTTCATTCTGATGTTGGCGACCATTGGCAGACACAGCTTGTGAGAGAATACCCCAAATATTCTCAATCGGATTTAGATCTGGGGAACATGCAGGCCACTCCAAAACCTGTCTTTTGGACTCCTGGAAAGATGCTTTTGTTGCCCATGACACATAAATTGGAGCATTATCTTGCTGGAACTTATATTTTTTTTGCTCCAACAAAAGGAAGGTGATGATCCTTGAGCATTATAAAAATGTATTTTTGGGAGTCTTGTCTTCCTTTCAAATTCGCCAGTTCAGTCCTCCCAGATGAAGAGATTCCTCCCCAGACCATCACAGAACTTCCTCCAAGTTTTCTGCTAAAAAAAAAGACATCTTTTACTTTTCTCAAGTCATGCCAGGAGTATTTACAGACCATCCAAGTTGAATTTTTTTCTCATCTGAGAAAATCACACTCCCACTTTTCATTATCCACAATTCGCCATTTCTTTGACTCAAAGTAGACGTCTTTCCTTGTGATGATCGTAACTCGTCCTATTTTAAACTTCTACTGGCAACTTGAATTCAAGTAGTTGCATATTAATTCTAATTTCTTTTTCAATTGTTTACACGAAAGATTACCTTGTGAAGCCTTTCTGATGACATATCTCTGATTCTCTTTTAAGAGTTTTCTTGGTCTTGCACCAGGATAGTTCTTCCCATATGACTCTGGATCTGTTTAATTGCACCCCTTGAACGTTTCATATCTTTAGCAATCATTCTTGTATATGGAGATATTAATTTAATCAATTAGAACAACTACATGAGCAATAATATCATCGTTTGGCAAAATTTTGATTTTACGGAAATGAAATTTTAAAATATATAACAAAATATTTTAACCAATAAGCATGTAATGTGTTTAAAAGTATGTCTTTTAACTCGTCCTTCTAATTAATTCTCGAAGTTGGAACCACGAAGGGGCTGTGTCCAAATCTTTCCGGACCATTTTTACTGCTTTTATTTGGTACCAGACTTGATGTCCTTTTTGGAATAAAATAAATTAAATTATGTTAGAAAATTCTTTTTCTAACTTATCTAATTTTTATGTTAATATTGGCCACACATGATCACCTGACTCAAGTTGTGACTTAGGTCCGCTTAAATAGTTAGTCGCTGAGAAATTCAAAGAGTTCAAGCTTCTAGTCGAAAACCAAAAACAGGAAAACAGGAAAATAAAATCTCTTAGCTCAGACAATGGTCTAGAATGTCAATAATCATCCTTTCGAGATCCTGAAGAGCAATGGAATCATTCAAGAAAAAACTATTGCATATTCCCCAGAACAAAATGGCTTAACAGAGAGGTTCAATAGAACATTGCTAGAATGTGCAAGGAGCATGCTTATGAATTCAGGAATAAGCATTGATTTTTGGGCAGAAGAAAGCACCAGAAGCTGCTTAATTTAAAAATAATTCTCCGACCAAGTCACTAAAGAGGATGAAGCATGGATGAAGAGAAACCAAATCTAAGTCACCTCAAGATTTTTGGTTGCAAGCTTGATGCACATAAAAAAATAAATTGGATTCAAAGTCTAAAGAGAGCATAATTGTTGGTTACAGTGACAACACAAAAGGATACATATTAATTTACCCTATCATAAAGATTGCAAGAAACTAGAGATGTGGTCTTCTTGCATCCAGAACTTGAAATTTACATGCAGTAAATGGATACAAAATGGAAGTTAGGATATGTCGGCTGGACAAATCAATTTATGATCCGAAGCAAGCCAACAGAGTCTGAAATAAAAAACTGGAACTCAAAGATTTTGACTTAGAGCAGGTATTTTGATAGTTGTTTATTATTCAGTTGTTGGAGGGAAGGTATTAATCATCAAAGTTTGTGCAGATTACCTTATTCTGTCAAATGACAAAACAAAAAAGTAAGAAGAAAAGGATTTAATGAAGCATCTGAAAATGAATGACCTTGGAGAAACCTATTACTGCTTGGGGATGAGAATCCAGCGTGACATAAAGATCCTATCGACCAGCATAAATATATTGAAAGCCAGTTATCTAGATTTAATGTGTTAGACTGTAACGGAGCACTCAACCTATTTGACCCACAACAAGGTTTGTTTGATGGAAATCAGTTTCCAAAAACCATGGTGCATCCCAGATTCATCTTATCACGGACTTGGGGGACCTTGGTAGACGACATGGCTTTGAAGATACCAGGCATTAAATATTGTTGAAATAAGTTGAAACTGTGCCCTATCAAGAAGCAATTGGAAGTCTTTTATATGCTGCACAGTCCACCAGACCAGATAAAAGGTATGCCTTGGGTCTAATGAGCAGATCATCAATATGGAAAAACCCATTGGAAAGCTGTGAAGAGAATCAGAAGACACCTTTCTCAAACTGCACAGATGAAACTGATTTAAAAGAGGTCAGATGACTGCAAACTTATTGGTTGCTGTGATTCTTACTGGGCTGGTGATAAGCACGACTACAAGTCAGCACTTAAAATCTCAGGAGCGACAGTAAGTTGGAACTCAAAGAGGCAGCCAACAGGTGCTGAATACGTGGCCCTCAGTGCTGCTGCAGCAGAAGTAATTTGGCTGGAAGGGCTCCTATTCGAACTCGTTCCTGGTACTCCAAATGCAGTAAAAAATTGACTGTCACAATTGTCTTTTCGGACAATTTCGCAAAAGAGCAGGTATGATGTCGCAAACTACAGCGGAAGATAAATTTAGTCATGATGACGTCTTGTCAATATCTGCCGAGAAAAGAGACACGTCCTGATTGAAAAACGTAATGTGTCAAAATCCATATCCTAGTATTCATCAGTAACGCTCCGAAAACTTGAAGGAGAAGTGAAATTAGTATGTCTTCCGGAAATTGATCACCCTTACGTCTCTAGAAGGTATCATATCCGTTCTTCCAAATGCTCCATCCTTCCGCTGGATTGAATGAATCCAACGGAGGTGACAAGATAATGACAAGTGACAAGATAATGATAGTGACAAGGCAATGAGCTATCTGATGCTTCTTGAGATCTAAGACTTTCGTCAACTGTGCCTTGTCGTGTTTTTTTGCTTTAATGTAATAGGGATAGTCTTTACGTGACTTAAATAATTTTAAAATTTGTCATATTGTCCAGTTTTTACCTTTATGAGCCTTGTTCAAAAACTTTTCTGAAATGGCTGAAAAAGCGCTCTATAAAAAACACCTTATAAGTTAAACTATGAATTAAAAAACTAGAATGTTCTGTGGTAATCTTGAATTTCTCAATTTCTGAGATTTCTAAAAGGTTCGCATAGACCCGCTCGAATCATGCATTCCATAGAATATCTTGAATTTCTCAATTTCTAACATTTCTAAGAGGTTGAATCGCTCTAGCCGTCATTTAAGTGATCTTAAAAAATATGAAAACTGGTCTGAGAACCTAATGGCCAGCTTTGAAGTGCTGAACGCCGGCTCGCTCATTTGTCTTGAAGTCGAAAATTTGTCTTGCCAGAAGCAAAACTGGTCTGCCGGCAGTGCAGGTCTCTACTAGTCACACGTGGGTTAAGTGACCCGTTATCCCCTAGAGCCTTTAGTCTAAAAACCCTATAGTCTAAAAAAAGAAACAAATTAAAAGAAAATGTAATTTTGTTGGGTTTTATAAATGCCTGAACTTAAATTAATGCGCTCAAATGTTTTTGACTATAAGTTGGTGTGATATTCCTCAGAAATTTTAGAAATTCAAGGCTTCACGACACAAGTTAATATTATGAATTTTTCGCAGAGTGTTTTGTAAAGGTTCACGTGCTCCAGAACAACAGAAGAATTCAGAAGAAAAAAACATCCAACAAAAAGGATGAACGCAATCCGATATACAACGAATCCATGACTTTCTTGGTACCAGCTACCTCTTTGCAGGTCTCAATATACAAATAACTAAATACCTAGGCAGTCAGTTGTTATTACCTCAGAAATTACTATTGCCATTAATTAATGGCATTCAAATAGGTCCCTGAGCATGTATCACTAAGTAAATGGACTTACTATAAGTTTGCCTTTTATTTTTAGTCTCTTCAGTTAAGAGTGACAGTGGCAGGCTCTCTTCAACAAGGAGGACAATATCAAGTAGGATACATTTCAGTAGGATCCAAAGTGACAGGAACAGAATTAGTCCATTGGAATCAAGTTCTGAGCTCTCTAAGACGACAGACCTCCATGTGGCATCGCCTTAAAAGATAGGAGTTTCTAAACCAAAAAATGACAAAATTTAATCTTTTCATACCAACTTATATGCCTTTCACCGCTCTGCTTTTTTTTCATGGAAATATATGAAAGTATTTTCTTAGTACAAATAATTAAAATTATTACTACCCATTTAGACTACTCACGGTCTTAAAAAATTCAATTAAAAAACTCCTCCAGATTAACAACGTTTTTTTATGTAATATCAGAAAAACATTTATTTGAGTGAATCATAACTCAATGAAATGACATAATTAAATAGATACATTTCACATAATAAGCACAACTGAGGTAGACAATCAAAACATGATAACATTTTTCATCTACCAAGAACATTCATCACTGTAAAGATTCATTCTAACAAAATAATTAATGAGGTAGCTTCAGACATATTTTGAGGATGAGGTCGACAAAATGGAGTTGAAATTTCTTAAAAACATTTTTTATATTGAGTCATAAATGAATGCTTTTCAGTGCATTTATTAAAATGCAATCTATTGCTTTGAACAAAAACTTCATAAAATTCTAAAAAAAATATTTAAAGGCCTTTATGTGAACTATCAGAAATTATAAAAATATACAAAAATACTGCTTGGATGACAAAATGTATATATCAACACTTCATACATGTACAACTCTCAGTGAGGCACAATCCACCAAAAATAACAATATTTCACAAAAACAATAAACAAACCTAAAATTAATAATTTGATTGGAAAAATTGGTCATGAAGATGTTGATGTAGCTTGAGTCCCACCACATATGCTAGCACCTCCAACACTAGCATTTGAACTGCTTGATGTAGATCCAACTTGCTTTAAGGAAGGTTCTCCTGATTTTCTAAAAGGGCAGTCAGCAACAAGATGATCATTTGATTTACACTGATGGCATCTTTTGGGCATGGGACCCCTGGGACATCTAGCAGCTACATGATTTGAAAACTCCCCACAATTGTAGCACCTATTAACCATTAAAACACACATAATTTAGTTATGTATAAATGTACAGGCAACTCCACTTATAGGAATGTCTTTCCACTTCATCAAACCTCAATTTTTTTAATTTCTTCTTTGAGATTGGTTTTCTTTCACTTCCTTTACAGTCAACACCACCAGGACCACACACAAAAGTGGCTTCAAGACCCTTATCAGTTAATTTGCAACTATATTCAACCTCCTCCCCTTCTGCCAAACTTCGAAAACCTTGCATTTGAATTACTGTCTATATTTAAAGAAATTTTCAAATGAATGATAATAATCTTCACAAAAGGAACAGCTATCCAAACTTGGTGTAGGAATACATCTGGAGATCCATCATTTGGAGTTATGAAGCCATACCCCTTAACAACATTGAACCATTTGCATTTTCCACTCTTCCTTGATATTTCATCTAAAACAAATTAATAACAAAGACTTCTATAGAAATAAAAAGCTTTTAAGATGCACGCTAGATTTTGATTTGGCTTAATCTACATCTATATCTAAATAAAAATAAATTGATTTGATTAACTTGGTCAGTTTACAACATCTATAACAAGGTCTGTAACAAATGGTGTAATGATTTAATTATTAGTTTCACAAGACAAGAACTGCTTGTCATTAGAGAGTGACAATGTAAAGGTAATATTAGGTTTACCATGGGAGAAATCCATTTCATGATGGATATTTAAAAAAAAAAAAATCATAAATATAAAAAAATGCTAAACATATAAAACCTATATTTGTTTTGCCTATTTACAGTCCTTTTTGAAGCCTCTGTCTTTGTAGTAATTCCTTTTCATATTTTTTGTTTTTACAATGTGTTTTATATTAATTCAACTGCTTAATAGGAATGGACAAGCTATTTCAAAAACGATGAAGAAGAATTATTGTAAGTTATTTGGAAAACCAAAGAAAGAGTGACGCTTTATTCTGACCTCTTTTGAATCAGAGGAAGAGCAACTAAGTGAGGTAGTGTAGAGCACCACTGGCAAAACATAGAAAAAGCCACAGACTTAAGTTATAAATGGAAAGTTAAGTTATTATTGGAAAGCTTGTCTGATCCTTATTTAGCAAAACCAGCTAGAAGAGCTTGACCAATTCCTGCTGGCACATCTTCTGAAAGATCATTCTCATTTGCTTGTAACTATGAATGAAATAAAAAAACAGATTAACCCAGATTTAGTCGGGCTATTAATTTTACATAGCTTGAATAGGAAATAAACATTTTAACAAAATACTAATGTTCCTAATCTAAAATACCTTCTAAAATACTGATCTTCTTCATTCATTGTTTTATTAACAGGGATGGGGAGGGGCTGGAAAGACTATGAAAGGCTATGGGGAGCATTTCTGTACCCAATACCATTCTCTACTTGTCACCAGATTTTTAAATGATGCTTGTTATGATCGCATACGTAATTAATTCATTAATTGCTTCATTGGAAGAAATATCTTATATCAAAGTTTATTCCAATAATGTAGAAACTATTTGAGAGACATTAATGAGATAGAAACTTTAATGAATGAACATTTGGTTGATTTGATACTGCTAATATAAAAAACTGTACATAATTGAAACTTATGATGCTAACAAAATCATGACATAAATTAATAGTGGAAAAGAGAAACTTGGCATCATATTTAATTGAAGACAACAATAACTAATATTAAAAACCATAAAAATATAAATATAAATGATTGAGGTAACAACAAAATCACCTACGATTTTAAATATAAAATGAAGGTAAATCATCATAGTTATTTTGTTACACTTTATTTATTTTATTTATTTATTTACTACTATTCAAACAGAAGGAGCCAAATGCAACTGACAATGTGCTATGACAATATTAACAGAACTAATATTAACAATTTGACAAGTATTTCAAAAAGTACATGTCATTAATGAGGCATCTAAAGTGGCTAAACATTGTAGAGTTAATAATCTCACGATAGTAGAGAGTTCCAAGCTGGTGCAACACAACTTGTAAAGTAAATTTTTTTGGCATCAATCTTGCATAGTCAAGGTTTTAAGCTTTAAAGCCAAGTCCACTTATAAATAGGTTTATCGATGGTAGTAGATAGTCACAAAGATTAGAATCATTTAGACTGTTTAGATAGCAAAATAATAATAATAATAATAATTCAATAATCCAATGATGCTCTTCTGGAAATTTTAAGCTGAGAATCTTGATGAGTATGGCATATGTGTAAACCCTTCATGCTCAAGTTGAGCTTAGAAAATTTTCTTTAGATTTTTCAAGCTTGTTAATTAAATGTTTATGATGGGGTTTCTAGTCTAGACCAGAAATCAATTCTCAAGCTCTGAAAATAATATCTCACAACAGAAATAAGCTATGTTGCAAATACTTTGGTCTTTTAGGCTAAAATACATGCTAATCTTATCTATAAGATGGTGGATGATACACGGCTGATAGTCTTGATGTGTTTCTTAAATTTTTGATCACCGTTAATAAAATCACCAAGGTCTCTAACATTGTTGAAGGTCTCCAGCTGGCGTGACTCAATGTGAAAGGATATAGTATTTTTAACCTTGATGGATGAACCACCTATTGAACAAACAGAGCAATACAAAAGAATCAGAGTCAATTGCTACATGCCTGCTCCATGATGCCAAATCATCAATCACTTTCTGCATTTCAGAATTTTGACAAGTAACTACATAGAGCTTGATGTCATCCAAAAAGATTTTTATTGAGATCAACTGATAAGCTGATCAATCAATAATATTGTTGATTTATAATAAAAAGCAGTATAGGTCCAAGAAAACTGTCCTGAGATAGGGTAATAATTTAATTCAATTAACAAATTTTTAAAGTACCTTATGTAGTTATGTTCTTATGTCCCTAAAAAGGTCAAGGCACTGACAACCATATTCAACATATGTCAGAGTGAAAAGGCCATCAATATTAATAAATGAAATAAAAGTGGCAATAAAAAGTAAAAATAACGTAATTATAAAATCAAGAGCTGATTTATTTGTAGGATTCATCGAAAACATGAAGTTTTAGTTTTTTGCAGGCATTTTCTCTAACATTTTGGAGAGGTAATAAGTGACAGGAACAGTAAAGAAGGTATATGCTTCTAGGTAAATCTAAATAATATTTATCTGTTTACAATTATCCTTCTTTTGATTAAACATTATATGGGATTGTATGAGCAAAGCCATTTACCTGGCTTAGCCATGAGATGAAATTATAGTAGAAAATCGTCATAATTATGTCCAACACCTGAGCTGAACTTTGGTCCATAAGTGTAGCAAAGTAAATATTCACTAAATGATTTATAACAACATTTTAAATTAATAAATGTACTATTTGATAACCCAAAGAAAATGTTTATCAAATATTAAGTTAAAAACTTAGTAAAGGCACAAACTACACCAACTGCAAAACAATCAAACTAAAATATTTTTTAAAACAATACCTTTAAAAACTATTGGCCAGTGATGCCAAAGTTACTCAAAAAATTACAAAAGGTATGGTTATAATTATTATATAAAAGTAATTCATTACAGTTACAGTTACTTTAAGATCACTTCAGTGGGCAACTTTCTTTTGGATATTCTATAAGATGAGTTAATATAAGGATGTGATGTTATCTATGTTCAATTTAAAAGAGTTGTGATAATAACAATGATGAAGCTAGTTCAATTAAATTTTTTATATAATTTTACAAACAAGAAAAAGAAATTTTGTCTTAATGTGCTGTAGGAAAAAACATAAACATTAGGCTTTTTTCTGAAAAAAATATTATTTAATATTAGATATTACACTTCATATGAAGCTGGCTTTCAAAATTCTTTGGATTAGTTTAATTTTTCTAGATGTAAAAATTTGACTAGCCACAGAAAACAGCATTTCAACAAATAATATTAAGAAATTGACATTTTTGTTGAAAAATCATGGAGGCAAGGGACACTTTTGCTCAACATGGAATTATTTTTGCTATGTAAATAATACAGTTAAGCTCACAGAAACCATTTGGACATCCTATAATATTGTAATAACTCATTATTTAAAAATTTAATTTTGAAGAAATACATAAACAATATATTATACATTAATATACAGTAAAACCTGTTTATAGGGTTTAAAGTTTATGTATACTTTGTACAAAAATGTGTCCATTTGGGGAGATTGTCCCTATTGTCAGGTGTCTATGTTAGAGAATGAGAAATAAAAAACTCAAAAAAATCATTATAAAGAAGCGAAAACAAATACATTTCACACAAAAAAATATATTAGAGAGTCACAGAAATCACAAAAAAAGTCAAGATTGAAGTTTGTTTGGCCTTATCTATGTCTTCCAATCTTGCCTTCCAGATCTTATCTTGAATTCTGCATAAATCCATTGAAATGTCATCCAATGAAGGACTTGGCATACATTAGCAGCTGATTGGTCATGTTCAATTAAGCTTCTTGATGAGAAATAGCTGTCAGTTCTGGATGGTGAGGTTCAATGGAGATTTCTTCATCTTCAGAATTATCACCGACTTTGCATGCCGTTTGACATCCTTCATCCAGTGAAATGAATTCCTGAAAAGTCATATCTGAAGGAAGAACAGAGAAAAATTCAGTCTGTAATGCCTCATCTTCAAAGCCTACCTTTCCAGTCTGCAACAGCTTCTAGTGGGGCATCACTGCTTTCTCCATTCAAAACACAAAATTTGTTTCTTTGACTAAATGACTCAAGCCATTCATGGCTGGCAGTAAATTTGGCAACTCTTTTGCAATCAGTAAAGCATTTTCTTGTACCACTTGCAGGCAGATTCTCTGATCTAGCAGAGCAGAACCACTCAAAGACTCTCTAATTTATATCAATGTATTCTAATTTCATGTCTTTTATTCTCAAGTTCTTACTTCTTGCTCATAGCTCCCATTTCTTTTGTATTTCCTCTTTCTTCATTATAATGTTTGACATTTGGTGCCTGCTAACTCCAAAGTCTTTGGAGAGTTTTGAGATCAAATTGCCCTTTTCAAAACTTTTAAGCACTTCCATTTTCTTTTCAAGTGAAAGCCAATGCCTTTTCAGCATAGCTAATAATTCACTGATAACAAAACTGCTTTAAAGCCCAAAGAATGAGAGAAAGAAGTTGGAACAAATCAAAACAGAATATCAAACATGCTTTTCATTAAAAAAATGCTCAAAAAATTGAAAAATATAAAGCATTTAAGAAATTTTCTGAAAAGGTAAACATCCCTGTTGACAGTTTCTGAACCATTTCAGGCATGCTCTTAGTGAAGTTTGACAGGTGTACTGTAAATAAGCATCAAAATTTATTGGGAAAAACTGGTTCCTAGAAAAAGTGGCCCTTACAACAGGTTTTACCCTATTTTCAGGTGCTTCAATTCAAAGGTTTTACTGTATCTCTGACCATTCTGAAAATTTGTTTTTAATTTCATTGCATTAATTCAAAACTTTTCAAAACATAAATTTGATGTGCCCCAGAACCTTGAAAGATACTTTCAAAAATCTTTGAAAAATTTGTTTAATGCCAAAATTAAATTAAAACATTGTTTAATAAGAAATAATATTTCATTTATTCTCAATAACTTTAAAACATCTTGTCATCCTTAGATTTTATTAAGGTTTTTATTAAATTACAACCCAGCTCTTTCTAGATTCCTCTAATGACTTTTTCCATCTTAGACATGTGAAACTGTCATTGTAATAAACTATTCTCAACAACATTCCCCAAACATTTTCAATATGGTTCAACTTTGTGGAATAGGCTGGCCAACTCATAACTTTCAAATTTCTACTCTGAAAAAATTCTTTTGTCAACTTGGAAGTGTGTATTAGAGCATTGCTTTGTTGAAAATACTTTTCATGTTAAGATTCCCCAAAGGGGAGGATATAAGATCATCTTAAACTTTGACGTAATCTCATGAAGATTGTATTACATTTGGAAAGGCCAATTCAGTTAATCCTTCACTGGAAATCTTCCCCAAATCAATACTGATCCTGACCTGTGATTTCAGCTGATAAAAAGCTTCCTTTTGTAACCTGAGGTCATGCCCTTATAGTACTGAAAGTCATCAGGTCCATCAAGGTTAAATTTCTTCTCATCCAAAAAAAAAACAGTGTCACTCCAGCCATCTCTGTTGGAGAGCATAGTTTTAAGCCTATTCCACTTGTGCCAACTTGATAATTTAAGGGCTGGAATCTTTAGTCACTTTTCCTGATAAAACCATTAGATTTCAAATAATTTAACACTGTACTTACACTTAAATCCATTTCATTTCAAATTTGATTTGCTGAAAATTTACAAGTTGAAGTCTCTGCTGACAAATTCTAAGTTTCTTTGTCTCCTGTGGTTTTTTCTTATTCTAAATTGTCAGAATTTTTAAGTAGTTCCAGATGACAGTCTTGGATCAATTGACCTCTTTGGCAATATTCCTGAGTGAATAATTTGCTCATCTTGAGGCCCTCTCCTTTTAAAATAATATTTTGCCTCCAGCCATTTATAAATAATGTTTTTAAAAACTTCAAATGTTTTTTTGTATTTTCACTATTTTTATACCAATGTTATTTGCATAAAAAAAAATTTCATGTAACTAGCAACAATTTCATGTTTATTAGTCATCATGACTCTTGGATATCCCTGAAATGCCATTTTGCATTTTTTATAAGTTTTAATCATCCACATTACTTGAAAGTTTATTGGCTTTTTGGGGACATCGTAAAAGGACATAATATAAATTGAACTGAAATTCTGCTGAATCATGAAAAATTGATCAACATTGGACTTATAGTTAGCAAGTTTTCAGAAAATTATGTGGTATCCCTTTGGTTTCTGTGCACATCCATGACAGAAAAGCGGACAACCCTTAGATCTGGACAGGAGAATATCATTTAGGAATTAAATGCATAAAAAAGTCCCAGGAATTAAGTTTTATACTAAAAAGGGCAATTTAATAAAATCATGAAATAAAAATTTGGTTTTCATATAATTTAACAGATTTCATTTGTAACCTTTTATTGAATGTGGCGTGATCTTATTACAATGAATTTCTTTTTCTTTCTTCCACTTTAGGACTAGTAACGAAAAATGATGCCTTCTAGTCATGCTAGTCGCCTTAAAAGGCACAATAACTTTTTAAATTTGGAGAAAAAATCACATCTGTTGAAATGCTGATAAACATTGATGAAGCAATTCGCTCAGAAAGTTGAGACTGTCCCTGTGGCTGATCCATAAACTAAAAGTATAGTGGGAGATTTTGTCATGATGGATGATGCCGACAGTCCATGGCCCACCAAGTGACAACCTGCTGTGAATTACCAGACCACAGAGAAAACAATGGTGATAATAGTTATGAAATGCCTATGTCAAAGCTCATCATCACCGGATCAGTGCTAGCTTTCATGAAAAAATTGATGCATCCCACTGTTCACTGGGGAATGAAGATTTATATATAATAGGTGTTGGACACATTTGTTGCTCTGATTGAAGAAGAACAGACTCAATAAATGAATACTTTTCTCAATTGTAACTAATATCTATAAAATGAAAAAAAGTAGGTAAAGGCGATGAATAACTATGTTATTACTGTAAATGGCGGCTGATTATCTTAATTAGGGCTTATTTTTGAGGAAATGCAGTACATACCCACAAGAATTTGTGCTACCAGCAAATTTTAAAAGTTATTCTTGAAATCTGTTCTGCTGAATTGTGAAAAATGTAAAAACTGTAGATGATTTAGAGTTCAACATACAAGCATGTACTAATGTCTGCTATATCAGTGAGTGATTCCTTTCATACAGGATTATTTTAATCTTAGGTCCAAGCTTCCAAGTTCACCTAGATAAAAAAAATTGATCCATGACCATATATGATCATAGTTTATTGAATCAATTAATCATCCAAGTTCAGTTCACAAACATGTTTTTCTCATTAAATGCATAAATATCTAATACAACAATCAGAAATAGTAATAATACATTTAATGTAAATATTAAATGCATTTTAACCTTGTAGATATTACATACCTCAAATATTATATTTGAATTATATGAATTTGTAAATATCTAATCTTAAAATGCAATTTTATTAATGCTAAAAATTTAGAAACTGATCTCATAAATCATTAAACTTTGTTAATAATGTCTTGATACAACAAACAGAGATAATGATATATTAAATGGAAATATAAAATACATTTTAACTTTGTATACATTACATACCTCAAATATTATCCTTGAATTATATGAAAATTCCATTCACGAATATTTAATCTTAAACTGTTATTTTATTAATGATAAAAAGTTATAAACTGATCTCATAAATAATTAAACTTTGTTAATAATGTGAAACAATGTCTTGAAAATGTTGAAAAAAGTAAAGGATCTAAAGTTTGTTGCTGTTTAGTCGTTTTAGAGGATGTATACCCCATAAACTGAACTGTCTTCCACAAAGTACTTTTCAGAAAAGTACTTAATAATTTAAGCATTCCTACTTTTTTTTTTTACTTTTGTTCCAACGGTACAATTAAGCTGCAATTATTTTACAAATGTCCAACCTGTTGCCATTGTCTTGATGCAAATCCGCGGCTTTCCTTATTCTGAGTTCTTTCGCATTGTCAAGAAAAAAATTAACAGAATTAAAATAGATTCCTAAAGGAGATGATGCCGGAAGGTGTGAAAATTATTTCCAATTTGAACTATCGTCCACCAATGGTTCTCCCCGTCCCCTCATCACGTTTAGAAGCCACAAGGCAGGCTATCGGACTTGAACAAGAGACCTACCGCTTTTAAGCGGAGAGGCATGCTTACTACAATAGATCAGCGGCTATTATTAGAAGCCGGCGCCTGTCCCATTCCAGCTGCGCTCTCATGACTACGTCTCTGTAGCTCTATACACTTGCCTGCGCTATTTGCAGTAGTCGCTTCAAAAAGCAAACGATTTTTATCACAAAGTTCTACCTTCATCCATTTCTTAAGGACTGACCAACTTAGGTCTACTTATATCGAACTAACTAATGCAAATTTCCGGTTATTTACATTGAATTACAGCAAAAGATGTCTTCTTACACCCTTTCTGCAAAATGAATGTACATGCTTGAAAGTGTGGCAATCGTCGAAAATAAAACAACGGGCGAAGAAAGTCGTAAATGGCCCATTCACTCGCTTGCAAAACTGGGTCAAAGACAAGGCGCCATGAATGCTTTCCAAGAATGATTTTCTCAATGAGCCAGCAGTTGAAATTCTGGGCCAGACTCATATCTGGTTAATGATCCAGATATTTCAGATATTTATCGTGTACAAAATCAACCTGAGCACCATCATCCTTAATTAATTAAAATTCTTCAATTCGGCTATTCAGGGTCAATTTGGCAAGTTAATCTCTATGATTCCGACCGAGAGATTCAACCTTGGCATATTTAAAAGGTATGCAACTCGAATCGGCCCCGCACACATGCTTGTTTTCATTCCTTTCTGACGCCGTCATGATTTATATTTGGGCTCGACCTAGTTTCGAAAATCGGGTCATACTATTTTCTCTAGATTCGACCCGGATACAATCACAAGTTTGACCTGTTATTGTACTTATATCAATTAAGGGTTTTTCCTAATTTCTAAAGTGCTTATGTATTTTTTTTAAATACCGATACTTTTTGGCGATTTTTCGGCTATGCACTTGGAGCAGCTGACTCGTCTGCCATTACTACATTATAGATTAATACGAAAACAACCTCAAATGCAAGCATACGATTTTACTACAAAACTAAAAGAATATGACTTTTTCACCAATTCTATAATTCTATAGCCTCGTCAATATCAACTTCAAATGTTCGAACAAAGTGGTGAAAAAATTCTGCCCCAAAAGAATAGTCTCCCGCTGCAATCCAGTAGGCAATCCAGTGACCTTGAAGTCCACCAAACGCCACTTTAATGAACTGAATTATTATTATTATTATTATTATTATTATTAATTCGATATTGAGGAAATAAACATTTTTTTATGTTCGGACATCCATTAGCCCTCGCGTGACCAAGTTAGAATAACTTACTCTCAGCTAAGGTACAGTTGCCCCCCCCCCCCCCAGATAGCAATAACATCCATGATTAGTCATCATGACTCTTGGATATCCCTGAAATGCCATTTTGCATTTTTTATAAGTTTTAATCATCCACATTACTTGAAAGTTTATTGGCTTTTTGGGGACATCGTAAAAGGACATAATATAAATTGAACTGAAATTCTGCTGAATCATGAAAAATTGATCAACATTGGACTTATAGTTAGCAAGTTTTCAGAAAATTATGTGGTATCCCTTTGGTTTCTGTGCACATCCATGACAGAAAAGCGGACAACCCTTAGATCTGGACAGGAGAATATCATTTAGGAATTAAATGCATAAAAAAGTCCCAGGAATTAAGTTTTATACTAAAAAGGGCAATTTAATAAAATCATGAAATAAAAATTTGGTTTTCATATAATTTAACAGATTTCATTTGTAACCTTTTATTGAATGTGGCGTGATCTTATTACAATGAATTTCTTTTTCTTTCTTCCACTTTAGGACTAGTAACGAAAAATGATGCCTTCTAGTCATGCTAGTCGCCTTAAAAGGCACAATAACTTTTTAAATTTGGAGAAAAAATCACATCTGTTGAAATGCTGATAAACATTGATGAAGCAATTCGCTCAGAAAGTTGAGACTGTCCCTGTGGCTGATCCATAAACTAAAAGTATAGTGGGAGATTTTGTCATGATGGATGATGCCGACAGTCCATGGCCCACCAAGTGACAACCTGCTGTGAATTACCAGACCACAGAGAAAACAATGGTGATAATAGTTATGAAATGCCTATGTCAAAGCTCATCATCACCGGATCAGTGCTAGCTTTCATGAAAAAATTGATGCATCCCACTGTTCACTGGGGAATGAAGATTTATATATAATAGGTGTTGGACACATTTGTTGCTCTGATTGAAGAAGAACAGACTCAATAAATGAATACTTTTCTCAATTGTAACTAATATCTATAAAATGAAAAAAAGTAGGTAAAGGCGATGAATAACTATGTTATTACTGTAAATGGCGGCTGATTATCTTAATTAGGGCTTATTTTTGAGGAAATGCAGTACATACCCACAAGAATTTGTGCTACCAGCAAATTTTAAAAGTTATTCTTGAAATCTGTTCTGCTGAATTGTGAAAAATGTAAAAACTGTAGATGATTTAGAGTTCAACATACAAGCATGTACTAATGTCTGCTATATCAGTGAGTGATTCCTTTCATACAGGATTATTTTAATCTTAGGTCCAAGCTTCCAAGTTCACCTAGATAAAAAAAATTGATCCATGACCATATATGATCATAGTTTATTGAATCAATTAATCATCCAAGTTCAGTTCACAAACATGTTTTTCTCATTAAATGCATAAATATCTAATACAACAATCAGAAATAGTAATAATACATTTAATGTAAATATTAAATGCATTTTAACCTTGTAGATATTACATACCTCAAATATTATATTTGAATTATATGAATTTGTAAATATCTAATCTTAAAATGCAATTTTATTAATGCTAAAAATTTAGAAACTGATCTCATAAATCATTAAACATTGTTAATAATGTCTTGATACAACAAACAGAGATAATGATATATTAAATGGAAATATAAAATACATTTTAACTTTGTATACATTACATACCTCAAATATTATCCTTGAATTATATGAAAATTCCATTCACGAATATTTAATCTTAAACTGTTATTTTATTAATGATAAAAAGTTATAAACTGATCTCATAAATAATTAAACTTTGTTAATAATGTGAAACAATGTCTTGAAAATGTTGAAAAAAGTAAAGGATCTAAAGTTTGTTGCTGTTTAGTCGTTTTAGAGGATGTATACCCCATAAACTGAACTGTCTTCCACAAAGTACTTTTCAGAAAAGTACTTAATAATTTAAGCATTCCTACTTTTTTTTTTACTTTTGTTCCAACGGTACAATTAAGCTGCAATTATTTTACAAATGTCCAACCTGTTGCCATTGTCTTGATGCAAATCCGCGGCTTTCCTTATTCTGAGTTCTTTCGCATTGTCAAGAAAAAAATTAACAGAATTAAAATAGATTCCTAAAGGAGATGATGCGGGAAGGTGTGAAAATTATTTCCAATTTGAACTATCGTCCACCAATGGTTCTCCTCGTCCCCTCATCACGTTTAGAAGCCACAAGGCAGGCTATCGGACTTGAACAAGAGACCTACCGCTTTTAAGCGGAGAGGCATGCTTACTACAATAGATCAGCGGCTATTATTAGAAGCCGGCGCCTGTCCCATTCCAGCTGCGCTCTCATGACTACGTCTCTGTAGCTCTATACACTTGCCTGCGCTATTTGCAGTAGTCGCTTCAAAAAGCAAACGATTTTTATCACAAAGTTCTACCTTCATCCATTTCTTAAGGACTGACCAACTTAGGTCTACTTATATCGAACTAACTAATGCAAATTTCCGGTTATTTACATTGAATTACAGCAAAAGATGTCTTCTTACACCCTTTCTGCAAAATGAATGTACATGCTTGAAAGTGTGGCAATCGTCGAAAATAAAACAACGGGCGAAGAAAGTCGTAAATGGCCCATTCACTCGCTTGCAAAACTGGGTCAAAGACAAGGCGCCATGAATGCTTTCCAAGAATGATTTTCTCAATGAGCCAGCAGTTGAAATTCTGGGCCAGACTCATATCTGGTTAATGATCCAGATATTTCAGATATTTATCGTGTACAAAATCAACCTGAGCACCATCATCCTTAATTAATTAAAATTCTTCAATTCGGCTATTCAGGGTCAATTTGGCAAGTTAATCTCTATGATTCCGACCGAGAGATTCAACCTTGGCATATTTAAAAGGTATGCAACTCGAATCGGCCCCGCACACATGCTTGTTTTCATTCCTTTCTGACGCCGTCATGATTTATATTTGGGCTCGACCTAGTTTCGAAAATCGGGTCATACTATTTTCTCTAGATTCGACCCGGATACAATCACAAGTTTGACCTGTTATTGTACTTATATCAATTAAGGGTTTTTCGTAATTTCTAAAGTGCTTATGTATTTTTTTTAAATACCGATACTTTTTGGCGATAATTTTTCGGCTATGCACTTGGAGCAGCTGACTCGTCTGCCATTACTACATTATAGATTAATACGAAAACAACCTCAAATGCAAGCATACGATTTTACTACAAAACTAAAAGAATATGACTTTTTCACCAATTCTATAATTCTATAGCCTCGTCAATATCAACTTCAAATGTTCGAACAAAGTGGTGAAAAAATTCTGCCCCAAAAGAATAGTCTCCCGCTGCAATCCAGTAGGCAATCCAGTGACCTTGAAGTCCACCAAACGCCACTTTAATGAACTGAATTATTATTATTATTATTATTATTATTATTAATTCGATATTGAGGAAATAAACATTTTTTTATGTTCGGACATCCATTAGCCCTCGCGTGACCAAGTTAGAATAACTTACTCTCAGCTAAGGTACAGTTGCCCCCCCCCCCCCCCCCAGATAGCAATAACATCCGGACCGGTTGAAAGCCGGCTTATATGGCCCGAAATTGTCGATTATAATCAGGCGCAGATCAGTTTCAACCAGGCCGATGTATGGCATGCAGCTATTAGCCGTATCGACGCAAAAATATTAAAATGAAACAAGAAACTATGTGACTAATAAAATAAAAACAGCCTTCTTTAACTAAAAAAAATCCAAAACCTATTCGCAGCTAATTCTACATTTAACAAAGATTTTTTACTAATATTTCTCTTGTTATTTATTTCCGAGTTTTAATTTAAATGCCTCGTCTGTCTGCAAAAAGCTGTAAAAGTAGAAACTTTTCAATCATTTGCCATGTACGTCGTAGTTTTTTCTACAAATAATTGAAGAGGTTTAAATTATTCAAACTCGTTGGTTTGATGACAAAATTGAAGCAATAGTGTCTATTGACCATCACATTTGTCATCGGCAGGTAATTTAAAATCAGTTAGGAATTGTCACAATCCTGAAAGTAATTGGACAAGATATTGTAATAACCCGGGGTCCTCAAACTAATTATAGAAGGTCAGGTTTATTGAAAGTGTTCAGATGACTTGGAAGATATACAATGCCTAATTGTCTAAGTCTTGGAATCTGTTATTTCTCTTACTCTCCTCCTTTTCGAGATAACTATTTGTCGAGGTTCATTTCCAAAGAGTCTGAATAGTACCCTGAACATTAATTAATTATTAAATTAATTAATTAGCAATATAATTTTAAATATTCTTTAATTAACTGGAAACTTAACTTAACTAAATCTCCCATCACTCCCGAAATCCCGAGAACTCCCTTCTGTTATCTCCAATGGGGCCGAAACATCCGCTGACTTAGCTGATTCCATGCGCTCCGCTGGTAATTCCGCGGACTCCTCCGTAGACTCCATATGTCCAATTGATCTCAAGGGTTCCGCTAGTAAATCCACGGGCTGTTCTGAAGACTCTACTTGTTCCACCATCAACTTCGTGTGCTTCACTGGTAACCCAATGTGCTTCATCGGTAACTCCTCGGGCGATACTAATAACACATACTCTGCCGGTAAATCCATGGGCTCTTCCGAAGGCTCCACTTGCTCCACTAACAACGGCAAATCCTCTGAGTCTCCCATCACGCACAGAGTTTCTGGAGACACGCACGCACTATGGTCGGATGTGTCTTCTAATGACTCCATCCCAATACTGCCCGAAACTGTACCTGGAACAACAGATATGATTTGTTCTTCGTTGGGACCATTTTTGCAGAGTTCCTCTCCTAGTTCCTCGCAAGATGGAAGCACCACTCTTAATTAATTAATTAACTAAAGTTTAGTTAATATTCAGAATCTTTTATCTCGAAGACGTATCTAGCGATTCGAGTCATTAGGCAGTTCCGATCAAGACAAGCAATCGACAAAACCCCCGTCCACTTCCTTTGGCTACAAGAGCAAACGCCAAGGAAATGATTAAAGAAATGCAAGACCAAGGGGTTATCGAACCGTCAAATAGCCCCTGGAGCTCACCGGTGGTACTCGTTAAGAAAAAAGATGGATCACTTCGTTTTTGTGTCGACTATAGAAAGCTGAACGAATTGACACTTAAAGACAGCTACCCTTTACCTAGAATCGATGATACTTTAGACACTCTCTCGGGATCAAAAATTTTTTCTACCTTAGATCTCAAAAGTGGTTACTGGCAGGTAGAGTTACATCCTGACGATAAGGAAAAAACGGCTTTCTCGACAGGTGAAGGATTATGGCAATTCACTGTCATGCCGTTCGGGCTATGCAATGCCCCTGCAACATTTGAGAGATTAATGGAACATATACTAAGAGGACTCAATTGGAAAGTATGCCTAGTATATTTGGATGACATAATTATTGTCGGAAAAACATTTGGAGAACATTTAGACAACCTCCGAGAAGTATTTAGTAGGATTAGAGAGGCAGGCATGAAACTGAGTCCAAAGAAATGCTTAATCTTTAAAAAGAAGTCAAATACCTCGGCCATATCGTGTCTTCCGAAGGTGTTAGTACAGATCCAGATAAAGTTGAGGTAGTAAAGAATTGGCCTGTACCCAAAAATATCCAAGAACTTCAAAGTTTCTTAGGACTTTGTACCTATTACAGACGATTTATTGCCAACTTTTCCAACATCGCAAGAAGCCTTCATGAGCTTACTGTAAAAGGCAAGCCATTTATTTGGAACGACAGCTGTAAAAAAGCATTTGATACTCTGAAAGAAGCAATGACAACGGCACCGATCCTGGCATATCCTATTCCCGGATTGTCTTTTATTCTCGACACATATGCCAGTAACTGTGGAATCGGGGCAGTCCTTTCTCAACGCGTCGAAAAAGAAGAAAAGGTCCTAGCATTTTACAGCCGTTCACTGCCCAAAGCGGAACGAAACTATTGCGTAACCAGGAGAGAATTATTAGCAGCAGTGGAATCCATTAAACATTACCAAAAATATCTTTTGGGCCAGCCGTTTTTGTTGAGAACGGATCACGCCTCCCTGAGGTGGCTGCTAAACTTCAAAAACCCCGAAGGTCAGATGGCAAGGTGGATTGAAAAACTACAGAGTTTTCAGTTTAACATTGGACACAGGAGAGGTCAAATACACAACAACGCTGATGCGCTATCACGACGTCCTTGTCAACTCACATGCAGACACTGCAGAAAAAAAAACAAGAAATCGAAGAATGTCGACAAATTCGCATCATGGCTCCCGAACCTTGGACGGAAAGCGGGTTATGAGATCTACAATTAAGAGACGAAGCACTCAAATTCAGAATTGATTTCACTGACCAAATGTCTGATATCCAAAGAAATCACATTTCTTCGTTGTAATATACGTTTTAAATACACAATGTATGCTCATCGATCTTCACTCTATATGATAACTATTTATAAATGGGTTTCGACAGTTCTGATTTCGAATGTTACAACCTCACATATGGTCGGCTGTACGATTTTTAATCACATTTTCGATCATAATAATTTATTAGGGAGATATAGTCACGTTACAGTAAAAGCTAAATGTCGAAATACAATTAATTTATAAGTTTTTTTTTAAAGACTATAGTTAGATAAAATATAGGTGCTAAACAATAAAAATTTCCTTTATGTAAACGAAGGGGCTGGTGAAAACATTGATAGTAATGTTTGAACATTAATGATTACTAAAAGAGCAGCCCACGGTCCAGATCCAGATCATTAAAGGATGTAATATGAATTGCCAAGATATTGAAACTATAAATAGTGGTTATTGCATTAAATGTTCATAATTTCTTCTTTTGTAAATATAAAAGAATGAACATAAAGATGCCGGTATTTTTTGTTTGTGTTTAGTATCTAATGCGATGTCCCGCATAAACGATAAATTTTCGAATAACAGGAAGAATAAAGAAACTAATGCGACAGGCTGCAATGGAACACCTGCTATGCTCTATTTAACAAACTACTTTGAATACATTTTTTTTGTGATAACAAATTTTACTAAACCAAAATTTCGTACCAAGATACAAACTTTAAATATAGTCTCATTTTAATTTACTCAATAAATGCAGCAACAAATACGAACAGTGTAAAGTGCAAGCAAAAATGGTCCCCCTAGTCTTCGTGAACTTAATAGTTAGTATAATCCAAACTAATGACTTGTAAAGGCAGTAAAGTGTAATAAACAATTTATTTAAAATATTTCGAAATATTACTAAAGCCCTATCAGTTATGATTAGCGAAGAGCGGAGACATAATGTCGACATTGCAATAACAGGCATTGCAGTGGCAAAAACCAAACCCATACATATATAGCTAAGAGATCATTTTTAATTGTGACAATAATTATTATTCATATAAATTAGTTTTAATTGACATGAAAAATAACATTGCGATGGCATTAGACATGTCTTTATAAAAATGTCGCCGGATGACTCGAGGATCGGCTCTAGATTTTTGTATTTTGTTTGGTAATGGATCTGAAAAAAAGAATATATGTGATTTAATACGGTCATTAAGTATAATTCCTAAATATATCTTTTTTAACCAGATTATATCCGTTTAAAGTACCATGACTACTCAGCAGTTTAAAAAAAGTTTAAAATTGAAAATTTGTATCTCCCCACCATCAAACTTGTTCTATCTTTGTCTTTTTAAACAATAATATAATATTTAAAAGTGGCTCTGACTCGTCAAATCTTAGTTTATGCAAACTCTGGTCGTAAATTATCTATTATAATGAGAATGATCGAAAAAGTTTGATCTATTTATTTTATATTATTACAGTTTTGTAGCCAGATTCTATAAACGTTGTAACACGATATACCTATACCACCACTCTTAATCTTTCAAATATCTCTTAACATCCTCAAGGAGATATTTTCATTAATTTTTTTTTATATTCAAATTTTGATTACAAATCTAATTGAATGTGTGAGAATATTAAATAGAAATAATTGAAACTTCCAGCAAATGTTTATGTTAGTGAAGCCTGGAATGGATAGCCTGGAATGGATAGGATCGAAGCATAAATTTATAGATTTACTTGGTGATCTTTCTGATAGTGCTCAAGCCGACAACAGTAATGATATCAAACCAATGTAAGCCACGCTATGGTGTCTTTCAATAGTTTCAGAAACGAATTAAAGTAATGATTACAAGTACTGATTAATTCGAGAGGATCAAGCCCTCGGGCACCAATAATAGAAAATGCGTCCCTTCATAAAATGGAATACTCCTTGTAGATTATGAATAAACATAGATATTTATATCAAAATTTGCATATGATTCACTGAACCACCATTAAATATAAATAAATTCATTAAGAAATGCGTTCGTACATGCTTTCATAATTATCTACATAATTGAATGGTGGGGGGAAATGGTATTGAGCCGTTCACGAAAAATAAATGAAGAAAAATCTATGCATAGTTTTAATATTATGATTAAATCTATTAGTGGATATTATCTGATCTTATCAAAATTATAAAATGAACTACTGCGTCCATTATATTCGATAGTTGATAACATGTATTGAATAAATTCTATTAAATCTAAAATTACCTTCTTTTTTTTTGAATTGATAAAATGCCTCAAATCCAGTTGAATCATAGACATCATTGGATTTGAAAGAAACCCTGAAGAAGTTGCTGTCAGAACTCACAGTTTTTCGTAACTGTTCTCGATTCGCTCCACAAAATCTATTCATTTTTCGATCGACTAATTGAACATTAAAGTTAGAGAACTCAACGTAGTCGCTTTGAGTATCGACACCGCATCTTGAAAAGGTAACCAACCATCTAAATATTAATTAAATAGTCAAGAATTTCCACTTTCCAAAATTACTCACGCGGGTGGAATCCCCTCAACGTCAAAAGTCCTAAGTGTAATAATTATATTTTCTGACGACTTCCCATAAAAAAGATAGTGGCATTCTGTGTTTCTTGGATATAATCCAGGAAAATTTGGGGAAGTAAACGTCCCATTTGTTGAGACTTCACTACGATATGTGAATCCGCACTCTGAGTCAGATTTAAATGCGTTTAATGAAACAATACACTTTTCCACATTAAAACATACCCATGTCGCTATCTTGAAAACCGCTGGAAATACCAAAATCTGTCAAAAAATCAAATTTTGTAGAATAGCCTCGACCTGTTTATCTATGTAAATAAAAATGCAAATGTGTGTTTGTATCAAATGAATGTTCTCTGAAAGTTCTTAACCAAATTTTGGTTTGAAATTTTGACACAGGGTTAGTACATAGTACTCGATTTGGGAGTGTTTTTGCATTTTCAATCTCAATAAACAAAGCTCATAGATTGCAGAAGTGGGAGAGTCATAAAGGATAACCTTTTTCGGTGTATGAAAAATTAGGAAATTTGATTTTAGTTGTTGATTTCCATCGAAGTATTTCTAGACATAAAGACACTTTTTCATCGTTCTAAGAGTGAGTGTTTTTTTAATAAATTTAATCGATGTATCTATTTTCTTAAACCGACTAATCATTTGATTTGGGGTAGACTAAAATATATGCTCAAGAGGGGGTAAAGAGTGTAGAAACTAGTAAAGTATAGTCATAGAAAGTTTTAATGGCTTGTTCACAAACGGATTACTGCGTGAAGAAGTTATACTACAAAAGAGGCGTATTGAATAACCAAAAACTCTAAAATGATCTCCAGATGTTGTGTTTAACAAAAATGATAGTAGCGAGAGTGGCAAGTTAGAGACTATTGACGAATGGTACTTGGACACAGGAGCAGCCTCTCATTTATGCTCAAAAAGGAGCATGATGGTAATCCCAATTCCATTAACTGGTAAAATAATGTATGCTAATGATGTCATGCATGTGCCAGACTTGTCAATAAATCTTGTAGCTGCGATAGAATTACACGTATTGGAAGAAGCATCATTTTTGACCATCTTGGGATGCAAAATTATTCAAAATAAATCAAACCATTGAGGTCCTTCAGAAATCAATTCTTGGAACTGCCACACAGGTGTATGGATCCTGTGATTAGAAAACGTATGATAAAGAGAAAACGATTAGCAAATCATCGGATAAGATCGTGTGCAATCGAAGACTAGGCCATCTGAACAGACACACAATCAATCAATTGAGTAAAGATGTGGCCACTGGTACGCAGATAAAAGGAGACAGAACTGGTCCTTGTGAGGCTTGTGTAAAAGGAAAGAATAGCAGAAAGCCATTCGTATCGAATGGTACATTAGTTTTCCTGGAACTTGTTCATTCGGATGTTTGTGGTCCCATGCCACAATGGCGGAGCCAAATATTTTGTTACATTTATTGATGAACACTAGATTTTGCTGAGTATATTTTGTGAATTCAAAAGCACAAGTCGCTGAGAAATTCAGAGTTCAGGCTTCTTGTCGAAGACAAGATAAGACACAGAAAAAGCTCTTTCTGGGATCCTAAAGAGCTCCATTGCTCTTGAATCTCTCTGGAATTATTCATGATAAAACTATTGCATATTCCCAGAGTAAAATGGCTTAGCGGAGAAGTTTAATAAAACATTGCTAGAATGTACAAGGGGCATGCTTATGGATTTAAGGAGTAGGCAGGGATTTTTGGGCAGAAGCAGTCGCCACACCTGGTTATCTTAGAAAGAAGTGTCCTACCAAATCACTGAAGAGTATGACTGTATGGAAACATGGATGACGAGAAAACCAAATCTAAGTCATCTCAAAATTTTTGGTTGCAAGGCGCTATTGACAATTCCTGATGAACGTAGAAAAAAAACTGGATACAAAGTTTAGACTTTACAAGGATACAAATTAATTAACCGTCACAAAAAGACTGCAAGAAGCTAGAGATGTTGTCATTTTTGAGACAATTCTTGCATTTCCTTTTTTACTTTGCCATCCCAGTTGACATCCGACAGATCCGCCGCCTATTTTAAGACGAGTCTCAAGTCACTGTCTCTCGAGGAGACCTCAAAAACATCAAATGGAGATGAAAGACCTGGAAGGAATCGAACACAACAGAAATCTTTTTTTCAATTTGTGTTATACGAGGCCAAGAAACGATTCAAGAGCTTGCTGCAAAAATTATGCCGCTACCAAAGGCGACTTTCTGATTATTGATTACATCCTTGAGAATGTGCTTGGGAAATAACTATAGTCGCTCTTTAATTTTCCTCAAGATCTCAATATCAAACGTGCAGTTGAAATCGCGTCCGAAGTGGAAGAGGGGCCAATGATCCTACAAGGATCCTGATCCTTTGGGATGCTAGTAATTCTCTTCGTTCCGATGACTGAAGAAGTTGACGAAATTCGGCTCACATTGAGAAAAACCTGGAATTTGATCACTATACTTCAATCCATCTTCTCATAGCTTCAACTGATGTATTTGATCTAGATATAGACCAGGATGTAGGCACAGCGTTCTTGCATCCAGAACTTGAAATTTACATGAGAATGTCGAATGGATTTTGTATCCATAGATACAAAATAGGCTCGATAAATCATTTTGTGGTCTGAAGCAAGCCAGCAGAGTCTAAAATAAGATAGTGTAAATCAGTAAAAATTTACTGTGACAATAATGAAGCGGTAGATCTTAGCAAGAACACTGCTTTGACCGATCTTAGCAAGAACACTGCTTTGACCGTAAAAAAGCATGTAGGAATTCAACATCACATTATCAGAGATCGTATTGCATTAGGTGATATCCAAGTTGAAAGAGATGTTATCATTGCTCACATACTCAAAAAGAGCATAGCAAAGGATGCAAACACCAAGTGCAGAACATTAATGGGTGCCTGAAAAAAGATATAGCTGTTATCATCGTAATTTGTTGTTGTTATACTTTAGTTTTGCTTTTGTTCGCTTGTTTCCGTTTTACGTAACTTTAGATGTTGAATAAGAATTGTAATTTTACTTGTTTGAATTTTCCACGACATGCTCACGACATAGTTATCTACCATTATTTTACAATAAACGAAAATCTAAACTATTATATAACCGCAACATGTTTTATGTTATGATAAGTATAGGTTATGTTTATATTACCTTTTATATGATATAAATACATTGACATATGTGGTTATTGAAAACATATACAATGTTCGAATTACATTGTACATCACCTCTTTTGAACGTTCGTAAAAAAGAAATGTTTGACTTTTGCCAAAAATTATTATCTTTAATGATAATAAAAGTAAAATCTCGCTAAAGACCCAGCAATAGTGGCATAGTAACGAAGGTTTTATTTTATCAAACAAAAATGACTATTGTAAACAAAAATTTTCTCAAGCAGCTCATCATCAACCAATCAGCTGGAGTTCTCAAGAATCGTCTGGCGGCTCATCTCGTTGTCCGATCGCACGCAATTACACCAGACATGCGAACCAGAAACCACTCCAGCTTCGAAACTGCTCTCTTGAACGTTCAGACATCCGTCGCCCCCTCCTTTGAGGTCCGGAATATGCATCAGATCGACCAGGAGAAGGCGTCTCCTTAATCAGATCGCCGCTGATCTGATTCTATCAGCCATAAGAATATTCCCTCACCTAGATAGTGAGACTGCGTCAGCGTCATGCTCTTCGATGGGATTCCATTTCTGTTTCAGCTTTGATTGCATTCAGCAACAGCTGAGAATGCCTTTCATAACTTCGACCCAATTTTTTTGCTAATCTCCCTGGTCAGCTTTGAATGATTAGGCTCCTTCACGTCAACGCTGATCTCCTCCTTTAGCGTAAAATCGGTTCGCTTGCGTTTCTGAGCTGACATGAATCACTTCATCTTCACTCCATCTCGCAATTCTCACATAAATTCCTCGACATTCATTCTCATTCCTACTTTATGTATCGACTATGCCCAATCCACCAATCAAATTTCATGAAATGTTCCATCCAATATCCTTAATCATCTCTCACCAAGTCCTGGGAAATCTTAAAAATACAATTACCTTGTATTTGTTATGACTGTGAATGACGTTAAAAAGCGTCGTTTTTGTTACCAATCCAAAAAGAGACTGTTCTTTACCCAACCGATTCGTGTTTTGGTCAGGGTTTACGATTAGGGGAAATTAGATATAGAGTATGTATAGCATTCTTAAAGATTTTACTTTATGCCATCCTTGAAAATATATAAAACACAGATAACAGATTTTGGTTACCCGCACACTCTCGTTTCAGACACTTTTACATCAGAAGAATTTCAATAATTCCTGAGATCTCTGGTATCTATGGATCTGGATGTAAAGATCGCGTCCTAGGAAGGGTTCCGGTTCAAGTTCCTTCACCTGGACAAGTTTTGATTTATGCCGAAAGGAACCACACCCCTCTCATTCAAGTCTTAGAAATTACAATTTAGTAATTTTACTGCTGAACCAGAGAACTTTTGCTCAATTGATTGAATTGATCACGGTCATTGGGTTATGTAGATTGCGGATTTATGTAGAGTGCGGATTTACGTTGAGCGGGCGTTTCCTATAAAAAATTTAAAAATACACGGTTTACACGGTTGAATTTTTCTGCTGAGTTCTGTTGAATATGTGGGTGAGTTTATTTTGGAGTGTTTCTAAGGCCTGAAAAAAAAAATCACCAATCGTTTTCAACAGTATGTCTCGGAAAAATGTGAAAGACGAAGAATCGATGAAATAAAGACTTTAGTTAGGAGGTAAGAAGCGAATTGAGTTCCGTGCTCGATAAAATTGACAGAATGACTGAGGAAAACTTGTCTAAAAAACAGAGAAAATACTAAGACAATCAGGGCTTTCGCAAACTGTTGTCAAAAAACAAGGATTAAATTAACTTTACAACAGCTTAATTGCTTACATGGATATCTCTGATCTATTATATTTAATTATTAAATGATGCCCAGGATTAAAAATGATTCTCCTTTTAAATCAATCCGATTATATCACAAGTATCACAAATATGACTGGAGTCAGACTGGTTCATTCTCCATGTCAAATATATTATGTAAATGAATCTATAGAAATAGATAAATAAAAACCCCGTCTTTTAAATATATTGGTGCAGGATTAGAAAATTCTTAGTTAGCCATATCTCCTAACCAACCTGTCACGAAGTTAAAAATAGCTTTAAATCCTTTTGAGTTTTGTTTCGTCTCTCTCTCTTTCGAAATAAAGATTACTTCCATTCGATTGTCGTGACTCATCAGTTGATGGGGTATATTACGACCACACTGACTGATGAGATTTCTTTTTTCTCCTTTAATATTCACACTGACTGTTATGATATCGAAATCTTCACATCTGAAAGTTATTTTATTGGTTAATATAAATCAGAGTCTTATTTAGATGTAACTTTTTTTTGCCGGGAAGGGGTATGGTGGGTTTTGATTTTTATTTTTATTCATAACTAATTAAATCTGAAAAGTTAGACATCGCAAGTTTTTATGTAATTTATTTACAGCGCTTAATTTCTATTGATAAACCGTAGGTTAGATTTTTGAAATTTTTGTATTTTCATGATTTCCAGAGAAAGTTCGAGTTTGAGAAGGGTTTGAACCTCCTAAATAATGCCCTGAATATTACTATAATAGAATTGTAATTATAGAACATCAATAATTTCAGAAGCAGTAAGAAAATTTATATTTTAAACTTAATTTTAGCTTAACTTTGGTAATTGCCACTTGACACAAATAATAAAATTTTTTAAATTTTAATATATTCGTTATAACATTGCATTTATTTTTCATTTTTACTCCTAGTTCATATGATATCAAGAACATTTTCTAAACTGTTTAAATAATTTTTTTATTTCTAATAAACTTTCTATTCAAATCTCGCAATTATCACACCCGTCTGAACTGAGCAAAAATGACAAGGTAGCGAGAATGGCATAGTAACCAGGGTTTGTAAAAACGGCTTTATTTTATCAAGTTAGCACAGAGAATGACAACGAAGCGCTAGACGTTAAAATATTGCAATCGATTTTTTGATCAGGTTAATACTTTCCCAGTACTTAAATCTTAAAAATACAAGGTATTGTCTTTTAATTATTTCCCCGACTGGCAAATCCTTAACTTCATTAGTTAGATAAACATTGTCAGAACCCAGGTGGCAAAGTAGCGAGAGTAGGGGATGGCATAGTAAATTTATTTTGTATTGAAATTTGTGCAAAACTGGCGTAACAGAGAGGTATAGAAGAGAGGTGGCATAGTAGCGAGATTTGGCTGTATCAAGTCAAGTATTAAGTCAAGTTTAATTTCAGATCCATTGAAATATTTCCTCAAATAACCATTTTCATGTAAGTTACGAAATAATCATATCGGGAAAAAATTACCAGCATACTACCAACAATATATTGATGCTTTCGGCTACCATATATTTTGCCACTTGATACATATAATGTTTATATGTAAGTCAGCTGCATAGGTCCAAATACAAGAAGGTTTTAAAGAATAACACACATTGCATTTAAATTACTACGTAAATATTTTTAAATAATTCACTCACTCGTTTGGGTCGAACTGTTCTTCAGGACCTGAGAGGTCAAAATCTATAAAAATAATCTGAACTTTTTCATTGTCTTTTCCTTTAAAAGTGTAGAGACAAATGACTGAAGAAGGGTATGAAGTTGAATATCCAGGTGAAGCAAAATATCCAGTCTTGGATATAAAACTAGTATAGGTGTGGTTGCATTGAGGAGTTAATTTTTGCGATGATGTGAAGAATGTCTGGGATAAACTTCGATTAAGAAGAGGCTGGTAGGCTGCAAAACAAAATAAATTGCTTCATTTTCAATTTTCATATTCTTATCTTCTTAGTGTTTAATAATTACAATCAACCTAGAATTACCTCCGTGTGAAGAAATGAGGTGAGTATGAAATCAAGACAGAAATGATAGAAACGCTAGTCAGCGCCAGGGCCTAATGGAATCTTTTACTTCCTCTAAAAGATGTACTGAAACTACTGCAAGCATCCATCAAATCGTAGTGGGAAGAGCTGATGTAACGAGCATATTATCAAAGAGAAGGTATTCCTATGTATGACAGTTATGGCTAATTTCGTTGCTCAAGGTCTTCACAATCCTGCATCAATGGTCATTTATATTGATGGCCAGCCTTTAATCCACACCACAATTCAGAAAGGTTCAAAGTATGATCTAGTTAAGAAGAACCACTTAAGCCTGTCTCAGTTTCTGGCTCAAGATTGCAAACGCAGGCAAGGCACATCGCAGAAGCTTAAGGAAGACCAGAACGTATCTTATGATAAATTCCGCGGACGACACATGGATTCAGGTCGGGAAGAAAATGTAACGCCTAGAGAGATAAGAATCTCTATTTAAACCGATCGATGAAGCTTCGGCTGGAATCAATTCGCCAAGTGGGCCCAAATTAATGCTAAAAATCATCCAAAGAAGTAGATTGAAAACCACCACAGCTACAGAGACCTTGATGTTTTCTCTCCACGACGGCTGGCTAGCGATGCAAAGGCTTCTAGTGGTTTTTCGGACGTGGTTTTTTCCGTTGCAAGTCTGGGATTTAGATTGTATCTGTCGTAAATTTCTGTAGCCGTCAATAAACAAGCTCATTTGTTGTTTCCGTTACATCCCGAACAACCCCTCAGCATAACCGTTATAATATAAGTAGCACACGCAAATAACTGATATAGTCAGGTAATAGGTCGGCAACACTAAATTACTGGAATTGCTAAAAACTCCTTAAAAACTGCTTTCACTCCACTCTTTCTAACAATAAATCTCAAAATATTCAAAAAATCAAATTTTTATAAATACTGAAAATTTAGAACGAAAATATTTAGATACAGGGGAAAGTGGAGTGAAACGTTAAATTTCCATTAATTAATTAAATCTGAGGCTGAAAATAAAAAACTTATGCTACATAAGACAAAATATTCATAAAAATTCATGGTATATTGATATTTTCACACAATTAAATAAATATTAAACAAATTACCCGATACCATTTGTACGTAGAATTTAATGCATTGAAACCTCCTTTTAAAAAAATATAAACAAATTATGTAGAGACAAATTTCGCTCCACCCGTCGATGCCGGGCTAAAGTGGCATTAACCAGGGTTTGTAAAAACGGCCGTATTTTATCAAATTAAAACAGCTTTATTTTCTCAAGTAACCGATCTCAAAATCGTTGGCTGCATCCTTCTTCAAGATTTGTCTAGCCGATCATACACTTGGTCTTCCGAATCCACCGGCCTAGCTTTGCCCTGCATTCTATTGAAGGTGATGACGTGGCGCTCCTTGACATTGCCCAGCCAACTGTGGCACGTCATGAAGTCCGGCATGTTTATCATCAGCGCGGCCACTTTCATCGCCTCAACGATCAGATCTCCGCTGACAACGCAGATTCTATACTCTTGCTTGCTTCAGACACGTGAGCATTCCCTCATCGTGCTTCGGATAGTGAGCTTCATCCTCTTCGGTGGAGCTTGTTTTGATTACAACCTCGATTCTTCTTGCTGAGAATGCTCTTGCTAATCTCCATGGCCAACTTGGAATGATTCCGCTCCTTCTTCAATGGCAGGACCATAGTAGCGAGAGTTGGTAGTGGCATCGTAAATTTATTTTGTCGAGTCCGAGCTAAAGTGGCATAATAGCGATTAGCCCAGTATCAATGAGGCATAGTAGCGAGATTAACTGTATTAGAATGTTGTTTTAAATAAAAATAAATGTATTTATATTTATTTCCATATTAAGTTTGTCAGTTATTGTCTCTGTAAAAATCAAACAAAAATTGTACATGTTCATTTCCGTAACTCTTTTCGACAATCCCCATTCCTACTTCGCGATCCTCGGAGGCGTGGCAAATTTAACTTTATTTTTAAACATGTTATTTATTTCGAAACGGGCAGAGGGCAGGTGCTTCTTAAATGTTCGCCAAACGAAACGAATGTGGTGGGTAAGGGCATATACAATTAAGTCAAATCAAATTAGAAAGAAAAGTCATAATCATTAATAAGAGCAACGAATCGGCTCTAGGTAGCAGATGTTATCGATTATTTTATTGATAATTTATTAATATTAAATAAGTCTCAAATGTTTCCTTTGAGCGTCCACATGGTTCATAAAAGGACACAAGCAAATCATCTTTATTGATTATAAAAACTAAAACAAACGATACAAGTACATGTAAACGCAACAATGAACAAAAGGGACGGTTTACATTTGCTAATATTTCCTTTGATCGAATTGTATTAGGAATGTGAAAGAAAATCTTACGATAATATTAAAATAAGAAAAATAGAAAATAAGTGAAGCAAATCTTTTAAGGGCAATGATACAGTCAGAAGCTTCATTATGTCACTTATTAGAGTGCTTCAATTATGCTTTTGTAACTTTCACAGTGGTGAAAATGAAAATTAAAAGATCAACTAGTCCTAATAGAGATTTGCTCTTTTCAAGAAGTTAGGGAAACGAAAAAAAACCGGAATACAATTTTTAAAATCATGTAAATTTATATATATATATTCTATAGTACGTACATAACTATAATACGCAAAGCGGGTCCGAACATAAAACGCATGTCTAACTCGCAAGCAAAAAAAGCATCTGCCATGCAAAGGAATTATAGAGATGAATATAACGTAGAACGATAACAAAAATATTCCCACTTTCCAGTATATCAAAAATTTCGTTAATATACAAATATAATAAATGTTCGTGCTTTCCTTAGTGATATATCAAAACAAAATTTGGCCTTTAGAAAAATTTAATTGAATACCTCTAATACCTAATTGAATATAAGAAAAGAACTTCAATTGATGTTTTTCTTTTAACTAGCTGATTATTAAGAACATAGTTTTAATTATTTATTTTTCTATATCTTGGGTTTAAATCAAATGGATACCTGCTAGCCGAAAGTCAAGGAGTTTTTTAATAAAAATAAAATAATATTTCAAAATAAATAAACTGTAACTCATGACAAAATGTTTACATTGGTATAATACGCTAATAGTGATGTTTTATTAACGTAATTTTATCATTAAAGAGCAACTAAAATTGTAACACGGAGGGTTTCCGCAAATAACGAATAAAGCTCAAGAGACAGCCGGCATATTGCACCATGAATGTATAGGAAATTTATTTTTATAAACGTATTACTGAAAATGTTATTTCTAAATTAGTATAAATTATATCGACTAAAAATGAATTTACATTTTTCAAAAGTATTTCAAACTTACTAAAACGTTTCTTTCCATTCACTGCAGTAGATTTTGGGAAAAGGTCTCTGGCGATTAGAGATTCTGCAATTTCATATCGTATATAAATTAAAGTTTAAAAGTAACAATTAACCTTGATGCTAATCGAAAACCTTGAAGCTCAAATTCTCCATCTTGTTTATAACTCTCTCCTATAACAGACATATTTCTTGTTTCAATCAGAAATTGTTTATCGTGTTGTTTAGAGTATAGATTAGGAAGCTGGTTTTTGGAAATATTTCCGTAAGTAGAAAAAGGCGTAAAAAATTTAAAGCCTGCGGAAAATCCTTTCCGTTGCCTTCGAGAATCAGACTTAAATTCAACAAGGGCGGTGTTATATGACGAAATCACGCGTTCGGCCTGTTGTGTACCGCAAAATCTTGCAGATATCGGAGATAGTTGATCGATACCATCTCTTACTATAATCTGGTCAGAGCTATCTTCGCATCTAAAAATAAGATTCTCATTGAAATGAAAAATTTTTTCCATAAATTTCTGCATCTTGTTAGACATTCTATTTACTTTGTTCCATCTTCTTCTAGCTCAATTTCATCAAACACCAAGGCCACTCTTTCTTCAGACTTTCCATAAAAATTGTATGAACATCGACTGTTAGAAGGATAATTTTGAGGATAGGAAGGAGAAAAAAACTTTCCTTTCTGTAGAAAATTACTGCTGTTGAAGTCATAGATACATGTGCTGCCCCATCTCACATTTGCACTTGTTTCAAAATCACCTGGAGATGGATAATGTTAATGGTAATTATGTCCAATGCTCTTAAGACAAAAAAACCAATTCACTTTTTTTATAAAATTTAAACGTTCCTTTAAATCCGGAATGATTTGTATGAATATTATCTGTATGAAATTCAAATATTAGATATGGTGTAGAGGAGTAATGCCTTTTGGATATCATAGATAAATTCCCGCAGATTTCATAGTTCCATTCATCTCTTTCATTTACTTCAGGTTTCTTTAAATCCAGGAAAAATTTTAAATAATCACTGCATCTGCGTAATTATGTCAGTACATAAACAAATGCATAAAAACGTAGAAAAAATGTAATAACCTATTAGTTACTGGAGATTGGGTATTGAAGTCCGTAAAATATAGTTCAACGATATCTTCTAAAAAACCAATGAAAGTATATAAAATACAGTTTATTAGTGGAGGATAGGGAGAAGGGTAATTGGGAGAATTAAATTGTCCATTTTCTCGGAAAGAACTTTTTCTCATTACTACGCATTCGCAAGCTGTAGGTGGACAAATTGTTTGGGCATCGTATGAAAGAGAGATTATTCATTCATTTTAAACGAAATTGTTCAACTAAATATTATCAATATAATATAAATATAAGCCACAACCTGGATTCACAGCAACAATCTCTGAAAAGAGTAATTTAATAACTATAACTTTGTAAGCTAATTCGAAATTATATTTCATTGAAATGATCCGAATATAATTCAAATGTTTCTATATTAGAATGGTTTTATTAATATTTAACGGATATTCATGGAATCTCATGATTTAGTAATCCGATGGGGCGAACTTTTTTTTCAACGGTTAAAAATTTAATTATATCTTTACATACAAATCGTCTGCGAATTGAAATTCTTATTAAAGTTAAGTGACTTGAAATTTTTACAGCATCATCCATTTTTCTCGCTCAAATAAAATGTAGCGTGATGCTTCAAGAGAACCACGTATCGACGCAGCACGTGCATCGAAAAGCTTCCACTGCTACAGATGAGCAAGCTGCAAATTTTTCAAAGCAGCGAAATTAATAAAATTGTCTCAAGGTGTCACTAAATATTCTCTTATCTCATAATGTAAATATTATATACGTATAATATTTTATTTTATGTTTCGAGAATGATATTAAGCATTAATTGTGTCACTCTCACAAATATAAGCAAAAATATTGCACGAATAACTTATTTACTGCCTTATGAATGCGAATTGATAAAACCTCTTTTAACCGCTCGCAACTCTGTCAATTCAGCAAACCCATTTTTACGCGCATTATTGTTAGGATGTATGACTATATAAATTACTTTAAAACCAAAATATAGATTTTGGACAATTTTGTCATTTGTTATATCGGATCAAATATTGCTTTTAGCATGTGCCGTTTTCCAATATAAGGCGTCATACTCCAATTCAATTTGGGTAGAGCCAAAATCTAAGCACCCTTAGAAGATGTTGGGGCTTAGAAGAGCACAATTTTTGAATGAATCCTTATTTTTTTGCCACTACATCGACCCTGCTTCCCAAAACTTCCAAAGACATCTGAGACCAATGACAAAAGAGACCAATTTTGACTTTGAGCTGAAAAGCTCGTTGTTATGTTTAAAGTAAGCCCCAATTTGATCAAAATATATTATTAGATATTATAAGGATAAGGATTGGATAAGGATATTATTGGAAATTTGTAATTTTTGTTAGCTCGACATGACCTTGACTTAATTCCAGGTCTTGCGAAGGAAGATTACAACTGATTACAACCACGTAAAAGTAAGCTCCAAGGACAGCTCCAATATGAGTTGCTATAAGCGGAATCCAGAAAAAGTAATTGTGCATGCTGCAAAAATAACGGCTAGAAAATTAAATCTAAAAAGTTCATTTATAAATAGATCGGAAAATCGTACAGGAAAATATCAGAACCGTATCCTAAGAGACTTATGAATACTCGAGGGCCGAAGTCTCGAGCTGGATTTATGGCTGCACCGCAATTGTGGGAAAGAGAAAACATTATACAAACAACGGCAAATCCAACACATAGCGGTCTTAAGCCTTTTGGAACATTCATATTCTTTTCATCTCCTATGGCTAGCACCAGCAACATAAGCATCATCGTGCCAAGTATCTGAAAATTATCCATATATTTATATTTATATTTATATTTATATTTAAATCTGAAATTGAAGTATAACCTGGTCGAAAAACAATGTTAATGTACCGAGATTCTGTTTGGGGTATGTGATCCAGTTCAACAGAGTTCCATTTAATCCAAAATTTTTATCAGAAAAACCGTCGGTAATTTGTAATGCTTCTGATATTTAAATGGGTTTGAATTAAATGTATAGCTTGTTAGCAGACGATAACACACGTTTAAGTTTCAATGTTATAAATAATTGCATTAATTTTTCAATTATAATGCCTATTAATTTCATATTCACGACTAAATCAATACTGACCATAATAAACCCCATATGCACAGGCTGAACCCATAAATGCTCCGATATATTGGGCAATCCAGTAAACTAAAAGTTCTGCAGCCTTTAATTGACCGATTGAAAAGAAAGCTAATGAAACTGCTGGATTTATATGTCCACCTAAATAAATAAACATTATAACACTATAATTATTTTTTCGATAAACCAAAATTGAAGAAATGTTACACTTGCCACTAACACCTCCAGATACCATTACTGCCATTGTCACACTGAGGCCCCAACCCCATGTTGGAGCGTCACTATTCAAATTTGGTTGTCCAAATGCATATTGAGAACTAGTACAAATTCCTAAGAACTTATTTTTAATTTAAGTTTTGATTGCATGAAGTATATCCTCTAGTAACAAACTTTATGAAGCACTTACCATAAGAACAAAAGTCCCAACATATTCAGAAATAAACATCTTTAAATAAACATTTCTCAAACTAAGTTTGTTTTTCAACAACTGAATACACATCATTTAGAAAGTTCAGCGATAGCATTCACAACAGCAATTACCAGTTTGTGATATTTATTCTTGCAATAGGTTGACTTTTGACCCTAGAGAGCTCAAATTTCTCAGGTGTAACAATGAAAATACAGAGACATAGATACGTTTTAATTCAGTATTTGTATTCGAAAGAATTTTTACTTTGTAAATGTTGGGTTGAAATTATTGAGTTATATGAGATTTATATTTAAATGAAAGCGATAAAACTTAAATAAAACCAAAGGTTTGTACTCCTATTCGAAAATTTTAAATTTTAAAAAAGTTGCTACTTGTTAACAATAAACTAAATCAATGAACTGTAATATTATTGATAGAAATAATCATTGTGCACGAACTCTCAAGATCTAAAACGAGTTGTACTTCAAAACGATCAACGTTTATGCGTTTTGTAGATAAACGAATTTGCTTGTCATCTGCCATTAAAACTTGTTACTAAAATTATCTGCTAAATTTTAGACCACCAACATCATCAATAATTCCATCTTCCACCTCAATGAGATTTTAAAGCGAATCTACCAATTTCCGTGTGCCAACATATTCGAAGGATAAACAATATCATCTGATTTGTAAAGTCGTCAGTATTCTTATTCACAATTGTGAATCCTAATGTTTACAAACATTATCATCGCTCAGAATGAATAACGCAACTAAGAATTTCAACTTGGTTTGCCTGTGATCTTTTGAGCAATATTGCTATCTCGAAACATCGAAAATGGCCTTTGACTTTTAATTGCAGTCGGGTCGAAAGTCACATCTGGCAGACTGAGGCGGACGCGCAATTTCTACATAATATGCCCTTTCCGTATAATTATTACTGAGATGTAATCGTTTCCTGGATGCTAAATTTCTGGCTTTTAGGTTGTCCTAAGGACTTGAGATTTTCTTCTGACAGATTTTTCAAATTGTTCTTCACAAATTTAATTCATGTAAACTTTTGTTCACATAGGTTTGTTGTTCCAACGATTGAAATACATCTTGATGAAAATGATTTAGCATTTGGAAATTCTCCCTTCGGCAAATACTCGTACAAGCCCACCAGAACCTTTTTCAACTTGTCCCTAAGGACAAACACAGCTGCAGTATATCTGGGTAGTGGACACATTTGCTTCAAATGCCCATGCTTTGGAACAGTCTCAGTTCGAATGAAAGTTAGAAACTACTGAAACTTCTGCTGGAGGTCTTTTCTGATCTCGCATGCAAATGACGTATGGAAACTCAACTGTCTCAGTGACAAAACTTTTCACTACTAAAAGTTTGTCAAGTTCTTGACCTTATGTTGGTAAATCTAGGGAAATTCTAGAAAATGTAGATCTTATCTATGATGGACCCACAATATAGGCAAATTGTGCAAATTTAGGATCTTAATGATATGACGAACGTTTTGGCACGCTAATTTGCATTTCCTGCCAAAACGTGTAATTAATTCTTTTCTAACTTTAAAATAAGATTTCATACTAGTTTTTATTTAGGAAAGTTATGCCAAAAAATGTGGTACGCTTAATGATATGATTTTTGTATATTTTACATTAAATTTTGTAATTTTGTTTGTTTTTTCAAATATATAACTAAATATTTAAATTTTAACAATAGGGAGGGACTAAATAATATGCATAATATATATATATAATATAACCAGACGGTTATACTATGCTTATTTATATATCTTGCTGAAAAGTACGACGACTTACGTTTAACGTTTAAGAACATTCATCTCATTTAGATCAATTTATAAAATGACCACCAAGTTCCAAAGAACTTACAAGCTCTAAACTGTCAGCCTTTCAAACTATTGTTGAAACACTTTTCATAAATCTGATATCAACAGACGTTAATGAATTATCCATTTATTTCAAATTAAGCCTGCTGAATAAATAACTAATAAAAAATTACTCAGACTGGAAGCTAAACTTCACGACTAAATCAATACTGACCATAATACTGACTGAAATGCTGGTGGCAAAAGTCAGAAATCATCTCTGACACATGCCAAGAAATTAACAGGCTGGTTCCAGTACTAACTTCATTTAGGAGATTTTGTCATCTGTTGACAAGTATGGATAAATATTATTAGAGGTGTTCCATACTTGATGTGGACTGCTATTACATATTTGATATTTACAAAAGGCACCCTATTATCCAGAGAAACAAGCACACAAACCCATATCAAAGTTTTCCTCATAACGTTTTCATAGCTGTTTCTGCTATATAGCAATTCATATACAAAAGTTGTTGGCAAAAGTTTTTGAATATCCTCCATTGTAAACTCAGTAGTCTCTGTAAAAAGAATATTTTACATAGCCAATAGCAGCGCAGTTTGCGCAAGCTCTGCCTCTTTTGTCTATTTGATTTGTGGGATCCAGATATTCACGATGAATATCACGAATTAATTAAATTAATAATTAATAGTGTAACGTTGTCGTATACACGGTCATATAATTATACAATTATATTGCATAATAATAATATGATTCATATAATTCATAGTCTTTTGGGATGCAGCTCCACATGGGTTGATTTGTTAATAAATATGCCTTTCACACACACGCTACAAATTGATGACCCCGATCAACATCGACGCAAAATAACATTTCTCTGCCGCCGAAATACCACGTGGTATGGTAGATGCTGCACCACTGCATAAGCAGGCCATCATCCAACCAATGGCCATCAACCTTGAACATGTTGCCAAAGACGTCTGGTGACTGGAGATCATGGGGGACTAGATCATTGAATTTAAAAACAACTCCTGACAGCTATCCAGTACCTCACATCCATGATCTGATAACATCCATAACCTGCAGCATGGGTCGAGCTAGAGGAAGCTCCAAGAATATGAACCCTGACAGTTTCTTTCCCTATTCCTCGTGGTTCAGCCGCAGAGCTTCATAAGCCAGACCGATTAACCGTTTTATTCCTTCATTCGCTGCTTGCTCTGGAGTGGAGTATTGTAGTATACAAGGTCAAGTATATTTACAAAATTATATTACATAATATTAATATAATTCGGTCAGTATGATAATACAATTCATAGTCTTTTAGGACGCAGGTGCACATTGGTAGATTTCTTAATAAACTTACCTTTCGCGCACACCCTACACTGTAGAAAAGGCTGAGCGAGAATGTGAGATAGACATTTGATTTCTTGTACAATTAGGAATTGCAAATCTTTCAATGCATATTTAGATCAGTTACGTTAAAAATAATCCTGACCTAAGCATAAATTAATGAAATTAATAAAATTATAACTCAAATTCCTTAAACGAGGAAAGTTATTTTTAGAATCATCGGGTTAAGAGAAAACAAAATTTCATTGAAATGTTTCAAATTATATTATTAAAGTATTTGAAATTATTTCAATCTACGTTGGAAAAAGAGAAATCGCTCCGATAGCTTGATTGGTTGCAGATTTTCTCATTCCTTATCTCCACCCATCCGTCGGTTTATTACAGTATTTATAAAGAAAGGACAATTACGCAAGTGGAACTGCTAAATCTCCATGCAGTCAAGTCCTCTCTAATTGTTACAACTACCAGAGGATCAAGTATAAGCAATAGAGCGCCAGTTTTTTCAGCGCCAGAATTCCATTCATTTTTTGTTTCAATGAAAGTGTTTTAAATTCGACTGAGTTTCGTGTGGATTTCGGGTTAAATACAATGACTCGGCTTAAACACTACGAATGCAGTAATTGTATTCCTATGTATACTTTCAATTTTTTATCATAAACAGTTTAACCTTAACATTTCGCTATAACTTGGACTCGCAGCTAGGCCTAACCAGTTGTTTACACGATTTTATTATTATTTAATCGTTTTTCAACAACAATCTTTTCACAATCAAATCTTTTTGTCAGTTTGCCCACGTGAAACCGTTCTGATTGTGGTTGCAATCTTCGCAGACCTTAAAGAAAATTATCATAAGTGCATTCGATTCCCAAGGAATAAGTTACTTACTTGCGGTATCTGAAGATTATCAATAACTGTTTTGCACCAAATTCTAGAAACTCAACCATTGTTAGTACTGATACTCCTAGCCATAGACCAAGAACACCACCACAGTCGGAACAAAATTGTGCAATCTGCATAAATTAGTAATTGAGGGATTGCTATAAACAAACAGTAAAAAAGATCAACAAATTGATGTAATTTTGCATTTAACTTAATAGAGTAAATTTTTCTGTCACGAAATGAAATACAGATCAAGTACGAAAAAAAAACCTTGAGTAATTCAGAGTCTCAAAACATCAAACTATATCGGATGTTCTTAGAGATTTAATTGCATTAACTGAATTGCGCTTAAAAAACTTAATATCCCATTTGATATCTAAGTAAGTTTACCCGGGTTATCACAATATTTCAAGTAACATTATTTATTATATATGCATAAAATCTACTGTTAAAACAAATTTCTAAGCTTATTTTGCAGGTTTCGCGATTGTACCAAAATGTACAATGGCACCTATTCCCAATAATATTATTATTCCTAGTTTTCGATTAAATTTTCACAAATGTTAAATTAAAAAGCGAATCTAAAATGTGCTGATAAGCTGGGTTTACATTACATCTAAACCATTAAACAAACGTGAAACAAAAGGCTTATGCAAAAAATATCTAATGATGACCTCGTAATCTGGTATTTCCTGAATAACATCAAAGTTGAAATCATCGTAATATATCTCAACTTTTACTAGCGTCTTTCTTAGTTCAGGAATTTTTATTGTAAATTTTCTTTGCACTGTTTCCATCAGAAAAGTCTACATTAACAAGTTGGTAAATTTATCAATCGATTGACTTCTGGGGTATTATAATCACGTATAAAAAATTTATAACCTGTTGTAAGTTAGCAGGCCATCTCCCATTTGTTTTGGTGATGATATAGTTTATATCTCTGAAAAAATTAAGACAGCGTTTGGAATTTTTGAAACTTTCTTAGGCTTGTGATGGCAACAAATGGAGGAAAATTCTCTTTAAATCGAAAGTTGTAAAAAAAAAACGAAAATAGATTAAAAACAGGGGATATATTGTTGGATTCCTGGATGCAGATAATTAAAGAATAATTATATTGCTAATTAATTAATTTAATAATGGTACTATTCAGTCTTTGTTTGTGAACCTCGACAAATAGAGAAATCTAGAAAAGCAGAGCGAGAATAAGAGAAACAGCAGATTCCAAGACGTAGACAATTGAGCATTGTATATCTTCCAAGCCATCTGAACACTTTCAATAAACCTGACCTTCCATAATTAGTTTGAGGACCCCGGGTTATTACAATATAAAATATATTATATACTAATAGTGCTCAGCCACGTGTTGCCGTGGTTCAATCTGATTAATTTTAAAAGAAGGAAATTTAGCTCTCATTTTCTAATATGTTTATTTTTACAATTTAACCTTTGTTTGTTGGTAAACTATATTTTTAGTTGTTTCTTTCTCTCTATAAATGTTTTGTCAGGTTTTCCGACTAGAACAGGCAACATACGAGAATCAGTCTGCCCCTGGATCTAAACCACATTGTCCCTGAGCTTTGTTTATTGTGATTTCAGACGCCAATCGAATTGGGCAATATCTTAGATTGAAATGACACATCCGTCGGAATCATGGAGATGCGAGGTATGGACACAGGACCTATGAAAGGTCCTGTCAAGATTGTTGTTTCTAGGTGCTTATTACCATTAGCTTTCACTGCAAGCCGTGTGCTGATCGATCGTTTTGTGGCCGGACACGCATATTTGTAATTAACGTGTGTACCTGTCGCCACAAAGTAAAATATTTCAGGCACGAATTTATTTCGTCCGCTGAATTCGATCGAGGAATTACAGGTGGTGTTTGCTCAGGCTCGTGATTTCATAATCTCCTGCAAGCAATATTACTGCATTTCCAAATCTTGCAATGAACGCTCCAGAGATTTTTTGTGCGCCATTTTGCATTCATCCCAAACAATAAGTTTGCATTTCTATAATAATTTTCTGTAAAAACGTCGGAACCTTTGCACATAGGAGTTTCAATGAACTGCATGTTTAATCACAAAATTGTGACAAAACGAGAGCAGTTCTACCACCTGGTAGCGATGTCATCGCTACACCGGACGACGCAGGAGATAAGGCCACATCATTTCGGGATCGAACTGCTGCCAGAATTAGTTTAATTAGGAATGTTTTGCAGGCGGTGGAACAATTAAACATTTAAAAAGATTTCCCCAATCCCTTTATTGATAGTTTGCCTTATTCGTTCCTAATTGCCTTTATGGTTCGAGCGTTAACTTAGAAATGTTCGATTGCACATATATCAAAAGATCGTCCACGTTATAATTTTGTTCACCACGCAATTCCACATCGAAAGAAGCGGCAGCGGATAGATTCGGTGGTAGCATTCCCAATTGATTTAGAAATTTGTTCGCGATTTCCAAGCACAAATCTTCAATATATCTTCGTTATAGATTTCTGCTATGAAATCAATATTTCTATTTGAATACTTGTTGCATATTCTACGTGAAATATCTTCAGCTATATGCAATTTGGATTTCTCAATAATTCTGGAGATGAAGGAAAGCAGAAGGTGGCTTATGTAATTGCCATTGACAATTTTTCAATTGCTTTGAAATATGTTGGACCGGGCACATTTACCAACATGTGAAGAAAGAAACATTCCTTCGGGAGGGGGGGGGAAACTATATTTTTTAAAAAAGGTCTTTTATATGTTGTTCGAAAGATATCCACGTTTAATATAACTTAAATATTTCAATTAATTTTAAAATTAATAATGTAAAAGTCAAATAGAAGGATCCTCACCTGCATGGTTCTTGACAGCCGCACTTTATTGATAACTCGTTAAGCAAATTTTTTATTTCATTAACACAACGTCCTGTTATATAATAAACATTTGTTGTAACTCTGGCTCCATATAATTTATTTAGTTTGTGGTATTATTGTGAAGATAATATTTGTTAAATGAGAAATCCCAAATATTATTATATGTTGATTAAATTCCGTTACATAATTGGATGATTGAATTAGACTCTACAGACAAAGACGTGTGTATTAGTTTATTTAGCCGATGTTTTGAGTGCCTTTATGTGTCCCGAAAGTATGTGAAGGAACTGCTTAGTCAATCGCCTTTTGTAAAGCGCGTCCGTCCTAGAGCTCTCCCTAGTGTCGAAGGCCAGTTAAAGAATACGACGCGCTAAAACCTTACCCATTCCTTACCTTTCAAGTATCGTTGACCCATTTTCAGAAGGGTTCATTGAGAAAGAATTTTACGAAAAATTTAACCAATATACCAAGCTTAACCCTTGGATAACCAAGAGGGTTATATTATACTATAATGGTTATAATGTTATCATATTTTTAAATCCTGGTTTTTGTCATGTGAAGTGAAGTAAAGTGAAGTAAAAACTATTTTTAACGGTTAACGCTCAGTAACAACAAATGCGTTGGGCTACGACTTGTACCCTCTTTGGCTGAAAGTGGATTTTTACCTCTACTTTATTACTTGTTGACTAATAATGCCTTTTGGTGACCTTGTTACATTTTTGAAATGCTCATCATGTTATTTATGTGTTGCGCTTTAAATTCCAGAGAGGTTCCCATCGAGGCATAGAGGGACACAGGTGGTTCAGGTGCCAAAATGATGAGTATCAACGATGGATGTGTTTTGGCCGACTGCTTTATAGCAGTTGATTGGTCTACTGGTTAATTAATCACTTCCACTCAAACTCTTCGTAGGAGTGAAGCGTGAGATGTCCTCTGTTAAAAGTGCTTAAATTTTGGAAACTGTTATGCCATGTGGGTCGGGTAGACGGGGTCAGGAAATCAAATTTTAACGTTTTGTCATAGGCACCAAATATCCTAGCTACGTCACTAGAGGAGATCTCGGACCATAATATGTCTAATCTATGTTCCTGCTCGTGTTTTGAGGTCAATATACATAGTTTAAAACACAAGTTATGGTAAAAAATAGGATTGATATATTTTAAACGCTGAAAATTCGAGAAAAATAAAAATATAATTTTATGCAAATTTAACCCTTGGATGCCGAAGGGGGGTACAATTGATCTCAAAAGATCCTGGATTTCGTTTTTAAAATTTTGCCATGAATTTTTGTGAGAATTACTTTCAACATACCTCTTACAATATAATGAAATTATTTTTTGGCAAACAAAAAACGTCGGATACATTGTACCCCCCGCTGGGCACAAAAGTTACAAGCATTACAGATCTTTTCAATAATAATTTGTAATTATTCAAATGACAACATATATATGCTAACATATCACGTAAAATATGATATAAACATGACATGTATTTATTGTAACGTAAAATAAATTTAGTTTCTCTTTAGTAATCAACTGGTTATAGCTAGATCTTTGTTTATTGTAAAATAAGGGTGTTATAACTGTCAGAGTTAATAAATAACTACATTATTTATTATTATTATTCAAACTTCAAAATATACAAATCTAAATTGAGAACGGTCCGCTTTGAAGCATTGATCGCCGGCTCGGCCCACGGTGGAAAATAAATGTGATTAAAATTTGTAAAAATTAAATTTGATTTGAGGATTTCTATGTAGTAGTTTAGATAACTAACATTATAATACGTTATGGCGGTAGCCGTGCGATAGACTGAATAAATATGAAAAAGAAAATAAAAACATTAAAGCTTTTATTAAGTGAACATTGATTGTAAACGGTAATTAGCGATGTATGTTTTGTGACAACGAAAATGAGCGATTTTGCCCTGTAAGTGTTGCTAATCTTTAACTATATTTGATTATGTTTGACATCAAATTTATATTATTTATAATTATTTAAGAATAATTATTGGAAAATATCCACATGGCACCGTTTAATGAAAATATATTTTTGAATTCCCTGAAATCTGTTCCTTTTGACTGATAAAATATTCCTAAAAACAAACTTTCTGTTGACGCTCAGTAACAACAAATGTACTCGGCCTCGGTTGAAAGTGGAAGATTTTTTACTTGGGCATCCATGGGTTAAATGTTTGTTTACTTAACAAAAAAGCTGCATGTAAAAAAGGAACTCGAACATCAACAAAGTGAGCTGGCAGGATGAGATTGAAACTATATTTAAAATTGATATATATTAATCATTAAGAATGTAATTCATACTCTGGCTTTCGTTCACCGTTGAACATGGGAATGCAGATGCATCTTGATGCTTTAAGATTGAATAAGGAAGAGAACGAAATACATCTCTACATCCGCATAGCTGCATCACCTTTCTTTGGTAACAAGTTTTCATGCATGCCTATTAATAATTTTATATTTAAATTAATTATAAATTATATTAATGTTAGGCTCCAGAAAATAAAGACCACTGCGATTTATTTACACACGCACATCGTGTTCTTACGATCCTAAGCGGAAACGATGGAACAGAACGGAAACGGAAGCAATATCGCCTGAGGTACAAAACCAGATGCAGTAATCGTCATATCTTTAAGCGGACCAAATTTTGGACATAACTTTCGTAAATATTAATTTTATACTATGAAATTTGGATATATAATTTAAATACTAGTATAAAATCTTGTTATAAAGTTAGAAAAGTATTTATTAAACGTTTTGGCAAGAAATGCAAATTAGCGTGCCAGTTTCGTCATATCTTTAAAGACATTTATTTAATCAATGCTGTTCTCAATCAAATTAGACTACTTTTATTGTAAACTAATGGTGCCCAGCCACGCGTTGCTGTGGCTCAATCTGATTAATTTTATAAGAAATAAGTTTTCTAATATGTTTATATTTACAATTTTCACAAATTTGCTTGAGGGTTACGATAGTTTAAGCTTTTTAATGAGACATTAGAGTTTATCGCTAGAGTTTGTTTATATAGATTTAGGCAGTGACGTCGTCGTGGCAAGATGGCAGGATTTTCGAAAAAAGCATATTTTTACATGCTGTGGTTGTGGCATATATATGTAACCTATATACAAACACTCCTCTAATCGAGCACTATGTTGTGTCAAAATTTCAAAGCAATTGGTTAAGTACTTTCAGAGAACATTTGCATGTTACAAACACACATTGCATTTTTATTTATATAGATTATATAGATATTAAGTCTAAGTCCATATTTTTTCCACATTATTTTATTCTATTTTATTTGATTGTCGATATATTGCGCTATGATGCCTGAACATACTAGGACATAGGACAAAAAAGGCACAATCAATATTTGCTGAATGGATTGGATTATTTGAATTAAGAGGGATTTCCTAAATTTGCATAAATTTATTGAGGGTCTATTGGAGGAAATTATTATTATTTTATTAGATATGCGTGAGGACAATAATTATTCACCACAATGAAAAATAATATTCAGAAATTATGGAGTTAAAAAAGGCGATATTTGAATCCTAGTAAAAAAAAGGCTAGTAAAGGAATGCCTAGAAAAAATAGTGGCGTCCATAAAATCAAGATGCACTAAAATAATAGAAAAGAATAGACAATCAATAGACATATCGACACTATTTTAGAATTAGAACGTTTGTTATCGTCATTTCGATTCAGACAACTTAAAGATATTACGAATGACTTAACAATAAATGTACTTTAGAACATATCTCCAAAAGTTATCATCGTGTGGAGTAAATTTCCACATTAATGGCAGTTTGTACCAAATAACATATCCAAATTTGGGTTTTGTAAAATAATTTTGTCAAACGTTCTCCTAACATCCATAACATAAAGTTATGACAAACACTGTGTGCAATATAACTTTACAACACTGTTCGCTCGACCCCGAAGGGTCTGGCTGTTCAAGAAAATACCCGTCCATCTCTCAATGTTCTAGGAAACTTCAGAAAAACAGGAGGGAACGAAGTGATTCAAAGTTCGTTGAATTGAGCCAGTAACGGGGCGTAAATTAAAGTCTAAAGCACCATAACACCATTAAATTCAAATCAAAATTTTAAGTATTGCTGAAGAAGGTAGGTTACATTTTTATCTTTACAACACATATACCAATTTATTGCCTTAAAACATAAAACACTCTATTTCTAAAACTGTCAATATGGATCATTGATATTTTTATCAAGTATCCTTCATTCAATCGTAAAGACGCACGATATCAAAATGAATTGGCAAAATGAGACATACTTTTTTGGTGTATCTCAAACCTTCATATAATTCATGATCACCATTTTTTTCTATGAGTAAATCTTCTTCATCTAAACAATTTCCGTATGGTGCACTTTTTTTTACCGTTCTTACCTGCAAATTTTCAAACATTGAAAATGCCATCATATTCTAACATTGCGCATGCAACAACTTGTCGTATTCCCAAGGAAGTAAGTTGTCCAGGTGTCAAAACTATTCCTTCGTCTTCTGCATAAGGCACGGAATATGGAGAATGAACCATGAGTCTGACTCCAGTCATATTTTTATTACTTGTGGTATAATCGGATTGATTTACAAAGAGAATCATTTTTAATCCTGGGCATAATTTAATAATTAAATATAATAGGTCAGAGATATCCCTGTAAGCAATTAAGCTGTTAAGACCGTTTTATTTCCATTTTTATTTGTAAAGAATTTTATCACCTGGAACATATATTCAGAAATAGATCGGTCCGATCTATGCGCGGATAAAGGATATTCTACCAACACACATAGATGGAGATGTACTTTATTAATTCAATTGAAAACAGAATTAAGCATTATATTTTCTGTGGTTTTTTAACATACTGCTTTAGTCTCAAAATATTAAAATTATATTATGATATTTAATATTCCTTTTTTCCTACCTTATCCTCATATTTTTCCTATTTTATAGTGAATGTGGAGAAGACACAAAGAAATCTAGCAAAGATTCGAGGTATCCTTGAATACCCACTTCCACCTCACTTTTCAGCACTAGTTAATTTAATCCTTGTTTTTTAAAAACAATTTGCGAAAGCCCGGATTATCTTAGTATCCTCATTGATCTAGAGCCCAATGAATGACTATTGGCTACCTGATATAGAAATAATTTTAATAAGAGAAAATTAAATTTAGTTCGATATTCCTCTTTGGAGCTGGCCGATAGGAATCTTTAAAGAAATTCCATCTCTTTCAATCTGAAAGCTCTGAATCTGTTTTAGTTTTAGGCATTGCCCATCTCGGTTTATTTCCTTTTAGGACTTTCACACATAACGGCAGTCTCTCATTGGCCTTTTTATTACGTTACTGGACAAGAGCGACTTAGAAATCTCTCATTGGTTTTTTTTATATGCAGCTTTACAAACTATTTGTAGATTTGCAAAGCTTGGACTGTGGGGCTTTCACTCTGGAATTTCCTGTAGTTCCGGCGTGTGTGTGTTTTCTGCGGTTGTCTGTTATGTTCCACTTAGTGGCAGGAATGGCAAGTCAAATGCCTCACACATCACCTTCAGTGAATCATCCTGCGCACGCTTCCTGAGCTGGTTCGCGTGGCGATGGAGCATTTTGCCGCTTGCCTCCACTAGGTAGACTTGACGTCCCTGTCTGCGCCTCATCCATCCCTGTATCCACTTCGGGTGACTCGGTTCCTTGTAGTCTCTTACGTTCACCACGATTAAGAACATCACTCCTTCAATCGGGCCGGCAAAATCAATATGGACCCTTTCCCAGGCACAATCCGGTTTCGGCCATGGCGTCAGTTCGTTCCTGACAGGCATCTTTGCAGCCAACTGGCATGAACTGCAAAGTCTTACTCTGTCTTCGATGTCCCTGTCAATTCCTTGCCAGTAAACGTGCAGATGAGCTAGCATTTTCATTCTGGTTGTCCCAGGATGTCCCTCGTGCAGCATCTTCAAAATTCGGCCTTGCAGGGCTGATGGGATCACGGCTCGTGTTCCCATGAAGAGTGCACCCTCATGGACTGACAAGTCTGTAGAACGGCTGTGGAAGGCGTGCAGAGTCGAACCAGCCCGGAAACAAGGCCATCTACCCGTTCTTACACTTTCGACAACCAACTTTAGCTCGGAATCTTCCTCAGTCATCCTCTGAATATCCTCCTTTGTGACTGGCAAGTTTCGGATGACATCACTCTGAACTGCCTTGACATCCCTTTCGATCTTCGCAATGACGATGTCTTCATCTTCTGGCAGCTTCTTCGTAGCGATGAGACGGGACAACGCATCGGCTTGACCAAAGTGAGTGGATCGCCTATACTCGATGACAAAATCATACGCAAGCAAAACGAGTTCCCATCGTTGGAGCCGATTTGCTGAATGAGCTTATATACCAACCTTGGATCCGAAGATCGAAAACAGTGGCTTATGATCAGTCAGCAACAGGAAGCTTCTGCCGTATATGTAGCGATGAAATTTTCTTACCGCAAATACTAAGGCCAGAGCTTCTTTCTCGATCTGTCCGTAGTTCTTCTCTGCCTTGGTGAGAGATCTACTGGCGTGTGCGATCGCCTTCTCCGTGCCGTTCGGTAAGCGATGAGAGATGACTGCTCCCACTCCATAGTCACACGCGTCCGCAGCAACGACGATGTCCAGTGCAGGGTCGAAGTGCGTCAACAACAGATCAGACTGCAACACTACCTTGAGCTTGTCCAAAACTCTCTGGTGTTGAGCAGTCCACACGAATTTGTCTTCTCTTTCCAGATCGTCCAGGAGGCCTCTCATTGAACGCACATCTGGCACAAAAGACGAGTCGTAGCTTATCATACCTAAGAACGATTTCAGCTGCTTTTGATCCTTAGGCGCTGGCATTCCGATAATTGCTTGTATTTTCTCGAGATCTGGTCGACGGCCATCTTTTGAAACCACGTGTCTCAAGAAGTTGATTTCAGGTTATGCAAAGGAGCACCTCCATTCTGACGCGGAAACCATAATCTGCAATTCTTTCAAACAAAGCCTGGACGTTATTGTTGTGCTCTAGAATTGTTGATCCTGTCACGATGACATCATCAAGATCTGCCGCACAGCCATTAAGTCCTGTGATCATTCGATCCATGGCTTCTTGGAAAATGCCAGGTGCGCATTTGACTCCGAAGGGTAACCGCTGGTACTGGAACAGGCCCTTGTGTGTATTTATCGTCACCAGTTCCTTCGAGTCATCTTCGACTTCCATCTGCAAGTATGCGTCTGCGAAGTCGATCTGGGTAAACCATGCGCCTTGGTTTAGACGAGCGAAGATTTCGTCGGGTGTCGGCAGAGGGTGACGGTGCATCTCGAGTGCTTCGTTTAATCCTGTCTTGAAATCAGCACAGATTCGGACTGATCCGTTCTTCTTGGCCACTACAACAATCGGGGCAGCCCAATTGCTATAATCCACTTTCTTCAAGACTCCTTGTTGCACTAGACGCTCCAGCTCTGTGTTGACTGCTTCCTCCCGAGCGAACGGAATCTTCCTCTGTCGGCTAAAGGTCGGACGAACTCCCTGTCTTACAATCAACTGTGCTCGAGTCTTGCATTTGCCCAACTCCTCTTCGAAAACATCTGGGAACCTTTCAGCCTAACTCTTGGCAAGTTGTCTCCCTTCTTCTTCTGGCTTCTGCTCAATTTTGCAGCAGATGGCGTTGAAGGCTTTCTGTAGAGGTGGCAGCTGATTCATCCACTCGATGCCCAACAGTTGATCTACGTTTTCAGCCACATAGTAGCGACCGTGGCCTGAAAATCCTCCGCAGGTGAACTTAACATCAAATTGACCCAGGACCTCAATCGGCATTCCATTTGCAGCTCCCAGTGAAGTCGTCGTTCCTTCCAGAGATGGCGAACCTATCTGCTCCCATGCGTCTCTGCTTATTATCGTGACGTCTGCACCAACTGCATTCTGACCTTGGTTTCTCCGGAACTAACTTCGGCGTACCTTCGATTGGTCCTGAGATCTGTGTTAATTTTTCTGACTCTCCCCTTGAATTTCGATTCCTTTCTGTGGCAGTCCTTCTGTGGGCAATCCTTCTTGAAATGTGACAAGGATCCACCAATGAAGCAGGCACCCTTGGACGATTCTCGAGGATTTTCCTTGCTAGGGAAAATATGTCGAGTCTTCTTCCTCTGGTGGCCTCTTTGAACTGCATTCACAGCCTGTGCACCGTCTACCATGTCGGCGTCTTTCCTCAGACTGACAATGTTATCACACTCGTTTACCATGTCTTGTAGAGTGCATCCTTCCTGCTTCTCCAGCTTGGACAGCATTCTAGTTCTGATATCGGCATACTTGGACCCAGTTAACGCAGTTATGTAGATCAGGCATTTGAAATTTTCCACTGTCAGAGTGTCGATCCGAGCCAGCGTCACCATTCTATTTATCATCGTACCCAGTTTGCGGAACGAAGGGAAGAGGCATGGCGTCGAATCTCCTCTTGAAAACTGAAACTTTGTCACCGAAAATGTCTTCCAAAGTTTCCTTCGTTTGCTCGTAGGACAAATCACTTGGAGACAGTGGCATGATGTGATCTGTAAAACTGTGGTATGCCTCTTCATTCAGCTTCGACACGAGTGCGCCTGTCTTGTCTGCATCCGATAGCTGCATTGCGTGATTTCCTAGGACTGCTTCAAACCGTCCCATCCACTTGGAAAAGGGTGTCCCAGACTCAGGATCATAACTAAACTGCGTTATCTGTCTCATGAGCTCCGGGAGTAGATCTGATTTTCTTTCTGTCTCTGTGGCTTCTTTACACTGAGGTTTCAGGGACTGGAGCAATTGCAACAATGCCTCTTCCCTTCGACGGTTCTCCTCGTCTCGGCGGAGATCATTCTCACGGCGGCGTGTTTCTTCCTCGCGACGGCGAGTTTCCTCCTCCTCACGACGACGAATTTCTTCATCGCGACGGCGAATTTCTTCCTCCTCACGACGACGAAATTCATCGTCGATTTTCTTCCATGAACATCGTCATCATGGTCAAAAATTTATCCTCAGTAGCCATCCTCGTCGCCAAATATGTTATAACTTCAGAATATCGAGATCAACACGGTTTATTAGGATCAACGCAATACGTCACAACTCGACACAACACGACACAGTACGATACGAACACGAGCGGAATTAAAAACGGAAAACAAGCGTGCCTCGTCGCACGAGGTGCACAAAACCAAAGATACGTATAATCCCACATCATCCATGTTTCATACGGAGTAAAACTCTTCAGTAATTCTTCAGTAGGAATTGAGAAAGATTCAGAAGAAATCACAGCATAAAGCACATGAGTACCAGATCGCTTGTTGAGAAAGATTTAACAGAAGTCACATGCATACTTTCCATCTGAACCAAAGAGAGGGAAACTGACATTGTTAGGCAACGATTCAATAAAAAAATGAATGACATCCCTATCTGATTTTGTCAAAGGTTGCCTGAATGCAATACTTTATGTTTTGAAGATATCTTATCTACAACTAAGAAAACCTGACTTTTGTCGGGTGAAAGTTGCAATTACAAGCCACAATTGATGATTACTTTACATCTGAACCAAAGAAAATGAACGCAACGATTCTAAATTAGAAGATCTATCGCTTCCTTATTATCAGTAAATTTTTACTGATTTCCACTTATTTTAGACTCTGCTTGCTTCAGACCATAAAATGATTTGACATTCTAACTTCTATTTATATCCATTCGAAATTCTCATGTAAATTTCTGGATGCAAGAACGCGTGTACATCCATCTGGTTTATATCTAGATCAAATACATCTGCTAGAGATATGAGAAGACGGAGTAACGCAACTAGCGCAACGCACTAGTGGTGCATTTTTTTCAATTCAATCGATGCCAGGCTTTTAAGAACATTCTTTTACGACTGAACTACCATTGTGACGTTCAACAACTCTATCCTTTTTTTCTGGGAGAAACTTTGAAGGAGTCCATGTTTTTATTCTCAATGTGAGCCGAATTTCGTCTGCTTTTCCACTTATCGGAATGAATTAAGAGTTTCCAAAGTGAAAAACCTGAAAAAACGATTTCTGTTGTATTCGATTGGATCTGCGAGAAGTACTTGGAGGTGATATTCCTTCTTCCTATAGCATTAGTTTCTGCGATTCTTCTTGAGACAAAAAATTTAATAATATATCATTTATGTTATACAGAGCCTTGCGCCTTCCCTGTAGGGAAGTTGTGCTAGTCCTAAATCCACGCCTGAGACAGTGATTTGGTAGGATAACCAGGTGTGGCGATTGTTTCTATCCAAAAATCCCTACTTACTCCATAAGCATGACCCTTGCAATGTTTTATTAAACCTCTCCGATAAGCCATTTTGAAATGGTTTTATCATCAATGATAATTCCATTGCTGTTAAGGATCTGAGAAAGATAATTATTGACATATTCTAGACCTTTGTCTGTTCTAAGCTGTTTTTTGTCTTCGACAAGAAGCTTGATCTCTGAGTCTAATGCTTTTGAATTAACAAAATATACACAGAAGTGTAATGTAACGAAGTAATTTAGCTCCGCCAATCGAAGCTATTGGACCACAAACATCTGAATAAACCAGGTTCCAGAAGATCTTTTTATACCAATCGACACAGATGGCTTTCTTCTGCTCTTTCCTTTTAAACAAGCCTCACAAGGACCAGTTCTGTCTCCTTTTATCTGAGTACCGATGGCCGTACTGATTGATTGTGTGTTTGTTCAGATGGCCTAGTCTTCGATGCCACACGTTCTCATCCGATGTTTTGCATGTGAAGAAGCTAATAGTTTTCTCTTTATCTAAATACACACACCAGTTCCAAGAATTAATTTCTGAAGTACCTGAATGGTTTGATTAATAATTTTGCATCCAAGTTGATGGAAAATGATGGTTCTTCCAAAATGTGCAATTCTATTCACAGCTATTGGATTTTGCCTATATCAGCATTTTTTAGCACTGCTAAATCTGCAATATCTTGGAAAATGTAAAAAGCTTCTTGGTACTTTTCTCCACCTACAGCAATGTTGACCCAAGCTGTCGCCAATTGAGTCCATTTACATTACTTTAAAAGTCAAGCTCCTTTTTGAGCATATAAGAGGCTCTCATTTTGTTGCTCTTGTGTTCAAGTACCATTCATCACAAGTCTCTAAGTTGCCAATAAAGGGAGTAAAATTTGACATATCAAAACCCTTTCCTGATAAACATTTCGTCTGCAAAAAACTGGATTCAAACTTTACACTGAACATTTGTTGGTTGCAGTGACAACACAAAAGGATACAGATTAATTAACCAGATTTATGACCATGTCATAAAAAGTAAAGATGCAAGAAAGTAAAGATAAAACATAAAACAGTCAATCAACAAAGAAATAAATGAAATACGGAAACGGAAGCATGCCTAGATCAGTTCTTGTGCAAAAACTAATAACAGAGAACTCAATGAAAACAATCATGATTATCTTTCATTATTCAAATGATAGTTTGCGGAATACAAAACATTCATCATACCGTGCCTTCTTCCAACTTTTAGTGATTGTTTTGGTAAATACTTTTTGTCCCAGCCTGCGTTAAAAGTATAACAGTTTCCATAAGTTTCGCTGACAATCATGTCGAAGTTTCTGAAATTAAACAATTTTTTGAAATTATAAATCTTTGAAATTTGCTTCATAATTTCTAGAACCTTTGATTTAGGCATTCGATCCCTTCAAACATACAATTTAATACCCTTTCGTAAAGTCCCGATGAAGTCGATCTTTCACTCACATTATCTTCTTTATCAAATTCAATGGACAAAATTGTTGAACCTGATATTTAAAATCTACTTTAGGTTAGAGACCTAATATATTTATATTACAAAGACTTGATGTTGCTTATAGAAGCCGATTGCGGGAAATACCTTTCAATCCAATACTATCCTGTTCAAAGTGTCTGGAACATTTTTGATATACTTTCTGAATGAATACATTACTTATACATATGCATATACATATAGCCTAGGTTTCATTATTTCAATATGTCATTATTAATTCAAAAAAGTTAATTGTTAAAATTAATGATAATAGACAATTTAATCAGGACAAAAAAAAAGCGACTTACTGTTCAAAACTTTTTCTCAAAAGAAGGTTGCCTAACAGGAAACAATGTTTAAAAAATTTTCCCAAGTTACCCATTAGTTCAATCTAAAGCTCTCATGAATCGTTGGCTAGCGAATTATACAGCATGCTCTTAACTGTTTTTAGCATGAAATGGCGTGTTCTTGTCCACCGAACCGTCGCTCGTCATTAATTCCGGGATGTGCATCTCGGCAGCTCGGCCAGTTTCATCGCCTTTGTCCTTGATCTTTGGCCGCTCACAGGCAGATTCTGTCCTCTTGCGGGTAGTGCGCCCGCGTGTGCTTCATGGCGCTTCGATTGAACTCCAGCCTCGATTGCATTCATCATGCTGAGAATGCTCTTCACAGTGTTTTCATGTTGACGTTCACCATTACAAATCTCAAAAATTTTCACTCCAACTCGTAATGATCTTCACTCCAACCTATACCAATATTTACTCAATCTTGCAATTATAACATAAATATTTCTCATTCCTATTTATAATCCTAGTTAACATTGCCCATTCCACCAAACAAATTCCATGGACTATCACCTTACTTTAACCACGCTTACCAACAATTGCAATTCCTGGAAATGTATTAACCTGATCTAGTCTTACAAATACAAGTTAATGCCTTTTAATTACTGAAGTAATTAATTACTTCATGGGTTAGATAAACCTGGTTGCAAAGTAGCGAGAGTAGGGGATGGCATAGTTAATTTATTTTGTATTGAATTTTGTCGGGACCGAGCAAAAGTGGTATTATAGCCTTGTGGCAAAGTAGCAATAGCCTATAGTACCATAATTTGACTGTATAGGCAACGAAATATATGTGACATTGTTATATGTATATAAAGAATAATGTGGTAGAAAATATATTCACTTTTTGTCACCAAATTCTGCGATGTTTTTCTTGTCATTATTTCTTTTGATGTCATTGGAGAAGTATCACAAATTGTAACAGCAGGAAATGTCAATTGATTGCTCCTTTGCATCTGCTTATTGATCATTTTAGAACTAATGATAGATTTATCGTCAACTTTTATAATTTTAGTTCATCTATGAACATACCTCAATAATGATGCTTACTGGAAAAGAAGTATAACACCGACTTAAATTATATATGTTTAAAATTAGTCCACAAGCGGCCACCAAGGTAATGAAACTCCAACATATTTTTTTAGCAATTCCTGTAAATTTTCATGAATATTATAACATTTAATAGAGGTCTTCTTAAAAATTGAACAATTTAAATATGCAAGCCCATGTAATTAAGAAACTAACAAATTTTCACAAATCGAAAAATGATTTAAAACCATTATTTACTGAATCTCTTGCAAGGGCAAGACTTTATGACTATTTTATAATACAATAACATTTCTTGTACAGGAGAAGATCTTTAATGCTTGAAATTTCTCTAAATAACATCAAAGGGATTTTCTCATGGAATAATTCACGTTCAAAGTGTGCTTTATAGACTATTGATAAAGAAATAAATTGTTAAATATGAAATAATTTAAACTATTTGAAGAAATACAAGTGGCAATTTTGTTGGTATAAAAGCATAATCTAATATAGCTGAGGTTACTAATGCATTGCCAAGTTGTCAAAAAAAAATATATTTAAATGTTTGATGAAGCTGATCAACTCTTGGTGAAATAGTGGATGCATTTTCTTCACCAGTTCAGTATTTTTTTACAGAGTATTTTCAATCCAATTACATAACAAATATATCCAGATTTAATTTGTTATGATAAGCAGGATTGTGGGATAACAATAATTTCATCAAGTTCTCATGCTCTCACGAATTACATCAAAAAATGGTATACGAACCAAGAACAATTTGTAAAAGTGGGTCTTGAATTTTATAGCATCTAGAATGGCAGTTTCAAAGAAATATTTGTAATTAAATCTTAATGTTTTAAAACTAAATAAAGCCTTTTTATAAATGAAAAGGTATCATTTCACTTGTTAATTACACAAACCTCATACCGTGAGTATTTCTCCTGGAAGAGTTATATATCGATTCCTCGGCCCTTTCGTTTTTTTCGATATCATTCCTCAGACCTTTCTATATTCTATTAGAGTATTTAAACATCGCGAGTTTACCAAGAATTATTTAATTTAGTTTTGTTCAATGCGTTTGTATATTTTCCTTTTTACATTCGTCTTTAAGTGTATCTTTGTGTAAACAGCGTTTTTTGGTAATAAATGAGCTTTTTCTGATTTACCATAGTAACCATAGTAGGTTATGGAACTAGAGCTTGTTAAATGTTTCTGAGGTCAGTTTCTGTTGCAGGATTGTATGTATTTTTGGGTTGTGTAACTCGACGACCAGACGCGTCCGATTGTGAGTCGCTTGTGTTTCGTTTGTACTGTGTCGTGTTAAGTTGATTTTAATAAATAAAATAATAAACCGTTTAGATCTCAATATTTTTGGAGTCGATGAGGCTACTGAGGATAAATTTTTGACCGTGATGTTCATGGAAGAAAATCGACGACGCGACGGCGAGTCGTCGCGAAGAAACTCCCCGTCGTGATCTCCGTCGAAGGGAAGAGGCATTGTTGCAATTGCTCCAGACCCTGAAACCTCAGTATAAAAAAGCCATAAAGACAGACACTAAATCAGATCTACTCCCGGAGCTCATGAGACAGATAACGCAATTCAATTATGTTGAGTTTTTATGCTTAAAACCTGTTTTGTTAAAATAGTTTGAATTATTATATTAATGGTTTTTTGGTTTCGTTTCTTCTTCCTGTGAATAAAGATGGTCTGGTGTAGTTGGACTTTGAATTCGAGATATTCGAGGTTTATTTCAACAGGTTATGGGCGCAGTCATTTTTTATTGTTTTTTTTTTTGCGGCTTAAAAAAACTTGTTTGCGAAAATGGATCTGTCGAAAATTCAAATTAGACCGTTGGAAGAAAAATCGAACTGGTCGAATTGGAAAAGCAGGATGATCGTCATCTTTAGAGTTTTGTGAGATTACTCTTGAAATTATTGAAGGAAATTTTAAGAAACCCACGCCAGTAGATGATGCTTCAGAAGAACAACGATCCGAGTTTGAACGAATGAGCAAAAAGTTTAAGGAAGCTGATTGCAGCGCATTGATTTTAATGTCGAGCAATATGACAGAAGTTTACGAAAAAGTTCGAAACATGACTGGTGCGTTTGAAATGTGGAATGAATTGAAATCGTTATTTGAAGTTGCAAGAGAAGGCAAAGCATACGACTTGTGCATGAGTTTCTTCAGCTACAAAAAGAACGATGCAGACGACATGGCCACTCACGTCACCAAGCTTAAAAACATTTGGAAAGATTTATCAGCAGAACTTTATAAAGATGAAAATAAAGATTTGTTGCTGATTTATAAAGTCTTGGAAACTCTCCAAAGTGAATATTTTTCTTTCTCATCAAGCTGGAAACTGTTAAACAAAGAACAGAAATATTGACTCATTGACTGTTCATTTGTGTAGTCATGAGAGATCATTGTCTGAGAAGGAAATATTAAACAAAGATCAAACATTTGTTGCAAATCATAGAAAATCATTCCCTGAAAAGAAAAATGTCTCAGAAAACGGAGAACATTCAAAGAATAGAATCAAGGTTAAATGTTTCTATTGCAACAAAGTTGGCCATTTAAAGAAAGACTGCAAAATAGAATCGCAGTAGAAAAATTAAAGACAAATGTGAGTTCTTCTGGTTCTACTCTTCTAGCAATTGAGGTCAATGCAGTTGACTGGACTAGCTTTACAGACTCTTGGTTTGTAGACAATGGAGCTACAAGGCATTTAACGTTTAGAAAAGATTTTCTAAGAGATTATCATGAATTTTCTGAACCACAGAAGCTCCATGTTGCAGATGGAAGTGTTCTTGATGTCATTGGAAAAGGAAAAGTAACACTTGAAGCTAACATTTATGATAAAGTTGTTCCACTTGAACGATGTATGATGTATGGTATGTTCCAAGAATCAAGAAAAACTTATTTTCTGTGCCTTCTGCCCATGAAAGAAGAAAAAATAGTGTCAACAAATGCAGTTTTAAAGTACACTGTTAAGTTAATTGGATCAAGAGAAGAAGGTAATGGCTTATTCAAATTACTGGCTAAAACTGTTCTTCCACAGCATGAAGAATCAAATGTTGTTGACAGTTCAAAACTCCAGTTGTATCATGAAAGATTCGCACATCAAAACAAGAAACATGTTAAATTATTTTTGAAGAATAATTTGAAAATTAATGTTGTTGATGATGATGATGACGAATTTTGTGAGGGTTGTGTTTTCGGTAAAGCACACAGACTTCAATTTGGAAGAAGGCCAAAAGCAACAAGACCAGGCGAAATTATTCACACGGATTTGTGGTCCATTTTGTGAATCTTATTTGAATTTTAAATATTTCGTTCTATTTAAAGACGATTACAGTTCGTTCAGATTTGTTTATTTTTTGAAAAACAAGTCAGAAGATCCAAGCAAGTTGAGGCAAGTACTTGAACTCAGGACATAGAGTTTCAGAACTCCTCAGTGATAATGGCAGAGAGTTTGATAATGATGAAGTCAAGGAAATTTTACAAACAAAAGGAATCAGACATCGTTTGGTAATGCCTTACACACCTCAACAGAATGAATGTAGTGAACGAGAGAATAGAATACTGGTTGAAGCAGCCAGAGCAATGAGATTAGCTCATGAAGAATTGCCTCAGAAACTGTGGGCAGAATTAATAAATACTGCTGGTTATGTTTTGAATAGAACGGGACCTTCCTCCATAGAGGGAAAATCACTTTATGAAATTTGGTGCAAAAGAAAACCAAGAATTAAGCATTTGAGAATAATTGGTTCAAAAGCCTATATTCACACTCCTAATCAGCTAAGAACAAAGATTGAAAGTAAAGCTGTTAAAGGAATATTAGTTGGATATGAAGGAGATGATGGATATCGGATACATGTTGCACCGAGCAAGACAATTAGATCGATAGATGTTGTGTTTGATGAAAGAATGACACCATCTTCCTCTAATACTACCAATGAGAACATGATACCGTCCTCTTCCAATGCTAACAATGAAATGATAACGTCTTCATCCAATGCTATCAATTTGAATTTCGTGAAATCACCTGATGAATGTTCAAGTGAAAAAGAAACAATTGAAGAAGTTCAAATCAGTCCAAGAAAATTGAGAGATAGAAATCAGATCATGAAGCCAAAACGATTTGATGACTATGTTTGTCTGAATGAAGCATTGAACGTTGAAGAGACAGAATCTCATGATGATGCAATAAGTTCTGATAGAAGAAAAGAATGGATTGATGCAATGAAAAGTGAGATGAACTCTCTAAGAGAAAACAAAACCTGGGAACTGGTTGATTTACCTGAAAGAACAAAAATCTTGCCATGTAAGTGGGTCTACAAGACTATGTATGACTCTGAAGGTCAAATAGAATGTCACAAAGCACGATTGGTTGTTAAAGGTTTTCATGAGAAAAAAGGAAAGGATTACTTTGAAACATTTAGTCCAGTTACTAAAAGTGGTACAATTAGAACTTTATTAAGTGTTGTAGCTACAGAAGGAATGTCAATGATGCAGTTTGATGTATCCACAGCATTTTTATATGGAGAACTTGATGAAGACATTTACATGCAACAACCAGATTTGATGATGGTTCTAAAAAGATATGCAAACTCAAAAGAAGTTTGTATGGACTAAAGCAAGCTCCGAGATGTTGGAACAACGTTTTGGAAATTTTTTGTTGAATCTTGGTTTTGTGAAAAGTGACGCAGATCCTCGTCTTTTCATTCAAAAGAAAAAGCATAGCAAAATTTTAGTTGCTTTGTACGTCGATGATGGTATCGTTGCAGAATCAGATCTTAGAGATTTCAAGCAGAAATTAGAGAAAGAATTCAAGATTGTTGCTAAACCATCTACATTCTTTCTTGGAATTGAAATCAACAAACAATCTGATGGCTCAATAAAAATCACTCAGAGAAACTTTACTCAAAAGATTCTAGAGAAATTTGGAATGGACAAATGTCGCCCATGTCCAACACCCATTATCAAATCTGAGAAGGCAGATGATGTCCGTGATGATCAAACGAGATCAAATTTCCATACAGATCAGCGCGTTAATGTACCCAATGACAAGTACAAGACCTGACATAGCGTATGCAGTTAGTATTGTTTCTAGAAGTAGTTGCTGCAAGTGATGCTACCAGACAAGTAATTTGGTTGAAAAGATTGTTAGAGGACATTACTGGATATTCTAATAAACCAGAGATTTACGTTGACAACGAAGCTGCAATTAAACTAGCTGAGAATCCAGAATATCACAAAAGAACCAAACACATCAAAAGACATTTTTTCGTCAGAGAAAAAGTCACTGAAGGCGATGTGTGTGTCAAAAGAGTCTAATCAGAATTTCAGAACGCAGACATCTTGACAAAACCAGTTAGTGAAGAGAGGCTGAACATGCTGAAGGACAGAATGGGAAATAATAATTCGGTGGATTTTAACAAAATGAGAAGGTGTTGAGTCTTTATGCTTAAAACCTGTTTTGTTAAAATAGTTTGAATTATTATATTAATGATTTTTTGGTTCCGCTCTCCTTTGTTTCGCTTCTTCTTCCTGTGAATAAAGATGGTCTGGTATAGTTGGACTTTGAATTCGATATATTCGAGGTTTATTTCAACAAATTATGATCCTAAGTCTGGGGCGCCCTTTTCCATTTGGAACGTTTTGAACCGGAAATCGCGCAAGAGTTGTCGGATGCAAGACAGGCGCACTCGTGATAACGCTGAATGAAGAGGCATGCCACAGGTTTACAGATCACATCATGCCACAGTGATTTGTCTTACGAGCAAACGAAGGACATATACGGAGACAAAGTTTTAGAGTTCAAATCGACGCCAAACATCGAACCGGCACCATGACGTTCCGTAAACTGGGTGCGATGATAAATAGAATGGTGACGCTGGCTCGGATCGATACTCTAACAGTTGAAAATTTCAATTACATAGAACTAGAATGCTGTCCAAGCTGGAGAAGCAGGACGGATGGACTATAAAAGACCTGGTAAATGAGTGCGAGAACATCGTCAGTCTGAGGAAAGACGCCCTCATGGTAGACGGTACAGCGGCTGTGAATGCAGTACAAAGAGGCCACCAGAGGAAGAAGACTCGACATATTCTCCCCAGCAAGGAGAATCCTAGAAAATCGTCCAAGGGTGCCTGCTTCATCTTGTGGATCCTTGTCGCATTTCAAGAAGGACTGCCACAGAAAGGAAATAAAATTCAGAGGTGGAGTCAGATAAATCATGGATGGAATGATCACAGGACTATCTAGTTCAACAATTCTAGAGCACAACAATAACGTCCAGAATTCCAGATTGTGGTTTTTGAGTCCGAATGGAGAAGTGCTCTTTCCGAAAACCACAAATCAACTTTTTGGGACATTTGGTTTCAAAAGATGGCCGTCGACTAGATCCCGAGAAAATACAAGCAATTGTCGGAATGCCAGCCTCTAAAAAAAGCAGCTAAAATCGTTCTTAGGTATGATAAGCTACTACTCGTCTTTTGTGTCAGATATGCGTTCAATGAGAGACGAGCTGGAAAGAGGAGACAAATTCGTGTGGACTGCTGAACACCAGAGAGTTCTGGACTGGCTCAAGCTAGTGTTGCAGTCTGATCTGTTGTTGACGCACTTCGACCCTGGACATCGTCGTTGCTGCAGACACGTGTGACTATGGAGTGGGAGCAGTCATCTCTCATCGCTTCCCGAACGGCACGGAGAAGGCGATCGCACATGCCAGTAGATTTCTCACCAACAAGAGAAGAACTAAGGACAGATCGAGAATGAAGCTCTGGTCTTAGTATGCGGTAAGAAAATTTCATCGCTACATCTACGGCAGAAGCTTCCTGTTGCTGATTGATCGTAAGCCACTGTTGGCGATCTTCGGATCCAAGGTTGATATATCAGCTCATTCAGCAAATCCAACGATGGGAACTCGTCTTGCTTACGTATGATTTTGTCATCGAGTATAGGCGATCCACTCACATTGGTCAAGCCGATGCGCTGTCCGGTCTCATCGCTACAAAGAAGCTGCCAGACTACGAAGTCATCGTAACGAAGATCAAGGATGTCAAAGCACTTTTCATGTTAACACCAGCCCTGATTCCATCAGCCGAATACTAAAGATGCTTCACGAGGTACATCCAGGAACAACTAGAATGAAGATGTTGGCTCGAATACATGTGTACTGCCAAGGAATTGATAGAAACATCGAAGACAGAGTGAGACTTTGCGGTTCATGTCAGTTGGCTGCAAAGATGCCTGTCAGGAATGAAATTACACCATGGCCGAAACCGGATTGTGCTTGGGAGAGGATTCATATTGTCTTTGCCGGCCCGATTGAAGGAATGATGTTCCTGATCGTGGTGGAAGCCTGAAGTTGTGAAAATGAAGACTTGAACATCCATTGCTACAATCAAAGAATTGGGTATAATTTTTGCGCAGCACGGATACCCAAAGAAAATAGTTTCGGACAATGGGACACAGTTCGCGGCCAAGTTCCAAGAGTACTGTCAGGTACCTCCATACCAACCTCATTGCAATGAGCAAGCAGAGCGTTTTGTGGATACATGAAATGGAAACTACCATGGTACTAGATGTTGCTGGTATGCAAAGTGATGCATATCCTGCAAAGCATTCAAGTCAAGTTCGTTAATGATCAGTGATGAAAAGAAATCATGAGATGAACTAGTTACTCATTTGTGCTTGTTTGAAAGAGAAAGACAGATAATGACACACAGCTCAGCAAGACATTCTTGTTGTCTGAGAAGCGAGGATTTAAGACGAAACATCGGCAAATTATCGTCATGGAGTATACGGCGTTGTTGGAATAGATAGATAGATACCTTTTCAAACTTGTATTCAAAGTGAGTGATGCAGATCCATGTCTACATGTCAGGAAAACAGAATGGAAAGACGCTAATCATAGCTAATGATATAGAATCAGTTCATTGAATAGCTGAAGTCTTTTTAAAGTTTCAATAAAGCCAGCATCATATTTCCTTGGTCTTGATTGAACCACATTTAAATGGGAGTATTAAAATTAGCCACTCTGGTTAATTCTCCTTAGATTTAGATTTGATGAATTCAACCCAGTTCAAACACCGATTCGAAAAGTTATGATAGTTCACAGGTAGACAAAGTCAACATTTTTCATATCGTCAGGCTGTTGGTGCATCTGATGTATTTGATGATTGGTATCAGACCAGATATTGCTTACGGCATCAGTTATCTGTAACGTTCATTAAAAAATCCAACATCAGGTGAAAAGGGTGCTCAGACACCTGGACATTAAGCCAGACAGATTGCCTCGACCGTAAACCAGAGCGTTTCATACCAGGCAGACCTGGGAGAAGGGTAATCTAAAGTAATTGATTCAACTTCAGGTCTTGTAGTGATGTATGCAGGAGGTGTAATTTCTTGGTTCAGTCAAGCTACAGTTGCAACATTCACCGCTGAAGCTGAAATCATTGCTTCCATAATAGATTTTAATGCATTTGATTTGTTCTCAGGTACTTGATCCCATCTCATTTAATATTTTGCGTAATAAGTACTAAGTTTTAAATAATATTTCTTTCCTTGACGGCTGGAAACGCTAAAAACTGAATGTCGATTAAAAAATAATCAAATTTTAATTATTCTATGAAGAAATATATGATTATATATAGTTTGTGCTATGCAAGTACACACAAGAATGAGGAACTTTAAAATAGATATAATCAACTTTTAATAAAAAAAAATTACAACATTTGCATTAACCTTTGCTAAAATAAATATGAGGCAATCCATTACAAGTTGTTTCATTTATGAGTCCAAAACAAATATCTTTAAAATAAACACTGCCGTTCATTGTTGCATTCCTCAAAAGCCTCTCAACTTTTAAGTCCTTTTAATATTATGATCGGTTCCCTTGGTTATAGGTAAATACGTCATTGATTAATTGATTCTATTGAAAATACCGGCACGAGTTTATTCATGTTCATACATGTAACCAATCGATTTGTCTCCATGGCATCAAAAAAGCAATACATCAAATTTCTGATGACTATTCCGGAAGAGTTCAGTCACCTAATCGGGATATATCTTTGATGTCAGTCCTTGAGAGTTTTATCAAATACTCTCATTAATCTGTCACTAGCACATCTTCAAAAGTCGGAAATTTTTTTAGGAGGAATAAAGAAAACAGCAAAATTTTGCGGACGACTTTGATGGATGAACCCTCAAGTGTAAAGAGAGCGTCGAACCCATACTACAGCGGAAGTCAGGAGACTAATTAACCAAAGTTTTGTGTCGCGTGCGATTTCTCTAACAACTACAGAAAGCAACAAACGCTTATTAACCCGCAAATCAGAACGACAAGCACGCGACAAGATGGAGGAGGGTTACCAAAAAATACACACGTATTGCAATCTTGCTTTAAAAATACAAATAGCTAGACAATACATATCCGGAGTCATAAGTTCACTTTTCGGACGGAATGAAATCATCCGTGGTTTGGGGGTTATCACTGGTGGATTATTCCCTGGATGCTTTCGGATAAGATCTTGATCATCAGGAGTCTCGGCCATGTGGATTCGATGGTCGTAGCAGGAATCCAATATTAAGTTCCGTAACTTCGGATGTAGACTTGATTTCTTATTTTTTGAACCAGTTTGTTGGAATTTCTTGTCTCGTTCTAGTTGTTTATCTCTGCAGTGTTCAGGATGTCTGACCACTATCTATCAAGAATGTTTCTGGCATTCGGCTACAATTCAGTAGTACAGTTCAGCAGGACTGGATCTTGTTGCAGTCACATGTGAATTTAACAATTACCAATCGGTATTGCCAATCTCTCTTTTTCTCAGACTATCTTTTGTCGTTTGCATATTTTGTAAGGCCGGATCATTACTAGCAGCGTGATATGGAGATACCGAAACAGACAGCATCGGGTTACGTTCACAGAATACTTTAAACTTTCCCGATATTAATTGCAATCCATTGTCGGAAATAATCAAATCCGGAATATCATGTGTATCAAATTATGCAACGCAGTAATTTCGTAGCGGCATGAAAAAATTATACCCACTTTGTAAATGCGTCTACTATCAAGAAACTTAGACCTTGGAATTGTCTAGCAATTATCTAGCACAGATACTGTATCGTAGCTATTTTAGAACTTCCTTTTGAGGAGAGTTATGCTTGTTAATCGAAAATTCATGTTGCTTCAATCAATATGCTTGAAATGCTTTATCCATTTCTGAGGCCATTTCCTTCCTGACCATTAGGGTGCCAATGAAAAAATTTTTTTCGAAATTGTTTATTCCCGTTCCAGAAATTTGTTCCTTTTACATTTCTAAGGCTATATACAAAATTTTAGGTAAATAAAACGCCATTTAGAACTGTCTCAAGCATCTTGAACATCCCAATGCTTAAACATTGCGTATAATAGCGGAAATTACATGTTGCGCACATTTTACATGGTTGACTTCGATAGCAAGAAATATTTTAGGTTTTTTTTAAATCTGTTTAATTTCGTACAACTTAATCGTCAAAATATTATAAAATAGCACAGACTTTCAACAAAAAACAGAAACTCTTTAACCTCGCATTACTCGTAACACTCTGACACAACTCCCCAACACAAAACACTCAAATTCAAACTCTCAGCGAACTCTCGCAACTTTCATTCAATTCTCCTCATAAAGTCACGAGTCTATCTTTATACCGTCCACCAAAATCATCCCCACCCATTCAATAACTAATCAGTCCACGTCGAAGTTTCTAGAAAATCTTTCAATGACGCTTTCACCATCCAAACCACAACACACTCGACTATGGAAAAAGATAAATCAAATAAAACCAGGAAATTCGCCTTAAAAACACTCATATCATACTCTTAATTAGATTCAAGCCTGTCCTAAACTTTAAGGTTAAAACATGTCGTTTTAATTCCGGGGACATGTCCCTGACAATAAGGTTCACAAATTTCGTCGCTCCAAAAAACTTCCAAAAATACCCTAACCATAATCTCATCCTTTCACACTGTCCATCATCCCAAACATGACTTTAAAATTTAAAAAAAAATATTAATGGCTCTCGATAAACAAGCAATTATTTTTTTGAAATAGCTATTCAGTCAAATCTCGCTAGCATGCCACTCTGCTGTTGTGCCACTTTTGCGCGGTCCCGACGAATTCAATCAATATTCTATATACATAAAAATGCAATGTGTGTTTGTATCAAATGAATGTTCTCTAAAAGTTCTTAACCAATTTATTTAAAATTTTGACACAACATAGTACTGGATTAGGAATGTTTCTGTATAGGTTTCATATAACTGTCACAACTATATCAGGTAAAAATACGTTTTTTCGAAAATCTTGCCATCTTGCCAAGGACGCGAAAAAAGACGATATTTAAATTTTTATTAAGATAATAAAATTTACATTATTTTATGGCATTATTATATTACATTTATCTTTGGTTTGTTTCCTCTAGAAATTGTGAAATTGTAAAAATAAACATATTAGAAAATGCTTTTCTTTTTAAATAAAAATATAACTGTGTACGTAATCACTGTTCTCTGAAAGTTCTTCAATAACAACACCGGTTCACCCTAATGTGCAAAACTTGCAGGAATTTAGTTTATGGAGAGAGATTGAAAAAACTGGGGCTGCCATCGCTGGTATTCAGAAGAAAAAGGGCCGATTTGATCTTACTATTTAACATCATCAAAGGATCTGCACAGAATGCATGGGACCCTAGACTCATGCCATGTCCAGATGAGAGGACAAGAGGTCACGACTGGAAGCTGGCAACAGGAGTGGCACATAAAGACTTGAGAAAATTTTTCTTTAGTAACAGAATAGTGGAGAGTTGGAACAAGCTTCCTCAGGAAGTTGTCGAAGCAAAGAATATTGAAATATTTAAAATGTTATTAGATGACCACTTCGGAGATTGTAAATATTTGATTTGTTAGAGAGCGATTTTGTATATAGTTCATTAGTTTTTGTTGAAAGTTTTCTGATTTTGTTCAGGCGAGGGGTTCGCCCGTGCCTTATATAATAATAATAAGTTGACACAATATAGTGATTGGAAGTGTGTTTTTACATAGGTTTCATATAAATGTCATTAAACGTTATTAAGTTCATCTTTGGTTTATTTCCTCTTGAAACTGTACCAGTAAAACATTGTTTGTAAAAATGTAAAAATAAAGTTTGAAAAAGTCGCTTTTTGTCATTTTCCCAATTCCCAATTCGATTGGCAACCACAATAAACAAAGCTCATCTTTAGAATTGTGTGATGTAGATCTAGGCATGTGATTGCTTCTCGCATGGACAATTATAGTTTCTGTATGCTTGAGTCGCGTTCTAGAGTCGACGAACCTGACATTGTCTACATTTATACATAGATCGGAACAACGAAAAATGTCGTTTACCCACAAGCATTGTGAATTTGTAAAAAAAAAATTAAATTTAATCAGACTGAGTCACAGCAACGCGAGGATGGGCACAGCTAGTACAAAATAAATTTACTATGCCATCCCCAACTCTCGCTACTATGCCATCTGATTTTATATGAGAATTGCGAGTTGGAGTGAGGATTAGCAAATGGAAGCCCAGAAACGCAAGCGAAACGATTTTACGCTGAAGGAGAAGAAAGAGATCATAGCCGTGGAAAAGGAGTCGAATCATTTTAAGGTGGCCAGGGAGATTAGCAAGAAATGGGGTGTCGAAGTTAGAAGTATTGCGGTAACTTTATTCACACACCAAGAAACGCGAAACAACAATGGAGGAAGGGGCGGGGCCAAAAAACATTAAAACAATAATTCGAACTATTTTAACAAAACAAGTTTTTAAACATAAAAACTCAACACCTTCTCATTTTGTTAAAATCCACCGAATTACTATTTAAGTCCCATTCTGTCCTTCAGCATGTTCAGCCTCACTCCACCAACTGGTTTTGTCAAGATGTCTGCAATCTGAAATTCTGATGAGACTCTCTTGACACACACATCGCCTTCTGTGACTTTTTCTCTGACGAAAAAATGTCTTGTCTTGATGTGTTTGGTTCTTTCATGTCTAGTACATATACTTCTGCTACTTGTGTTAGCAATACATAATCATCAAACTTCTTGGGTTTCCGTAAAGCTGATCTATCTCTGAGCTGATGACCTACTGATCGTTTTCTAATTTCATCAGTACTAGCTTGGTTTTCATCCTCACTACCTTGACTCTGCTGTTCTTCACCTTCTGAATTGGATTCACTGTGAAGTTCTGTTGTGGACTTTGTTGGCATCTGTAACTCAACAGTTTCTCCACATTCTTTTGGCTTTTCTTGAAATACAACATCTCTTGAGAAAATCATTTTCCTCTGTTCCTTGAGCCATACTCGATAGCGTTCATCACCATCGTAGCCTACTAGATAGCCTTTAATCGCTTTCTTATCCATCTTTTGTCGTCGTTGATCAGGTATGTGAACATAACAAGCAGAATAACAATACGTAGATGACTGATCCTAGGTTTCTTACCTGTCCAAACTTCCCATGGAGTCACACCATCTATTGATGACTTGCCTGTTCGGTTCAGAATGTAGACAGCTGTGTAACACAATTCTGCCCACATGGCCACTGGAAATTCAGCTTCTGAATTTGAATGCTTCAAAGTGCGAGCCATTTCTACTATTGTGCGGATTTCACGTTCACTACCACCGTTTTGCTGAGGTGTGTACGGTGCTGTCAGCCTTTGCGTGATTCCATGACTGCGAAGGATATTTCGAACTTCGTCATTGTCGAATTCACCCCCATTGTCACTCAGGAATTCTTTCACATTATGGCCTTGACACTTTGCTGTAGCCAGAACCTCCTGAAGTGCTTGCTTGACTTCAGCTTTCTGTCTGATGAATGTGATGAATCTCATTTTACTGAAATGATCTTTGAAGACAACAAAATATCGTTTTCTGCTAAACGATTCTCCACTGAAAGGACCACAGACATCTGCTGATAGGAGTTCACCTGGTTTACTGGTGGCATTCCTTCTTCCAAACTTTAATCTATGAGCCTTTCCATAGATGCAAGGTTCACATATCTCTGTATCAAGCTGAACATTGGTGTTCAATTCTCTCTTTAGAAGACTTTTTACATGACGTTTGTCTTGGTGTCCAAATCGTTCATGATACAATTGAAGTAGTGAACATTCACTGACTAGGTTTACCTCGGCTGGAGTTTCAGGACTTATTGCTATCAGTCCCGCTTCATATAAGGTACCATTTAACTGTCTTGTCCCTTGAATAACTATTTTGCCCTGAATTCTTAAGCAACACTTTGTGGCAGTTGACTGAAACTTGCTCTGTAAATTTTTGTCTTGAGCAGCTAGAACTAAGAGATTTCTACTCAAACTAGGAACATACCAGACATCTGACAAGGTTTGTTCCTGTTGTGGCCAAAATTTTCACTGTACCTTTACCTACAGCAGCAAGAACCTCTTTTCCTGCAGTTTGTACCGTTTGTGGTACTGCAAACTTTTCAAAAGTTTCAAAATTGTCTGGACTATTTGTGATGTGTTTCGTTGCTCCATTATCTATGAACCACTTATCATGAGTATTTGCTGTAGATGCCTCGAAGATTGATGAGCACAACGCTGCATTCAATGTTTCACCATGACTTGTTCTGGATGATGCTGTTGCAGAATTCTTTGCAGGTCTTCCATCGGCGATCCACTTGCTGCACTGCTTTACCCAATGACCAGCTCCATGACAGTAATTACAGTTGCCGACTTGCTTCTTCTTAAATGCTCTTGGCTTCTCAGACATGTGTTTCTGCTTTGAGCTGTTGGCAACTAGAATGTCTTGCTGAGCTGAGCTGTGTGTCACATCTGTCTTTAACTCTCTTTCAAACATGAACACCTGAGTAACTAGTTCATCTAACGATTTCTTTTCATCACTTAACATTAGCCAACTTGACTTGAAGATTTGGAAACTGCTTGGCAGTATATGCATCACTTTGCATATGAGCAACATCTCTGGTAGTTTCCTTTCTCCTGCTTCTTGAAGACCACTATTTAGCTCGTTCCACAGTGTTTTTAGTTTAGCTACTTGGCCTGAGACATCTACGTTTGATATCCATCCAAAACTAAAAAACTCACTCAAATTTGGAAAAGTTGGTCTTTGGCTGATGCTTCGAAGTTTCTTTTCAGCTCCTCCCAGACTTCTCTTGCTGACTCTCTATCCATGATTTTCTGGTAAGTTTCTTCTGAGACAGCATTGGCTATAACTGATTTGACATAACTGTTAGCCTTTCTGAACTTATCTGAGATTTCTTTGTGAGCCTTTCTTTGTTCTTCTGTGGGGTTTTCTGCTAGTTCGGGTTTCAGCAACTTGCCATCGATAACGTCGACTGCACCTTCATGATAATCGATATAGTCTCGAATTCGCCTTTTCCATATCGGCCAATCACTCGTGCACCTCAACGGCTTTATCTTTATTCCCATCGAGTCCATCTGACGTTATTTAAAAAACAGCACTGCTAATGTTAGAACTGACTTCAGAAAACTATATCTTAACGCTCGGGGAGCTCTGGTCCCATAACCTATTGCGGTAACTTTATTCACACACCAAGAAACGCGAAACAACAATGGAGGAAGGGGCGGGGCCAAAAAACATTAAAACAATAATTCGAACTATTTTAACAAAACAAGTTTTTAAACATAAAATCTCAACAAGAAGAACCAAAAAAGAGTTCCATCGAAGAGCATGAAGCTGACACAGGCTTACTACCTTGCTACCCGAAGCTTGTTGAATGTGTTTGAATATTTTTTTTTGACATTCGCTGTTGGTCGTCTTTAAGTTGTCTTTGTCGTCTTTTTAATAAAAATGAAAATTTAATAAAGAAGCCTAGGCTTTTTTTCGTTGAGTTACCACAATAAAGTTCGATGACGGAATGTTCATGTGGCTGAAGCAAGCAAGGACAGAATCAGTGGCGATTAATCTGGCCGAGCTGATGCACATGCCGGACTTCATGGCAAACCCTCGTTACTCTGTCACTCTCGCTACTACGCTACTTTTGCTCGCAACGAGACTTGATTGTATTTGTAGCTCAAAATGTTTAAAGAAATATTAAAGAATCAAAGATCAAAAACTAACAGAACATACAATTGACTGCAGTTTTAGATTGATTTCACATATTCATATCGGCAACCGGCCTTGTATTGGCACAACCTCCCTCAGGAGGGAGCGATAGACGGAAGCGCCTCTGAAGCTATGCCTGTGGCACCATAATAAGTTATATACAATTATAATACAACTATCCAGATCATGAGAAATAACTAGTATGAGGCGTGAATCTGATGAATCTAATACCCTCACATTAAATGTGTTAAATACAATCATTCAACAAATTAAAATCTAGAATAATTTGGCAGGATGACACATTAATAACTAGAGGATATTAGGCTGGATCGGATTATCAGCTGAGCTGCATCCAACCCGGTGACAAGGCCTGCATTTTAATTTTTGTAAGAAGTCATGCTTTGTCATGGTCAAACTATATGTGCTAAAATCAAGTGTATATCATAGCTTCAAAGTCCCATGATCGTGCAAAATTCCAAATATTTATTTTTCCCCCTCAAAATGCTATTCCCTAGTATGCCACTAAATTAAAACATTTTGATACGTTCCTCTCAGAATAGTAAAAGTGGTAAGCAAATTCTTTCATTCTTGAGCAGAATAAATCAAGTTATTTGGTAATATTATTCAAAACAATACTTTTGACATAAACTGAGTTTTGTAAGCAAAGCAGTGGCACCATCCCTTTTGAGAGTATCATTAAACAAACCTGGCAATAAACCTAACAAACCAATAACTATGTTTCTGGTACCTCCTAGTCTGTAAAACAGTAGTCACAAAAGTTATTCAGATGAGCATACTGACCAAAAAGGGTCATTCACATAATCTTCCAATGGTGTTAATCCTAGATAAAGCCATTTGCTTTTAAAAAGAATTAACATATAATCAGAATTCTTGCACATTATTCCTTGCAACTCCTTAATTACCCAGCACTCAAAACAGCAGTAAAAATTAAAGAGGAGGCAAACCTACTTCAAAAAATCATCCCATCCCATCTACCTAAGGATTAGACCATGACTTCCACAACACCCTAGAGAACAAATGACATACAAATTGATACAAACATCTCTTATGAACATCACTTAAGAAGCAAACAGTTAGTTGTGAATTGTGTCCTTATAAATTCTTTGCACCAGCTGTGCTAGGCATTTGAAAATCAGGCTTTTCCTGCCTGCTGCCTCAAGAGAACATAGATTTTCTCCTTGATCCAAGCTTTGTTATGTGGAACATATTTACCACTGGCCTTGTCAAACCTAAAATTATTTAAATAAGATCTCACCAACAATCTTAAATTAATCTCAAGCTTAATTCCAAAATATATTCACATTCATTAATTTAAGGTTATAAAAGTTATAGAGGCAATATCAACATCTACTTTCATTAGAATAGAGTTTAGAATAATCTTTCATCGAAAGCTTCAATTATATATCTATCTTTTATCTTTTTATTGATACCAGATGTGGGGGTCAGCAAATATTTTGCTCGTTTCAAAGTTTTGTTAAGGTACACCATGATCTGCATTAGGTAAAAGGGGAACACCAGCTACGTCAGATGCAATAATAAATAACTTGGCCAGAGTGCTATTTGGCAACCTGACCTTTATTAATTGTGATATTATGATCAATGTAGATAACTACAACTATCAAAACAATATACAAGGTATTTCAAATGTTCTGAACTAAAACTAATCTCATTTTCATAAAAATAAATAAATCGATACACAATATAAAAATATACACAAGAATTAAAAATTTCAGTCAGGTAACATAATCAAGATTTTCAACTTACACTAAGCAAGTGAGATCAGCTAGTTGGTCAATAAAGTCAAAGAGTTGACTTATGTCATAAGTTATGGATGGGGAATTAGGGTTCATCTTCTTTAAATATTCTTCATAGATTTTACATGTACCTGATTTACAAAATTTGATTAAAAACGAAACGTAAAACGGCTTTCTAAAGAATAACCAACCCTCTAAGCACTCATTAACACTTTCATAGTCAGAGTATGTCCTTCCCTCAGGTTTCTTGCTTGGTTGGACAAGTAAAATTGTGTGAGACTGAAACATCAGAAAGTAAGAAGAAAGTGTCAGAAAAGCTTTAAAATAAGTCAATTTACTCCATGAGGGGACAAATTTAATATCATTGATATATTTGCTATCCATCAAGCCATGCTTAATAATTGAATTGCATGATATCAATTCTTAAAACTTAATAACCAGGGTAATCGTGCTCAATCATGATCAAACTTGATGCAGATACTTAATGCAAGCGGGAGCTTTACAAAAACAATATATATAATATCACAATCATGGAGTCCCAACTGACTTAAAATGAAAACACGATCGAGTTATTACAAATTCACCCTATGGCGAATCGATGGTTGTAAGCACATCTTACATATTATCTTTCTGCACTTATACAGGAAATTAATTAAACCATATGTAAAGATTAAATATATGTAAGAATTAACAGTAAATCTCACAAATAAGAACAAACCATGTTTGGAGAACTGGAACCGAAATTACCCAATAACTAGAAAAACATATACCGGAAATAAGTATTCAGACAGAGACCAAATAAACAATAAAATGCTGAAATTTAATTTTTAAAATAATTTTTATTAAATAAAATAATTTAATTTCAATAAATAATATTCATAGCCTAAGAATAGGGGAGAGCAGGGCTAAATGCACCGCGGGTAGATTGCATCATTGGATTTATAGAAGAGCAATAAAATTTTAATGTAGATTAAAGTTATCAAACTTGTAGAAAATTATCTGGGAGATTTTATTTTACCAAATACGAACATTGAGGGGTCATCCATAAAGCTCCCTTGTTTGCAAAAGTCAACTTTTGAATTGAACTCCGCATTGTGGAAATTTGCATCTTGTCACCAACTTTTCGCGCCAATTTAATTTATTAAACTTGGAATTTGCAGAAATCGTCATTTTGTTAAACTTTCCTCTTCCCTTTGCAATAGTCTACTTTAGACTCCACCCCCTTTTCTTCCTCGTTTTGGATGTCTTTTCTGGACGACCCCTAATCAAATAATTTACCGGTTCAAGAAAAAAGATATATTGATTAGAAACACAAATATACATATTAAAACTCAATTTTAAAAAATAAAAAAATAAACTCTCACGAAAATTTTATTCTACGAAATTTCTTCAAAGTATACAGATCTATTCCGTCTAAAATTTCTTCACTTGGTCATACAATGGGTCAAATTTTCATTCTATTTCTTTTCAAGTGTTGTGAATTCTTAATTTCATATGCAATAAACTTTAAATCTATTCTATATGATTTATATTTCTTCGGTGGCACCGATGTGATGCACGGATGAAATTAAATCCCGGAGCAAACGCGACGATTCATAATAAACCAAGATAGCGGCTCAGGCCCTCCCTCATGCAACAATACCAATGAATATACAGGCAAGATTTAGGGCATCTGGAATTTAGCCTTTCAACTGCCATGTAACCTTGAATCTACTTCTACCTTGAAAATATGCGCACGGTGCGTGGCTCATTAGGGATTTGAACATCTTGTAATTAATGCTCTGGTGGATGTGTAACCAATGTAGCTCATAGAGGAATGGGGAAGAGTGGTCGAACTTGCTCTTGTTGAAGCTAGGGAAGGATTAGGGCCATGAATCATTTTCGGGCCTCAAAGGAGATTGGAGTAACTATGCTGCAAACCTCTTTGACGGACGCAAAGCAGGGTGATGTTGTTCGTGTGGATGGTCATGGAAAAGTCCGATTTCACCCAGATCCCTAAGTTGCGGACGGATTGTTTGGGCTGGTTCAGATCGAAACAAATAGAGCCCTGGCACGAAGAAAGTGCGGAGACGCGCCGGGCGGACGAGATCCACCTGATCTCGGTTTTTCTACTGTCCAGTAGCAGGCTGCTGCGAACATCCAGTTGCCGATGGATTTCACGCATGAGATACTCTGGAGAACCTCGGTTGTATCAGGTGGCCGTGCATTTGCGTTGGTTTTGGTAGAACGATGTTAGCGGTAGGCAGATTGATATTCGGAGAGGAGGCAGTAACGATTCAGGTGGTCCTTCTAACTACGGTATATTCTAAAGTTTTTGAGAGGACGGAGAGATTGGAGATGGGCCGATAAGAGCTGACATCGTTCGGATCAAGGTTGGGGTGTTTCAGAGAGGGGTGATTTGAATAGTTTAGGGAATTGGCTGAGAGTGAGGGAGTTGCTGAAGACTCCTGTTGGAATTGGTGCGATAATAGCAGATAATTCTCGAGGACAATTTCAAGAAGCGCCACATCACGCTAAAAACAGTGCAGGGCGAGCTGGAGCGGTAGATACGCAAGTTCGTTGTGATGCAACGAGATATGACGAAAGAAGATGCGACAGCCAATGATTCTTGAGAGCTTTAGACTGATGTTAGATAAACATTGTCAGGACATAGTGTAGGACATGGTTGGCCTAGTAGCGAAAGTTAGGGGTAGTATAATAAATTTATTTTGTATTGAATTTTCTCGTGACCGAGCAAAAGTGGCATAATAGCGAGGTTTGTATAGTGGCGGAGTGGCATAGTAACGAGATTTTACTGTATTCGCTTCGCGATGTAATTAAAACTTAAGCAGTTTTCGAATTATTTTTTGAGATAGCTATAATATTAATATCGGAAAAGATTTCTCAGAAAGATAATTCAATGTATTTTCCGAATTCATTTTCAGAATTTTGGCAGAACGTTGCGTTTTTCTGCAAAACGGCTGTGGCCATCGGCTACTGATATTAAATTTCACGTTAAAGAAATAAAGATGCTCTGTAATCGTTTTAAAACTGTTTCCAGCTGTCCACATATTCTCTTTCCATCGTTTGGAGCGCTTTTTTCATGTCGCTCTGATTTGTGCCAAACTTTTATTCAAATATTTCAATAGAACATTTAAAGACCTTTCAGAAAAATTACAACACAATTATAGCGCCCCTGTAAAATTATATAAGCTCCTCAGATCTCTCTCTTTTCTTTCCATCATTTGGCGTGCCTTCCACTCGTCGAATTGAGTTGTGCCAAAATTTTACTTCGATATTTCAATATAACTTGCAAAGACCTTTCATAATGGAGTTGTAGATTTTGTGAAAGGCCTTTGAAAGCTCTATTGAAATATTAGAACATATTTTTGGCACAAAGCAGAGTAGCGAGAGAACAGCATGACAAAAGCTTGATTGATAGAGAAATCTGAAAAGCTTATATAATATATATATATATATATAGCAAATTTTATACCGATCCGCTATAATTATATTGAATATTTTCTGGAAGATTTTTGCAAGTTCTATCGAAATATGAAAGTAAAATTGTCGCACAAGCAAGGGTGACGAGTGGAAGGCACGCCAAACGTTGGAAAGCCAATATCCAGAGATCATGAGAGCTTTTATAATTAGGTCACAGAACATCTTATACCAATGCGGTACAGTTGTGTTATAGATTTTCTGAAAGGTCTTTTAGGTAGATATTGAAGCGTAAAAATAGAAATTTGGCACAAATCACAGCGACATGAAGAAAGAGCTCCAAACGATAGAAAGAGAAGATGTGAGCAGTTAAGGAGCAATATTTAAAAAATTATAAAGCATCTTGTACCGGTCCACTACAACTGTGTTATAGATTTTTTTGAATGGTCTTTGAAAGTGCTATCGAAATATTAGAATCAATTTTTCGCTCAAACCAATGTGACGAGTGGAAAAGGCGCCAAACGCTTTCCAAAAAGAGATCTGAGAATTTAAGGTGCATTTATAATACATAGTCCGTTGTACCGGGTCGCTAGCGTTATTTTATGTTTATTTGATTTTATGTTTTACATTTTCTGAAAGGTATTTTAACGTGCTATTAGAATGCATAAAAAGATTTTTGGAATGCTTGCCTAACGATGTAAAGACCTGAAGTGGGTTGCTGGGAAACATTTAGGTCGCAGAGCATCTAAAATCGATGTCACATAACCGTGTCGTATATTTTGAAAGGTCTTTTAGCGTTTTTTTATATATGCTGATGAATGTTTTGTCGGATTTGATTGCACTGCCTCATTTTATGACTTCGGTGACTCGCGCGACATCAGCCTGCTCAAGCAAGATACTTAACGATAATTTAAATAATTTTTCTAACTAAATTATGCCATGCTCTAGGGATAAAAACTATTTCTGCTACACAACTTGTATTAAAATTAGCAATATTTGTTAAATTTATCACATTCGTTGTTTTTGGTTTGCAATGTAAACAAATTTTTAGGGAAATTTCGGATTTAATTTTGTGGTACTCTAACCGATAGCGAAATGTCATAACGTATTTTTTAGAAAGATTATTCAATGCAGATTCTGAATTCGTTTTTTCGCACTAAGCTCCGTTTTCCGGGAAATCTGCCAGTTGTACTAAATTTCCCGTTAAAGATAATTTTTTTTGATTACATCCACATCATTTCTTTCAGTCTATCATTATCTGTCAGTTAAAAAAAGAATTTTGGTACTAGCTCTTTCCGTTCCGGAGATATAGGCATTCGAAGAGTTTGCCACTTCACGTTCGTGAAGTTAGTTTAGTTACCTTAAAGGGTACCTAATACATCAAATTGCTCATCTGATGACTATGAATTTCATTATTTCTCTATAAAATCTTTGACAGTATCTCCTTGTATCAGATAATACCCATAACCAAATATTTTCTTTCTGCAATCAATTAGAGTAAGTTTTTGTCAGAATTAGGACTTCTCAATTAAAAATGAATTTTTTAAATCGATAAAATAAAAAGAAACTGATCCCAGACTTATTTTATTTCATTAAAAGGTGAATAAGTTGACTAAGTTTAAAGTTGACTTTAACTTTGCGAAAAAAAATTATTATAATAAATATAATAACAGAAAACAAATTTTTAAAAAATTAATATCCCATAAAAAAATGATTGGTAAATACTAAAAGATGTCATAAATTGTGTGAAATCCCATAACTAGAATTAGTTGCAGTACCAAACTCACAAAAGTAAAATTCAATATTTGATAGTGCTAAACAATATAAGCAATTGCAAGTTCAATTTTCAATAATTAATATATAGAAATAAATTAGATATCTCTGAACTTTACAGCATAAATTTACATTAATGTCTCACTACTATTGTGTGAGCAATAAATACAATTTGAGTTACAGCATAAACAAAATTTAATTAAGAAAAAACTAAGCAAATTTCAAATAGGTAGAAAGCATAATTCTCAACTTCCAAAGCAACTTTCATAAAACAATTGCACATTTCAGAACAAAAAAATTCTGACATGATCTCAGCTTTCAGAACATTAAGTCAGGATTTCCATAATAGATATATCTCATCACTTGGCCGAAGGTACTATTCTGCCTTTTGATAGATTCAGGGGTATGATGGCTCCAATCAAAGTGACCCATAACATGTATTACAAATAAGTCGCTCCAATTGATTATTTCGTTCCATAACAGATGTCTATCAGCCCAATCAGGGGTGGTCAATCTGCGAGGTTCTATATGAACAAGATCAGGTCTTTCCAAAGCAATTTTGTAAGCTACACGAGCACAGTTGTAGTCCCAATCTAATGGTCGATAGTTGTCTCTGTAAGATTCATACATCATCCTTAGGAACAGTGAATTCTTGCAAGCAACAATGATCCCTGCAATCAATTTTGGTGGTTTTTCCTTCCCTAAGGAGGCATCATAACGTCTTAATGGATTCAAACTATTTACAACGACTACATCATAATCCAAATAAATGCCACCATATTTAATGAGGACTTCCATTTTGGCAATGTCTCCCATATGAAAAGTATGAATAATCCGTTGTCCATGTATTTCTCTTGGTTTTTCCTTAAAAACAATTTTCAAAGGAATGGTTCTCCATAATTTTCCCCACCATTTACCAGATGGGAGAAAATTACAATGCAACATTATGACATCTGGTTTTTGAATTTTGTAAGCACTTAAAACACTTACATAATTGAGGAAAGACATTTCTCTATTTGAGTTATCTGCAAACCAAATAAAATGGACAATATTTGGAACAACAAAACTATTTCCCAGGCTCGTGTTAACAAGAGAGGGATTTGAGGCTTTCAAGTGGGGCCATCTGTCCAGTAACTTTCTTGCAGCAGTTGTAGAGTTAGAGTTATCATAGGTCGATATATCTAATCGTACAAAAATATTTTCAAAAAGTAATCCATAGTAATTGACCATCACACCCAGCCAAAAACTGAAAAAACAGGCAGAGATTATCCAAAAACTTTTTTTCAGAGCTATATTTCTGTTGTATGACATTTTCATAGTTTCCTCAAAATGACAGCAGTATAACAAATACTTTGATTAGATAACCACTATAGAGGTATATGTTTATGTGTGTTCCTGAAAATTTTTAAAAGTGAATAAATCACAGGAACTACTCGCGTATAATATAGCGAACTTAATCCACCAACTTCTGACGGGCCTCTCTCATATAAGCATGGCCTAAACAATTATAAGCGGTTTACAAGTTAAAGTAAACAAACCAAACCAATATCGATAGGAAGTACCTGTCATTTGATGATATTTCATCTTATGTAGCTCAAATTATTCATCTTTTATTATTAAGTAACATCGCCGATAGAAGTCCATCCGTTTTGAGAAACATTATTTTCGCGACTCTCAAAAGGATATTAAATTGGATGCGTAAGGACGTATTTTGTGTACCACAAAATTTCTCGTTCTTAATCCTAGAATCTCTTTTTGAAATTTTGTCGTGAATTTTTGTGAGAATTTTCTTCATTATATTATAACAGAACTTCGACATTCAAGGATGAATTACGATTTTAAAAAGCCTCCTTTGCGCGAAAGTTCAAAAGACATGGGGTATATCCCAGCAAACACAGCCCAGGTGGGCCCGCGTGAGCTGAAGGCAGGTTGCCCGTCTTGCCCGCATCAGCTAAACAATTTTGATGATATTTAGTTTGAAAATTCACGCTAAATAAGTCATCAGTGCAGAAGATACTATTTATCGTGAATTTTCAGGACTAAACGACTAAATGATGATTAGGCACGAGTCTCTATAAGACCGGATTTTTTGTTTCTTGGATTTATTGGAGATTGTTTGAATGAGATTTGTGTCATTACTAATGCTTTGTTTGCTGATCGAACTTCAAGATAGTGAGTTCTTATTATTCACTTTCATACTTTATTGAAAACTTTAAAACTATAATTGCAACTATAATTAAAGTTTTTAACTGATTGATGATTAGCGTGTTAATTGGTATAATAAGAGTGATGTGCCTCGTTTCCATGTAAACATTTTAAGAAAAAATTTAGCCAATTTCTATTAATGATTATTTAAGTGATTTTGTTGAGGAAATGAGGATATTAGAAGATGAAGGCTTTGATTACAATGGAAGAAATTTTAACATATTTTTGAATGCAGCTATTTGTTACCAGCAAGAGCATATTTTAAATCTGTCAAAGTCCACAATAGCTATAATTGTTGTGGAAAATGTATTCAAATTGGCCTATATGGATAATAACGTTGTCTTATCATTGATTAATAGAACATTTATGGCAAATCATGATCCTGATCATCATGTAGTTGTATCACCTTTGGTACAATTGTCAATCAATTTCATCTTTTCTACTAGATCATATGCATTTGGTATGCTTAGGTGAGGTCTGTTTTCTGCATTTATGGGTTCATGGTCCATGTAAGATGACTCAATGTCAAATAAATATTGAGTCAGATAGACTCATTGCATTGAATCATTACATTCAAAATGAAATTTCCAGGAAAACATGCTCTCTTCATGAGTTAAAAAAATGGAAGTCTATAGAATTTTTCCTTTTTTGATATATGCAGGATAGCCTACAGTTTCAAAAGATATTTTTGTCTCTTCAATTGAATTTAAATTTTTGCTATTGGATTACTATTGACTCTTGATTTTGAATGATAATCTTATAGATTACTCATCACAACTCTTGAAATATTTTGTATACATATTTGGAAATTAATATGGAAGAGATCAGATTTTCCTGCTTGCAGTCACTACAACAAAATGTGTGATTCTCCCTTTTAATGATGGGTTTGTTGCTCTTCCACAAATGCATTAATAAAACAATGAGAGAAGACTTTGTATTTGTTGTCGTTATTTTATAAAATGTAATTTGTCATGATTATTTCAGAAATGCCTTTTTTATCATTGAATTTGAAAATATAAAAAGAAGTTGATTATTTGCCAAATTCCTGGTTGAATTTGGAGGAGAATGAAATCTGGTAGTGAGAGATAAAATCCTAGTTGTGTTTTTGGCCACATATCTCCATAAGAAATGTTTCTATAGCAAAGGATGAGTGTGGAGCCAAATGAGGATTGCCTAAAATACCAATCACTGATTTGCATGTAAGAATTCATTGTGACCTTTTTCAATCATATTTTTTGACAAATAAATTTGTAAATGCCTGTTCTTTCCAATTCAGGAGATGTCATTGAAGCCAGAAAGACAAGAATGGCTGAGAACATGTCAAATATTGAATTGGAAAATGATGCCATTGGCAAAAAAGGAGAAAAATTAAGCAAAATACTTGTACTAGGGCAAACCTAAAGTTATTTGACACAATGTCAATTTTAAACAAATTTATTTACAGAACAAGGAAAATAGCAGGTTCAAATGTGATGATGAATACCTTTTGTTGATGCTAGGGTATATCTATTTGAACATATCTTGTATTTGTTTTAGCTCTCCCAATTTGTTAAGTAAAGATTATAGACTTAGTTTATTGTCTTAAATCATTTCTTTTAACGTACAGTATTAACTGGTTAACAAATAAAAAACTGCACAGGGAACCGAAGAATAGTCAAAAAAGACCTTTGAATAAGCCAGTTTCGATTTCATCAAAATCATTTCTACATGAAATCTGGAAAATAGTAAGAGTAAAATCTTCACCAATCACAGTGATCCCCTTTAGCTCATTAGTCAGAGGTTTCTTAGTCATGTCAATCTTTGTCATTTCACTCATATCAGGTGTCCAATACATTTCATTCTCCGTCAACACCTCACTCGTCAAATGTCTATGCCATTTCGTTAGCTTAGTCAGTCAACTCAAACTCATACCAAAGATTAGTCAATAAAATATCTGAAAGGCGTGTTCAAAAGCGTTACACCACGATCCACGATGAGTGGAAAAAGGCAGAGGGCGTCTATATTCCAAAGGAGAAAGACTCCAGGGATCTGAATCAATTCAGACCCATATCACTGCTGAATGTAGAGGGGAAGATATTCTTCTCCATAATGGCATCGAAGCTCACAGTTTGTGATGGCTAACCAGTACGTTGACATCGCTTCTCGGCCTTTCGGCTAAGATCAATTAAAGCTTTCTCTATCGATTCCAAAGATCCCAAGACAACAATCCCTGCTCTGCGCACCATGGATACCCCAACCGGTGCCCCCCTTGCACCTGCCAAAATCCGTCGCAAGATGACTTCCCCCAAGGAAGCCCATCAGATTCGGAAGAAGAAGGCCAAGGCACCGGCTTGCCTCAAGGCAAAAACACTTATCCCCTGCCCACTCAGCTCCCCAATACTTTTCTCCCCCATCAAGCCCAATCCACCAGCCCCCAACCCAACAACCACACAGCCCTTGACTTACGCAGCTATTGCCAACTCCCCCCCCAAACCCACACAGACACGGACTCCCCCGACCAATAAATCACCAGTCGCTACTCCAGGACCCAGCTCCAGGCAGAAACTGACCCCCTCTTGCAGGTCTCCTCCGAAGACCCCAGCCCAAGGCAAGACCCCAAGGACGCCACCAACACCACTCATGAAAATCCGGCTCCCCCCCTCAATAACCTCAAGGCCTATCCCAGCAAGCCTACTAAGGGACTGGAACCCCTCTCCCAAAGTACGCCGCTCCCCCGCAGAAAAAACCCACCCCACCCCAGCCACAAAAGCACCCCCCACCCCCGCCTCACTCACACGCGCCATCCAAACCCATAGAATCCACCCAGCTCCCACCCCCACCGCTAAAACCCACCTCACCCCCGCCTCACCCGCACGCACCACCCAAACCCAAAGAATACACCCAACCCCCAGCACTGCTCACCCCACCCCCGCAGCTAAAACCCACCCCACCCCCGCCCCACTACCACGCACTATCCAAACACATAGGAACCACCCAACCCCCACCCCCACCAGACACCTCACCCCCACCACAAAAGCCCACCTCACCCCCGTCTCCCACTCCCGCTCCACCCAAACTCCAAAAGACCACCCATCCCCAACCCCTAGATCACAACTCACCCACACCACACCCACACCCCCCACCCCCACCTCACTCACCCGCTCCACTCAAACTCCCAAGGCCTTTTCAGCCCCATCCCCCAAAACTCACTCCACCCTGGAGAATAAACCAACACCCCCACCCCTCAAAATAAGTAGGATCGATGGCAAGACGGTGGTGGTAATCTCCTACCCCCCCCAGCTCGAGGGTGCCACCTGCCCCCTGTGTTCCAAGAGCAAGACCCGCATTGGAAGCCTCAGCCTGGCCCTCGCCCACTTCTCCACCCACGGGGCCAGGACATGCTTCAGCTGCGTGGAATGCGACGCCTGGAACCAGGAGAAAACCTGGGCAGACTCACATCTCCGTGACTGCCACCCCCACCTCCTGCCAGCCCCCAGCTCTGAAGCTGCCACCTCCCCGCTGGACTCTTCCACCTGGACAGTAGTCGCCAGCAAACGACACACAGGCAGCCGAGCTCCAACCACCCAGGCGAAAGCGGCCAACAAGAACCCGGTCCCCTCCCCGAAGGCAGCTGAAACCTACGTCTTCACCGTTCCGTTCGACAGTTCGGAGAAGCAATGTAGGTTATGCGGGCTGTCCTTTCAGACGCACAACAACACCGTGCGTCACCTAAACCGGACTCACAAGGCGCCCCACACCTTCCGCTGCGGAACATGTGACGAGACCTTCGGGCTATTGAAACAAGCCAACGCCCACGTAAAAAGGTCCCACCCAGCGGTCTGGTCCACGGCGCATCCCCCTGACACATCAACAACCCCGCTCAAAAAGGCAGCCGGCCCCTCCAAGCCGGACCCGCCCGCGACTGAAGCCACGGACGGAGAGCCCGCCGCACCCACCCAGCCAGACCATACTGAGCTGATTCAGCGGACTCTTGCCTGCGCATCTCAACAGGACCTAGATGCGCTAATGAGCGGACTAACCACCACCATCAGAGGGATAATCGAGGCCACGTCGTTCCCCAAGCCAGGTAACCCAGGCAAGGGGGACACGAAGAAGGATGCGACACACACAGAGACGAAAGAGGCCACCAGGATCCAAAGGCTTTTCCGCTTCAGCATGAAGGAGGCCTTCAGGCAGATCACTGAGGTCCCTAGTCCAAAGTGTGAGATAGCACACGAGGCTATTGCAAGCCATTTCGCCCCCCCCCGCCCCCGCCCCCTTCACCCCATCCTTTACCCCATCTCAACCACCTAACAGTAGCATGTCCCATGACATCCTCGCCCAGGACTTCACTCCATCCGAAGTTCTGGCGAAGCTGAAAAAAATGGGCAACACCAGCCCCGGGCCAGACAAAATCCGATATAAACACTGGCGGAAGTTTGACCCCGAGGCCCTGGTCCTCGCTACACTTTTCGGCAAATGCAGAGAGCTGCTGCTGGTTCCCTCCTCCTGGAGAACCTCCAGAACAGTTCTTCTGCATAAGAAGGGCGACCAGTCCGATCCCGGAAACTGGCGCCCTATTGCCCTAATAAACACGGTGGCCAAGCTGTTCACAGCCTGCCTAGCCACCCGTCTTACATCCCTCTTCACATCTGAGGGCATACTAGCCCCTCAGCAGAAGGGCTTCCTGCCTACCGAAGGTTGCCTGGAGCACAACTTCGTCCTCCAGTCCATCATCGAAGATGCGAAGCGCAAGGGCAAAGACCTCGCTATTGCCTGGCTCGACTTGCGCAACGCCTTCGGTAGCGTTCCTTTCAACACCATCTTCGAATCACTCTCCCAGCATGGATTCAACCTTAGAACCCAATCCATGATCTGGGAACTCTACAGGGACTCCTCCACTGCCTTCACCACAGCGGAGGGTCCCTCTCCACAATTCCCTGTGTCCAGTGGAGTAAAACAGGGCTGCCCCCTCTCCCCCCTGATCTTCAACATAGCGATCAACTCGTTGATCAAGGGAGTCGCAGCCCTGTCCCAATCCCACGGATACCCCCTTTTTGACCTCCACCACTCCATCTTAGCGTATGCAGATGACCTGGTCCTCACTTCAAACAACCGGGATCATCTGCATCTTATGCTCCTTCAGGTGGGCGACTCAGCCACCACCTTAGGTCTTTCCTTTAACCCGGCCAAATGCGCTACTTTCCACTTAAGCAAGGCCGTGGTCTTAGATACCACTTTCACCATACAAGGTGGTGCCCCCCCAGCCCTAAAGGAGGATGAATACTACTCCTACCTGGGCCGTCCAACGGGGCACCAACCCTTCCTTTCCATAAAACAAACCCTCGAGGGCATGACCTCAGACATTGAGAAACTCGAGGGTTCGCTTCTCGCCCCGTGGCAGAAAATCCAAGCCACGAACACCTTCTTGCTGCCCAGACTTAACTACATCCTTAAGTCTGGGTACGTATACAAAAAGGACCTTAAGGCCTTCGACGAGAGGCTCACAGCAATGGCCAAGAAATGGACTTGGCTCCCTAAAAGAGGCAGCTGTGAACCTCTCTTCATCTCCCAGAATGAGGGAGGACTCGGCCTTCTCCCTACGAGGCAAATGGCTGACATAGCCACTGTGGTGCAAGCCCACAAATTCCTTAACAATAAAGACTCAGCCATCAGGGAGTTGGCCCGAAACTCCCTCACCACCGTCACTTCCTCCCGCGCGAGGCGACCCGCAAACAACACGGAGGTCGCCTCCTTCCTTAACGGTTCAATGGAAGGAGACCTCGGTCTGCCTTCCAACGACCATTCCACATTCTTTGCTCGGGTTCGAGTAGCCACAGTCGAGCTCCGAAAGAGGGTGCTGTTCTCCTGGACACCAGGAGTCAACACACCCTTCTTACAAATGGGCGGACACCCCGTCCCATTCTTCCAAGCTGAGGCCCGGCTGAAAAGAGCAGTCCGCAAGGACTTCCTGGTTAAGCTCCATGGCAAAAAGAGCCAGGGAGGAGTATCCAGGTGTGCCTCCCAGTCGGCCCTCAGCAACCACTTCATACTCAAGGGAACCTACTGCTCCTTTGCCAATTGGAGATTCATCCACAGGGCCAGAATTAACGTTCTGGACACCAAAAGCCAGCCCTGGGTCAAGGACGATCGCAGCTGCCGCAAGTGCGGCGCAGATAATGAGACCCTGGGCCATATACTCTGTGGATGCAAGCCCAATCTGGCATTGGCCACTATCCGTCACAACGCCATCGTTGACGAGATAGTGAAGCTGATTCCGGCAACCAACCTACGCCTGAATCAGCAGGTTCCCTTGAGCCTTTCGCCCCTCCGACCCGATATAGTCTCCTTTGACCTCTCCAGCAAACAGGCGGTCATCATTGATGTCAAATGTCCATTCGACTACAACGCCGACGCGCTGGAGAGGGGGAGGCTTGAAAAATTCCATAAATACCAGGGAATAGCTCAAGAGCTAAGATCCCTGGGCTTCAGCGTTCATGTAGGTGCAGTCGTCGTAGGAGCTCTCGGCTCCTTCGACGATGAAAACCTAACTTCTTTCAAAGCTCTAGGCATCCGCGGACTGCGGGCCAAAGAGCTTTCAAAAAGGGTGGTGTGTAGCAACATTACACACTCACGGCTAATTTACAACAGCCATACACACCACCAGCCCAGGCCCGCAGGGCCCGGAAAAGCCCAAGAGAACTAATCAGTCTTAAAAACCTGCTAAATTTTCTTCTTTTTATTTACAGACAAACAAAGTCGCAAGCAGTACGACGCAACCTACATTTACAATGATCCTTCAAGTTTTACACTTTATTTGAAAATAAAAACGATTTAATCTGTCCAAAAGGGAGGAGTTCCAGGTGTACCTGGTTGCATCGAACACACCTCCATGATATGGGAGGCGATCCAGAGGGCCAGGAGGGGCCGGTTGAGTCTGTACGTAGTGTGGCTGGACCTAGCAAACGCATATGGGTCGGTGCCGCATCAACTCTTGTGGAAGACGTTGGAAGCACACCATGTGCCTCAGCCCGTTATCCGTATCCTCCAGGAATATTTTAACGGGTTCATGATGCGTTTCTCCACCCAAGCGTACACGACGAAATGGGTTCCTCTGCAGGTCGGGATAGCCATGGGGTGTGCGATCTCTCCGACCCTGTTCGTACTGGCGATGCAGATCCTACTGAAGGCAGTTGGGTCCGACATTCCAGAGGCGCACATTGGTAAGGGTGTGTACATGCCTCCAATAAAGGCATTCATGGACGACACCACCCTGATTATGAATAGGAAGCGAGTCGTTCAGGAAACCCTGGACAAGCTGGACGACTTGCTAGGATGGTGTCGTATGGCCTTCAAACCTGCGAAGTCCAGGAGTCTCTCTTTGGTTAGAGGGAAAATTTGCAGGGACGCGTTCTTCGAGGTGGCGGGACAACGAATCCCCACAGTATCCGAGGAGCCTGTGAAGAGCCTAGGAAGGATGTTTGACGACTCGCTCACCGACAAGAGCATGAAGAACGCCATAGTCACGCAAACCAGTAAGGGGCTGCAAGCGATCGACGCGGCGCCGCTCCAGGGTCGTTTCAAAGTGTGGCTTTTGCAGTTTGTGCTCCTGCCCAGACTCCTTTGGCCTTTGACCATCTATGAGATTGGTCTATCGGCGGTCGAGGGGTTAGAGAGGAAAATCAATCGGCACACCAGGACATGGCTGGGTTTACCTCCAGCATTGTCGTCGGTTGCCCTCTACAGCAGGAGCGCGAGCCTTAGACTGCCACTTAGGTCCATCGTGGAGGAGTACAAACTCTCCAAAATCCGAACGCAGTGGATGCTCAATAACTCCGCGGACAACAGGATCCGTGAAGTTAATCCACTGCTCAGATCTGGAAAGAAGTTCCGAGCGCAGAAAGAGATCGACGAGTCAGTAAATGTACTGATGTTCGAAGAAGTGAGAGGTCCTATCCAGACAGACCGTCACGCAGTGGGATGGAACCACTTCCAAAAATGGTCCCAGGCCAGCTCATCGACCATGGGTGCGATGATTGGCCAGGAGAGGAGGCGGAACAAGATCGAGTCACAAAGGCCGTACAGCTAGCACAACAGGGTAAGTGGACAACTTGGGAGGATGTGATCCAACGGTCCCTTACCTGGAGCGACTTATGGAAGTTGTCTCCGCTCCGGCTGGCCTTTGCGGTAAGATCGATTTATGATCAGTTGCCTTCCAAGGACAATTTAAGGAGGTGGGGGTTAGTAGAAGACGGCAAATGTGGACTCTGCGACGGAGCCGAGACACTGCACCATGTGCTCAGCAACTGCACATACGCCCTTGCCCATGGTCGGTATACATGGCGACACAATCAGGTCCTTCGAGAAGTGTGTGAGGCCACCAAAGCAGCAGTAACCAAAGCAAACTCGCGCGCAATCTCCAAGCAGCGGAAGATTTACTTCCTGCGCGAGGGCCACGCACACCTCTGCAGAAAGCGATGTAAAACGCCAAGAAAGGACATCCTTGCAGAGGCAAACGATTGGACAGTCGCAGCCGACTTAGAAGGAATGAGGCACTATCCCCAGGTGCTGATTGAGAGTGGCAAGAGGCCCGATATGGTGTTGATGTCACCGTCGTCAGATGCCATCATTTTGGTGGAGTTGACGGTCCCATGGGAGGACAGAATGCAATATAGCAATGCGCTGAAAGCGGAAAAGTATGCAGATCTGGCGGTGGACCTGGAAGCGAAAGGGTTCAGAGTTGACCTCTTCCCAATAGAAGTTGGCGCAAGGGGCGTAGTCGGCAAGTCGACTTACGCTTTCCTCACGAAAATAGGCCTATCTAGCCGAGAAAGAACGAAGACGATGACAAAGATGTCGGAAGCGGCGGAGGCAGCTTCGTTCTGGATCTGGCAAATGAGAGGCAAGGAAACATCTTCGGATGCCACAGCGAAAGGACCGGAGAAAGCCGCCGATCTCCGGTCAGAATAAATCCACCGAAGTAATTCATCGCCCGAGAGGCGCGGAGCCGGTGACGGAAATGTCTGTTACCGCGCGCCGCTGCAAAGGAAATTTAAAGCCAAAGTCGATACTGTTGGGCGGCAGGGATGACGGAAAGAAGGCCACTGAGAGTCATTGGGGCTAGGTGGCGTCGCTTCAGCGACTGAGTGCAGCGACGAAAGAAGCCAACGAGAACTTTCAGTACTCGCTCCAGTCTGGCACGTGATGGCATAAAGAGGCCAATGAGAGCCTTCCAAAGCCTAAGCTTCGAGTCCGCACAATGGAAACCGACAGGGACATCCGGCTGATCACCGGATGCGGCCCACCCCCGGAGAACGTCAGGGGTTTCAAAGGGCCGAAACGTTCGAAGATGGGGGACCTTCTCTGAGGATCCCTGTCGGAAAGCTCCGAGGAGGAGTTTCCAGTATCAAACTCATACCAAAGATTAGTCAATAAAATATCTGAAAGGCGTGTTCAAAAGCGTTACAGAATGCAACCACTATATCACATACGAAACCACGTGTTGTTACCGGTGACGGACAGTAAACTCTTCACTTGTCAGGAAAGTTACTAACTTCATCATTTATATTAGCAACTATCACAGCATAATATTACAAATTTTATCTAACCTAAATTTTTATATTGAATATGCATGATATCACATATCGCCTCATCTTATGTCGATTTTTAGACAATCTCCGATAAAAAACGCTTACTAAATTTTATCTAATTAACTGTAGTTGTAACGGGTTAATCCGATATAGTAAATGTAACTATAACCAGTTATTTTTTTTTTGAGCAATTTTGCCATCACTGGCTATTACATCATATAATATACATGACATAAAATGCCGAATCCACATTAAATGAAAATGTCATTACATTTTATGGAATAGCAGTAGATAGAGAACAAACAGATAAAATGTCCACCTCTTTGTGTAATGAGAATAAAAAAAAGCCTGGGGCTTTCGTAATCAGTATATCCTTCAGACCGTGATCCCATAGGAGGGGATTTTAGAGTTTTGGAGCCAATTTGATCGCATCAAATACCAACTCATACTCAAATAATTCGCCTGTTTAGGAAAAAAAAGATTTATTGATTAAAAACACAAGAAAAGTTAAAATTTAATATTAGAAATAAGAAAAATTCTCAGAAATCTTATTCACCGATATTTCTTCAAATTCATCGGCAATGGCATGAACGCCTCAAACCTTTATATTATCATGAATTTGTAGTTTTTAACTTCAAATTACAGAATTTTTCTGCATTTCTTTGATGACTAAAATTGTACAGGTGTCAAAAAAGTAAATATTGAAGCGCCGATAATATTTTCGTTAAATATGAAAATTAATTTGATATAACTGCATTTGTAGATCCTATATTAATCCGTATATTAATATATAGAATTCTATAGTTCAAAACTTGTAAAATATTTAATCTATATTCCCTGGGTGACAGAAGAATTTAATATTTCCCGTGTTATCATGTTTTGTATTTATTTATCATTTTAACAAAATTTAAAAGTTATAGTTAATAAATGGGAATTAAGTGAACAATTGACCGGTATAGTTGGCAGACAGTATGAGTTAAATATAACATGTAATAATAAAAGTAATCCGTTTTCCGATGAAAATTTAGAGCTTTCTAGGTTGATAATGAACTCAACCTTATCCTGCCTCATTGGGGTCCTATCCTTGGCAGATACGTTCGGTGTGTTTTCGGCGTTTGACTTATGTGCCATTTCTCGACAGTACTCTGTCCCTGCCTCATAGCCGCAATTTGTCTTTGTTGGATGAAGACCCTTACGGGGACCTAATTTCGTTAAAGATGACCTTTAGATGGCAGTTGATTGCTCAACCAATCGCGATCAGGTCACTCGTCTTTTTTGGGTGGTCACCGGTCTTCTAAATAAATCAACATTTTGAAACTAAAAAATTTCAATAGCTTAGTCTTTAGAAACTTCCATTGACAGAATTTCAGAAATTTTTTAAATAAAACATTGAACATTCTGGATTCAAACCGACACCGTTGTAGAATATTCAAAAATATGTGTCGTGTTCACGTGCTTATAAATAAATTTTGTGATTTTTGTATCATTGGTCATTTTTAAACCTTGTTTTTTTTTACATTATGTACAGATTTACATGTAACATTGCAATAATGTGGAGATGTAAAACCCTCCTCTCTCACCAAAAATCTTATACTGTTATAATCCATACCTGGATATAGGTCCATACCTGTGCAAACCGTCCTGAAAATGTGTATGGTATCTAATGTTAAATGTAGTATATTAAATAATGCGATGCATTGAAAATCAGTAGGTTATGAAGACAATGAATTAATATTCACTGTATAAAAACTAATTAACATAAAATTTAACACATCTTTGATGTAATGTTCGAGATAAATAAAATCTGGATCTTGCTGGAGAGGCAAAATATTCCATCCATTCGGCGAGTCGCCCCTACTCGTTTAATCATATTACTTTGTTTTACTCAAGGTATTTCAAATTTGTGAATGTGCATTTGTGATTATTTTCTCTATTTATTGTTTTTGTAACTAATAGGTGCCGTGCGGAAAATAAGTATCGCAGCCTCACAACATAAAGTAATAGTATTATTATTGTTACTTAAACATTAACGTTTATACAAGATTATTTATTATTTATATATTTGTCTTTCATCGAAAGTTGAATTACTAATTGAAACAACCTGTGCTTTCCTAGTAACCAAGAGGACCGGGTTTACAGGTCGTCTTGAAACTTCGAAATGGTTTGTTTGGAAGCTAAGCATAAACGCTTACCACAGCACGCTTGCCGATCGCTGTCGGAGAAGCTGGCTTGCTGCATTCGTCTAAGCCGCTTAAGACGCTGGTGTGGCTATCATAACAAGGAGGTTTGATTAACATCACTGGAGGCAAGTCAGCGATATTTTAATTCATAATGTTTTGAATAAGATTTTGAGTGCAGTTTATGCAAATCACGAAATTCTAATTAAGTATCATTGTAAACAAACTTTCCGGTGTACCGTGGCGAAGCGCTGGAGCGTCATTGCGTGTTCCGCATCGGACATTTGACTCCAATGTATTGAAGTGATAATTGTAGTTTTCTTGTAGATATGGCGGCTAACAAAGCTCAAATGGATTGCTTGATCCAAGCGATAGAGTCCGCATTTAACCCAAATGATTTCATATCTGAAATTGAAGCCAGGCCAGCAATATGGAATCACACCGATTCCATGTATAACAATCAAGCATGTAAAAGAGCTGCATGGGATTCACTTATTCGAAAATATTATCCTGATTTTGATGAGAGGCCATCTATGGAGCAGACCCTTATTTGTAAGCATTGTTGTCAGATTAATATTTTAGATTCAATCTATTAAAAATGTGATATTTTATCCTAGCCACTCACTACAGAAAAAAGTGGAAGAGTTTCCGAGATAGTTTTGCAAGAGAATTATCAAAGCTAAAAAATGCAACCAAGCCGAGAAAAACTAAATATATATACTTTAATCAGTTAAGTTTCTTATTAAGTGTTAAAGGTTTACCCAATACATGTAATGATGATTTGGAATCTCTGCTTTTGGATAATCGACCAGAGCATCTTGAAGATGATAATGATGAGAATATTGTTGCAAATGATGGACAAGATTTTGGTGCATTTGATATGCAGCCTCCAGATATAACAGGAAACATGTACAAAAGTGGATTCTCTTCAAGCCGTCTTAAAGCAGATTCTTCACCATATTTTTCTAGTGAAAATACTCCTCTTCACTTAGACTTAAAAAGAAAAAGATTAATATCACCTGATAGAGAAGTGTGGCACAATAGCATAGCTGAAGATGATGAAGATAAATTGTTTCTGCTGTCATTAGTATCAGAACTCAAAAGAGTTCCACAAGGCATGAAACTGGATGTCAAATGTGACTTGTTAAATGTTTTTAAAAATGCTCGAATGCATTATTCAGCTGCAGTGGGAGAAAATGGCACTGATTCACCTGTCCTTTCTGATACAAACCAACCATCAAATGCAGACCTAGACCTGTTTTCGAACGTAAAAAGTGAAAAAGCTGTATGTGGCACTAATTCTTTAAATGAAAACAGTTAATGTGATGCTAAAGTCTTAGTGTGCCTTTTTTAATTCACATCTTGGAGATTTATTTGTTTTTGTCTTAATAAAGTAAGCTTTTCCAAACATTGGATTTTTTTAAATTTCCACTTTAGTTGGCACAAATGGTTATTTTTGTTTATGATTAGAATTAGATTTACTTAGACCTCCAAAATGCTCTCATGAGGGCAGAGTCCTGGCTAATTTTGAACAAACTTTGAAAAGGCAGAATAATAGCTCATTAATACAATGCTCCTGAAAAATCAGATTAAAGCTTGTCGAAATCTTCTTGTAATTATTTTGAAACTACATTTTTATGTAGGCATGTAAAGGCCTGGAGGAAGCGTTTCTTGTCTTGATATCTGATAGCCTTCATATTCGAGATACCATGTTTTGCTAAAAAATGGTGTGGCTTTAATTATAATTCATAATATTATAAAATGCTTTTTATGACTTTTTTTTTATATTAGGGTAGCCCATATTTGACTTGAAAATTTGTTTCTGTAAATCCAAGCTCTGAACCTCTCAAACAGTTGCATTTTATCCAAAAAATTATTTGCAAAGTCTGATAAAAAAAAATCATATTTAGAGATATCTCAATGACATCAAAATTGGATGAGGGATGGTGGACTCACTGATCCTAATTGCTATCCACAGAAGGAGGAACCACAATGGTTGGAGGAGCTATATTTAGTTGGTAAACATTCTGAAATACATCTATTTGCTGCCATTTTTAATTTTCAATAAATTTCTTTATATTGTATCTCTATCCTGGTAAAATACTTAAGCTGTCGTCTTCATTTTATTTTCATTTTAATGCAAACATAACTTACCCAGCAAACACAAACAATCAGGCTTATAAGGAGCCCACTGGGTCCAAAAATTAAGGCCCACATAGACGATTGAGAAATTGTAATACATATGCACAACTGCATAAAACAAAATCTGAACAAAGCTAATTCCGAGAATGCGGACATAACCTACACAAGGGACCCAAATCCTATCACAGAAAGCCACATTTTGTTTTGTTTCAGAAATGCATCCGCGACCAGGAAACGAATAAATGCCTCACGAGAGCCAGCCACACACTCCACCGCTGGGTCACGTTTGTTTCATTTGATAAAGATGAAATCACTGCAATCAATCATCTTGTGACTCCTCCTCCCATGAATAGCAATTAAAATCGGTGTTCATTATCTCTCAACCGTCAAAGTTCTCTCATCAGAATATGGAAACCGTTTCTTAAATCAGTCTGTGATCGTCGTAGATTTTATAATTAACTGATAATTAATTCCACCTGCTAAAAATATTTACTTATTTACAAGAAGGAGAAAAATATATACCAGACATGTTTAGAACTTTAACTCAAGTGTTTAAGAATTGCATTGTACCTAATAAGGGGTAGTGATATTTTAATTCAAATTCAGTTCGTAACTTCACAATTTTCATTCAATTTAATTTTAGTTGGAAATACAATTTTATTTCGAATTCATAGACACATAATATAAAATTATCGGTTAAATATGCATTGGTGGGCCAGCTAGCGGGACTGAAGTCCCTTTTGACAAACCGTTGAACTGAATGTTATCTTTAAATTTGCTGGTCCAGTTTTTAAAATTCAGTTTTATTTGTGATTCAGGTCAATAAACACGGAACAAGAAGTATAAATGAAATTCGAATTCAGCTTGCAATATTATTTAGTATTTCATTTGGTTGACTTTGGCCAGAAAATGCTTTACAAGCTTCTGAATTATAACAAGTCACATGGGTAATGGCATTACTCGAACATTTTCTAATTTATTGTACACCAATATTTACTGACAGCTTAATTCACCGATCGGTCTCAATCACACTTTTTGCCGACAATATCAAGCAGAGGTCTCCAAACGTTTTTTGCGGGCCAAATGAGGTAAAATATGCAGGTAGAGTGCGACATGAAGAAGCCAGTGAGAGCTTTAGCAGTCGCTTCAATCCAGGCAGCAGTGACCGGCATTACAAGGCCAACGAGTGCTTCTCATAGCCGGCGGTAAATGTTGGGTCCAGAAGGACAAAACCGACAGGGCCATCCGGCTGATCACCGGATACATGGCAGCTTTTTTCTTTTAATAGTGACATGTGATTGTTGGGATTCTAGCTTTGGCCAAAAACCCAGAAGCTCTTGAGCAGAAATTGTAGCACTTATATGGATGGTTTTTTCTGTGTAGATAGAAGAACCGACTCAACACATGTCTGTTCGAAGGCAGCTTTGAGTATGTTATACTCGGGGCATACCTCCTATGAACTAAACACTACGTTTGTGCGTCTAACTGGAGGTATTGATATTTCCTTTTTACAACCGACATAATTAAAGAATAAAGAGCAGTCATGTGCTGAACCCGTCTTTTAATGAACTGCAAAATTAAGCAAGCCAATGAATTCTCATTGCAAACAATGTATAATTAGGAATATAACAAATAGCGGAATATACCTTACCAAACTAAAAAATAATTGTGATTTCCAAAATTTATTTCTAGAACAAGTTTTTTTTAAAACGAAAACTTTTAAACCCGTTTTTCCGTCATTAAATCGATCGAGGCAGTAAATGATAAAATTTTTTAATAAAAATTTCTCTGTGGTATTTTTTCGTCAAATGGAACACTTTTCCTGGATTTGAACATAAAAAAATTTATTTTAATTTTAATTTTCGCCATTCATTTCAGTGAAAAGTCGTCTATTCTGATTAGATCTGACGGATTCTCCCATGGGCCGATCATAAACCTTGAACACTTAATAAATAACCCTAATATTACCATCCGTTATTAAATGAAAGCCTAATAACATGGTCAATATATTTTTATTCCTTTAATGCTTATATTATTTTATATATACTTATCATATTTTAGATTGCATGTTCGCATTGCTATTCTGCCCGTTTGTTACGAGCATTAAAATCATTATATTGTCAATGATCAAAATTTTGTGTCTTTAGATTCATTATTATATTATTAATCGGCTTAAAAGAAAATGTAAAAATATAGAAATTCTGGAAATTCTCATCTGTTTGAATAATTATAGTTCTTGTAAAGAAGAATGACGCCAAGGCTCTGCGCAATGTTTACTAATAATTTCTTGCCAACTAATTTCATGAACCCGTCGTTTACAGGCGATTGGTAATTATTGCCAGGCGCAATTTAACCATTCCCCATTCGCAGCATTTAGACTCACTGAATCAGAAGATTTAAGAAAAAGATTTGGGACATTATGAGACTTGCTTACGTCAAAATGCTTATTTTACAACTTTCAAGTAAGATTTTTGTTGTATATTGTACCCCGTAAATTCTACCATTTACGATGCTGTTGAGTTTTTTCGCTGTTTGACAAAGTGGAAGTTCTCACGTTAATTTCTGACCGGATGTTCAATCTCAGTCAGGCAATCTGGTAATATTTCTTTTATGAGATAAAGGCTCTTAATTTATTATCGTACGATCTTGATAAGGGTTTTTGTATCTCTCTTTGTCGCTAAATTTGAAAAGTTAAGAACTTAGCGTGTGTTGATAGGCGTGAAATAATTATTGTATATGTATGCCCTCGGAGAAACTTTTCTCGTCATTCACAATGTTTGATTCCCATTGCCCAAGTCAAGTTTTCCTGAAATATTTGGGACCACGATATAAAAAAGTCGTAATGTAGATCTATTAAATGATTACTTTCTTATGATAAAATATTTAGGTTTTTAGACACAACATTCGGGAAGTAATGAAAAAAGATACCCGGATAATGGAACCGGACCAGAATTTTTGACCCGGCAGCTTTTGACCCGACTCATTTACCCAATTCTTAATTTGGCATTATCCATCGCAACATTATCAAAAATGGAATCGCATTATTGAGCTGTGCGAGCTTATAGACAACGAATTTCTTTATTAGAGCTTGTGCCCGAAGTACCGCTGTTTCCACTCATTCGCCATGGAGTTTTGCGAATTATTTTACCAGCGCTAAAGATGTCTTTCAGGTTCGCAAGGATAACAAGAATCTTCTTTGCTAATCTCGACAACAGGTGAAATCTGAACTTATGCTGGTCCTACCAGACAACCGGACCAAATACGTTGTTTTAAGTTTCAAACAGTCGGTCAAGCAATGTTAGAGTGACAGTTATTCGACGACTGTTGCCTTGACATCAAAGTTCACCCATACAAGAATGTGGGGTCTCACTGAATCCATAACGGCAGCAGATTTCATAATCAACACCAATTTAGTGCTAAAACCAATTATTATTTATGAAAGGAAGCAAAATATCTATGATACACATGTTTAGGTATCTTAACTTTTTCCAAGGTTAATTAAGCACTAAGGAAGTTTCCTCAAAAAGCACGCTGGTTTCGAAACTGGCAGCTAAAACCTTCGGTATTATTGCCGCGATATCGGTATTTCGATATTAACAAACCCGTCGGAATTCTAAAATTCAATGCCATAAAGTTAACGAATTCAACATTATTGGTAGAAAAGCCATAGTTAAATCTAAAAGTTGAAGTCTCAATTTCGTCAAATAATCATATTTTAAAAGTCAATGAGGAGACCAAAAACGTTGAAATGTCATTTTTACAAAATTTGCAGAAATTTCGAAGAATATTTCGAACAAGATCGAGATTGTTTGAAAGATTTCGAATTAGTGGTAAAACTCAAACCGGATGCATCGCCAGTATTCGCCAAGGCAAGAAAGGATTCTTTTTCAATTCAAGAAAGCTCTCAGGAATAAAGGCTTTGGTCTCCGATGCAACTTCAAATTGCCAAAAATAGACGAAGCAGACAAATTGAAAACAAGATCGCTTCAAAGAAAAGAACTTACAACAATTCAAAGTTTGGAATCTGTTGTAAAGAAGCAATATAATTACACGATACAACAGAATCCATATTGTTTTTGGCGCATAGATCCAGATAAAACCTTATGGGTGTTGAGCTTTTATGTTTAAAAACTTGTTTTGTTAAAATAGTTCGAATTATTGTTTTAATGTTTTTTTGGCACCGCCCCTTCCTCCATTGTTGTTTCGCGTTTCTTGGTGTGTGAATAAAGTTACCGCAATAGGTTATGGGACCAGAGCTCCCCGAGCGTTAAGATATAGTTTTCTGAAGTCAGTTCTAACATTAGCAGTGCTGTTTTTTTAAATAACGTCAAATGGACTCGATGGGAATAAAGATAAAGCCGTTGAGGTGCACGAGTGATTGGCCGATATGGAAAAGGCGAATTCGAGACTATATCGATTATCATGAAGGTGCAAGTGACGTTATCGATGGCAAGTTGCTGAAACCCGAACTAGCAGAAAACCCCACAGAAGAACAAAGAAAGGCTCACAAAGAAATCTCAGATAAGTTCAGAAAGGCTAACAGTTATGTCAAATCAGTTATAGCCAATGCTGTCTCAGAAGAAACTTACCAGAAAATCATGGATAGAGAGTCAGCAAGAGAAGTCTGGGAGGAGCTGAAAAGAAACTTCGAAGCATCAGCCAAAGACCAACTTTTCCAAATTTGAGTGAGTTTTTTAGTTTTGGATGGATATCAAACGTAGATGTCTCAGGCCAAGTAGCTAAACTAAAAACACTGTGGAACGAGCTAAATAGTGGTCTTCAAGAAGCAGTAGAAAGGAAACTACCAGAGATGTTGCTCATATGCAAAGTGATGCATATATTGCCAAGCAGTTTTCAAATCTTCAAGTCAAGTTGGCTAATGTTAAGTGATGAAAAGAAATCGTTAGATGAACTAGTTACTCAGCTGTTCATGTTTGAAAGAGAGTTAAAGACAGATGTGACACACAGCTCAGCTCAGCAAGACATTCTAGTTGCCAACAGCTCAAAGCAGAAACACATGTCTGAGAAGCCAAGAGCATTTAAGAAGAAGCAAGTCGGCAACTGTAATTACTGTCATGGAGCTGGTCATTGGGTAAAGCAGTGCAGCAAGTGGATCGCCGATGGAAGACCTGCAAAGAATTCTGCAACAGCATCATCCAGAACAAGTCATGGTGAAACATTGAATGCAGCGTCGTGCTCATCAATCTTCGAGGCATCTACAGCAAATACTCATGATAAGTGGTTCATAGATAATGGAGCAACGAAACACATCACAAATAGTCCAGACAATTTTGAAACTTTTGAAAAGTTTGCAGTACCACAAACGGTACAAACTGCAGCAAAAGAGGTTCTTGCTGCTGTAGGTAAAGGTACAGTGAAAAGTTTGGCCACAACAGGAAATAAGCAACAGGAACTAACCTTGTCAGATGTCTGGTATGTTCCTAGTTTGGGTAGAAATCTCTTCTCAGTTCTAGCTGCTCAAGACAAAAATTTACAGAGCAAGTTTCAGTCAACTGCTACAAAGTGTTGCTTAAGAATTCAGGGCAAAATAGCTATTCAAGGGACAAGACAGTTAAATGGTACCTTATACGAAGCGGGACTGATAGCAATAAGTCCTGAAACTCCAGCCGAGGTAAACCTAGTCAGTGGATGTTCACTACTTCAACTGTATCATGAACGATTTGGACACCAAGACAAACGTCATGTAAAAAATCTTCTAAAGAGAGAATTGAACATCAGTGTTCAGCTTGATACAGAGATATGTGAACCTTGCATCTATGGAAAGGCTCATAGATTAAAGTTTGGAAGAAGGAATGCCACCAGTAAACCAGGTGAACTCCTATCAGCAGACGTCTGTGGTCCTTTCAGTGGAGAATCGTTTAGCAGAAAACGATATTTTGTTGTCTTCAAAGATCATTTCAGTAAAATGAGATTCATCACATTCATCAGACAGAAAGCTGAAGTCAAGCAAGCACTTCAGGAGGTTCTGGCTACAGCAAAGTGTCAAGGCCATAATGTGAAAGAATTTCTGAGTGACAATGGGGGTGAATTCGACAATGACGAAGTTCGAAATATCCTTCGCAGTCATGGAATCACGCAAAGACTGACAGCACCGTACACACCTCAGCAAAACGATGGTAGTGAACGTGAAATCCGCACAATAGTAGAAATGGCTCGCACTTTGAAGCATTCAAATTCAGAAGCTGAATTTCCAGTGGCCATGTGGGCAGAATTGTGTTACACAGCTGTCTACATTCTGAACCGAACAGGCAAGTCATCAATAGATGGTGTGACTCCATGGGAAGTTTGGACAGGTAAGAAACCTAGGATCAGTCATCTACGTATTGTTGGTTCTGCTTGTTATGTTCACATACCTGATCAACGACGACAAAAGATGGATAAGAAAGCGATTAAAGGCTATCTAGTAGGCTACGATGGTGATGAACGCTATCGAGTATGGCTCAAGGAACAGAGGAAAATGATTTTCTCAAGAGATGTTGTATTTCAAGAAAAGCCAAAAGAATGTGGAGAAACTGTTGAGTTACAGATACCAACAAAGTCCACAACAGAACTTCACAGTGAATCCAACTCAGAAGGTGAAGATCAGCAGAGTCAAGGTAGTGAGGATGAAAACCAAGTTAGTACTGATGAAATTAGAAAACAATCAGTAGGTCATCAGCTCAGAGAGAGATCAGCTTTACAGAAACCCAAGAAGTTTGATGATTATGTATTGCTAACACAAGTAGCAGAAGCATATGTACTAGACATAAAAGAACCAGAATCTTATGATGATGCAATAAGTTCTGATAGAAGAAAAGAATGGATTGATGCAATGAAAAATGAGATGAACTCTCTAAGAGAAAACAAAACCTGGGAACTGGTTGATTTACCTGAAAGAACAAAAATCTTGCCATGTAAGTGGGTCTACAAGACTAAGTGTGACTCTGAAGGTCAAATAGAACGTCACAAAGCAAGATTGGTTGTTAAAGGTTTTTATCAGAAAAAAGGAAAGGATTATTTTGAAACATTTAGTCCAGTTGCTAAAAGTGGTACAATTAGAACTTTACTAAGTGTTGTAGCTGCAGAAGGAATGTCAATGATGCAGTTTGATGTATCCACAGCATTTTTATATGGAGAACTTGATGAAGACATTTACATGCAACAACCAGAGGGATTTGATGATGGTTCTAAAAAGGTATGCAAACTCAAGAGAAGTTTGTATGGACTAAAGCAAGCTCCGAGATGTTGGAACAAACGTTTTGGAAATTTTTTGTTGAATCTTGGTTTTGTGAAGAGTGATGCAGATCCTTGTCTTTTCATTCAAAAGAAAAAGCATAGCAAAATCTTAGTTGCTTCGTATGTCGACGATAGAATCGTTGCAGCCACGTCAGAATCAGATCTTAAAGATTTCAAGCAGAAATTAGAGAAAGAATTCAAGATTGTTGCTAAACCAGCTACATTCTTTCTTTTAATTGAAATCAACAAACAATCTGATGGCTCAATAAAAATCACTCAGAGAAACTTTACTCAAAAGATTCTAGAGAAATTTGGAATGGACAAATGTCGCCCATGTCCAACACCCATTATTAAATCTGAGAAGGCAGATGAAGTCCGTGATGATCAAAACGAGATCAAATTTCCATACAGATCAGCGGTAGGCGCATTAATGTACCTAATGACAAGTACAAGACCCGACATAGCGTATGCAGTTAGTATTGTTTCTAGAAACCTAGAAAACCCAACTAGAAATGATGTTGTAAAGGTTAAGAGGATATTTAGGTATCTTCAGGGTACCAGAGATATTGGTATTACTTACAGCAGTTCTAGAACGAACGATACTTTGATATGCTACAGTGATGCTGATCATGGAGGAGACACTACCACGGGAAGATCTACATCAGGTGTTGTTTGTATTTATTCTGGAGGTGCTATCAGTTGGCTTAGTCAAAGACAAGCGTCAGTAGCCATATCAACGACTGAAGCAGAAGTAGTTGCTGCAAGTGAAGCTACTAGAGAAGCTATTTGGTTGAAAAGATTGTTAGAGGACATCACTGGATATTCTAACAAACCAGAAATTTACGTTGATAACGAAGCTGCAATTAAACTAGCTGAGAATCCAGAATATCACAAAAGAACCAAACACATCAAGACAAGACATTTTTTCGTCAGAGAAAAAGTCACAGAAGGCGATGTGTGTGTCAAAAGAGTCTCATCAGAATTTCAGATTGCAGACATCTTGACAAAACCAGTTGGTGGAGTGAGGCTGAACATGCTGAAGGACAGAATGGGACTTAAATAGTAATTCGGTGGATTTTAACAAAATGAGAAGGTGTTGAGTTTTTATGTTTAAAAACTTGTTTTGTTAAAATAGTTCGAATTATTGTTTTAATGTTTTTTTGGCCCCGCCCCTTCCTCCATTGTTGTTTCGCGTTTCTTGGTGTGTGAATAAAGTTACCGCAATAATGGGAAGATCCCAAGAGGTTGAAAAATTTGTTAGCGCTCAATACCCTATCTTGTTCAGCAGGAACTTCCTCGAATAATAGCGATTATGTCTCAAAGCTCTCGGAGACTTTTAGACTGAAGGGGAGGTTTTGTGACATCATATTCGAATATAAAAAGATCTCTCGAAAAAAAATCTCCGGGAGAATGGATGGGAGTGAGATTTGAATGTTTTCAACTTGTTTTCGACTACGCACTTGCGGAGAGTTAATCCAAATATAATCATTGCCGTCTGTTTTGAGTTTGCATTTATCTTTATTAATATTTTTGGAAGAAGACGCCATTCTATTAAAACAATTATTGTTGATCTCGGGAAACTAAAAATACTTTGAACCACCTCTAAATTCATTCAATCCCGCTCAAAATTGGCCGAAATCATTTCTATGTTGGAAATCATGTTGGAACTTATTTGGAGGTTCAGAGATAAAACACCGGAGGGGTCTCCAATAGAGTAGTCAGTCAAATATTTTGGAGCATTTTCATTATCCTCGAAATTGGCAAAAAATTTTTTAGCCAATGTAGGCTTCTCAAGATGAGAGTAACATGATCTGAAGTCTTCTCCTCAATTGAACCTTGCAGCAGGGTTCATGACTTCGTGACCACGTTAAGAACCTTAAAAGATTGATACTGCAACAGTCAAATCTTATAAGGATCAACTAAACAATAAGTGTTGTAGTACCGCATGTTGGTAGAACCATGCGTTAGAGCATCGCCAAGTATAAAACTCCTGATCGGTTTGTCTTTTTCTTCAATTCCAACTCTATGTTGCTGTGTCTGACTCATCCATCTTTAATACAAGGTTCCCCAATATTAGCTGTCGAGTAGAAAACATCATTTTTCATCATTATTTCGAAAGCAGGTGAACTTAGTTAAAAGGCGCATTATGAGATCGCCGTGGAGTACAAACCAGTATGTCCAGTGCAAAACTCAAATTTGCTCCCCTGCTATTCGTCTCAGTATCTCTTAGCATCAAGCAGCATCTTAAAAGCACAAATATCGGTGCACGGGGACGTCAACATCGGTGGCGTAAGATTTTCCAAATTGTAAGCACTTCTGCTCCTAAGAAGAGGTTGTGCGGAAATGTTCAATTAAATAGTCTAACCGGGGCCCGCATACACGACTTTAACCTAGCCAACAGCTACACAGTCAAAACAACATGCCCAACAAATGTGAATTCTAGTTTTCATTAATGGGTTCTACTTATACTCCAACAAATCCATTGCTGATACTCTGAGTACCTAAGGCGCCACTTAGTTATATGATATAGTAACAAGTAGTTTTTTGTGATAAAATTTATTCATCATTTACAAAGTAAAACAAATAGAAGTTCGTGAATTTCATAAAAGTTACTTCTTTTTAATTCAATCTTTTATTATTTTGTTTGTATTTTTTATGTAACCATGTTTTGACATTGTCTGCTGTGTAGGACTTTCTTAAAGCATTTCCTAAATTTGTCTGCTCAACATTTTCTATTTTTCAGTAACCGCACTATTATTTAAATGGCTAAACGCTGTCCGCTTTTTTCTGACTGTCCTCTCTTGAGAACTTCTACTACAGTATAACACTTTTTCACTATGAAATATTTTCTCAAAAATAAATTAATAATATTGTAATTACTTGTATTGTGATTGTAATTTGTACAATTAAAACGATAAATACTTGTATAACACATTTCAGATTTAACAGGTAGTTATGATTAATAAATAAACATTATTTCAATTCTAATCGTATTCACATTTCTTATAAACATATTTCCAAATAATTTTCTTCTTTTCTTTTAAAGCTTTTCTAGAGTCATGCACTATAAATATTAATAGTGCTACAAGATGGACAGAAGATGAATTTACACAATTTTGTATTGGTTTTCAATTCATGTTGGAAAATGGTTTTATAAAGTTAAATAAAAGGACTCTAATCACAACTGAAGGAAAGAATCATGATTATGGAAAAGGCGTTAATTTAGTAAAATTGAAATTTGATGAAAGAAATGGCTGTGTTGGAGAATCTCTAAAGAACTTTAGGCTGGACCCTCTCCATTACGATGACGATTACGACGATACAATGGACGCTTTGACTGACTATTTTAATCTTCTAAAAGAAGGTGATGTACTATTGGGGGTAACCTTTGGAGGATCAAAAATGTTAAGCAGAAGTAGAAACCCATTATTACAGCCTTACGGACTAAATCCGTCATTGGTAGAAGATGACAGGGATTTCATATTTGTTCTCATTAAAGGATTTCCTCAGAGGACATATTTTAAAACGACTGAAGGGAGGTGCCAAATTGTGTTCGCTGAACTTCAAATTGAAGGTAGGATTACTGAAACTAAAGCAATATACGTTTCTATATCTATTAAGTCAATTTTCAATAAATCTTAGTCGATTTTAATCGGTAATTTCAACTCATAAGCTACTTGGCGATGACTAAGCTAGTTTTTTCCGATTTTCAATATTGAAATTATTTCTTCGTTCACACTTTTTTATTTATTTACTTTTCAACAAATTGAAGGATCGTTCGAGATCACTGACACAAATTTGTACTGCTGGGCAGGGTTGTTAATATCGAAGTATCGATATCGCCGCAATAATATCGCCGAAGGTTTTAACAGCCAATATCGAAATCATTATAGTTTTTAACGCTAGTGATACCGATAACGATATCCCGAATTTTTTTTATTAATTTTTATAGTAAAATTATATAAAAATGAAACTATAGTTATTCTCGGTTGACACTGGTGGAACTATTAGTTGTTGTTTTAAAGGAAGGCATAAATATTGGAGAAATGCTGAACAACATACCGTGCGCGTCATAAAAATAGGACAGGTGCATATTTTGACGACATCATTCCAAGTAGTGGAATTTTTTATAGGATATAGTAAAATACTTTACATTTACAGATTTATCAAATTTATTGTGCAGAAATAAATATTTTGTGAGAATTTAACAAAACACTGGAAATACCCGAAATTGCACACATCAACGAAGAACACTGTGGAGCATAAATTTTCAAATTTATTTGATTTAAACTTTTAAATTATGATTTATATGAAAGTCAATAATGAGTTATGTCTTCTTTCTTCATAATTACCTCTTTAATTCTGGTTTTTTAATGAATTCAGGAAAGTTTTTAGGCTTTAGCCCAGCTCTTTTCAGCCTTTTCCAAAAAGTCTTTCAGCTTTTGAATGATGTAATAATGCCTGCCATTGTATTAAACATATCAATATATTTTCCTGGCAAGCAATCCCCGTACGTTTTCGATTGGGGTTCAAGTCTGGGGAGACAGATGGCCACTTGAGAACCTCCAAATTCCTTGAAAAAAGTATTGGTTGGTCTTGCTGTAGAGGGGCATTGTCATGCTAGAAGATGACCCTTTCATTTCCAAATTCACATAATGTAAACAAGTGGTGGTCCAGTGTTTTAACATATTTGGCAGAATTTTTCTTCCCCTCTAAGAGCACAAGGTCTGAAGAACCTCAAGAGGAAATGGCAGCCCAGACCATCACTGAGCCAACTCCAAAATTTGTTTAAAAATTATTTTTTTGATCTTTTGACATCATGCCAATGATATTTGAATCCATCTGGACCATCTAAGTTAAATTTCTTTTTATCTGAAAAAATAACGGAGTTCTAGTAGTTCCAGCTCATTCGGAACTTCTTGTGGGCCTCCGTCAGAAGCGGCTTGTGCTGATGCTTAACAAACTTTAGAAAACCAGTTCCACGGAGACACCTCAATAGTGTAAAGAGCACTGGGAGGAGTTTTCGATGAGTTTCTCCGAGACATAAATCAGAAAGCGGTCAGTCAGTAGGATGACCGACATTCTGAAAGCGATTACTGAATCGCCGCCACATGGCAGATTCAAAGCCTGTCTCCTATATGTTCTGCTACAAAGACCGCTGTGGATACTAACCATCTACGAAATAGGACTGCAGTCGGTAAAAGAGATGGAAAAATAAATTGGAAAATAAATACAAGAATAGAGTTCGGGTTGCCGCCTACGATATCGTCAGCGATGTACAGCAAGAGGACACAGTTGAGGATGCCCCTCAGATCAAATTGTTGAGGAATACAAAATCAGCAAAATCAATACGCAACGGTCGCTCAACAACTGCAGTGACAGTGACAGTGTCATGCCGCAACTCCGCTCAGGAAAAAAATTTAGAGGTTAATAAGAGATTGAGAAGTCTGAGGAGAAAAGATGACAACGTTCAGGTAGACCGCCATGGAATCGGATGGAACCACTTCTCAAGATGGGCCACAGCGAATGCGCAGACAAAAGCTGCCATGATAAGATAAAGGGGAAAGAATTGCGCTGGCAATGCAGCAAAGCCAGCTAGGCCGATGGACAACCTGGAAATCCAGAGATCCATAACATGGAAATACATTTGGAAAAAATAAGACTAGTCTATAACGTGCTTCCTTCCAGGTCCATCTTGCAGAAGTATGGAATATCTCAAGTTTATAAGTGAGCGGAACGAAGGTTCGAGAGTGGTTGGCCGAGTTAGGTTATTGCTAAGTTGTCGAACAATTTCGTTTTTAAGGACAATAATATCGACTGTGAGTTTCTGTTGTTGGTTCCCTTTAGTTCGAAAAGTTGAAGTCGAAATAAAGAAAGAAAAAATAAGCTCAGTGTTATTCGCCGTAACAGTCAGGATTCAGGGCCGAAACACTCGACGAAGAGGCCAATCCTCTGAAGATCTCTGGCAGGAAGCTCGTCCAAAAATTTCAAACAATACATTAATATTAATTACATTACATTACAATTATATTAAATATATTATGCCCACTGTTATAAAATAGTCTTTTTTCACAGTTAGAGACGCCATTCTTAATTTTTGAAACGCCTCTGAACAGCATCAAAGGGATTTTTTTCATGGAGTTTCTTTCACATTCAAATTTTACTATTAAAACCTATTAAAATTTTATTAGATGAAAATGATGTCATGAAATAACTGGAACTTTGAGTAAATACATGTGATGATTTATCAGATAATTACAAAATTTAAAATTCTAGCTCCTGTCGCAATCTTATAGTAGGCATTTTGAAAAAAAAAAGTTGTCATTAATGTTTCACAATTTTTTTAGGATATCATGTAAAAATTTCAATATTAAATTATAATTTCTGTTGATATAATCAACTAAAAGCATACTGACGCTGTTACTATTTGATACCACAAAGGAGGCTCGACAAAACAAGTCACGGAATTATGGTCAGGTATCGGATTGTTAGAAGACAAGCCGTGGTAAAGTCCTTCTTAAGGTAATTTTAAAATGTTATCTTCAAGAATTTTGTTACATAATTTTGTGATTTGGATTAAACTAACTTGACCCTTATTTTTGAAGATTTGAAAATTCATTAATACAATCCAGATAAGTAAAAAATTTATTTAAAATGTACAAAAAATGTGTTTATCAACAATTAAGCGGAAATTCAACAAATTAATTTTCTGACATGGAAATATTGTTACGACATACTCCAGGAAAAGTAAAATTATTAAAATATTTATTTAGAATTAGATAAAATAATGTCTCAATAAATTGTTGTTCTTTTGTTGAAATAAGACTTTTTATTGATAAAATTACGCTTTCATCCATTTTCTTCCAGGCATTAATTTAATATAATTTTGCGACCATATGACATTTTTATGACGCCATACAAAAACCTTAATTTTATTTTACCTGACGTCACACATAGATTTAATTCTCTGTGTCACAAAATGTCATAATTTCTTGCCCCCCCCCCCCTCTTTTTTTTCAAGCGCGACGTACTTTATGGACCTTAAACTACAGCTGAAATAGATCTAAACGAAGTTTCATTATCTATAGGGACCACTGCTGGATGAAACATTTGAAGATTTATATATCAGTCAAGATGTGACGGACTTGAATAGAGAAGAAAACTCGTGCACATGTTTATCAAATGGAATAGCAACTTGTTTTATTGCTAAAAATCACTTTACTACTTAATTATCCTTGAAAAAATGATTATGAATATGTATGTTAAATATGTCTCTTTTCGTTGCTTTTATAATTTAGAGTTTTTCAGTTATTGGATTAATTGCTTTGTGAAACTTTCTTCGACTTCGGTCTCTTACTCGTATAGGGATAACTTTAATAGTGGTGGGGTACCTCTAAAAATTAATATTTGAGCAGTTTTCGTTAAATGTTCTAATAAATTTTTGGTACGAAACCGAGTCCACAAAATACATAACTTTATAAGTGATGCAACTAGGATAGAAGCGGGGATGTCGTTTCCTTGAGAATCTAATTTTTTTTGGCACTCTCCGGTCTCGGCTTAAATTAGCCGAGGAATTAAGTAAACTATTTTCAGTTACTTCGGGTTTTTTTAAATATGTTCTGAATGGAATAAAATAATCAAAAATCTTACGTGAAAGTTTATTTTCCATCCAATTTAAAATTACCATAAAATCTATCGTTTTGGAACAAAAACTTGGGACAATGACAGCTAGCTCCGGTACTATATATCTATAGGAACCCGATCCCGCCCAAAATTGATCCCTGATCGATCAATGGCCAAAACCCAATCTCCTCGACGGAGATCCGAATGTTTAAAGCTTGATTTAAATATGGATTCGAATATTTTACATTTTGCCTTGTCCTGCTCCCGGATTCATCGCTCTTTATGACGCCCTCAAATATGAGTAAAAACTAGATTTAAGTCGGAATCTAGGTGAAGCCAAGAATTAATTTCACCCCTTTCTGCACTGCCATTCACAACCACCAATTTAAAAAAATTTAGCCGTTTCGAAGCTATTGCTTTCACTACATAATCCACGTATTTAAAAAAATGTGGCAGTACATCTCAAAATATTCTATATTTTCTAATTTGGAGTTTGTAAAAGTGTTTGATGAGATCACCCAAATCAAAGACCAGCTTTTAACCACAACATAAGTCTGTTGGAGGAAGTCAAGTGAATAATCTGTCCCAGTTGGACAAAAACTAAATATTTTTCATTATTTGAAACATTAATTTATGAGAAAATGAAATGTATTTCATCTCCTTTTTTCTCCTTTCTGAGTACGTCTTTTTTCAAATTCTTTACGATCTAATGCCTTCTGCTTTTGCTTTTCTTTGTCTTCTTTATCCTTTATCTTTTTGCTGCAGGCTTCAAGTTTTGCCTTATCTCTCGCTTCTTTCTCCCTTTCTCTTACCATCAAGATATTCATATTCCTCACTATTGCTGAAATGAATAGGACAGTTTATTAAATATTAATTTTTTATATGAAATAAAAATTGCTAAAGAATTACTTGGTTTGCCATTGCTAACATAAAGCATTTTTGTTTTATTGAACAATAAAAGATAATTTTAATCAATAATATATGCACCCATGGACACCAGAGTGAATTCAATAAAAGAGTATAATAATATCACTGAACGATATTTTCAAGGATAATTTTTTGTTGGACTAATTGATCAATTAGACTCTTCAAAATTTACAATATAGACATTTTCATATAATAAAGGATTAAAATAAGTAAAGAAGGGTTAATAAGAAATGTCTAAGTCAAGAAATTTCATTAAGAGAATTAATTAAAAGCTCATTTTTGGATCATTTGGACCAGCTAGCTATTACTAGTGTTGAAGACAGGAATTGGAGTGATTAGGCTTTGTGAGACCAAAATAACAAAGCAATTTTGATATAGGGAAATGATATATTGAAAGATAGTTTTCTAAATTTAGATAAAGTAAAGATATGTGCTTCACTGATAGGAAGTGTGGGAGACATACCCTTTCTTAAACCATCAATTTATTATTTACTGTGTTTAAAATGGGAATACTGTTCAAATGGATAACTTTATAGTTAATCAATTAGTTATCACTTAAATAAATTCCCATGATAAGCTGCTAGAGTAAAATTTAAATGTTCTCAACATACAATATACAAAAATCCAGTTAAAACCAAGGATTAAATAAACAGAACTACCATCATCAGATTTTGATATTTGGCTAAGTACAGGATCAGGGCAATCACTGCATGTATCATTCCTATAAAAAATAGTAAATGTGAAAATGTTTAACAGTAATTAAAACAAGACTAATCTTACTCTTCCCCATCTGAAATTTGAGAATAATTGGCCAATATTAATGCTTTTTGATGTCCATCCAATGTACTATTGCATTTTAAAGAGGTAGATTCTGCAGTTTGCTTATTTATTATGTCTTGCATCTTCAATTTCCAATCAGTCCCTGCAGAAGATAGACTGGAACATAAATACCATAAAAAGATAAGACAATATCTGCAACATTAAATTAATTGCTTTCAACAACAATTATTAGTTTACAAAAAAAATAAAATCATTTTAGATTTTATGTCATTAGACACACCGAAAAAATATTTCATAATTAGGTCTACTAAATACCTTCTGCAATATTAGTATCAAGATCTGAGGTGTTTTTGCTAATCTCTACCCATGTTGCAATTATATCAGATATGTCATCCTCAAATGAGTCCTAAAACAAAGAATTGGGATCAACTTTATTCAGAAACCACTACCACAATAACAGTATATAACTGTAACATAAATTTGTTATGAACCAGGACAGAGCAGTTCAGTTTCTCTGATCATAATTATACATTATAAAAATATTTTAAAGTTCTTTTTTCTCGTTTGGAAAGATTCATTGAATAATAACGACCACTGCTATGATATAAATTACATACAAAGTTAGTTACTTAACGGTTATGAACAAATCAAGAAAATTCATGGTGCTAAATGGTTCTTGAGAAAGGAAATTATTCCATAAAAATTAACTAAAGGCTCTAACAACGTATACAATATATTAAATGATGGAAAACTGAAGAAATCTACCGCACAAATTACTCCTGATAAGATATCTAGAAGGGATTCCCTGGCGTCATCACCTATTTCACTCTCAAGTATTCCAACTATATAAGAAACATAAACTTCGAGATCTATGTCCGCATTGAGCGATTTCAATTTCCGTGCCAGCCATGTCTCAAATTTACCAGTTTTAAAATCCCCCATTAATGCGAAGCTAAAACGATGACAGCGCAATTATCGCTAACGATTTGACTTGTTTACAAGCTCAACCAGTCCTCTGATAAATATTAACGTAAACAATTACCAACAAATAAATATATTGCAACTACATATTTGTCGAATAACCTATAAAACTTTAAAGATGAAAATACAAATTAGGGGAAATATTAATTTATTTATGTATTCGTTTGAACAAATTGAAGGGTCATCAAATGACAACTTACACAATTTTGAATAAGGTTTATCAACAGAAAATAAAATACAACTTGAAGTTGACTTAATTGAGAGGTAATATTTGAGACTTAAAACGAGATCATTTTGAAGAGTTAATGATGTCAAGCGGTAGATAGTTCCTAGGTTTGATGATTCGTTTGATGAAAAAATGTTGCCTTTGATGGAACATTTCTCTTGGCGTAAGCAAAGGGGATTGCCACGGGTTCTGGAGGCTAGAAAACTAAGGAATTCTGGAATGTTACATTTAACAAGACCGTTGGCCATAGCATAGGCATAAATCACAGATAAAGCATCGATGTACGAGATTTTTGAGTCCTAGTCGTTGCAGTCTGCTGTGTTATGGCAGTGCTCTGAAACCGGAGATGGATCTTGTAAAGTATTTTTGTACTCTTTCGTTGCAAGCTATTTGGTATGTGGTCTTCGTATTAGGGAACACTCGAAGACTGGTCGGAAATGGATGCAATACAAAGCTTTGGTTAAGATACAGATGTATTTGTGTTTTTCGTACGAAAGCAATTAAGGAGCAATCTCAACTTCACAAATGCTTTGTGAATAATATTGTTGATGTGAGCCTTGTAAGTGAGTTTATTGTCAATGAGGACGCCGGGTATTGTCTGATATGGGTAAGACTTGTGAAGAAGTTGTATAATTACTTGGTGGAGTTCTAATACTCGCTGTCCTGATGGAAGGTTGAATGAAATTTCTAGGGAGCTAGGTGTAATTAAAGTGCTCCATAGCACCAACCTGTCAATAGCAGTCCATAAGGAAGAGTTTTGAGAAAATGATAATTTTTGGTAGAGTTTGATATAATCTGCAAATAGTTTAAATTTGACTGAGTTATCGGTGTGTCGGCAACATCATTTATATAAATGAAGAAAAGCGAGCACACTCCATTGAGGTACGACACTGATTACGTCACCGTTATCGTTTGTGTCGCTTTATAGTCTACCTGAAGCATTTCCATCTCGTTTTTTGTGCACACATTGATGTCATCCCTGCCGTTTATGTACCTTGGGCTTTATATTTTCCTTAACTCGGCAGTGCGAGACAGAAATTCTATTGCCGTTCTCGCACCTCTCGAATTGGTTCTGGTGGATTAACTAGATCAGAGATCGACGGCTTTCTCCGATCCTTCTGCTTTGGCCTCCTAAGACTTCTGGCCTCTAATCCACCAGATCCAAAAGCCTGTTTCTTGCACAAACACCGTTCAAACAAAAATTGATGCTATACAACGCAAGAGAACATTGGGTAAATTAGCAAGTTACTTAAGCAGCCAAGTAATAACGAGCGTCCGTTATAGTAGAGCAAAACATTAAACTATCTATTAGATCAGCTGCACCCGATGAAGATTCACTGGCCCACATTTTGTGAATAAATATATTCAATTCTCTTTGGTATTTCGCTTTTTTAAATAATATTTAATGTAAATAAGTAAAGTTATAAATGTACTTACATATTGAATGAATTACTCATCATCAGATTCATTCTTGTTTTATTTTTCTATTGTTTTGGGAGTGTGGAGTGGGGCGCGCTTTTTTTACGTTGTTAGTGCAGGCGGGTATTTTTAGGATTGTGGGTTTTGAGAATTATTAGGTGTTTTATAGGTTGTCTATTCGATTGAAATAGAAAAGGACATGAAATAGAAGATATTATTTGAAATTCTTTTAGATCTTATTTTGTTATTCGACTTTGAATTTGAAATTATGATTGCGTTTATATATTTTTTATAGAAATAATCGGTATGTCGGAACTGCCATTCCAAGCAGAGTATGCCAAAAGTGGCAGAGCAGGGTGTAAATCATGTGGAAAATTGATTTGTAAAGATAGCCTCAGGCTTGCTGTCATGGTTCAGGTTTGTCTCGTTATTTAAGTAGATATACTTTAGTAGGTTGGTCCATTGTCGAAGTGGAACTTAAATAAAATGTATTTTTATGATATTGAAAAATAATTAGATAGAGTTAGTTTATGATGTTATGATTGAATGTTAATAATAATATTTTGAACAAAAATTTTTCCAATCATTTTTTGTTTTATAAATACTGGCTGTTTTCATTTTAGTCACGTCACTTTGATGGAAAGGTAAGTCTCACCTTTTTCACAAATATCTCTAAGTTTATATGCAAACCTTTAACATTTAGGTTCCCAACTGGTTTCATTTTGAATGCTTTACAACTCGTGCTAAGTGCAAAAATACTGATGACATACACGGATTTAATAATCTTCGTTGGGAAGACCAGGAAAAGATCAAGAAAGGAATAGTCGGTGAGGGTTTCAGATGCTGTTTATTGAATGTTGTCCACTTCAGAGCTTTTTCAATTTCCAATATGCTGGAATATTGTTTGCATTTAAAACGGACTTGATTTGCAAGCAATCCCCACACATTTTAAATGAGATCAAAGTCTTGAGAATGACCGATCAGGCCATTTCAAATTTCGTAATTGATCACACCGAGAAGATGACTAAATCTCAGCCCAGAGTCATAAATTGGGGATATGCAGCAGACAAAGTTTATATAACACTAAATTTGCATTTGTTCAACTCTACAATATAAAAGTGTGTCAAAGACTGCATTGACTTATAACATCATCTTTATGTCTTAATGTCTGAAGAGTCTTTGTGGTGATGTATATGGTTGTGCAGGAAATATCCATGCATAGTAGGAAATCCTTGGTTATTTGAGCTCCAACAAGAAGCAATATCTAAAAGTTGAGTTTGAAGAGGCTCCATTAGGTACTGTGAAAGTATCTTATAATATAGCCTTCATCCCTGGTAGAATTCAATTCAAGGTTTTCTTATAGAATTGAATTAGAACAACTCCATAAACTTGAATCACCTTACTTAGCAGAGATTGAATCAATGTAATCTGGAGGCTATGGTGGCTGGTTCAATGTTTTTGTTGAATCTTTGGCTGCTTCTAATAGAAGATAAGCATTTGCACCAATTCTACCCCCATGAAATATGGTGACTATGGATTTGACCACGGGGATCACTATTTAAATTGGGATCTGATTGAAACTTATTTGACAAGTAATCTCCTCAAAGATTACCAAAGTAGCAGTTACATTTTTGGTGACTAACCACTATTTTGTTGCAAAACTTAGCTTGGATATGTCACCACCATCTGCTTTGAAATATGCCCATTTGAAGGAGAAAAAACTCAAAATTCAAAGAATTGAAATAAATAAATTTTTAAACAATAAAAAGTGATAAAAAGAAGAGATGGAAATGCGTAAGTGATATTACTTGAAATCTGGAAAAAATTGGGACTAGAGCAAGGCCTGAAGAATGGCTAGATATTGGATTTACTAGCTCAAGACCTGGCTTACTTCATGCCATGCCCTCAGCTAACTTGATCTAATTATTGGCAGCCAGCCATGAACCCCAGCTTTTTTGCCCTGGCTAAAATTGATCCCTGGCCAATCAAATTTGGTTTCTGAGTGCTTAGCATGTTTTTGAATAAGTTTGTTACCATGTCTTACAAATTGTTATTTGAAATACTATAGTACTTAGTTAACATTCAATACAACCAATGGTGCAATTGACAAGTTAAATTTGTCAAAAGTTATCATACACAAATCATGCTCTTATATTGACCATTTTAGCACCAGATTCATGTGTCTTTTCTCCCCATCATACGTTAGTTACTTAATATATTAATAACATTATATCCAAATTATGCTCCAAATTTTTATTGCTTTTTAAATGTAGAGGGTCCTACTAATGAACTGCAAAGACCATCAATAAGTTGGCATGTGTCTCTGACTCGAATAACATTCTATTACTTTGAGTTTTGTTGAAAAAGTTGTCTGCATGATGTAGGATATCTTTATTATTTATTTAGGGACAAATGCACCAACAGAATCATCAGGGATATTAGCTGCTGATACTGCTTATAAGGATTATTTGGTAGAATATGCTAAATCAAGCAGGAGCACATGTAGAGGATGTGCAGATAAGATTGAGAAGGTATTCAACTGAATTTTGATATTATTTATTAATCTTAATTTATATTATATGGTTACTTTTTTATTCAGGGTCTCCTGAGAATTTCTCATAAAGAATTTGATTCAGATAGGGCAGCAATGTATGGTCCACAAGACACCTGGTATCACTTGAATTGTTTTGTTAATAAAAGGACCGAGCTTGGATTTTCTAAGACAATGGATCCCTCCAAGTAAACGTTTTGAAACATTCTTTCTTTAATAACTGTATTGATATTTGAAAATAGAGATTCAGAACTATTCCTAAACATTGTCATGTTCTAATTTTACAAATTGTCTTAGTACCTAGAATAGGTATTTCTGATCAAGTTTTAAGGATTAAATTTTTTGTCATTTGTGATAATATTTGAATACCCTTTCAATATATTTCATTGCTTTAAGAACCATTCTAAAAATTAAGATTTTACTTAGCATCATGCTTAATGCTGTTTGGTATTTTATTACAGAATTCCTGGTTTCAATCTCCTTAGAACTGAAAGCAGGGAAGAATTGATCAAAGAGATGGGAAAGGGTTCTAGGTTATTACTAAATGAAATGAAATGTTTAACATGGAATAATCATTATTGAAGTGAAGAATTACAAACTGCTGTTATTATTTACGAATTAATCAGACTTGAAATATATACTTAGCTTTGTTGCAGTGGCCTTCAGAGATATTGAGTTTTTTTATAACCAATTATGTGTTAGTCGCATACTTTCTGGGAACATTGTTATTCATTTAATATTTTATGTCATATAGACGAAAAAGAAAAGCTCAAGGTGAAGTGTCTGACAAAATATCGAAGAAATCAAAAGAAGACACACAAGAAGAAATTACTCTACAAGTTAACATCATTTGCATAATTTTTTTTTTCAAATGTTAGATACATATATGTCTCGATCATTAAATATTTAGGTTTGTAGATTTTTTTTTTCTACTTAAAAAAAATATAAATAACTTCAGGCTCAGAATGGACTGGTCTGGCAGATTCGTGATACTCTGCAAGGAACTGTGTCGGTTGAAGCTCTGAAAGGACTTCTCCATTATAATAATCAGGAATTGGCAACTGGGGAAAGTAAAGTAAGTCTTGCTTTTGTTAATAATTTAAGGCAGAGGTTCATTTTAAATGTTTAACTCACAATTCAAATTTGGCAACATGTCTAGCATGGTGTCATAAAAATAATGAAAAATAAAGTTAAAGATAGACTAGATTGACTAAAAAAAGTTTATTAATTATTTTGTAAAATAACTTATTAAAAGTAAAGAACCACATTTTTGTGTAAAAACCCCATCAGTCTGTTTTTATAAGCAAAATTGAATGTGAAATTTTTAAAAAGCATGTTTTTGTTGGTATTAGAGAGGATTAACCAAGTTTAAAATTTCATATTCACTACGGACGTGATTGATTTATTATTCAGTTACTAGATTGTGTCAGTGATGCTATGGCATTTGGAGCTCTTTTGCCATGTCCAGAGTGTAATGGCCAGTTACGATT